>OX336393.1:529442694-530042694 GCA_946902985.2 Meconema thalassinum | reverse complement strand
TACCACTAATGAAAAACCATAGACAAAAAAATATTAATTACCTGCACATGACTGGTACAATGATTGCTTTCTTGAATAATAGCCATGTATTGACAAACGGTACAAGACTATATTGGTTGATGACTGGGAAATGTACAAGGCCATATTGGATTTTTGTCGACACATAAACTTGCAAAAGCCGTTTTTTTTACTTGAACAGAGGAATTGTGGTGTGCTGTGTGTTTTGTCGTATTGAACTTTCACACTGGGAAGAAGGAGATGATCCCTTTAGAGACCATTTGCTATGGTCTCCTTGTTGTCCTTACATGCTTGGAAAACAAGTGGGTAACCTACCTGTGTATTCATTTTACCGAACCACAAGGCCATTGGCCGCTACATACGTGGCTGAATCACAAATAAATAATAATAATAATGATGTATTACCAGCCAACAACGGTAGTGTCGATATATGTGGTCCATATGCCATAGACAGTGTTGAATTGGCGTGTGCTTTTGAAAAATTGGGAGTTTGCAAGACTAAAGCACTAGCACACCCAGGGTTGAAAAACGTTTAGAATCTTATACAAATGTTTGGCCATTAATATTAAAACACCTTACCAAACAGCTATGTGAAGCTGGATTTTTTTAATACTGGTGAAGGTTTTAAAACAATATGTTTTTATTGTGGATTTGTTTTAAAGGATTGGCAAATGACTGATGACCCTTTTGTGCAACACGCTCGTTGGTTACCTAACTGCAAATACATGGTGTTGCTTAAAAGTCGGGAATTTGTGAACACTATTCGTAAAGAAAACGTGATTGTAGCACAAGACATACAAGTGCCTTTAGAGTTAGAACACGCAGAGCAAATACATGAGGCTGAAAGAAAAGACTTGTCTTATGAACAGATACAAACGTGTGACCAACAATTATGTAAAATTTGTTATCAAGATGAACTAGGTGTTGTATTTTTGCCTTGTTGACACATGGTAGCCTGTGTCAAGTGTGCATTAGAACTTAACACTTGTGCTATATGCAGAAAAGTAGTATCTGCTACAGTTAGGGCATTTCTTGCATAACTAGTATTAATTATTGGCAATCCATAGTGCAAAATCCCTAGTTGCACAATATTATTACAAGCTGTTGTAGTGTGTAATAGATATGCTTTTTTTTTGTTTATACACTACTACAATGAATGTTTTGAATGCTGTGGGACAATCATGTGGCTTAGAGACAATCAAGCTCAGCGAATTGCCAACGCATATTCCATTCCACATTATCAAGATTCGGAAATTGAAAACAGCATATGGTGTTCGTGTGCTTTGTGTATGCGAAAATTTTGAGACATTTCTGCCTACACGGTTTAATGATATGTCGGAGAGTGTTTTTGATGAAGTGAATAATGCTGTACACTCTGTACACTTAATTTATGAAGGTTTTAAAAACAATAGGTGCATGGTTCGTTTTAATTAAATAAAAAAATGTGAAATAATATTGGAAAATATAAGGGATGACAATGGACTGAAAGAAAAAAAATATGTGTATTGAATAATAATGTTTTAGTTTTTAGTATTGTTTTAAAAAATATTATCATGAAACCCCCCAAAAATGTATATAAAGGTTGTAAATAAATGCAAAATGATGATTAAATGTTGTCTTATTTTATACAAAGTTAGAATATTTAACATTGCCGAGTATACATGATAATGACAATAAAAAGCACACTTAATACAAGTCTTTGCCTTTACGATAGTGTGTTATAGTTTTAAAAACAAAGCTTGTTGTAGATCTTTTTTCTTCCACGGTGAACAATAGGCATGAAAATGTTATTGTGTTGTTTCGAATCATTATCACTATCATAATCATAAGCAGCATGATCTATATCACTATTATTATAATCACTATAATTATCCTCAACATTATCCTCAACATTACTAAAACCAGTTAAATATTCCTGTTCCTCTTCCTGTTCCTGTTCCTCTTCCTCTACCGTGTCCTCATGTAGAGTCTGCGTGGCTTTTGATAATGTTAAGGGATTTTTGAACATTGAATTATTTTCAATACTAGTATTGTTTTGTAGCACTTGCTTTTTAGCATTTTTATGATTTTCTGTTGAGAGCAACAATGTTTCATGTAGTACACTACATTGATGATCACAGACACTTAAAACCTCACTATTTTTACTTATTAGCTCACTGCGACATTGTTTAGAACGTTGTTTAGAACAACACCAAATAACAGTTCCATTTTTATTGGTTCGTTTCACAATATATGAATATCCTTTATAGAATGCATGAGGCTTACCATACCTAGTCACTGATACTTCCATATCAACTGTCAAGCATAGGCTAAGCTCTAGTAAAGACAACTTGGTAATAAGAAAAATAGTTTAAAGTGCGAGCATATATGGATGCAAATGTGAGAGCAAAAAGTGTAAGCAAACGTGGGAGCAAATATGAGAGCAAAAAAAAAAAAGTAGCAGCAAATATGGGAGCAAAAAGTGGGAGCAAATGTGAAAGCAAAAGTGGGAGCAAATATGAGAGCAAAAAAAAGTAGGAGCAAGTACGGGAGCAAAAAGTGAGATAAAAAGAGGGAGCAAAAAAGTGTAAGCAAGAGTGGGAGAAAATATGAGAGCAAAAAAAAGTGGGAGCAAATATGGGAGCAAAAAAGTGGGAGCAAAAAAAGTGTAAAATAGTGGGAGCAAACAAGTGTGAGCAAATATAAGAGCAGATAGTGGGAGCAAATGTGAAAGCAAAAAGTGGGAGCAAAAAGTGAGAGAAAAAAAGTGCGAGCAAAAGTGGGGTGCACAAAGCGGGAGTAAAATGTGAGTAAAGAGTGGGAACAAATGTGGTGTTTTACTTAAACAATCTCACCTACCCTAACCTAACCTTTCCTAACCTAACTTTATCCAACCTAACCTAACCTAACTTCACCTAACCTAACCTAACCCAACTTCACCTAACCTAATTTGACCTAACTTCACCTAACCTAACTTCACCAAACTAACCTTCCAACTCTCAGATCAAGAATTAAATTCTGGGCATAGTCGAGTTGGAACCCAAAACCTCTGGGATAACATCCAATTATACTAGCCACTACACCGCGAAATGGGCAAATTAACATGCAACACAACACAAAAATACAAGTTTTCTGTAGTGTATCACATTAGCTGACAACAATAGTTGAGAATTCAAACCCAAGACCTCAGGACTTTTGTTTTGAACATTATCAGAAATATTATTACATTTACATTTTGCTGCTACTTATAGTTATAAGAGTTGGCATTAATATGGGGAGCAAAAAAATTGGGAGCAAATGTGGGAGCCAATAAGGGAGCCAATATGAGAGCCAATATGGGAGCAAATGTGGGAGTCAATATGGGGCAAAAAGTGGGAGCAAATATGGGGACAAATGTGGGAGCCAATATGGGAGTCAATATGGGGGCAAATAAGGGAGCAAATGTGTGAGCAAATCAGCTCACCTCGGATATAACCCGTGAGTACTCATATCCACCGCTAGGTAGCGGAAACATACTTTGCGTGTTGTATGTAACTATCTTACAAAGTTTGACGGCATGCAAAACGTGCTTGTATAAGATGTGCATATAATTTTAACATACAATTAAAACTAAGTGTTCAGAACTAACATGTATAGCCTTTCTAGGGTATATAGAGGATCCTTAGCAAGAAAGACTGACTAACCCAGGAGTGTATAGCCTTGCCATATGCAGTAAGCACCTGTTGGCAGAAAATGGTTCCTAATAATAACAACGGACTTAATGAATATGAAACGTGTTTTGAGTGTCGTCTTAAATCCTATTTTATACGTTGTGATACGTGTAAGGATATAAGGCGATACTCAAAAGACGACGCACAAAAGACGTTTGTGTCGTCTTAAATCCATGGACAACTATGGTCGATCGAAGTGCGCGGGACTTGGGAGCAAATATACAACTTTCTGATGGAAGAGTAACATAGGCCGTACTTGATTCTCTCTGTTACTGGGTGTAACTGTCACATCCATAGTGAATCGCTACAGTCCCATATGTAGACTCGAAGGATATGTGTTATGTATACTGCGACCGTCGGTGGGGCTGCCAGGATAGCCAACAACCGCAATGGCGTCCCTAACATCTCACCCGTCGGACACATAATTTAATTGCCGTGAGGATCAGGTGAACTCCCAAATAGGCTAAAGCGGCACGAGAGTCCATAATCCACAGGGATCGTGGTACATGGTGACGATGGTCATAGACTGCCTAAGGAAAGGTTCACCTCAAAAACTAGACTGAGAAAATAAACATCCAGACTTATGTAAAACACCGTGAAAATTTATTGATAAATTTCACAAGCCCCTAGCCTAGTTCGGAGGGTTACAATCGGCTAGTCCGCAAGCTGATAAACAAACAAAAATAAAGAGCAGGTCCCTACCTGAGAAATTACGGAAAACCCTCGCGAAAGATCTAACTCACAATAATAAAGCAACAACAGCAACACTAGGAAAATGGTACGCGCAAGTCCCTAGTTCAAGTTACAAAATCAAGCTAATATCTGAATTTACATTTAACAGGGTAGCAAAACAAATCTAAGTTAGGATGATACCATCTCCACATTTACATTTAACGTTAATTCGTCTAGCTAAGTCCTATCAATTGATAACAAAGTTTACGGCGATGACGTCCGTTACAGGAAACAATTACATTCAAAAGCTAAGTGTACAGCCATGTAAAAAAACATTTAATTATTCTTAGAAACTACGTGCTAACAGCACACAATAAGGTAACATGTAGGATTTATACACTTGTACATCATAAATAAGTAATGAAATAGACAATAGTTTTATTAAAATGCCTGCCTGCACCTTGGTTTACTCTTTGTAAGCCATAGTCATATAAAGTGTGTGGTTACGGTGACGACTGCGTAGTTAAGACTACGTCTAACATCGCATGGCCTGCGCTCCACAAGCTACGAACTCAAGGTTCGAGCATGCTTCAGGTCGCTACAATAGTGTCAGCTGTCCTAGTCATTTCCACAAAAGGAAATACCTTCATCTGCACGGCTATGTCAACAGGTTCAAAATGCAAAAGAACAAAGTTAGACAGAAAGAATTCGATAGTTAGCTTTGGTTTTACCAAAATTATGCGTTTTATTATTAAGATGTCAGTTTAGGTTTATCGTTGGTTTATGGCGAATAATACTGACAATAGCCTGGGCACGGAGTGTCTCCACTGAGATCATTCTCCACCAAAAAGCCTCGACTCAAAAGTCGGAATATAATCAACGAGCAATAACAACTCGGACACACAATAACACAAGTTACCAGTGGCGCTCAGCTCGCGTTCAATAACTCTCGGACGGGCCTGCACACTTCAGTTACCCTCCAATAACATCTGGTCCACGGGAACAATCCCGGACAAGGCATACACAAAATACCTTCATACAATAACTTCCTGCTATAACAGGGTAGCCTTCAACGTACTATAGAAAACCTGACATAACTGTACACGTCAAACGACGGTACACGCAACAGTGCGTTTAACTAACAAAAAAAATCTATAAAACATGTGATCAGATACAAGGATGGACACTGAGTTCCATAAGCAAAGTTGCAATGAAAGGAAAAACGAATACTACAAGTATTCTGTCTCTTGTCAAAGTAGTTCTGTCTCACAATATAACAGGCGTGCTTTCAAGGGCACTGGGTCACAAACCAGTTTTGTGTCGCTGGCAGGCTATAACATTCCTGCACTCCACTGACACTACACATTGACTATCAAGGCCGGCGATTTAACCAAATAAACTGTACATCTGGCCTCTTCATAAAAAACTTTACCATAGGTTAAAAATCTCGAAGAATACGTGTATAAAAACACGCTATAAATCTGAATACAATAATATAATTCCGTCTTCCAAACCAAAGACGTCTAAATGATAGTAATGTCACTATTACTGGAGCTCTTTGCTCTCAAACATATAATTCAGTAGTTGCTTGAACAACATCAAATAAATCGTGTCTCCACATGACACTAACAAAATAATAATTGTGGCGCAGATTCCACACTCTGGATCTGCTTAATGATACGCTGGGAACTGGGTTCGATGCTAGACAACGAAACATTCCTTCTACTCATTAGGTTCACACTTGACCAAGAATAGCTTCTGAGCTTATTTAAAATGAAATATAATGCAGTTACAAAACTGGTAATTACAGTCGATTACCTAAATGATACGACTGTTCTAACGACAGTCAGGGGTGTAACAAAGACTGGCTGCAAAGAATGCAGTTAAAGAAATCATGGCATCTGATTGCCATAACTGAAGTCAGCAAAGACTTGAAAAATCACCCCAAATAGGGTTGAACAAAGTAGCCTCAAATGACTACGGTCACGTTCAGCAAAAGATAGGCTTTGACGTTCTACGACGTTCATCAGGCTGCACCAGGGCTGACCAAAATGTCTGACCCAAGGATGTCTCACTCTAACTGAAATAAATGACATCTAATTAAACTAGTTACATTCCCTACCTATAAAAATGGCTGACACTGAGTTCGGTTGGTTCACAAACTACATTTAACCTACTATACCACCAGAAACTAGAACAAGAAAGGGGTGTCCAAAAACTCACGAAAAGGAGAAGCTCTCACTCAGCCCTCTATTCAACAACAAGGGTTGTACAAAATCATCTCTGGCTCTCTGGAACGGTATCATCCTCATCAGGATTCCCATCTGGACTCCTCCAAAGACCAGGGTTCGATCTGTCCCTGTCGACAACTTCGTGGATGTACTGGATATGCCTGGAAATGGCATCCTGGGTTCCATCCTCCTCGTTCGCTGTTCTGGAAGTTCCACCATCATGCTGGTTCCCACAGAAACATCACCCTCATACCATGATGGTATTAGCCCATGATGTCGGTCTCAAACATGGTGTAGAATAGTCTGATCACGTTGGTAGTGAAATAAATTGTGTAGTTCATTCTTTCACTTTCAAAAATACCATGTTCGTAGTAAATGCTACAGGCTTTAATTGCAATAGATAACACAGCCTTTATTTCGTCGATGTGAATTAATATGTGAGCTAGCACTGCTCTATGATCCTTCACGTGTTAATGACGCCACTTATATATCACGTGGCATCCGTGAAATATGCGTCGTTTTTAAATTGAAATATTCACTTTGGCAATTTAAATATGTTATACATTCATAATCACACTTATTCAAGATAGTTGTAACACATTTACCTGTATATTTTCCACCAGGCACTTGGCCCTCCACAAACACGTGGGTACAAAAATGTGGTGTTACGGCAATGCTATGCAATTCACTATACTTGCCAATTATTATTTCCCAATATGCTTCTTGTGCCTCACTGTGCATAAACAACAGTGAATTGTAGTATTCTCGTGCTCGATGTCACCTGATAATCACTTCCTCGCTCAGCAAAGGATATTTTCTACGTCTTGTAGGACAGATACAATTCCACGCCTACACTGGGCGGATTCTGCAGTCGTAGTGCAAGGCACTGAGTTCCTCTAGGAAGTAGGTCGTCAAAACGAAGTCGTTGAGCGACTACTTATGTCCCTGTTTGCGTATCTGCAAAGATATTACCTTACCTTAAGCGAAAATAACATTCTCCAAAATGTTTTAATAATGCAGCAAGACGAAATGGAATATTCTGAGTCTCGTGGAAAGATAAAATTAATTAATAAGACCTCAGATAAATAATTAGCAGACTTCACCAAAGTCAAAAGTGCGATTCACCGCTACTTCAAAGAGTATAGCCTGATCTCTCAGCTCCACGTGGCTTTCTGGGTGTTCAAAGGTACAACATCCCATCATAAATGTTCTGTTATAAAAAAATCATATGAACCTTAGCTCAGCGGGTTCATCTGCCTCTCCGTCGTTTCAAATAAAATGTTGGGATGACATTTTTATTTGACTTAAAATTCATTCAAGAGTGATATTTTTTTAGTTTGGCAGCATTAAAGGTTGCAATGCGCTCTCCTGTCCTAATGTCTTCTATAATATAACTTCCATTGTTCAAAGTCTGTCGGATACGACTATGGCCATAATATAAAGACAGAAATTTTCCATATATGCGGTCTATAGGACTTGAAATTCCGGGTCTCCTTATAAGGATAAGGTCTCCCTCAAGTAGTGGTTCTCTGAATCTCTGTCGTCTAGTTCTTCTCAAGCGCTTGGCTGCTTGTCTGTCCATAGTATCCCACGCAGCTAAAAGTCTGCTGGCATGTGATGGTTGTAAACTAGGTGGATTTACTATCACACGATCCCATATTCTCAGCGGCATCTGGTTCAAATGCAAGACCATAGGTATTTGACCAGTGCTCTCATGGACTGTTGAATTAATACATTTTGCCATAATAACTAGGACTTCAGTCCATCGCCAGTGTTCTTCTTGATTGTGCCTGCTGCTTCCATCTCATGGATCTTCTTAGCAGCTTCCTCGCGATGTTTCTCGGCGATAGGATAGATCTTCTTCTGGAATGGGGAATCATCCAGTAGCACAAGATCGTACTCGTAGTCCAATATCTCACCAGGTGTGGTGTCGAATATGTCCCTGTATTCGTTCAATATTGTATCAAGGTTCTCTCGTATAGGTGCTGATAATAATTCTGCCTCTTCGTCGGCATCTAGTGTCTCCTCAATTTCCTTGCCATTTAAGTTTTCGACAACGTCGACTTCGGATAGGAATTCCGGTTCTTCTTCAATTAAGTTCATCTGAATGGGTTCGTTCGGCTTAAACTCTACCGTATTACGTCCCATGTCAATGATTCCATCATATCTTCTAATGAAGTCTGCACCTAATATGGCATCATGATGCAATCCTTTCATTACAAGAAATTCGTGCAAGTACACGTGGCTCGAAATCTTCAGAGTACATAGAATCTGGATTTTGCACGTCACAACGCGGTCAGGTATGACTCCTCTGACTCTTACAGCTGAAACTGGCAGCTCTGTCACCTCAGAGTTTGCTTTCAGTCTGGCATGGCAATCGGCGGAAATGACACTAATCATCGCCCCAGTATCAATGAGAATGACTACGTTGCATCCATTCAAGGTGGCTACAATCTTGGGTAGACGCGTCAATTCATTGTTGTGGTTCGTCGTTCGTCCAACAAGTCTTCTTGGATTGGCTCCCAGAGTAATATGGTGGCAGTTACTCTGTGCTCAGCCGAACAAGATTCTATTGATTTTTCGGCGTTTTTTTTCCTGTCCTGGCGAGAAGTGGTGGGCTGGTTTTGCTCCGTCTCCTGCGCCGAATTTCTAGTTTCCCTCGCAGTGGGTTTCTGTTCTCCCTCTTCTCGGATTTGCAGTTCTCTGAGTTGTTGAAGGTACTCACGGCTCTCCCGTGCTCTTCCTCTCCAATCTCTATCTGGCTGGTATCTAGGGTCTCGATTTCTGTCATACCCTCTACTGTATCGGTAGTCCCTACGGATACTTCCGTGCTGTGGATTTCTTCCATTATTCCCTCGACGGTCGTTTTCATGACGTCGGTTGTCGTTCGTCCCTCGGTCGAATCGCCGGTTCCAATGACTTCGACGGTCATCTCGCTGATCTCGAGCATATGGAGTATTGTTCCATTCTCTCCTGCTATAGTTGTAGTTATTATTACGTTGCCCAGAACTCTCTTGTGTATGCGTCTGTTGTGGCGTCTGGCTCACTTTATCGACAGTAGTCAAATTGACATGTCTCTCCTCACGCCTGTCAGCCTTCTGCTGACGGTGTGTCGGGAACTGTTCCGTATTCGCATCCAACCGTCGCAGGATTTGGTCACACTGCTGGAAAGTGGATGCCCCTGCAACAATCAACACACGTTGCACGTCTGCAGGGTATTGCCAAACGATGGTGTTCACTAAATCTTGTTCAGATAACGGGGGTTGAAGACAACGAAGCTTCGCAAGCTGGACCGTGAAGTAGTTCGCATACCGTGTTGGAGTATTAGATCTATATCTGCGAGTATACATCTCAGCTCGGATGCTCTGCTGGATGTCGCTCGACCAATACGTTCTTAATAAGACTTCTTTAAAGTCCTGGTAGCCTGTAAACGAATATCTGAATGCTCTAAACCAGGTGCTGGCTTGCCCCTCTAGCAAACGCTCTATAACTCTGAGTTCCCTCTCCGGAGTTACCATAGTGTCTCTCAAGTAGCTTTCGACGTTGGCCAGAAATTCAACTGGAGTAACACCACTTCCAGTTCCTGAGAAGCGAGCTGGTTGCTCCTCTCTCGAACGAATTATAGTTACATTTCCCTGCGTATGTGCGGGTCTAAATGTATTCTGCATGTAGTTATGCATAGGTGTATTAGTCTCATGACTAAGTCGATTGGGTGCTGGTTGAAATGGATGGGCGTCAAAGTTCAAAGTCTGACTTTGCGCTGAACCAGTGAATTGTGATGGTTGCGTTTCTGTAGGTGCGCTGGGTTGGAAATGGGTAGGCATCATTCCTGCGGATTGAGATACTGGTGTTTCCTGGGAATCTCCCATCTGTGGGTGTAAGTGTCTCTCTCTAGGAAGCGTCTCAAGTCTGTCAAGACGTATTTCTATGACTTCAAGTCCCGGAATGGTTCTGGCTGCGACTTTATTGCCTAAGTCGTTCAGTTGTGGCTCGATCCTATCGACCTTTCCCTTGAGGTTCGTGTCTACTTCGCGTATGGCCGTCCTGAGGTTATAGCTAAGGTCTAACCTCTCGGTTACCGCGACTTCCTCAAATCGTTTTTGTAAGGAATCGATCTCTCCTTCAACTTTCGACACGTTCTCTTGGATCTTCCCAACATCGTCTCTGACCTCGGCTACCTTAGCCTCCACTGTGGTCTTGTGTTCGTTGAGGTCACCCCTCAATAACATGAGATCGATTTTGTGTTCCTCACGATGAACATCAACTGTTTCACGTAGGCTTGCTACGGTTTCTGTCAACTCAGTAATGTTTCTCCTGTAGGTGTTTAGTTCGTCTTTGTCTTCCATCATGCCATCAACGATCGTCTTTACGTTGTTATTAACAGCATTGGCAGCACCTCTCATCAGAATCAATCCAATATTCATGGTTGCCGTGTCCTTTTTCACGGTGTCCATAAATCCCTCGACGTGATTCAATCGAGTCCCAAATTCTTCCCGAGTGTGCTCCAGGTCGGCTCTCATATCTATCTGGACTATTTATGGTCGTTTGAATTTGAGCTGTGTGATCCTCCAATCGGGTCTGCACATCCTCCCTAGCTCTATTCGTCTGGTCGGTTAAGCAATCTACGCGCTGGTTAGCCTCCTGATGGTGTCGTATGACATCAAACCTAAGAGCCGCTAAACCTGCCGTAAGATCATTTCTAGCTTCGACTCTATATGCGTCCATGTCGGCCCTGACTTGAGTTAAATCAGCCCTAACATCGTTAACTGACTGGGTGTTAACCTCTAAATCTAGTCTTACTTGGTTCACATGACCACTAACATGGTTTACAGACTGGGTGTTAACCTCTAAATCTTGTCTAACATTGTTTATAGACTGGGCGTTGACTTCTAAGTCCTGTCTAACATTGTTGACAGCTTGGGTATTCTGACCTAAGTCAGCAGTAATCTGCTGGAGATTGGCGTTAACACCTGCCATCATCTCTCCAAACACACGACGAATAGTTTCCTCATCCATTGACAAGAAATATATATGAGAAAGTGAGGGATCAATCTCTACTGGAACTTACAGCTATGATTAGTTACTTGGTGGTATAAAGCTTGTTTCATTTATATAAATATCACGAGTACAGCTGGAGTATGCAAACTAAGTGCTTCTACATTTACAAAGACAACGGCGAGCAAAGCAAAGTATTACATTTACTCAGGATGAGGCATCATCAAAGAAAATCCTATCCTTCATTTATCTAACACTAAAGCCTCACCCCATGGACTTCCATCAAACATGAATGCCATGCGGTCAATTGATCTTCAGTACGACTTTCTAAGTTCGTCCCAGTCCTGTCAATTTACCATTAATCAACATTAAGATCCTCCAAAATAACATGGAACTGACGGTCACCACGTTAACGTCGGCACATGAGTTGGGCGCCATTTTATGCGACCGTCGGTGGGGCTGCCAGGATAGCCAACAACCGCAATGGCTTCCCTAACATCTCACCCGTCGGACACATAATTTAATTGCCGTGAGGATCCGGTGAACTCCCAAATAGGCTAAAGCGTCACGAGAGTCCATAATCCACAGGGATCGTGGTACATGGTGACGATGGTCATAGACTGCCTAAGGAAAGTTTCACCTCAAAAACTAGACTGAGAAAATAAACATCCAGACTTATGTAAAACACCGTGAAAATTTATTGATAAAATTCACAAGCCCCTAGCCTAGTTCGGAGGGTTACAATCGGCTAGTCCGCAAGCTAATAAACAAACAAAAATAAAGAGCAAGTCCCTACCTGAGAAATTACGGAAAAACCTCGCGAAAGATCTAACTCACAATAATAAAGCAACAACAGCAACACTAGGAAAATGGTACGACGCAAGTCCCTAGTTCAAGTTACAAAATCAAGCTAATATCTGAATTTACATTTAACAGGGTAGCAAAACAAATCTAAGTTAGGATGATACCATCTCCACATTTACATTTAACGTTAATTCATCTAGCTAAGTCCTATCAATTGATAACAAAGTTTACGGCGATGACATCCGTAACAGAAAACAATTACATTCAAAAGCTAAGTGAACAGCCATGTCAAAAAACATTTAATTATTCTTAGAAACTACGTGCAAACAGCACACAATAAGGTAACATGTAGGATTTATACACTTGTACATCATAAATAAGTAATGAAATAGACAATAGTTTTATTAAAATGCCTGCCTGCACCTTGGTTTACTCTTTGTAAGCCATAGTCATCTAAAGTGTGTGGTTACGGTGACGACTGCGTAGTTAAGACTACGTCTAACATCGCATGGCCTGCGCTCCACAAGCTACGAACTCAAGGTTCGAGCATGCTTCAGGTCACTACAATAGTGTCAGCTGTCCTAGTCATTTCCACAAAAGGAAATACCTTCATCTGCACGGCTATGTCAACAGGTTCAAAATGCAAAAGAACAAAGTTAGACAGAAAGAATTCGATAGTTAGCTTTGGTTTTACCAAAATTATGCGTTTTATTATTAAGATGTCAGTTTAGGTTTATCGTTGGTTTATGGCGAATAATACTGACAATAGCCTGGGCACGGAGTGTCTCCACTGAGATCATTCTCCACCAAAAAGCCTCGACTCAAAAGTCGGAATATAATCAACGAGCAATAACAACTCGGACACACAATAACACAAGTTACCAGCGGCGCTCAGCTCGCGTTCAATAACTCTGGGACGGGCCTGCACACTACAGTTACCCTCCAATAACATCTGGTCTTCGGGAACATTCCCGGACAAGGCATACACAAAATACCTTCATACAATAACTTCCTGCTATAACAGGGTAGCCTTCAACGTACTATAGAAAACCTGACATAACTGTACACGTCAAACGACGGTACACGCAACAGTGCGTTTAACTAACAAAAAAAATCTATAAAACATGTGATCAGATACAAGGATGGACACTGAGTTCCATAAGCAAAGTTGCAATGAAAGGAAAAACGAATACTACAAGTATTCTGTCTCTTGTCAAAGTAGTTCTGTCTCACAATATAACAGGCGTGCTTTCAAGGGCACTGGGTCACAAACCAGTTTTGTGTCGCTGGCAGGCTATAACATTCCTGCACTCCACTGACACTACACATTGACTATCAAGGCCGGCGATTTAACCAAATAAACTGTACATCTGGCCTCTTCATAAAAAACTTTACCATAGGTTAAAAATCTCGAAGAATACGTGTATAAAAACACGCTATAAATCTGAATACAATAATATAATTCCGTCTTCCAAACCAAAGACGTCTAAATGATAGTAATGTCACTATTACTGGAGCTCTTTGCTCTCAAACATATAATTCAGTAGTTGCTTGAACAACATCAAATAAATCGTGTCTCCACATGACACTAACAAAATAATAATTGTGGCGCAGATTCCACACTCTGGATCTGCTTAATGATACGCTGGGAACTGGGTTCGATGCTAGACAACGAAACATTCCTTCTACTCATTAGGTTCACACTTGACCAAGAATAGCTTCTGAGCTTATTTAAAATGAAATATAATGCAGTTACAAAACTGGTAATTACAGTCGATTACCTAAATGATACGACTGTTCTAACGACAGTCAGGGGTGTAACAAAGACTGGCTGCAAAGAATGCAGTTAAAGAAATCATGGCATCTGATTGCCATAACTGAAGTCAGCAAAGACTTGAAAAATCACCCCAAATAGGGTTGAACAAAGTAGCCTCAAATGACTACGGTCACGTTCAGCAAAAGATAGGCTTTGACGTTCTACGACGTTCATCAGGCTGCACCAGGGCTGACCAAAATGTCTGACCCAAGGATGTCTCACTCTAACTGAAATAAATGACATCTAATTAAACTAGTTACATTCCCTACCTATAAAAATGGCTGACACTGAGTTCGGTTGGTTCACAAACTACATTTAACCTACTATACCACCAGAAACTAGAACAAGAAAGGGGTGTCCAAAAACTCACGAAAAGGAGAAGCTCTCACTCAGCCCTCTATTCAACAACAAGGGTTGTACAAAATCATCTCTGGCTCTCTGGAACGGTATCATCCTCATCAGGATTCCCATCTGGACTCCTCCAAAGACCAGGGTTCGATCTGTCCCTGTCGACAACTTCGTGGATGTACTGGATATGCCTGGAAATGGCATCCTGGGTTCCATCCTCCTCGTTCGCTGTTCTGGAAGTTCCACCATCATGCTGGTTCCCACAGAAACATCACCCTCATACCATGATGGTATTAGCCCATGATGTCGGTCTCAAACATGGTGTAGAATAGTCTGATCACGTTGGTAGTGAAATAAATTGTGTAGTTCATTCTTTCACTTTCAAAAATACCATGTTCGTAGTAAATGCTACAGGCTTTAATTGCAATAGATAACACAGCCTTTATTTCGTCGATGTGAATTAATATGTGAGCTAGCACTGCTCTATGATCCTTCACGTGTTAATGACGCCACTTATATATCACGTGGCATCCGTGAAATATGCGTCGTTTTTAAATTGAAATATTCACTTTGGCAATTTAAATATGTTATACATTCATAATCACACTTATTCAAGATAGTTGTAACACATTTACCTGTATATTTTCCACCAGGCACTTGGCCCTCCACAAACACGTGGGTACAAAAATGTGGTGTTACGGCAATGCTATGCAATTCACTATACTTGCCAATTATTATTTCCCAATATGCTTCTTGTGCCTCACTGTGCATAAACAACAGTGAATTGTAGTATTCTCGTGCTCGATGTCACCTGATAATCACTTCCTCGCTCAGCAAAGGATATTTTCTACGTCTTGTAGGACAGATACAATTCCACGCCTACACTGGGCGGATTCTGCAGTCGTAGTGCAAGGCACTGAGTTCCTCTAGGAAGTAGGTCGTCAAAACGAAGTCGTTGAGCGACTACTTATGTCCCTGTTTGCGTATCTGCAAAGATATTACCTTACCTTAAGCGAAAATAACATTCTCCAAAATGTTTTAATAATGCAGCAAGACGAAATGGAATATTCTGAGTCTCGTGGAAAGATAAAATTAATTAATAAGACCTCAGATAAATAATTAGCAGACTTCACCAAAGTCAAAAGTGCGATTCACCGCTACTTCAAAGAGTATAGCGTGATCTCTCAGCTCCACGTGGCTTTCTGGGTGTTCAAAGGTACAACATCCCATCATAAATGTTCTGTTATAAAAAAATCATATGAACCTTAGCTCAGCGGGTTCATCTGCCTCTCCGTCGTTTCAAATAAAATGTTGGGATGACATTTTTATTTGACTTAAAATTCATTCAAGAGTGATATTTTTTTAGTTTGGCAGCATTAAAGGTTGCAATGCGCTCTCCTGTCCTAATGTCTTCTATAATATAACTTCCATTGTTCAAAGTCTGTCGGATACGACTATGGCCATAATATAAAGACAGAAATTTTCCATATATGCGGTCTATAGGACTTGAAATTCCGGGTCTCCTTATAAGGATAAGGTCTCCCTCAAGTAGTGGTTCTCTGAATCTCTGTCGTCTAGTTCTTCTCAAGCGCTTGGCTGCTTGTCTGTCCATAGTATCCCACGCAGCTAAAAGTCTGCTGGCATGTGATGGTTGTAAACTAGGTGGATTTACTATCACACGATCCCATATTCTCAGCGGCATCTGGTTCAAATGCAAGACCATAGGTATTTGACCAGTGCTCTCATGGACTGTTGAATTAATACATTTTGCCATAATAACTAGGACTTCAGTCCATCGCCAGTGTTCTTCTTGATTGTGCCTGCTGCTTCCATCTCATGGATCTTCTTAGCAGCTTCCTCGCGATGTTTCTCGGCGATAGGATAGATCTTCTTCTGGAATGGGGAATCATCCAGTAGCACAAGATCGTACTCGTAGTCCAATATCTCACCAGGTGTGGTGTCGAATATGTCCCTGTATTCGTTCAATATTGTATCAAGGTTCTCTCGTATAGGTGCTGATAATAATTCTGCCTCTTCGTCGGCATCTAGTGTCTCCTCAATTTCCTTGCCATTTAAGTTTTCGACAACGTCGACTTCGGATAGGAATTCCGGTTCTTCTTCAATTAAGTTCATCTGAATGGGTTCGTTCGGCTTAAACTCTACCGTATTACGTCCCATGTCAATGATTCCATCATATCTTCTAATGAAGTCTGCACCTAATATGGCATCATGATGCAATCCTTTCATTACAAGAAATTCGTGCAAGTACACGTGGCTCGAAATCTTCAGAGTACATAGAATCTGGATTTTGCACGTCACAACGCGGTCAGGTATGACTCCTCTGACTCTTACAGCTGAAACTGGCAGCTCTGTCACCTCAGAGTTTGCTTTCAGTCTGGCATGGCAATCGGCGGAAATGACACTAATCATCGCCCCAGTATCAATGAGAATGACTACGTTGCATCCATTCAAGGTGGCTACAATCTTGGGTAGACGCGTCAATTCATTGTTGTGGTTCGTCGTTCGTCCAACAAGTCTTCTTGGATTGGCTCCCAGAGTAATATGGTGGCAGTTACTCTGTGCTCAGCCGAACAAGATTCTATTGATTTTTCGGCGTTTTTTTTCCTGTCCTGGCGAGAAGTGGTGGGCTGGTTTTGCTCCGTCTCCTGCGCCGAATTTCTAGTTTCCCTCGCAGTGGGTTTCTGTTCTCCCTCTTCTCGGATTTGCAGTTCTCTGAGTTGTTGAAGGTACTCACGGCTCTCCCGTGCTCTTCCTCTCCAATCTCTATCTGGCTGGTATCTAGGGTCTCGATTTCTGTCATACCCTCTACTGTATCGGTAGTCCCTACGGATACTTCCGTGCTGTGGATTTCTTCCATTATTCCCTCGACGGTCGTTTTCATGACGTCGGTTGTCGTTCGTCCCTCGGTCGAATCGCCGGTTCCAATGACTTCGACGGTCATCTCGCTGATCTCGAGCATATGGAGTATTGTTCCATTCTCTCCTGCTATAGTTGTAGTTATTATTACGTTGCCCAGAACTCTCTTGTGTATGCGTCTGTTGTGGCGTCTGGCTCACTTTATCGACAGTAGTCAAATTGACATGTCTCTCCTCACGCCTGTCAGCCTTCTGCTGACGGTGTGTCGGGAACTGTTCCGTATTCGCATCCAACCGTCGCAGGATTTGGTCACACTGCTGGAAAGTGGATGCCCCTGCAACAATCAACACACGTTGCACGTCTGCAGGGTATTGCCAAACGATGGTGTTCACTAAATCTTGTTCAGATAACGGGGGTTGAAGACAACGAAGCTTCGCAAGCTGGACCGTGAAGTAGTTCGCATACCGTGTTGGAGTATTAGATCTATATCTGCGAGTATACATCTCAGCTCGGATGCTCTGCTGGATGTCGCTCGACCAATACGTTCTTAATAAGACTTCTTTAAAGTCCTGGTAGCCTGTAAACGAATATCTGAATGCTCTAAACCAGGTGCTGGCTTGCCCCTCTAGCAAACGCTCTATAACTCTGAGTTCCCTCTCCGGAGTTACCATAGTGTCTCTCAAGTAGCTTTCGACGTTGGCCAGAAATTCAACTGGAGTAACACCACTTCCAGTTCCTGAGAAGCGAGCTGGTTGCTCCTCTCTCGAACGAATTATAGTTACATTTCCCTGCGTATGTGCGGGTCTAAATGTATTCTGCATGTAGTTATGCATAGGTGTATTAGTCTCATGACTAAGTCGATTGGGTGCTGGTTGAAATGGATGGGCGTCAAAGTTCAAAGTCTGACTTTGCGCTGAACCAGTGAATTGTGATGGTTGCGTTTCTGTAGGTGCGCTGGGTTGGAAATGGGTAGGCATCATTCCTGCGGATTGAGATACTGGTGTTTCCTGGGAATCTCCCATCTGTGGGTGTAAGTGTCTCTCTCTAGGAAGCGTCTCAAGTCTGTCAAGACGTATTTCTATGACTTCAAGTCCCGGAATGGTTCTGGCTGCGACTTTATTGCCTAAGTCGTTCAGTTGTGGCTCGATCCTATCGACCTTTCCCTTGAGGTTCGTGTCTACTTCGCGTATGGCCGTCCTGAGGTTATAGCTAAGGTCTAACCTCTCGGTTACCGCGACTTCCTCAAATCGTTTTTGTAAGGAATCGATCTCTCCTTCAACTTTCGACACGTTCTCTTGGATCTTCCCAACATCGTCTCTGACCTCGGCTACCTTAGCCTCCACTGTGGTCTTGTGTTCGTTGAGGTCACCCCTCAATAACATGAGATCGATTTTGTGTTCCTCACGATGAACATCAACTGTTTCACGTAGGCTTGCTACGGTTTCTGTCAACTCAGTAATGTTTCTCCTGTAGGTGTTTAGTTCGTCTTTGTCTTCCATCATGCCATCAACGATCGTCTTTACGTTGTTATTAACAGCATTGGCAGCACCTCTCATCAGAATCAATCCAATATTCATGGTTGCCGTGTCCTTTTTCACGGTGTCCATAAATCCCTCGACGTGATTCAATCGAGTCCCAAATTCTTCCCGAGTGTGCTCCAGGTCGGCTCTCATATCTATCTGGACTATTTATGGTCGTTTGAATTTGAGCTGTGTGATCCTCCAATCGGGTCTGCACATCCTCCCTAGCTCTATTCGTCTGGTCGGTTAAGCAATCTACGCGCTGGTTAGCCTCCTGATGGTGTCGTATGACATCAAACCTAAGAGCCGCTAAACCTGCCGTAAGATCATTTCTAGCTTCGACTCTATATGCGTCCATGTCGGCCCTGACTTGAGTTAAATCAGCCCTAACATCGTTAACTGACTGGGTGTTAACCTCTAAATCTAGTCTTACTTGGTTCACATGACCACTAACATGGTTTACAGACTGGGTGTTAACCTCTAAATCTTGTCTAACATTGTTTATAGACTGGGCGTTGACTTCTAAGTCCTGTCTAACATTGTTGACAGCTTGGGTATTCTGACCTAAGTCAGCAGTAATCTGCTGGAGATTGGCGTTAACACCTGCCATCATCTCTCCAAACACACGACGAATAGTTTCCTCATCCATTGACAAGAAATATATATGAGAAAGTGAGGGATCAATCTCTACTGGAACTTACAGCTATGATTAGTTACTTGGTGGTATAAAGCTTGTTTCATTTATATAAATATCACGAGTACAGCTGGAGTATGCAAACTAAGTGCTTCTACATTTACAAAGACAACGGCGAGCAAAGCAAAGTATTACATTTACTCAGGATGAGGCATCATCAAAGAAAATCCTATCCTTCATTTATCTAACACTAAAGCCTCACCCCATGGACTTCCATCAAACATGAATGCCATGCGGTCAATTGATCTTCAGTACGACTTTCTAAGTTCGTCCCAGTCCTGTCAATTTACCATTAATCAACATTAAGATCCTCCAAAATAACATGGAACTGACGGTCACCACGTTAACGTCGGCACATGAGTTGGGCGCCATTTTATGCGACCGTCGGTGGGGCTGCCAGGATAGCCAACAACCGCAATGGCTTCCCTAACATCTCACCCGTCGGACACATAATTTAATTGCCGTGAGGATCCGGTGAACTCCCAAATAGGCTAAAGCGTCACGAGAGTCCATAATCCACAGGGATCGTGGTACATGGTGACGATGGTCATAGACTGCCTAAGGAAAGTTTCACCTCAAAAACTAGACTGAGAAAATAAACATCCAGACTTATGTAAAACACCGTGAAAATTTATTGATAAAATTCACAAGCCCCTAGCCTAGTTCGGAGGGTTACAATCGGCTAGTCCGCAAGCTAATAAACAAACAAAAATAAAGAGCAAGTCCCTACCTGAGAAATTACGGAAAAACCTCGCGAAAGATCTAACTCACAATAATAAAGCAACAACAGCAACACTAGGAAAATGGTACGACGCAAGTCCCTAGTTCAAGTTACAAAATCAAGCTAATATCTGAATTTACATTTAACAGGGTAGCAAAACAAATCTAAGTTAGGATGATACCATCTCCACATTTACATTTAACGTTAATTCATCTAGCTAAGTCCTATCAATTGATAACAAAGTTTACGGCGATGACATCCGTAACAGAAAACAATTACATTCAAAAGCTAAGTGAACAGCCATGTCAAAAAACATTTAATTATTCTTAGAAACTACGTGCAAACAGCACACAATAAGGTAACATGTAGGATTTATACACTTGTACATCATAAATAAGTAATGAAATAGACAATAGTTTTATTAAAATGCCTGCCTGCACCTTGGTTTACTCTTTGTAAGCCATAGTCATCTAAAGTGTGTGGTTACGGTGACGACTGCGTAGTTAAGACTACGTCTAACATCGCATGGCCTGCGCTCCACAAGCTACGAACTCAAGGTTCGAGCATGCTTCAGGTCGCTACAATAGTGTCAGCTGTCCTAGTCATTTCCACAAAAGGAAATACCTTCATCTGCACGGCTATGTCAACAGGTTCAAAATGCAAAAGAACAAAGTTAGACAGAAAGAATTCGATAGTTAGCTTTGGTTTTACCAAAATTATGCGTTTTATTATTAAGATGTCAGTTTAGGTTTATCGTTGGTTTATGGCGAATAATACTGACAATAGCCTGGGCACGGAGTGTCTCCACTGAGATCATTCTCCACCAAAAAGCCTCGACTCAAAAGTCGGAATATAATCAACGAGCAATAACAACTCGGACACACAATAACACAAGTTACCAGCGGCGCTCAGCTCGCGTTCAATAACTCTGGGACGGGCCTGCACACTACAGTTACCCTCCAATAACATCTGGTCTTCGGGAACATTCCCGGACAAGGCATACACAAAATACCTTCATACAATAACTTCCTGCTATAACAGGGTAGCCTTCAACGTACTATAGAAAACCTGACATAACTGTACACGTCAAACGACGGTACACGCAACAGTGCGTTTAACTAACAAAAAAAATCTATAAAACATGTGATCAGATACAAGGATGGACACTGAGTTCCATAAGCAAAGTTGCAATGAAAGGAAAAACGAATACTACAAGTATTCTGTCTCTTGTCAAAGTAGTTCTGTCTCACAATATAACAGGCGTGCTTTCAAGGGCACTGGGTCACAAACCAGTTTTGTGTCGCTGGCAGGCTATAACATTCCTGCACTCCACTGACACTACACATTGACTATCAAGGCCGGCGATTTAACCAAATAAACTGTACATCTGGCCTCTTCATAAAAAACTTTACCATAGGTTAAAAATCTCGAAGAATACGTGTATAAAAACACGCTATAAATCTGAATACAATAATATAATTCCGTCTTCCAAACCAAAGACGTCTAAATGATAGTAATGTCACTATTACTGGAGCTCTTTGCTCTCAAACATATAATTCAGTAGTTGCTTGAACAACATCAAATAAATCGTGTCTCCACATGACACTAACAAAATAATAATTGTGGCGCAGATTCCACACTCTGGATCTGCTTAATGATACGCTGGGAACTGGGTTCGATGCTAGACAACGAAACATTCCTTCTACTCATTAGGTTCACACTTGACCAAGAATAGCTTCTGAGCTTATTTAAAATGAAATATAATGCAGTTACAAAACTGGTAATTACAGTCGATTACCTAAATGATACGACTGTTCTAACGACAGTCAGGGGTGTAACAAAGACTGGCTGCAAAGAATGCAGTTAAAGAAATCATGGCATCTGATTGCCATAACTGAAGTCAGCAAAGACTTGAAAAATCACCCCAAATAGGGTTGAACAAAGTAGCCTCAAATGACTACGGTCACGTTCAGCAAAAGATAGGCTTTGACGTTCTACGACGTTCATCAGGCTGCACCAGGGCTGACCAAAATGTCTGACCCAAGGATGTCTCACTCTAACTGAAATAAATGACATCTAATTAAACTAGTTACATTCCCTACCTATAAAAATGGCTGACACTGAGTTCGGTTGGTTCACAAACTACATTTAACCTACTATACCACCAGAAACTAGAACAAGAAAGGGGTGTCCAAAAACTCACGAAATGGAGAAGCTCTCACTCAGCCCTCTATTCAACAAGGGTTGTACAAAATCATCTCTGGCTCTCTGGAACGGTATCATCCTCATCAGGATTCCCATCTGGACTCCTCCAAAGACCAGGGTTCGATCTGTCCCTGTCGACAACTTCGTGGATGTACTGGATATGCCTGGAAATGGCATCCTGGGTTCCATCCTCCTCGTTCGCTGTTCTGGAAGTTCCACCATCATGCTGGTTCCCACAGAAACATCACCCTCATACCATGATTGTATTAGCCCATGATGTCGGTCTCGCTGCTGTGGTGTCTACGTGGCCTCACAACTCCAACTGACGCTCCTCCCCGGGCGCCCCCCGATTTATACACCCTCGAGGGAGGCATGTACATCGGAGAGCACGGCCCGGGAAGGAGCGTCCGCCGGGTTGCTAGCGGAGGCCACGTGTCGCCACGCGAGGCGATTAACCCGCAGTGCTGCTTTATTGATTAGCTGACCAAAGAGAATGATTTCATCAGGAAAAACTAGCAAATAAGATGAAATGAAGGAGAAATATAAGAGGTGAACCAATTGTAATACCATTAATCCAATGAAAATGAAAATCCACAGCCTGCTTCCAGTCTCCGACCGGGTCAGGAATGGAATGAAGCCCCCATCTAGCGGCGAGGATATGAACTGTGCCGGCTGCCGAGGCCTGACGCACTCCTCTGGGGCAATGATTAAATGAATGACAGATGAAATGAAATGATAGTGGAGAGTGTTGCTGGAATGAAATTTGACAGGGAAAACTGGAGTACCCGGAGAAAAACCTGTCTGCCTCCGTTTTGTCCAGCACAGATCTCACATGGAGTGACCGGGATTTGAACCACGGACCCAGCGGTGAGAGGCCGGCGTGCTGCCGCCTAAGCCACCATTAATCCAATAATTATTTTAAAAGAAAAATAGCAAAAGTTAGATATGAAAATCACGTTTATGATGATTTGAACAAATATTTTATGTACTGGTATCGGTTCAAGGCAAGCCCGTATGGACATTCGACGCAAGATCAAATTGGTCAGCAAGAAACCTGCTTTCTTATTATAAAAAACCGCGGACTCTGGTAGTCCCGTCACTATGGTTGGTGTCACCCAGTGCGGTAACTCATTGTATCACCCCCCCCCCCCCCCCCCCACTACACCCCATAGATCTCTTCCGAGTCCGCCAGTGCCAAATAACGGAAACATACAGAATCCTAAGTAACGTTTATAAACATAGGTCTTATATTTACAAAGGCAATATCAGAAAAAAAAAAACCAAGTTTGGTTGGTAAAAGATTGTGAGATGTTAAGAACTACATAGAAAATATGTTACCTTTATAATTGTTATTTTAACTTTAAAGCCTCCGTGGCTTAGGCGGCAGCACGCCGGCCTCTCACCGCTGGGTCCGTGGTTCAAATCCCGGTCACTCCATGTGAGATCTGTGCTGGACAAAACGGAGGCAGACAGGTTTTTTTCCGGGTACTCCGGTTTTCCATGTCAACATTTCATTCCAGCAACACTCTCCACTATCATTTCATTTCATCTGTCATTCATTTAATCATTGCCCCAGAGGAGTGCGTCAGGCCTCGGCAGCCGGCACAGTTCATATCCTCGCCGCTAGATGGGGGCTTCATTCATTCCATTCCTGACCCGGTCGGAGACTGGAAGCAGGCTGTGGATTTTCATTTTAACTTTAAATTTAATGTCATATTAAATCTCGACTAAATCAAAACTTTCCTTTCCTTGCCTTTAGAGCTGCAAACTTGTTATTTACTTAATCGAAATCAACTCCCCTTCGCCAAATCACTTTCATCATCATCATCTTGTACAGTTTCCAGCCCCAGGCTGGGTCTGTTTGGAATATAAGCCTCGCCACTTAGTTCTTTCTTCCCACCACCTCTCCGCTGTCACTCTGGTCCAGTCCTCGCCTCTCTTATTGACACATTCCTCCACTCCTTTCAGCCATCTATCTCTTGGTCTTCCCCTTGGTCGTTTCTTCTGCATCTGCATCTCATGTATCCTCTTGGCAATCTTCCTCTCGTACATTCTCTTTAAGTGTCCATACCACCTCAGTCACTTTCAATTGATAATATTGCAAGATTAGGAAGCCTTAACTGTCCTAAGAAATTATAGATATTTATGAAATTAGAGTGCAATGCGTCACTGGTATTATATATTCTTTTTCATTTGAATGCTCATTTTTCACGGTCGGTTGCTTGTGGGCGCCGCAGGAGGAATCTATACTACTGAAATAATATACTAGCGGACCCGTGCGAGAAATCCAGCTTGTTCATAAACCACACTTTCCTCAATGGGTTTATAATGAGAGACTTAAGAAGAAAGGTTGTTATGTTTTTATTCCAACCAAATGATTATAGAACACTATTTACATTTCAGTTAGAATTCCAAGTTCTACGTTCCCTAACTTCAGAAGGCACTCACTGGAAATTGGATCATCATAACATACTCCGGTTATTCGATATTTATGAAATTATACGATTTGAGTTCTCATTCCTTTGATTTACTGTTTCTGAAATCCATTCAAAAAGATAAAGGAAACACCTCATAATGTTAAAATGACATGATACAGGCGTCACAGCGACCAAAATGTGAAGTGGAGTTCAATTATGGAGGGTTCCTACAAAACAGTATCTGCAAATCGCGCACTTCGTACATTTTTTAAAGAAATTATAAACATTAATGAAATTAGAGTGCAATTCGTCTCGGCTAATGTCTATTCTCTTTCATCTGAATGCTCATTTGTCACGATCGGTCGCTTGTGAGCGCATGAAGGATCTATACTACTGAAATAATATATGTGATGATTTGGTTTAATTGATAAAACGAATTATATGGGAAAGTCTTATATTTATTGAAGTCCTTTAATAAGAATAATTTCATGGAGTGACATAGAATCATAGACAGTGTATTTTGTTTGAAATGACACATACATATAAAATTAAATAAATACAAAAATACTCACATTTATGTACTTGATGAAATCCAATAATAAACGTAAGCCACATACATACATATCTCCCACAAATCCAACCGCTCGTCCTCGTCGTGGGAGATGGGCAACGTAATTAATTAGGGGATTGCCTGTAGGGGTGAAGTACAGTGGGGACTTTGTTTGTCTCAAAACCGCTACGGTAGCTGTGAAGGCCCTATAGGAACCCTGAAGAAATTACGGCTAATGGGGCTCTGGTAAAACAACTGCTGCCTTGTAGTTTGGAGTTGGTTCTTCAAAGGCTAAGGGATGAAACCCTGACAGAAAATCAGCCTGGTGCCTCAGGCTTAAGGTGGCAGCCCCTCCAAGGCACTCGGAGGCAGTGGGTTAATCACTCGCTCCTCTTAAATAAACTGATTACGGAAACTGAAGCGAAATTACAAAACCGGACGGATAACCTGATGACGACTTTTGGCATGAAGAGGACTACGAAAATCGGTTTCTGGAATGTGAGGACCTTGATGGAGATAACCAGACTGAAACAAGTGACACGGGAGATGAAGAACTATGGGCTGGATATCCTAGGATTGAGTGAAGGGAGGTGGCCAGGATTTGGTGAAATACAGACAACAGATAGAATTACATTTCTCTATTCTGGGGGCGATGATGAAGAACACAGGGAAGGAGTGGGGTTGCTGCTCAACAGAAATGCAAAGAGAAGCCTTATGGAGTGGAAGCCAATTTCTAGTAGGCTCATGTTTGCTAGGTTCAAGACAAAGATCAAGAATGTGATCATCATCCAATGCTATGCGCCTACGGAACAATCGGAGCCAGAGAAGAAGGAAGAATTCTACCAAAATGCTGCGAGACGTCACAAGACAAACAAGTAAGAAGGACATTCTCATTGTTATGGGAGACTTCAACGCGAAGGTGGGCTCAAACAATGAGGGGTTGGAGCAGATCATGGGTAAACTTGGCCTTGGTGAGATGAATGACAATGGGGAGAAATTTACGGACTATTGCGCCAGTCAGGATTTGGTGATGGGTGGCACGGTATTTCCTCATAGGCGGTGCCTCAAGGTCACCTGGGTGTCTCCTGATCAAGTCACAGAAAATCAAATTGATCACATCGCGGTGAGCAGGAGGTTCAGAAGAAGCTTGGAAGATGTTAGCAACAAGAGAGGAGCGGACGTTGGTAGTGACCATCATCTTGTGGTTGCCAACTTCCGCATGAGGATCGTCGCAGTCCGCCGAACGTTTAACACTCGGCACAACAAGTTTGATGCGGGCAAGCTTAAGAACCAGCAGAGATTGGACCAATTTAAACTGGAGCTCAGAAATAAATTCCAGGTGTTGGACTCCGAGACAGAGAAGGACGTGGAGACTGTGTGGAGCGAGGTAAAGAATATCTTCGTGGAAACCAGTGAGATGCAGCTCGGGTACAAGAACTACCTGCGGAAAGAATGGATATCCGATCAGACTTGGGACAAGATAAATTATAGGAAGGAGATTAAGGCCAAGCTCAACACCTGCAAGACTAGGCAGCAGAAGGCTCTCACACAAGCAAAGTATTCAACAGCAAACAGGGAGGTAAAGAGGAGTGTACGGAAGGATCATAGGAGGTGGATTGATGAGCAGGCGGAGAAAGCAGAAGAAGCGGCAAGAAGGGGGGGGGGGACGTTAAGGAGCTCTATGGCATCACAAAGATGCTTTCGAAGAAAGGTTTTAATAAAACTAGGCCTGTGAAGAGCAAGACGGGCGAGATCCTCACGACGTGTGAACAGCAGCTGACAAGATGGAGAGAACACTTTGCGGAGGTTCTTAATAGAGATAGAGGACCAGAAAGTAAGCAGCGAGGAGAAGATGAAGAGGAAGCAGAAAGTGACCCAAGCATCAGCCTCGACTCCCCAACTCTGGGCGAAATGCGGACAGCGTTGAAGCAGATGAAATGCGGGAAGGCACCAGGTCTGGATAATATCCCAGCGGATGTACTGAAAGCAGACCTGGATATTACGATCGATCTGCTGCACCCTCTGTTGGAGAAGATCTGGAAGGAGGAGAAAATACCAACCGACTGGAAGAAGGGGTTGATAGTCAAGTTGCCGAAGAAAGGGGACACCACAAACTGTAACAACTGGATGGTATCACCTTGCTGTGCATTCCAAGCAAAGTGCTGGCGAGAGTCATCCTGAATCGTATAAAAGACTGCGTAGAAAAAAGGTTTCGGAAGGAACAGGCTGGATTTCGACAACATCGCAGCTGTGTGGATCTCATCAACACCCTCCGAATCATCCTGGAGCAGAGTGTGGAGTGGCGGAATACCCTTTACCTCACATTTGTTGACTTCGAGAAAGCCTTCGACTCCGTAAATCAAAGAATCATGTGGAAGACCCTCGAGGAATATAAAATTCCAACAAAGATCATCAGAATCATGGAAGAGATGTACGAAGGGTATGAGTGCCAGGTTCTTCACGATGGCAAATTAACAGAAAAGATAAAGGTCAGTTCCGGAGTGAGACAGGGGTGTGTCCTTTCCCCCACTCTGTTCCTGTTGTTTCTGGATAGTGTGATGAAGAAGGTAATGGGAGGACGTAAGAGGGGTATTCAATGGTGTATAAATGACAGGCTTGAAGATCTGGATTTCGCAGACGACATTTGTCTTATGGCACAACGGTACCGAGACATAGAAGATAAGCTGGGGAGGTTGCAGAGAGAAGCAGAACGTGCAGGACTGATGATCAACACCAACAAGACCAAAGAAATGAGGATAAATTCTGACATCACGACTAGTTTGACAGTCAACGGAAAGGACTTTGAGCGAGTTGAGTCCTTCCTCTACCTTGGAAGTATAGTTACAAATGATGGGGGAGCAGAGGAAGATGTTCGAAGCCGTATCAGGAAGGCAAATGGTGCCTTTGTCCAGCTCTACCCCATCTGGAGAAATGGAAACATTTCCAGGAAGACCAAGCTCCGCCTTTTCAATAGCAACGTAATGTCGATTCTTCTCTACGGCTGTGAAACGTGGAAAGTCACAAAACCGATCAACAGCCAGCTACAGGTGGTCATTAACAGATGTCTGCGTCGCATCATGATTGTGAGGTGGCCGGACATAATCTCAAATGAAGTCTTTGGACCATCACCAATCAACAACCGATTACTATCCAGATCAATGAGAGGAAATGGCACTGGATTGGTCACACACACTAAGGAAGCTGGACGGAGCTAAAGAGAGGGCGGTGCTAGACTGGAATCCTCAAGGCGTCAGGAAGCGAGGTCGACCTAAGAAGACCTGGAAGAGGACGATCGAAAATAAAATTGCAGAGGTGGACAAGAACTGGAGTCACGTGAAGAGAATGGCCAGGAACCGTACTGCGTGGAGAAATTTCGCCAAGGCCCTATGCTCCGGAAGGAGCGGCAGGAATTAAGTGTGTAAGTCTAAGTGACATACATACATGAGCTAAATGATACATTCACAATACTTTATAACCAATAAAGTGAAGGCAGACAAGACAGATACTTAGTACTGGTAAAAAATCTATGTTCCACTGCGCAAAATTTGTTTAAAACTGAAATTTTACGAACCGCCCTAATTTTGGTGTCACCACTTTTGATGGTGTCACCCGGAGCGGTCCACACAACCCGCACCCCCTAGAGACGCCACTGACTCTGGTCACGGAGGTCAGTATGACACTGCAGAGACGGAAGTTTTGCAGTGAAGGAGGTGGATTCTCTGCCGATCGAGATATTCTACAACTTAGGTCGTAGAACGCTCTTCGATCAAGGTGAACGGAGCTTGGGAGCAAATATACATCCTTCTAAAGGAAGAGTAGCAGAGTGCTTCTCTCTGTTACTGGTTGTAACTGTCATATCCATAGTGAATCGCTACTGTCCCATATGTAGAATCGATGGATATGTGTTGTTTGTACCAATGGCATAGTGTAAATTATTTCCTCAACATTCTAAGGAATTGCAGTTCACAAATTTGGTAAATCTTGTAGCAGTTTTTAAAAGTTGTGTAGGAAACAGACACATAAACACTCTCATTTATATACTATTGATAAAACATGTTGAAGAAGAGTACCGTACATGCTGATCAAAAGTACAGTACTTCCTATCAATTCTCTTGCGAAGAGTAATGCTAACTCAGTATGACCGGTTAGTGAGTTCGTTATTGTTGTGTAAGGGGTCAGAATAGGGAGGTCATATGCCTTTCTCAACTACTGAAGGTCCATATAATTCCTTAAATCAGAGGGAAATCCACCAGAACATCGTTTAAAATAATCATCATTCTCATTATTGGACTGAGATATTGTGGCCTTTGATGCAATCACCTGATTCAATGAGTGGGGTGAATGTCCCAGTTTAATCAACATATGTTTTGTGGCTGGCGCAGTCAGATCGCCAGCGCCTTACCTTTGTTCTTTCTCGTTAGTTTGACCGACTTCTAAGTAATTCGAGAGCCATCTGGTAACTCCTTATGAATGAATGGCTTTGTTATTTCTTTCAACAATGTGGAAATCTGGAACTCTAAACTCCTTCGCTCATTGCCTTCTTGAGAGTTCTGGATTCACATAGACCGCGGGTCAATTGTGGTATGTTAGAGAGGTTATGTTGAAAGAGGCCAAGAATGGCCGAAGATGATCAGGGACTGAATACTTTTGTAGTAAATGAATAAGTCTATCACCAGTGTGTACACGAAAGTTTCTTATGAGATATATTTTATAGGAAAATGTTGTTTCGCATGTATCGCAGGAATAATGTTTCCTGCCGCTATGAATGATTTCAAATTTCCCTTTTGGTAGAAAGTCTTGAACATAAACTACATAACTGTGCTTATTAGTTAGTATGAATTAGCAAGTGAGTGTTAAAATGATGCATTCGAAATGTTTTCAATCGCAGGTACTGAAAAAATGGGCCCTTCGGCTACTATGCGTAAGGAAATGTTTTATCCTTGACTGCCAACTACCCGACTGCAGCAATGTAATAGCCAATCAGAGCAGATCAGAAACTGACGTCACGCTGTTGTTCTGTGTCGTATACGAATGATATAGGACTAAGTGAAGTAACTTCGCAACCCGTTAATTTATAGGCTAATCTTAAATACACGGTATAACAAAATAATCCATCTCCAAATCATCCATATTGCAAGTTTTGAGGTTATCAACAACGCCTCTGTGCGCAAGGAATAAACGAATGTTAACGTATTATTACTCCTAGCAGTCGTTAAGACTGGGTTCACTAACTGGCCGGTATAGAGCGCTGCTCGAATCTATAGTTTCTGCATAGTACAACTGAAAGCTGGTAGATGTCACTCCGGTGGGGAATGTAGTTTTTTTTAATATATAATTTCCATTGCAAAAAGCACCATATAACGCTTTATTTTATAACGTCTCAGTACTCAACAAACAATGAATATAAAAATATCAAGCAAAAAAGTTCTACTCTGATAGGATTTGAACCCCGGCCAGCCACATGAGAGACGGGAGCTCTAACCACACAGCCAATCGTACACTCGTAACTCACGCGTTATCGATTAAATACATATGACGTACTGTATTAGCAAAGAATCACTTGGACTGAAGATTTCTTCACTGGAGTATATTTCAAACCGAGTTCTTTCATATTAAGTTCATATAATTTTTATCAGTAGGTTATATTGCATGCAACATACTGAAATTAGTAAAATATAGGTCAGAACGAGAGATCAGCTGCCATCTTGTCAAATAGCCGAGACGATTCAGATTTTTAAAGTCACTTCTAGATTATAATATTACTATATAAACTTTTAATTTCGAACGAACCACGTCACTTAGAACAGAATAAACGATTCTTGGTTAGATAATCGGAACTGGTGGGTCCCATGTTATGGATTATAAATTTTGCATAATTCACACGGTCGCCATCCTGAAATGGTACGTTTGATGACCTTATAGTTTGGGCACAAGACGCGTCCCATATGAAGGTAGGTTGTTACCAAATTTGGTAAAGATCCGATGATTAGTTTGGTCGTAATGCATTATTAAGTTTTGACCATTCGATTGGCCGCCATTACCTTTTGGTAAAGATGGCGGCAATATAAAACATGACACTGAGGTGCCCTTTGCCAGTGCTACCTCTGTACTAAATTTCGTTCAATTCGGTTTAACCGTGTTCGAATTGATAGGGGGGACAGACATTCAGAGTACACACACTACCACACACACACACACACACACACACACACACACAGACTCACACACATACACACACACAGACAGACACACTTTTTTTCGCCCTGTAGTGATCTCATAAGTCTACTTTCATTTTTTGCAAAAATCGAAAGTAGGCTAATAGCATAAGTAAGATCTGAAAAGCAGGTTTATGATGATTACTTGAACTAATATTTTATGTACTGGTGTCGGTTCAAGGCAAAGCCGTATGGACATTCTACACCAGTTCAACCTGAAGCTAGGTTTCATTTGTAGGGTGTTCCGGAAAGCAACACAAACCTCGCATGCAATCGACAATCAGTTTAATCACCCCAGTACGCACAAACTAGCGGGTTTCAATTCAATGGTGCACAGAGCTTTAAAAATACCCATGTCAAAAGACAACTATAATAAGGAAATAAGAACTATTATGCAAATAGCAAAGGCAAACAACTTCTCGCCAAGCAAAATAAATCAAATTATAGCCAAACATAAAAATAAAGATAAAACGATTCCCAAACCGGACAGTAATGAGAAAAAATTTGCGCGTTTCAACTATGTGAATGCGAATACATATAAAATCACTAACCTATTCAAAAAGCAAGGCATAAAGATAGCTTTCACGACGAAAAACACAACCACTAGGCACCTCCTAAATAGTAATCTAAATAAACGTGACCCGTATTCAAGGTCAGGGGTATATTCTATAACGTGCCAAGACACCGATTGTCAAGCTAATTACATCGGGCAGAGTGGAAGGCGAGTAGACACACGTTATAATGAACATAGGTATGCGATAAGATACGGAACACATTCAGCCGTGTGCGAACATATGTGTGACGCAGGGTACAGCTTTACCAACATAGAGTCGGACCTTAAAATAATCCATCACGAATCGAAAGGCAGAGCTCTTGACATAAAGGAAGCAATCGAGATACACCTAGCCAAACGAAACAATCCCAACAATCTAAATGAACACACGCTCATGGAGAGCTCACCCCTCTTCACGCTACTAAAAAACACACCCTGTCGGAAACAAAACACAATTTAGCGACACAGCCAAGCTAAATAAAAAAGGGGGGAAATTAGGGGTTTTTTAATAGGTAAATGTTATCTGGATCAGGTGTACGATGTACTTTTCTTCTGCAATAAACCAAGGCCCATATTCGCGGCAGTATTAAAGGTGCCGGGACGTCCTCATAAGACCGTCAACGCTTAGTTCGAATGGGTTATGCTCCACGCGTGGCGAGGGCTAATCCACGGTCTTTAATAGTTGTAGACCCACCTCATTCAATAACATACATCTTATCTAGGTTGGCAACACCTCACATAAACACATCGCTATCACTCCCCACAGCACGTAGGGGCAGGGGGGAGAAAGCAGGAAAAAAAACAGTCGTTAAGATAACCACCGCAGTCGACCGCACAGTGAGTTCCAGTGAGCACGAAAACTGCGAGTAGCTGTAGTACGGAAGACAATCAGATAAGTAGTTAGCCTAAAATTTTATAGTTTAACCATAGTTTACAACCATATAATCTCTCTAAAGTACAATCTAGGGATAGCTATCACCATTTAGCTTTTCACCTAACATATATACTGCATTTAGCATACACTGACAGTTGCAGTACCAATACTGCAACTAAATAATTGTACATATTGTAAATATTTTCACCTGTATCTCAACATAGATTTTGTGGCCTAAGTGTAATGGATCTGATGATGATCGCTTGACGATCGAAACTGGTCATCCTAGTGTTTTATTAATCTCATGTAATTTATTTCAGGATGAGGGCATATCCCATCTCTTTTGGGTACATTCGTGTTGACCGACTGAAAAGCACTAAACTCTTGTTTACTAAGGCAACACTGAAAATATGGCTTCAAACACCACAATGTTCACGGCTAGTCAGGCAAATCGTGAAGCCAAGAAATTCAAATCACTCAGGCTTAAACTCATGAATTTAGACAAGTCAATTTGGTTCAACAAAAAATGTATAGAACTAAACCTCACCCCCAAATACGTACCAATTAAAACCGTACCGAACACACCAGCCTCGATCATTTCAAACAAACAAGCCAAAGCGCTTTGGAAAAATAACGAATTAAGATTTGCATACATAAGAAAGCAAAAAATTAACCAACAATTGTAAGACATTCAATTGCAACTAAGTAATTTCTGGCACGCAGCCCAATGGGACAGCTTCACCGAGCACCTATATGACACCATCAAAATCAGAACAACGAGGAAGCATGAAACGCTAGAAAATAAGTTACGCAAACTAGGAGAAACACAGAACCATCAATCTAACAAAAAAACACACGAATAACAATGAATTCAATTTCCACAGCAGAATAAACAACAGAACGAACGTAACCTTTTCTCAAGGTGAAATGAATATTTTGGACAAAGGTTTGAAATACAACTGCACAGACGCACACACGAACCACAATATAAAACAGTTAATCACAGATATTGAGATAGCCAGTCACAAGCTCCCAGCAGAAGACAGGGAATTAACCAGAAATCTCGCCACCAACGAAGCCAAAAAAATCCTCAAACGAGAGGGCGATAGCAATAACATTCAAAACAACAAAAAACTCAAAGAAATAAAGTCGTTGAAACAAAAAATAAAAGAACATGACTTAATCATCACAAAAGCAGATAAGGGAAACACTACAGTAATTTTGATCAAAACAGAATACATTGAAAAAACAGTCGAATTCCTAAACAACAACGAAATCAAGGAATTAACAAAAGACCCCACCAACAAATTCCAAAAACAAATAAAAAGTGCGCTAAAAGAAACAGAATACATACTGACCAAAGCCGAGAAATCAAAACTAATAAACATGAACCCGAAAATACCGTCATTGACGGGACAACCAAAAACACACAAAAAGGAATGCCCAATGAGACCAATAGTCAATTGTAGGAATGCCCCTAATTACAAAATCAGCAAAGAGTTACTAAAAATCTTAAAATGCCGTCTTTCCAACGACAAAAACAACTCTGTAAAGAACACAACAGAACACCCTACAAATGAAACCTAGCTTCAGGCTAGTATCCTTCGACGTAACTAACATGTACACCAATATTCCGATTATTGAAGCAATCAACACTATCGAAAACAACTTAAAATCCAACAATTCGGTAAAAGAAATTGAAGAGATTGTGAGATTACTGAGGGTCGTTCTCACCCAAAACGTGTTTCAATTCGACAATAAAATATACACACAGAGAGAAGGCCTAGCAATGGGACCGCCACTAAGTGGGTTAATCGCTGACATCTTCATCAATGCACTAGAAAATGCGTTCTTAGAAAAGACTTCAACAAAGGGAATAGTAATATGGAAAAGATACGTAGATGATGTAATTTGCATCTACGATTTTGAACTAACAAGCGAAGAAACAATTCTCCAATCCATTAATAGCCTTCACCACTCTATCAAATTCACTAAGGAATCCGAAATAGACCGGAAAATAAATTATCTCGATATAACTATTGAACGTAAAGACAACGACCTTTCATATTCCATATTCCGGAAAGCAACACAAACCTCGCATGCAATCGACAATCAGTTTAATCACCCCAGTACGCACAAACTAGCGGGTTTCAATTCAATGGTGCACAGAGCTTTAAACATACCCATGTCAAAAGACAACTATAATAAGGAAATAAGAACTATTATGCAAATAGCAAAGGAAAACAACTTCTCGCCATGCAAAATAAATCAAATTATGGCCAAATATAAAAATAAAGATAAAACGATTCCCAAACCGGACAGTAATGAGAAAAAATTTGCGCGTTTCAACTATGTGAATGCGAATACATATAAAATCACTAACCTATTCAAAAAGCAAGGCATAAAGATAGCTTTCACGACGAAAAACACAACCGCTAGGCACCTCCTAAATAGTAATCTAAATAAACGTGACCCGTATTCAAGGTCAGGGGTATATTCAATAACGTGCAAAGACACCGATTGTCAAGCTAATTACATCGGGCAGAGTGGAAGGCGAGTAGACACACGTTATAATGAACATAGGTATGCGATAAGATACGGAACACATTCAGCCGTGTGCGAACATATGTGTGACGCAGGGCACAGCTTTACCAACATAGAGTCCGACCTTAAAATAATCCATCACGAATCGAAAGGCAGAGCTCTTGACATAAAGGAAGCAATCGAGATACACCTAGCCAAACGAAACAATCCCAACAATCTAAATGAACACACGTTCATGGAGAGCTCACCCCTCTTCACGCTACTAAAAGAACACACCCTGTCAGAAACAAAACACAATTTAGCGACACAGCCAAGCTAAATAAAAAGGGGGGAAATTAGGGTTTTTTTAATAGGTAAATGTTATCTGGATCAGGTGTACGATGTACTTTTCTTCTGCAATAAACCAAGGTCCATATTCGCGGCAGTATTAAAGGTGCCGGGACGTCCTCATAAGACCGTCAACGCTTAGTTCGAATGGGTTATGCTCCACGCGTGGCGAGGGCTAATCCACGGTCTTTAATAGTTGTAGACCCACCTCATTCAATAACATACATCTTATCTAGGTTGGCAACACCTCACATAAACACATCGCTATCACTCCCCACAGCACGTAGGGGCAGGGGGGAGAAAGCAGGAAAAAAACAGTCGTTATGATAACCACCGCAGTCGACCGCACATTGAGTTCCAGTGAGCACGAAAACTGCGAGTAGCTGTAGTACGGAAGACAATCAGATAAGTAGTTAGCCTAAAATTTTATAGTTTAACCATAGTTTACAACCATATAATCTCTCTAAAGTACAATCTAGGGATAGCTATCACCATTTAGCTTTTCACCTAACATATATACTGCATTTAGCATACACTGACAGTTGCAGTACCAATACTGCAACTAAATAATTGTACATATTGTAAATATTTTCACCTGTATCTCAAACATAGATTTTGTGGCCTAAGTGTAATGGATCTGATGATGATTGCTTGACGATCGAAACTGGTCATCCTGGTGTTTTATTAATCTCATGTAATTTATTTCAGGATGAGGGCATATCCCATCTCTTTTGGGTACATTCGTGTTGACCGACTGAAAAGCACTAAACTCTTGTTTACTAAGGCAACACTGAAAATATGGCTTCAAACACCACAATGTTCACGGCTAGTCAGGCAAATCGTGAAGCCAAGAAATTCAAATCACTCAGGCTTAAACTCATGAATTTAGACAAGTCAATTTGGTTCAACAAAAAATGTATAGAACTAAACCTCACCCCCAAATACGTACCAATTAAAACCGTACCGAACACACCAGCCTCGATCATTTCAAACAAACAAGCCAAAGCGCTTTGGATAGAAAACGAATTAAGATTTGCATACATAAGAAAGCAAAAAATTAACCAACAATTGTACGACATTCAATTGCAACTAAGTAATTTCTGGCACGCAGCCCAATGGGACAGCTTCACCGAGCAACTAAATGACACCATCAAAATCAGAGCAACGAGGAAGCATGAAACGCTAGAAAATAAATTACGAAAACTAGGAGGAACACAGAACCATCAATCTAACGAAAAACACACGAATAACAATGAATTCAATTTCCACAGCAGAATAAACAACAGAACGAACGTAACCTTTTCTCAAGGTGAAATGAATATTTTGGACAAAGGTTTGAAATACAACTGCACAGACGCACACACAAACCACAATATATAACAGTTAATCACAGATATTGAGATAGCCAGTCACAAGCTCCCAGCAGAAGACAGGGAATTAACCAGAAATCTCGCCACCAACGAAGCCAAAAAAATCCTCAAACGAGAGGGCGATAGCAATAACATTCAAAACAACAAAAAACTCAAAGAAATAAAGTCGTTGAAACAAAAAATAAAAGAACATGACTTAATCATCACAAAAGCAGATAAGGGAAACACTACAGTAATTTTGATCAAAACAGAATACATTGAAAAAACAGTCGAATTCCTAAACAACAACGAAATCAAGGAATTAACAAAAGACCCCACCAACAAATTCCAAAAACAAATAAAAAGTGCGCTAAAAGAAACAGAATACATACTGACCAAAGCCGAGAAATCAAAACTAATAAACATGAACCCGAAAATACCGTCATTGACGGGACAACCAAAAACACACAAAAAGGAATGCCCAATGAGACCAATAGTCAATTGTAGGAATGCCCCTAATTACAAAATCAGCAAAGAGTTACTAAAAATCTTAAAATGCCGTCTTTCCAACGACAAAAACAACTCTGTAAAGAACACAACAGAACATCCTACAAATGAAACCTAGCTTCAGGCTAGTATCCTTCGACGTAACTAACATGTACACCAATATTCCGATTATTGAAGCAATCAACACTATCGAAAACAACTTAAAATCCAACAATTCGGTAAAAGAAATTGAAGAGATTGTGAGATTACTGAGGGTCGTTCTCACCCAAAACGTGTTTCAATTCGACAATAAAATATACACACAGAGAGAAGGCCTAGCAATGGGACCGCCACTAAGTGGGTTAATCGCTGACATCTTCATCAATGCACTAGAAAATGCGTTCTTAGAAAAGACTTCAACAAAGGGAATAGTAATATGGAAAAGATACGTAGATGATGTAATTTGCATCTACGATTTTGAACTAACAAGCGAAGAAACAATTCTCCAATCCATTAATAGCCTTCACCACTCTATCAAATTCACTAAGGAATCCGAAATAGACCGGAAAATAAATTATCTCGATATAACTATTGAACGTAAAGACAACGACCTTTCATATTCCATATTCCGGAAAGCAACACAAACCTCGCATGCAATCGCCAATCAGTTTAATCACCCCAGTACGCACAAACTAGCGGGTTTCAATTCAATGGTGCACAGAGCTTTAAACATACCCATGTCAAAAGACAACTATAATAAGGAAATAAGAACTATTATGCAAATAGCAAAGGAAAACAACTTCTCGCCATGCAAAATAAATCAAATTATGGCCAAATATAAAAATAAAGATAAAACGATTCCCAAACCGGACAGTAATGAGAAAAAATTTGCGCGTTTCAACTATGTGAATGCGAATACATATAAAATCACTAACCTATTCAAAAAGCAAGGCATAAAGATAGCTTTCACGACGAAAAACACAACCGCTAGGCACCTCCTAAATAGTAATCTAAATAAACGTGACCCGTATTCAAGGTCAGGGGTATATTCAATAACGTGCAAAGACACCGATTGTCAAGCTAATTACATCGGGCAGAGTGGAAGGCGAGTAGACACACGTTATAATGAACATAGGTATGCGATAAGATACGGAACACATTCAGCCGTGTGCGAACATATGTGTGACGCAGGGCACAGCTTTACCAACATAGAGTCCGACCTTAAAATAATCCATCACGAATCGAAAGGCAGAGCTCTTGACATAAAGGAAGCAATCGAGATACACCTAGCCAAACGAAACAATCCCAACAATCTAAATGAACACACGTTCATGGAGAGCTCACCCCTCTTCACGCTACTAAAAGAACACACCCTGTCAGAAACAAAACACAATTTAGCGACACAGCCAAGCTAAATAAAAAGGGGGGAAATTAGGGTTTTTTTAATAGGTAAATGTTATCTGGATCAGGTGTACGATGTACTTTTCTTCTGCAATAAACCAAGGTCCATATTCGCGGCAGTATTAAAGGTGCCGGGACGTCCTCATAAGACCGTCAACGCTTAGTTCGAATGGGTTATGCTCCACGCGTGGCGAGGGCTAATCCACGGTCTTTAATAGTTGTAGACCCACCTCATTCAATAACATACATCTTATCTAGGTTGGCAACACCTCACATAAACACATCGCTATCACTCCCCACAGCACGTAGGGGCAGGGGGGAGAAAGCAGGAAAAAAACAGTCGTTATGATAACCACCGCAGTCGACCGCACATTGAGTTCCAGTGAGCACGAAAACTGCGAGTAGCTGTAGTACGGAAGACAATCAGATAAGTAGTTAGCCTAAAATTTTATAGTTTAACCATAGTTTACAACCATATAATCTCTCTAAAGTACAATCTAGGGATAGCTATCACCATTTAGCTTTTCACCTAACATATATACTGCATTTAGCATACACTGACAGTTGCAGTACCAATACTGCAACTAAATAATTGTACATATTGTAAATATTTTCACCTGTATCTCAAACATAGATTTTGTGGCCTAAGTGTAATGGATCTGATGATGATCGCTTGACGATCGAAACTGGTCATCCTGGTGTTTTATTAATCTCATGTAATTTATTTCAGGATGAGGGCATATCCCATCTCTTTTGGGTACATTCGTGTTGACCGACTGAAAAGCACTAAACTCTTGTTTACTAAGGCAACACTGAAAATATGGCTTCAAACACCACAATGTTCACGGCTAGTCAGGCAAATCGTGAAGCCAATAAATTCAAATCACTCAGGCTTAAACTCATGAATTTAGACAAGTCAATTTGGTTCAACAAAAAATGTATAGAACTAAATCTCACCCCCAAATACGTACCAATTAAAACCGTACCGAACACACCAGCCTCGATCATTTCAACCAAACAAGCCAAAGCGCTTTGGATAAAAAACGAATTAAGATTTGCATACATAAGAAAGCAAAAAATTAACCAACAATTGTACGACATTCAATTGCAACTAAGTAATTTCTGGCACGCAGCCCTATGGGACAGCTTCACCGAGCACCTATATGACACCATCAAAATCGGAGCAACGAGGAAGCATGAAACGCTAGAAAATAAATTACGAAAACTAGGAGAAACACAGAACCATCAATCTAACGAAAAACACACGAATAACAATGAATTCAATTTCCACAGCAGAATAAACAACAAAACGAACGTAACCTTTTCTCAAGGTGAAATGAATATTTTGGACAAAGGTTTGAAATACAACTGCACAGACGCACACACGAACCACAATATATAACAGTTTATCACAGATATTGAGATAGCCAGTCACAAGCTCCCAGCAGAAGACAGGGAATTAACCAAAAATCTCGCCACCAACGAAGCCAAAAAAATTCCTCAAACGAGAAGGCGATAGCAATAACATTCAAAACAACAAACAACTCAAAGAAATAAAGTCGTTGAAACAAAAAATAAAAGAACATGACTTAATCATCACAAAAGCAGATAAGGGAAACACTACAGAAATTTTGAACAAAACAGAATACATTGAAAAAACAGTCGAATTCCTAAACAACAACGAAATCAAGGAATTAACAAAAGACCCCACCAACAAATTCCAAAAACAAATAAAAAGTGCGCTAAAAGAAACAGAATACATACTGACCAAAGCCGAGAAATCAAAACTAATAAACATGAACCCGAAAATACCGTCATTGAGGGAACAACCAAAAATACACAAAAAGGAATGCCCAATGAGACCAATAGTCAATTGTAGGAATGCCCCTAATTACAAAATCAGCAAAGAGTTACTAAAAATCTTAAAATGCCGTCTTTCCAACTACAAAATCAACTCTGTAAAGAACACAACAGAACACCCTACAAATGAAACCTAGCTTCAGGCTAGTATCCTTCGACGTAACTAACATGTACACCAATATTCCGATTATTGAAGCAATCAACACTATCGAAAACAACTTAAAATCCAACAATTCGGTAAAAGAAATTGAAGAGATTGTGAGATTACTGAGGGTCGTTCTCACCCAAAACGTGTTTCAATTCGACAATAAAATATACACACAGAGAGAAGGCCTATCAATGGGATCGCCACTAAGTGGGTTAATCGCTGACATCTTCATCAATGCACTAGAAAATGCGTTCTTAGAAAAGACTTCAACAAAGGGAATAGTAATATGGAAAAGATACGTAGATGATGTAATTTTCATCTACGATACTGAACTAACAAGCGAAGAAACAATTCTCCAATCCATTAATAGCCTTCACCACTCTACCAAATTCACTAAGGAATCCGAAATAGACCGGAAAATAAATTATCTCGATATAACTATTGAACGTAAAGACAACGACCTTTCATATTCCATATTCCAGAAAGCAACACAAACCTCGCATGCAATCGACAATCAGTTTAATCACCCCAGTACGCACAAACTAGCGGGTTTCAATTCAATGGTGCACAGAGCTTTAAACATACCCATGTCAAAAGACAACTATAATAAGGAAATAAGAACTATTATGCAAATAGCAAAGGAAAACAACTTCTCGCCAAGCAAAATAAATCAAATTATAGCCAAACATAAAAATAAAGATAAAACGATTCCCAAACCGGACAGTAATGAGAAAAAATTTGCGCGTTTCAACTATGTGAATGCGAATACATATAAAATCACTAACCTATTCAAAAAGCAAGGCATAAAGATAGCTTTCACGACGAAAAACACAACCGCTAGGCACCTCCTAAATAGTAATCTAAATAAACGTGACCCGTATTCAAGGTCAGGGGTATATTCAATAACGTGCCAAGACACCGATTGTCAAGCTAATTACATCGGGCAGAGTGGAAGGCGAGTAGACACACGTTGTAATGAACATAGGTATGCGATAAGATACGGAACACATTCAGCCGTGTGCGAACATGTGTGTGACGCAGGGCACAGCTTTACCAACATAGAGTCGGACCTTAAAATAATCCATCACGAATCGAAAGGCAGAGCTCTTGACATAAAGGAAGCAATCGAGATACACTTAGCCAAACGAAACAATCGCAACAATCTAAATGAACACACGTTCATGGAGAGCTCACCCCTCTTCACGCTACTAAAAAACACACCCTGTCGGAAACAAAACACAATTTAGCGACACAGCCAAGCTACATAAAAAGGGGGGAAATTAGGGGTTTTAATAGGTAAATGTTATCTGGATCAGGTGTACGATGTACTTTTCTTCTGCAATAAACCAAGGTCCATATTCGCGGCAGTATTAAAGGTGCCGGGACGTCCTCATAAGACCGTCAACGCTTAGTTCGAATGGGTTATGCTCCACGCGTGGCGAGGGCTAATCCACGGTCTTTAATAGTTGTAGACCCACCTCATTCAATAACATACATCTTATCTAGGTTGGCAACACCTCACATAAACACATCGCTATCACTCCCCACAGCACGTAGGGGCAGGGGGGAGAAAGCAGGAAAAAATCAGTCGTTAAGATAACCACCGCAGTCGACCGCACAGTGAGTTCCAGTGTGCACGAAAACTGCGAGTAGCTGTTGTACGGAAGACAATCAGATAAGTAGTTAGCCTAAAATTTTATAGTTTAACCATAGTTTACAACCATATAATCTCTCTAAAGTACAATCTAGGGATAGCTATCACCATTTAGCTTTTCACCTAACATATATACTGCATTTAGCATACACTGACAGTTGCAGTACCAATACTGCAACTAAATAATTGTACATATTGTAAATATTTTCACCTGTATTTCAATCATAGATTTTGTAGCCTAAGTGTAATGGATCTGATGTTGATCGCTTGACGATCGAAACAGGTCCTCCTAGTGTTTTATTAATCTCATGTAATTTATTTCAGGATTAGGGCATAACCCATCTCTTTTGGGTACATTCGTGTTGACCGACTGAAAAGCACTAAACTCTTGTTTACTAAGGCAACACTGAAAATATGGTTTCAAACACCACAGGTTTTAAAAGTTGTGTAGGGAACAGGGGTTATGTAGGCAGAGACCAGGAATGGCCGCAGATAATAAGGGACCGAATGGTTTTTTTTTGTTAATGAATAACACTTTCACCAGTGTGTACACAAAAGTTCGTTATCAGATGAACTTTAGTGGAAAAAGGTTGTTCCGCATGTATCGCAGGAGAAACGTATCCTGCCGCTATGATCGAACATGGGCAGATTCAATGTTCCCTTTTGGAGAAAGTTCTTTCAACATAAAGTACATAACTGTGCTTATTAGTTCGTATGAATTAATAAGTGTGTGTTTAAATGACACTTTCGAAAACATTACATCCGCAGGTACTGCAAAAATAGGCCCTTTGGCTACTATGAGTATGGAAATGTTTGTTCATGTCATATTGAACTGGCGTCTTGCTCTTCGTGTTACCACGGTGAACGAACTAGGCTCCGCTTTTTTTTGCTTAGTTGTATTACGCCCTGTGGAAGATTACTTTGATAGCTAGTTTCAAATAAATTCGGGGCTACGAAAGAAAAAGGAGTGGATAACGCATTCGCTCAATATGTCCATTCACACCAGAGATAGATTTCATCAGGAAAACTACCAAATAAGATGCCATGAAGGAGAAATATAAGAGGAGAAGATATGAAGTAAACAAATTGCTTTTTAATTAATTAATTCCAATAATCCAAGAATTATTTATAAAGAAAAAATAGCAAAAGTTAGATCTGAAATTCACTTTTATGAAGATGACTTGAGCTAATATTTTATGTACTGGTGTCGGTTCAAAGCAAACTCGAATGGATATTCGGACCCAGTTCAACCTGGTCAGCAAGAACCGTGCTGCAATATTATAAAAAGCTGAGGACTCTTGTCAGGGAGGTCAGTATGGCACTGCAGAGACGGATGTTTTGCAGTGAAGGAGGCGGAGTTTCTGCCGAACGAGATATTGGACAACCTTGGTCGTAGAACGCTCTTCGGTCAAGGTGCACCGAGCTTGGATGCAAATATACATCCTTCTGATGGAAGAGTAGCAGAGTGCTTCTCTCTGTTACTGGGTTTAACGGTCACATCCATAGTGAATCGCTACTGTCTCATATGAAGAATCGAAGGATATGTGTTGTTTATACCAATGGCATTGAGTAAATTATGTCTGCGACAGTCTAAGGAAGGCCTTCACAAATTTGGTAAATCTTGCAGCAGGTTTTAAAAGTTGTGTAGGGAACAGCCACATAAAACACTCTCATTTATATACTATTGATAAATCATTTTGAAGAAAACTACCGTACATGCTGATCAAACGTACAGTACTTCATGTCGATTCTCTTGCGATGTGTCATGCTTACTCACAATGACCGGTTAGTGAGTTCGGTATTGTTGTTTAAAGGGGCAGAATAGGGAGGTCATCTGCCTTCTTGAACTACTGATGGTCCATATAATCCATTAAATCAGAGGGAAATCTACCAGAACATCGTGTAAAATAATCATCATTCTCATTATTGGACTGAGAAATTGTGGCCTTTGATGCAATCACCTGATTTAATGAGTGGGGTGAATGTCCCGGTTTAATCAACATATGTATTGTGGCTGGCGCGTTCAGATGGCCATCGCCTTGCCCTTGTTCTTTCTTGTTAGTTTGATCGACTTCTAAGTAATTCGAGAGCCATCTGGTAAGTCCTTATGAATGAATGACTTTGTTATTTCTTTCAACAGTGTGGAAGTCTGGAACTCTAATCTCTTTGGCTCATTGCCTTCTTGAGAGTTCTGGATTCACAAAGACAGCGGGTAAATTGTGGTATGTTAGAGAGGTTATGTTGAAAGAGGCCAGGAATGGCCGAAGATGATAAGGGACTGAATGGTTTTGTAGTAAATGAATAAGACTATCACCAGTGTGTACACAAAAGTTCCTTATGAGATAAATTTTACTGGATAATGTTGTTCCGCATGTCTCGCAGGAATAATGTTTCCTGCTGCTATGAACGAACATAGGCTATTTCAAAGTTCCCTTTTGGTGGAAAATCTTGCCACATAAACTACATAACTGTGCTTATTAGTTAGTATGAATTAACAGGTGTGTGTTTAAATGAAGCTTTCGAAAAGATTTCAGTCGCAGGTATTGCAAAAAAGGGCCCTTCGGCTACTATGCGTAAGGAAATGTTTCTTGATGTCACATTGGACTGGCGTGTATTTCTTCAAGTTACCACGGTGAAGTAAACAACTTGCTTTTTAATCATTCAATTCCAGTAATCCAAGAATTATTTATAAAGACAAAATTGCAAATGTTAGATCTGAAAATCACGTTTATGATGATGACTTGAAATTATATTTTATATACTGGTGTCGGTTCATTGCAAACCCATATGGTTATTCTACACCAGTTCAACCAGGTCGGTAAGAACCGTGCTGCCTTATGATAAAAAGCAGCGGACTCTGGTCAGGGAGGGCAGTATGGCACTGCAGAGGTGGAAAATTAGCAGGGAACGCTCTTCGATCAAAGTGCGAGAAACTTTGGAGCAAATATTACATCCTTCTGATGGAAAAGTAACATAGACCGTACTTGGTTCTGTCTGTTACTGGCTGTAACGGTCACATCCATAGTGCATCGATACTGTCCCATATGTAGAATCGAAGGATATGTGTTATGTATACTAATGGCATTGAGTAAATTATGTCCGCAACATTCCAAGGAATAACAGTTCAAAAATTCGGTAAATCTTTACCAGGTTTTAAAAGTTGTGTAGGGAACAGAGGTTATGTTGGAAGTGACCAGGAATGGCCGCAGATAATAAGGGACCGAATGTTTTTTTGTTATTGAATAAGACTTTCACCAGTGTGTACACGAATGTTCCTTATCAGATGATCTACCTTGGAAAATGTTGTTCCGCATGTATCGCAGGAACAACGTATCCTGCCGCTATGATCAAACAAGGTCAGATTGAAAGTTCCATTTTGCGGAAAAGTCTTGCAACATAAAGTACATAACTGTGCATATTAGTTCGTGTGAATTTACAAGTGTGTGTTTAAATGACACTTTTGATAGGATTACATCCGCAGGTACTGCAAAAATGGGCCCTTTGGCTACTATACCTAAGGATATGTTTCTTGATGTCACATTGGATTGTCGTGTTGCTCTTCATGTTACCACGGTGAACGAACTAGGCTCCGCATTAATTTTTGACTTAGTTGTATTACGCCCTCAGGAAGATTACTATGATAGACAGTTTCAAATAAATTCGATGCTACGAAGGAAAAAGGAGTGGATAATTATAATAATAATAAAAAAGAATATTAAATAGCCTTACAAATCCCATAAGGGCTATTGCCTCCTGCTTTGCAGGGAATTGCTCAGTTTTAACTCATCAGTTGAGCAAGTCCTGAGGAGCATTTGGGGTTATTCTTTCTGATTGGGCCTTCTATATAGATGTACAGCTGATTAAAGATTAGGTAAATTATATTACGCTGGTATAACATTCGCTACAGCAATCGTCATTTCTGAGTCTGGCGATATCAAGGCCACAAATATCCATTAGTATTACGAAAATCATAATAGCCATCAACCTATATCTGGAAGCTTCCCATTGCCACTAAGCACAAAGCTTACCCTGTCTAAGCACTTGAACAATGACAGAAACTGCCAAGTCTTCACTCTTCAGTAAAATCTACGTATATTGAACCGTTTCAAATAGAAGGTTTTATTAAAATGCAATACAAAACCTTACCGGTGGAGATTTAACATCTAGTTTGGATGCATATACCTATACACTTTCTTTAACATCCCACAAATCATTCACTATGTTGTGTACATGTGATCCCGGAACGAATTAACAAGTGTTTCGCAAGATAGTCGAACCTTTTGAATTCCTTGTAACAGGTGATGCAGTAAGGTTATTTGTTCCCAAGTGAACACGATTATGTTTCCTCAAATTGAGAGCGCGAGCTGAATCGCTTTGGGCGCAACAAACAGATAATGCGGTCTCGACCTCGAGTGAACAACAAAATGTTCCATTAGCTCTGTCCGTCGTGCAAATGACATCTCACAAGTGCTACAAGTGTATTCCTTCTCTCCAGTATGAACAACGCTGTGCTTCTTGAGGTCACCGCTCTGTGAGAAGCCTTTATTGCACACCAGAGATATGTACCGCTTTGCTGCATGTCCACTGAACGGTGTCTTTATAGTTGATGCATTGCTTTATTGGTCACTGCATGCGAGTCTCCCTAGGTCTTTCCACTCCTGCCTCATCTTCGCTGTTCTTGTCCATTGTTTTCCTCCCCATTTTACGAACCAGTCTGCCCATCTGATTCTTTGTCTCCCAACTTTTAGTCTTCCTGTTCTTGGGTCCCACATCGTCATTTTGTACGTCCTTCGGTTAGGTTCTAATCTCGATACATGTCCATCCCATCTCCATTTGAGCTGGTCTGCTGATGTCATAGCGTCTTTCATGCCCGTTCTCCTTCTTAAATCTTCGTTCCGTATTCTATCTCTCAATGAGACATGAAGTATCTTCCTTTCCTTTTTCCGTTGACATTTCTGGATCATTTGTCTTTGTTTCGATTTTAATGCCCAAGTTTGGCAACCATATAAAAACACCGGTATCACGTATTTTTCCAGAACTTCAGCCTTTAAAGTGAGTTTATGGGTCTTGTCCGCCAGTATAAATTTTAGGGACCAAAAGCTCTTCCATGATTGTCCTATTCTTCATTTGACCTCATTCTCTGAACGACTTGAAAATGACATGTTCTGACCGAGATATACATATTCTTCAACATATTCCAGTGTTTCTCCGTTCACATTAATTGGGGCTTCTAACGCATTTGTCATCAGCTTCGTTTTCTTCGGGTTCATTTTAAGGACCACATCTTTACTTGTTTTGTCTAATTCTTTTATCATTTGTTCCAGCTCTTTCGCTGATTCAGCCACCTAAATAATGTCGTCTGCGAACCGTTAATATGTTAGTCTTGTCCCATCGATTCTGATGCCATATTTTTCTTCCCAGTATAGTTTTCTAAACTGATTTTCCAGCAAAAAGGTGAATAATTTTGGTGAGAGGTGGTCACCCTGTTTTCTTCCCTTTCTATCATGATGTTACATCCTTCTCTTTCTGACTTTATTCTGGCTTGGTTACCGTCGTAGAGTTTGCCTAGGAGTGTAACGAATTTGTTTTGGATGACTTGTTTTCCCAGTGCTTCTAAGACGTTTTCCTGTTCTACGGAGTCAAATGCTTTGTTGTAATCCACAAATGCTATATACACCTCTAGATTAAATTCCTAAACTTCCTCCATGAGTTGATTTAATGTTTGCAAGTGGTCTGATGTACTGAAGCACTCGCTAATTTTGTCCATTCACACCAGAGAAAGATTTCAGCAGGTAAAACTAGCAAATAAGATGACACGAAGGAGAAATATATGAGGAGTAGATAAGATGTAAACACATTGCTTTTTATTCAATTAATTCCAATAATCCAAGAATTATTCATAAAGAAAAAAATAGCAAATAGTAGATCAGAAAATCATGTTTATGATGATGACTTGAGCTAATATTTTTTGTACTGGGGTCGGTTCAGGCAAACCCGTATGGACATTCGACACCAGTTCGAATTGGTCAGCAAGAACCGTGCTGCCTTATTATAAAATGCTGAGGACTCTGGTCAGGGAGGTCAGTATGGCATTGCAGAGACGGAAGTTTTGCAGCGAAGGAGGTGGATTGTCTGCCAATCGAGATATTGGACAATTTTGGTCGTAGAACGCCCTTCGATCAAGGTGCACGGAGCTTGGGAGCAAATATACATCCTTCTGATGGAAGAGTAGCAGAGTGCTTCTCTCTGTTACTGGGTGTAACTGTCACATCCATAGTGAATCGCTACTGTCCCAAATGTAGAATCGAAGGATATGTGTTGTGTATACCAATGGCATTGAACAAATAATGTCCGCAATATTATAAGGAATTACAGTTCAGAAATTTGGTAATTCTTGTAGCAGGTTTTAAAAGATATTTAGGGAACAGACACACAAACACTCTCATTTATATACTATTGATAAAACATGTTGAAGAAAACCACCGTACATGTTGATCAAACGTACAGTACTTCATATCAATTCTCTTGCGAAGAGTCATGCTAACTCAGTATGACTGGTTAGTGAGTTCGTTATTGTTTTTTAAAGGGTCAGAATAGGGAGGTCATCTGCCTCTTTGAATTACTGTTGGTCCATATAATACCTTAAATCAGAGGGAAACCCACCAGAACATCCTGTAAAATAATCATCTTTCTCATTAGTGGACTGAAAAATTATGGCCTTTGATGCAATCCCCTGATTCAATGGGTGGGTTGAATGTCCCAGTTTAATCAGCATATGTGTTGTGGCTGGCGCAATCAGATCACCAGCGCCTTGCTTTTGTTCTTTCTCGATTGTTTGACCGACTTCTAGGTTATTTGAGAGCCATCTGATACCTCTTTATAAATGAATAACTTGTTATTTCTTTCAATAGTTTAGAACTCTGGAACTCTAATCTCTTTGGCTCATTGCCTTCTTGAGAGTTCTGGATTGCCAAGGACCACGGGTGAATTGAGGTATTTTAGAGAGGTTATGTTGGAAGTGGCCGGGAATGGCCGCAGATGATAAGGGCCTGAATGGTTTTGTAGTATAGTAATAAGACTTTCACCAGTGTGTACATGAAAGTTCCTTATCAGATAACCCTCACAAGAAAATGTTGTTCCGCATGTCTAGCAGGAACAATGTTTCCTGCCGCTATGGGCGTACATGGGCAATATCAAAAGTTCCCGTTTGGAGGAAAGTCTTGCCACATAAACTACATAACTGTATTAGTTAGTATGAATTAGCAAGTGTGTGTTTAAATGACGCTTTCGAAAACATTTCAACCGCAGGTACTGCAAAGTTTGGCCCTTCGGCTACTATGCCTATGGCAATGTTTCTTGATGTCACAAGGACTGGCGTTTTGCTTTTCAAATTGCCACGGTGAACGAATAATGCTCCGCATTTATTGTTTGCTCAATTGTATTACCCCGTGTGGAAGATTGCTTTGTTAGACAGTTTAAAATAAACTTGAAGCTACGAAAGAAAATGGACTTGATAACGCACTCACTAATTTTGTCCTTTCACACCAGAGAATGATTTCATCAGGAAGAACTAGCAAATAAGATGAAATGAAGGAGAAATATAAGGGGTGAACAAATTGCTTTTTAATCAATTAATTCCATTAATCCAATAATTATTTAAAAAGAAAAATAGCAAAAGTTAGATTTAAAAATCACGTTTATGATGATGACTTGAACAAATATTTTATGTACTGGCATCGGTGCAAGGTAAGGCCGTATGGACAATCGACGCAAGATCAAATTGGTCAGCAAGAAACGTGCTTTCTTATTATAAAAACTGAGGACTCTGGCATTGGCGTCACTATGGTTGGTGTCACCCCCCCCCCCCACCAATAAGCCCCATAGACCTCTTCCGAGTCCGCCAGTGCCAAATAACTGCAACATACAGAATCCTAAGTAACGTTTATAAACTTAGGTCTTTTATTTACAAAGGCAATAGCAGAAAAAAATCAAGTTCGGGTGGTAAAAGATTGTGAGAAGTTAAGAACTACATAGAAAGTATGTTACCTTATGAATTGTTCTTTTAACTTTAAATTTTATGTCATATTAAATCTCGACTAAATCAAAACTTTCCTTTCCTGGCCTTTAGAGCTGCAAACTTGTTATTTACTTCATCGAAATCAACTCCCCTTCGCCAAACCACTTTCAAATGATAATATTGCAAGATCAGGAAGCCTTGACTGTCCTAAGAAATTATAGATATTTATGAAATTAGAGTGCAATGCGTCACTGGTATTATATTCTTTTTCATTTGAATGCTCATTTTTCACGGTCGGTTGCTTGTGGGCGCCGCAGGAGGAATCTATACTACTGAAATAATATACTAGCGGACCCGTGTGAGAAATCAAGCATGTTCATAAAACACACTTTCCTCAAAGGGTTTATAATGAGAGACTTAAGAAGAAAGGTTGTTATGTTTTTATTCCAACCAAATGATTATAGAACACTATTTACATTTCAGTTAGAATTCCAAGTTCTACGTTCCCTAACTTAAGAAGGCAATCACTGGAAATTGGATCATCATAACATACTCCGGTTATTCGATATTTATGAAATTATACGATTTGATTTCTCATTCCTTTGATTTACTGTTTCTGAAATCCATTCAAAAAGATAAAGGAAACACCTCTCAATGTTAAAATGACATGATACATGTACTAATATGTATTAATAGTATACTGAAATTAATTGGCAATAAGGAACATATAACTGGCCTATTATTGGTTTTATCGAAAGCATTTGATGTTGTTGAACATAAAATCCTCCTCACAAAACTAAATCAATATGTTATTAGAGGTCTAGCTAATAAATGGATGGAGTCTTACTTAACAAGGCGTAAACAAATAGTAAGCTTGAGACACAAGGATGATGGAACCAAATTATTTAATGAAACATTGTCCAATAAGGGAATTATTAAATATGGAGTACTCCAGGGATCGGTTTTGGGCCCACTACTCTTTCTTCTATGTATCAATGATATAGCACAGAACGTTCATTGACATAAGGAAATTTTGTTTGGGGACGATACAACACTCGTAATAAAGGGTGAAACTAGCAGGTCATACAGCAGTCTGCCTACTCCGTTACAGGAGAGTTAACCAAATGGTCACAAGATAATCGCCTCATAATAAACTATAAAAAACAGTATGTCTAAATTTCCACACTATACAGAATAGGAATCCTGCGAAGCCCAATATAACATAAAATGGTCATCAAATAGAAAATAAATCAGAAACAAAGATTTTAGGACTATGGATACAACATGACTTGAAATGGAATAAATATATACAATATCTGAATACTAAACTGAACTCGATGTGCTTTGCGTTACGTATTTTGAAAACCTGCACTAGCATGCACACATTAAGAAATACTTATTTCGCTTATTTCCATTCATACTTAAGATATGGGGTATGTCGCCAGATGTACTAAGCACGTTTAGGATACTAAAGAGGGCGATTAGAATTATGGCAAATGTAAACACTAGAGAATCATGTAGACCTCTGTTTAAAAATTTAAACATTCTCCCACTGCCCTGCATATATATCTTTGAAAGTATTATGTTTTTAAACAATAATTTCATGAATAAGGATGTTTTTCTTAAAACAAACAATGATGTTCATAGGCATAACACAAGACAAAATTAAACATTCATATTTCACACACACACACACACACAAGCATATATCAAAAAGGAACTTTTCACACAGGAGTTAAATTATACAATAAACTACCCCAGTATATAAAACTGGCCCCAAAAATAAAAACCTTTGATAGAATGTTGAAAGCTTATCTGCAGTGCCATGGTTTTTACTCTGTAGTTGAATATCTTAGTGTATAGGAGCGATGTAATCTATAATTATATTTTACTTTTCTATTTTAATTGTAATACCTAGCTGTAAGTTGTTCTATTTATAGAATTAAGTTTTCATATTATGATAATAGAGTTAGGTGTAAATAGTTGTCCAATAAGATTGTATCTCTTAAGATCAGTTATTATAATAAGTTATAAATAGTTATAGTATTAGTATTATATACCTATTACTACTTTTATTTTATAGATGTAAATTCTGACGTGTCCTATATCAAAAATGTATTGTATACATGTATTTGATCAAATGGAATTAATAACATCTATCTATCTATCAATCCATAGTGAACAGGTTGAAATTAAGAGGCAAATGTGCCTGGAAAATAAATCGTATACAGAAATTGTAAATAAATCTAAAACCCATTTCAGTCCGTTAACGCTGCCCCGGCAGTTTCCCCTCTCAGCCTCCCCCCCCTCTCATCTTAGCTCTCCTCGAGAACAACCCCGGATACGTAAGTTTACAGAGATTGTTCAAAAATCTCCGAAAATTATCTCTCCACTGGGCTATGATCGTAACGCCTACCTTAATATTGTTTCAACGGCGCCATCCACATCTGATGGTCCTGTCTCTCGTGGCCCTCCGAATGTTAAAGATGGACCGTCTCTTGATCCACAATCTTTTATAAATCCGAGCGACCCTTCTGGTATAATTATTCAGGATTTCCTTAACTTGATCGATTTATTGGGCCACTATGCTTAATGGAGTCATTGTGCGTGGTCATTATTGCACAAAATAGTTCCGTTACTGCCAAAAACTGCGAAAACCGGTCCTATAGTCCCGGTGTTGCCTCCTATAGCTACTGACCTCCCTCAGCCGTCCGGCACTCTTTAAAATGATTTCTTTTGATATGTATGCGGATACTCCAGAGGAAATGTCGAAGTATTGTCAATTAACGTCAAGAATTATTACTGTTAATTGCTGAATTTCACCCGGATGTAATTTTCCTACAAGAAACGTGGTTATATTTCCACTTTCGCTTTCACATCCCTGCTTATAATGTCATACGCAGCGATGGCCTGGGTTATCGTGGCCTATACACATTAATTAAACATCATATCTCCTTCTCGTAACTTCAATGTGACTTCCTTCTGCCTTCTACTGATATTCAAATGTTCCAAATAAATAATCGTCTTTTCACTCATCTCTATTTCCCACCGAATATTCAGGGTACACAATGTCAGTGGCATCTATTTTTCCGCTATGCCTGCCAACTACAGCGCCACGTTATTTCAGGGGATTTTAACGCACATCACGCCACCTAAGGCCGTGGACGACGTAACCCGAAAGGACGTCATGTCCATAAGGCAGTCGCTGAATATCACTTACTCATATTAAATGATGGTTCCCCAACCCGTCTTACGCCACCAAATAGACCATTAAAACGGCTTCGAAAGAACACGACTCCCCATAATTACTTATTCTATAAACGAATATGTGCGTCCACTCAACAACATTTCAATCTCACGCGACGTGCGGCATGGCGTTTTTTCATTTCTACTTTTAATAGTCATACATCTCTTCGCAACCTATGGTCGACGATCAAAAACATGTCTCATGTCGTCTGTATATTGAATATAAACTTAATTGGCAACGTCATTTAACCCACGTCACTCAAAAATTAGAGAAAAAGTTCCCTGTGTTCGAGGCGCTCACGCGTCGCTCATGTTGCTGACAGTCTACAAAAACATTATCCGTTTGGTTTTGGAATATGGGAGCGCTTTTTAACTTTATGATACCCACTCGTTTACTCACTATGGACCGTTTACAGTTCCGCGCCCTTTGTATCATATTGGCGCTATCCCTGCTACACCCATGAAAGCTTTATTGGTCGAGACTGGCGAAATACCGCTCTCTCTCCGCCGTCAGTACTTGTGCGCCAAATATTTATTACAGAAAATGTCTCTTTCACATACACCTATTCTCAACAAACTACGCTTATTAGATGGATATTACCAACGCCATCTCTTATCACAAGATCGCATCCCCACTCTCTTAACTATTTATCGCCTCCTATGCCCATATCGACATACTGTTGTACAAAACCGAATCAACCCTATGTACAATATCTCCTATCAGGTCCATAGACATTAACCTACCATCCTTCAGTCTAGCTTGCAACATTTTACTGCCACACCCCACTGTCATTTCACGCACGTTCCACGACATTATCAGTCGCTACCCCCAACATACTCTGTTTTATACGGATGGTTCAAAACTACCACACCCAACCAGAGTTGGCGCGGCATTTGTCGCCCTGGCTTTACGTGTTGCTCGTAAATATTATTTACCTCCCCGCATTACTATATTTACTGCTGAAGTCTTTGCCCTTCCATTCTGATGGAAAGGTAGCAGAGACCGTACTTGTTACTGGGTTGATCTGTCACATGCATAGTGCAGTCGCTACTGTCCCACATGTAGAATCGAAGGAAATGTGTTGTGTATCTCAATGGCATTGAAAAAATGATGGCCGCAAGATTCTATGGAAGTACAGTTCAAATATTTGGTCAATCTAGTCACATGTTTAAAAAGTTTTGTAGGGAACAGACACATAAACTCTCTCATTTATATACTACTAGCAGAAGTACCCGTTGTTCGAACGGTGTTCGTAGTAAACACCAGACATTATCAATTGAGCTACTGTTGCATGATTAGCAGTTAGTCATTCCTTCAAGTTTATCAGAACGAAGTTATTTTACTGGGAATATCACACACACACTGTTTATTTAAGGCCCTTAAATTGTAGTTTTCGGAGACCCTTTATAGATTCCCGAATTTTGGGTCTCACATTGAGAAGCGCAACATATGCTTTGGTCGTCCTTCTAGGATAATTTTTATATTTCGCCTATTTTAGCATATATTGAGAAGTTTTTCTCTATATCCACCCTTCTAATGTATGAAAAGTACGGTGAAGAGTTTTATAAATGATTGGTGTATTGACTCTGATACCTAATTTTACGATGCACCAAGCATCCGAACACGAGGTATAGGCGTACATAAAGATACACAGAAAGACAGACAGACAATTCTATTGTCTACAACATATTACCCAGATATCCAAATATGGGTATATCTACCACACAGTATCAAATAAAATCATCCTTACGATTAACGCGTATGTCGACAAAAATAAAAGTTAAAATGTGCTCTCAGACTAAATTCACCTAACGTGTACTTCCTGACGTGAAATACATTTGAAAGCCTTGTAGACGAAACGCAATACACGTCACATAAAAACTGACCCTCTACGTTGTGCTAGGTGCCCTTACACAGGAAGACCCCTTTCATAAATTACAAAGGCTTGTGGTGCATGAAAATTCAGGTTCTTTGGCCTCAAATTGCCCAAATTCCTAAAAGCCGCAAAACATTCTGGTTCAATTCAGGAATTTTTGAAAATAATGTTGCTGTTTGGAGATATAATAGACCTTCTGTACTATATGTCGAACGTGAAAATAGCATGAAAAAATTCTAGGTTACCCCTTCACCCCCTTAATTGCATTGATGAATTATACGGTCTACGTTAGTTCCGTGATAACCTTATAGCCATTTGCAAACTTTCACAGAAATGTAATAAATGGAGTGACATTGCTTCTTACAGAAATAGAAGGAAAGTTGTATGCCACCCCTTGAGATAATGTTCTCATGGTTACCGATTTGCATTCCTTCATTAGTTTGTTAAATGAAATGAAATTAGTTTTCTGGGAATATTTCAGAAACTGTTGGATTTAGAGCCTTATAATGTAGTTTTCGAGGACCCTTTAGGGCCCCCGAGTTTTGTTGCTGGCACCGAGGGGCTTTGTCTCGTCGTTTTACGCCATAATGTAATACTAATAATAATATAATATAGGGAGAAATTATAACACCTATTTTTTATATTTTTAATTCAGCCAATGGCCATGTACTTTTCTTTTCAGGACAGGTCAGGGAAGGGATATTATCAGAGAAAGAAGCATTCACATCACGCATGAGCAAAATGGAAATGGCCTACCATTTAACTGAGGACATCTATAAGAAAAGGTCAATATCCTTCAACGCAAAACTAAAAAATTACTGCAGTGTCATCCGTCCGGAGGTCTTGCATGCTTCTGAATGCCTCACGATGAACAAAAAAGGCTTGGTCGAGAAACTGGAGGCCAAAGAAAGGAAAATTTTGAGAAAGATATTAGGTTCCATCAAAGACAATGGGGAATACAGAAGACGGCATAATCATGACCTATATACTCATGTGGAGAAGATAAGCAACGTCATCCGGAAGAGAAGGTTACCATTTTTTGGGCATGTGAAACGAATGAGCCCAGCGTGACTGACCAACCGCAACATAACTTACTTTCAGGAGAGGAAAACAAAATGGGCCTGGTTCATTGAACTGGATAAAGATCTGAAATAAGTGGGGATTACACCAACAGACATTCAGGAGCGCGCCCCACTCAATAGGAAACTTCAAGCTTGTAAAGGTTTACAAGAAAAACCGAAGCTGAAAACGGGAAAGATTTGGACCCAGGAACGGAAGGAAATCCACCGAGAACGAATGCGGGCGTACAGGGCAAACATCAAAGCCAGTAGGAGACGGTTGGAATGACTCGGTCCATAGATGGCCTATACGAAATGAATGAATGAATGAATGAATGAATGAATAATATGGGGATAGGAATATAATAGACCTGCCGTACCAAGCCCGCAGGTGTAAATTGCATGAAAAAATTCTAGAGTACCCCTTGATCCCCTTAAGCGCATTATACGTATTGATGAATTTTACGGCTTAATTTGGTTCCGTGATAACCTTCTAGCCGTTTGCAAACTTTCACACTAATGTAATTAATGGAATTGCATTGCGTCTTACAGCAATGAGAATCCGTTGGCATGGTACTGGCTTGCATTCGTTCATTAGTTTATTAAATTAAATAAGTTTTCTGGGAATATCTCAAAAACGGTTAGTCTTCGGTCCTTAAAATGTGGTTTTCGGGGACCCGAGTTTTGTCTCTCACATTGAGGGGCTGAAAATGAGTTTTGTCTCGTCCTTCTACGCCTATTTCAGCATGTATTTTAAGGGGGTAGGCCCCCTTTTATGAGAGGTACGGAGAAGAGATACATCAATGATTAGTGTCGTGCCTCTGATGGATATCTGTAACAAATTTTACGTTGATACACCCAGCCGTTCTCGAGTTATAAGGGAACAAATTTGTCCACAGACAAACAAACAGACAGACAGACAAAAAATTTATTTTCGCGCGCATCTATCATAAAACAGTCTGAAACGCGTAGACAACTCAAATTTCCGTAGAAATTCAGAGAAAAACACACACATTTTAATTTTTCTATGTAGAGAGATCTACTGCACCGCTCAGTGTTGACCGTGTTTTATTGCACAGATTTTGGTTTTACTCGCTAACCGTTGGAGATATACGAAAAGTGATAAGGACCTTTCGGATAGAAAATTAAATGTTAAAGCTCATGTATACCATCAAAAGTTTGCTATTTCTTTGCGTTCTCTTTTTATTTGAAAAGGAAATATGAAATTTTGAAACCAAAGTGTGTAGTGACGTCACAAATGTCGGTTTTACTCGCTAACTGTTGGAGATACACGAAAAATGATAAGGACCTTTCGGATAGGAAATTCAATTTCAAAGGTCATATTTGCCATCAAACGTTTGCTATTTCCTACCGTTCTCTTTTTATTTGATATGGAAATATGAAATTTTGAAAACAAAGGGACTAGTGACGTCACTAAAATGGTCGCCATTTTTTAATAGTGCAAAATTTCGAAATCAAAAGTATCCTATATGTAAACCTGGTAAATCAGCTACATCCATGCAAAATTTCATTTAAATCGGATCAGTAGTTCTTGCGTTATTGAGTAACAGACAGACAGACACACACCATCTTATTTTTATATATTAGTATGATTGATAAGACATGTTGAAGAAAACCACCGTAAATGCTGATCATACGTACAGTACTTCATATCAATTCTCTTATGAAGTGGCATGCTAACTCAGTATGACCGGTCAGTGAGTTCGGTATTGTTGTTCAAAGGGGCAGAATAGGGAGGTCATTTGCCTTTTTGAACTACTGGTGGTCCATATAATTCCTTAAATCAGAGTGAAATCCACCATAGCATCGTGTAAAATTATCATCATCCTCATTATTGGACTGAGAAATTGTGGCCTTTGATTCAATCACCTGATTCAATGGGAGGGTTAAATGTCCCAGTTTAATCAACATATGTATTGTGGCTGGCACAGTCAGATCGTCAGCGCCTTGCCTTTGTTCTTTCTCGTTAGTTTGACCGACTTCTAAGTAATTCGAGAGCCATGTGGTAACCTCTTATGATTGAATGACTTTGTTATTTCTTTCAACAGTGTGGAAGACTGGAACTCTAATCTCTTTGGCTCATTGGCTTCTTGAGAGTTCTGTATTAACATAGACCGCGGGTAAATTGTGGTATGTTAGGAAGGTTATGTTGAAAGTGGCCAGGAATGGCCGATGATGATAAGGGACTGAATGGTTTTGTAGTATATGAATAAGACTATCACCAGTGTGTACACGAAAGTTCCTTTAGAGATAAACTTTACTGAAAAATGTTGTTCCACATAGCAAAAGTTAGATCTGAAAATCACGTTTATGATGATGACTTGAACTTATATTTTATGACCTGGTGTCGGTTCAAAGCAAACCCGTATGGACATTCTACACCAGTTCAACCTGGCCAGCAAGAACCGTGCTGCCTTATAATAAAACGCAGAGGACTCTGGTCAGGGAGGGCAGTATGGCACTGCAGGGACGGAAGTTTTCAGTTTTATTTTCAGTGAAGGAGGCGGATTGTCTGCGGATCGAGATATTGGACAACTTTAGTCGCAGAACGCTCTTCGATCAAAGTGTGCGGAACTTGGGAGCAAATATACATCCTTCTGATGGAATAGTAACAGAGACCGTACTTGCTTCTCTCTGTTATTGGCTGTAACTGTCACATCCATAGTGAATCGCTACTGTCCCATATGTAGAATCGAAGGATATGTGTTGTTTATACCAATGGCATTGAGTAAATTATGTCCGCAACTTTCCTAGGAATTACAGTTCAAAAATTTGGTAAATCTTTTAGCAGGTTTTAAAAGATGTGTAGGGAAAAGGGGTTATGTTTGAAGTGACCAGGAATTGCTGCAGATAATAAGGACCGAAAGGTTTTCTAGTTAATAAATAAGACTTTGTAAAGTGTGTACACGCAAATTCCTTATCAGATAAAATTTCATGGAAAATGTTGTTCCGCACGTCTCGCAGGAATAACGTTTATTGCCGCTATGATCGAACATGGGCAAATTCTTGTTCCCTTTTGTGAGAAAGTCTTGTCGCATAAAGTACATAACTGTGCTTATTAGTTAGTATGAATTAACAAGTGTGTGTTTAAATGACACTTTCCAAAGTATTTCAACCACAGTTACTGCAAAAATGGGCCCTTTGGCTACAATGAGTAAGGAAATGTTTCTTGATGTCACATTAGACTGGCGTGTTGCTCTTCAAATTACCACGGGGAATGAATTAGGCTCCACATTATTTTTGCTTAGTTGTAATACGCCCTGTGGAAGATTGCTTTGATAGTTTCAAATAAATTCCATGCTACCGAAAAAAGGAGTGGATAAAACACTCGCTAATTTTGTCCATTCACACCAGAGAAAGATTTCAGCAGGAAAAACTAGCAAATAAGATGCCATGAAGGGGAAATATAAGAGGTAAAGATATGAAGTAAACAAATTGCTTTTTATTCAATTAATTCCAATAATCCAATAATTATTTTTAAAGAAAGAATAGCAAACGTTAGATCTGAAAATCACGTTTATGATGATGACTTGAGCAAATATTTTATGTACTGGTGTCGGTTCAAGGCAAACCCGTGTTGACATTCAACACCAGGTCAAATTGGTCAGCAAGAAACGTGCTGCCTTATTATAAAAAGCTGAGGACTCTGGTCACGGAGGTCAGTATGGCACTGCAGAGACGGAAGATTTGCAGTGGAGGAGGTGGATTGTCTGCCGACCAAGGTATTGGGGATCTTTGGTCGTAGAAGGCTCTTCGATCAAGGTGCACGGATCTTGGGAGCAAATATACATACTTCTAATGGAAGAGTAGCAGAGTGCTTCTCTCTGTTACTTGGTGTAACTGTCACATCCATAGTGAATTGCTACCGTCCCATATGTAGAATCGAAGGATATGTGTTGTTTATACCAATGGCATTGGGCAAATTATGTCCGCAACATTCAAAGGAATTGCAGTTCACAAATTTGGTAAACCTTGTAGCAGGTTTTAAAAGTTGTTTAGGGAACAGACACATAAACACTCTCATTTATATACTATTGATAAAACATGTTGAAGAAATCCATCGTACATGGTGATTATACGTACAGTACATCATATCAAATCTCTTGCGAAGAGTCATGCTAACTCAGTATCGTACCCGGTACAATCAGCTACGCTGACCTTGTTAGAAACTTTTCGTTGGAAAAGAATACGCTAGCGTCGAAAACGTTCATTTGTGGGAACATAACTTAAAATCAGCAGGGGGGAGTAATGCCAAGACCTTCAAGAATATATGGAGAATGAAAGGGAATATTAGGAAATTTAATTATACCACTTGTATTGGTTGAAAACCCTTAATAGGAGTTAAATACAAAAAGGGATATGTAAATTGTACTCCAATAAGAGGGTGAGTGACGCCAGATCAGTCGTGACGCGATCCTTACCTCAAGAGGGGAGGCCGGTCACGGGCGAAGCGAGGAAGAAAATGTGAGCACGCGGTGACAAGATCAGTCAGTTCTCAAGTTAGTCAGTTCTTGAGTCAGTCATTATTCAGTCTGCGGTCCATCAGTTCTTAAGTTAATCAGTTCTTGAGTCAGTTCTTGAGTGAGTTAGTCTACAGTCAAGCACTCAACCGTCCGACATGCGGAAGTAGTCTTTCGGTTCGGCTCGGCAGTTCATCATTCGACGGTCCGGTTGTAATGCACAGTGAGAAACGCTGTTCATAATGTGGCGTGACACGTATTCAGTTGTGACGAGATCGTGACAGTGAGACAGTTTGAAAACGCATACGCTAGTAAACAGAAGCATTCAGTTAGCTACGATATCAAACGCAGTTACTATATTATAATTCAGCCGTAATCGTGGCAGGATAAAAGCAGGACTTTTAGGATGTGCAGTAACATTCGCGACAGCGTGCAAGGGCAGTTGACCAAGCTTGCCCCATTAATCTAGTCGGAATCACGAGCATGCACAGGTGTGCTGAGCGAGGACTGTATTGCAGTAACTTTACAAAACACATTATTACCATAGCATGATGTGTTATATTCAACGTGCCTACAAGCAAATAACTTCATGAACGTTCGAGACTATATTTTTGAGGCTCAGTTTAGATAATAACTTGTCAGTGGACATAGGCGACCACGGGTCTTTGAACTTTTATCACGGAACATTTAATAAGTCGGGTGGACTTAGTGATGAAACATTTCGATAATGGAGTGATGCACATTGACTTCAGACTTGAACATTAACACAATATGCATACAACGTGTAAATATTTACGCAGATACAGGGTGTTTGAAAATATTTGATCACATACCATAAATGTATTTCTGTGCATTTATGTGAAACATCTGGTGCATTAATTCACCAATTTTTGTGAAACACTTATAGAACAGTGGCAGAACATGATAAACGATATTATGGGGTAACCATTTGTGATGCACAACCTAGTGAGTTCATGGAACATTTTGGAGATTTATTTCAATAAGGGAACTTTAGACTTTGATATGGAGCGTTAAACGCAGGGCAGAGTGGTGGTCCCGAGGGCAACCCAGTTTGAAGAGTTTACCGATCCGAAGTAAAGACACGATGTCGATCTTTAGAAAATCTGTCATGGTTTTTAGAGAATTCGTTGATGTTTTTGAGAAATCTTTCAAGAATTTTAGGTTAGTCAACGATGTCTGGATTTGAAATTTCAAGAACAAATGATTCTTCACAAGGTGTTGTAAGCGTCTACATGAGTATATATTTTTGATATGATATTAATATGAGCACACATGTGTAATAATGTAAAATATTACAATGAAGATATTTAGACATCACTGACAGCATCTAATATGACTGGAATATTTTTTTTATGGATGCGAAGGCATGCCAGTGATATCATGCAGGTTTACATGAGCACCTTTTCCAATTTGGATTTGATTCTTCTTCAATGTTGGTTTGTGACATGTTTGGGTGTTAGGAATTTGATCGAGTATTTCGAAACTCGATGCTTGCAAACAGGTGTTTGTTTTTCCACATTTTTCATGGGTGTGTGGAGTGGTGTTAGATATTTTTCCTTCGAGTGGATCATTTTATTTTGATGAATTTAAATCGCTTTAGCGAACATGTATCGATAATATTTGACTTTACAGTAGTAGTTTATTCCAGCCTAATGCATTCTATCATTAGCCTTAGATACAGAGCCAATCACCTTTGTGATTGCGTGGTGTTAAACATCTAACCTATACTAGAAATTATATAATCCAGCCTTCGATATGGGGCCAATTACCTTGTGTAATTGGGTGATGTTAAACATCTAACCCATACTAGAAAATCATACTTTCATCAGAATGCTATATTGATGGAAAGAGGCTGAATTACAATTGACATTCAAATATTGTTTGATCATTGTGTAAAATACAGTAATGATAAATGTAATCAGGGTTAAAATCTAGTAATTCTTGGATTGGTCCAATAGATTTTTGTCAAGGTTCTGATTTTTGAGAACCGTAATTTAATGATTAATTTTTTTTGGATAGTGGATTTGAAACAATCAAGGATTTTGAAATAGTTAGTTCTTCTAACAGGAAGTATTTTGAATCAGAAATATATCACAGGCAGAGAATAAAACCATATGAGATTAGAAATATTGGTCTAATCATTGAACGTATTTGTTAATACAGATTTTAGGAATTTATCCAGAGCAATAATATCTATAAATTTAATTCATGCTTGAAACATATTAAGAATTATTTCGGTGATCTACACTTAATTTTGAGAGGTTGTCCATCACAGTCATTTTGACCATAGTTTGAGAGGTCAACTTTGTAAATAATTGAAGCCAGTTTACAAATTAGTAATGCCTATTTAGTGCATAAATTATGAGGAATTTCGCCAAGTTTATAGTGTGAGGGTATTGCTACAAGTTTTGAAAAGTTACCACTTTGGAGAGTATATTGACAGGAGGGTTTGTGTAAACCCAGTTTGATTCGTAGTTCAGGCCATGTGCTGATCGATATTATGTGGAATTATTATAAATGATATTATGATGAGTTATTTAAGTGGATTAATGAGGTGTTCTTTTGTGGATGAACATTGGTTCATATGGTCATGAGGGGATGATAGCATCCAAATATAGCGGATTTATGGCAATCGTTCTGAATGGCAATAAATATTGTTCTTGAGTGCAATATAGACACAACCCTCAAAGTTATTTGATATACAGCAGTCTGGCATTTTAACAGATGTTACAAGATATAATGACTCCTCCAATAAGATAATTAAGTTGAGTATTCCGGATATTTGAAATAATCCTTGCTCTTATTCTGAAGATAATTAAACTACTCTGGATATAAGAATTTCTTTGATAATCTGACATGATGATTATTTTGCTGAGATTTAAAAAAATGATTTAAATAATTGTCTGGTTAAGTGGATGACATGCCAATTTTGTAAAATGATTTACAATTATCTTGAACAAACGATAATGATTAAGACGATTAAACGATGATGATTATTAAATGATTATAAGATTACTAATTGATGGTTAGATGATTATGAAGATTTATAGATGATTTTTACAAATGATTTTGATGATTAGATAATTTATAGTTGACATTTAAGTGCTGTGGAATTTTGATTAATATGTTATAAAATGTATTTGTGATTATGATGTTGGGAGCGATTAGACGTTTTGTTGCTTAAATAAAAGCTCAACATAATTTGTATATATATGTGTTTAGACAGCGAGTTCACATGAAATTGATGCTAAATTTAAATAATGATAAGACTCAGGTATCACAAGTGATCGGTGCTTCGGTGATCCTGAGTGTCCAAGATAAACTCTCGTTTTTTTCCCTTTGCAAACATGTGAATATTAAATTAGAAAGGAAATGGATGGGATTGATATAAACATTTTCAACCTAATGGATTATCTACCATTTTCCTAGGTAGGATTTTTTGGTAATTACAGTATATCTGACTAAGCAAAGATTTAATACATTTTATAAGTTTGATTTTCAACAGTTTTTGTGATATATTTTCCCCGTCCTTTCCCAGATCATTTTAAGGCATAACCGGGAATGATGAAGTTGATAGGAATCCTGGTGGATGGCGCCCATTGCGTTAATTATTGTTGAATCAAAACCATATTCGTCCCAGAGACACTTCGCCTCGTGCTTCCCATAGCTGATGCTTTTTTCAACTGAATTCCGTCACATGCCTTATTTCATATTTTTTTCAGCTTTTGTGTATTCCGTAAAGCTTGATGCGCGATGCTATGTCAGCTAGGACTCGCATTCCATAGCGGAACGGGTACAGTAAGGCCGGTTAGTGAGTTCTTTAAAAGGCCAAAATAAGGAGGTTATCACTGTAGGTTCTTGTAACTCCATAAATCAGAGGGAAACTAACCAGTTTAACCAACAGATGTATTGTACGGGGCGCAGTCAGATCCACCAGTACCTTGCCTTTGTCCACTCTCGTTAGTTTGACCGACTTCTAGTTATGCGACAGCCATCTGGAACCCCCTGATGCATTAATGACTTTGTTTCTTTCAAGAGAGTAGAAGTCTGGAACTCTAAACTCTTTGGCTCATGGCCTTCTTGAGAGTTCTATATTGACAACGACCGCGGGTAAGTTGTGTTTTGTTAGAGATGTTAAGTTGGAAGTGACAAGGAATGGCCGCCGATGATAAGGGACTGAATGATTTGTAGTACTTGAATAAGGCTTTCACCACTGTGATCACGAAGTGCCTTATTAGATAAACTTAACTGGAAAATGTTGTTCAGCAAATCTCGCAGGAATAAGATTTCCTGCCGCTATGAACAAACATGGACAAATTCAAAGTTCCCTTTTGTTTGAACGTCTTACCACATTCACTACATAACTGTGCTTGTTAATCAGTATGAATTAACAGACGTGTGTTTAAATGACATTTCCAAAGAGATTTCGACCCGCAGGTACAGCAAAAATGTGCCCTTCGGCTACTATGCGTAAGGAAATGTTTCTTGATGTCACATTGGACTGGCGTGTAGCTCTTCTAGTTACCACGGTGAACGAATGAGGCTCCGCATTTATTGTTTGCTCAATCGTTTTACGCGCTGTGGAAGATTGCTTTGTTAGACAGTTTCAAATAAATTCAAAGCTACGAAAGAAAATGGAGTGGATAACGCGCTCGCTAATTTTGTCCTTTCACACCTGTGAAAGATTTCATCAGGAAAAACTAGCAAATAAGATGACATGAAGGATAAATATAAAAGGTGTAGAATTAAATTATACAAATTGCTTGATAAGCAATTATTTCCAATAATCCTAGAAAAGGATTGGGCATTGCCAATAATATAACACACAGAATTAATTATAAAGAAGAAATAGCAAAAGTTAGATCTGAAAAACATGGTTATGATGATGACTTCAGTTAATATATAATGTTCCGGTGTTGGTTGAAGGCAAACCAGATTGGATATTTGGTGTATTCCTTGGAATACACGTTCAGTTAGAGTTAGCTCTTGCTGCTCTCTGCTTTTTTCAATTAACCTCATTGATTTAATTTTCCTCCTTGCAAACACCATCGGCGATCTTCTGTGTTCTATTTGCTCCGTACACGCGCTTATGTTGTTTTTAATTCTGTTGTAGATGTGTACCTTTTATGCATTCTTCCTAGCGGCATCTTGCGGCTACCCGCTGAAGTTCTTCAAACTCCTCTAGTCAAGAGGATATACACACCAATCCACCAAGCATCGTCTGCGTCTTCAGCTAATATCTCCTGGAAGACACTGCTCAATGAAGAATAACAATTTTTGTACAGAGTTTTTTATTGTTCTTATGTTTCCCATTTTGCTATATTCTCTTTTGTTCCCTTCCCCTTCCTTTTGGCCCACCCTGCTACCTCGTGCGCCCGGCCGTTCCCTCTCACTTCTTATCGAGTCGTCAACTTGTGAGTTCGGCTCCTCAACCGAGGTACAATTTTACATCGCCACAATTTTGTGGTATTGGATGTAAGCTAACGGCTACCAGAAGCCATCTACCTTCAGCGGCTATAAAAAGCTAAGTACAAATCTTCAATGATTTTAAACACATTTTAATGGTTTTAATCAAAGATGAATGCTTTTATTCGAAATTTATAGACAGTGTGGGGAATTACACACTATTGTGCGAATAACTGTCTCCGTGGGATTTTCATTGTCATGTTTTAGCTAACCAAACGTGCTTGAAAACATGAAATTTAGTACTTCTTGTTCGAAATAAAGGGGATAACTTCCTCACACCGTGGGATTTCTGCTTATACTCATAGCTGTCTATAAACGTAGCTTCTTCCTCCGTGGGATTCTTACCGCGCCATTTAACTGTCTACAGTTCGGCAATTTTCCATTTAAATAAATTTCAAACCGCAAAGAACTATGCTCAATACTGTCAAATTGCTGGAACTTCAAGTTAAATAGAACCAATAACTGCAACCCACAATATTTCCAACGCAATAAATTTATTCAAGTTCAAATTAAACTAAGTTTTCTCCATGAACTGCAATGACTTTTCGCTTGTTCCATGAACTTTCTGTGCTGCAAAAGTGAAATTTTCCAATCAACCGAGTTAAGCGCAAAACAGTGTCCGTTTAACTATATACTGCGCCGCATGAGACTGAGAGCAATAAAACGTTTCCCCAAATACCTTTTACTACCAAATTTAATTTAATTTTAAGTCAAAACTCTACGAGGCTTCGCTTAGAATTATGCGCCCTTCCAACTTTACTCCATTTCCCATTTATTCACTCTGCTCAATATATGTGGCTATAGCCCACATTTTAATATGTACTGTTTTTCCCTTCTAAAGCTAAATGTTCTACTTCTTTCCAATTATAAAAGAGTTATCTAATTGTTTAATTCAAGCTTCACAAAAGGTGACCTGCCCTATTAGAGTTTAAAATCTCTTAAATTCTGCGTAAATAGAAGTGTTGTAGGAATCACTTATTCATCCCTTCTCTTTTCTTATCCTGCTGAGTTCAGGAATTCCAAAATATTGCCTTTACTAAGGTACCCAAGGGCCTTAATTTTGAAAAAATGTATAACCACATAATTCATTTATAGAAATATTAAATAATTTTATAATTACTTTATTATTATCCTTCTAAGCTTGCAGCTTTCTCATTGTAACTACTTTTCAAACCCTTGTATGGGTTTAGCGCTTGTTACAGGTTTCAAACCTTGAAATTGTCCATCGTAATCCTTTATAATTAACCTAAAGAATTCGTATTTTTTTATTATCCACTTGTCAAATAACTTGTGTAAGCGTTTTGTACAAATAGGGGTCTCCAACTTCCAAGTTGTTAAAACCACAATCTAAAATGTTTAACTACACCCTCAATCAGAACGGATAGTGAATTGAATTCTTCATAAGTCAGAATGCGATTACCTAAGACTTTTCTTAAATGACGTTTAGTGAGCTTTACGCAAGATTCCCACCTACCACCGTGATGAGGAGCGTAGGGAGGTATAAAGCGCCATTTGAAACCCTTTGAGTAGGAAAAATTAGAAATTTGTTCCATGGCAGGAGAGGAAGTGAGAGCTTTCTTCCACAGGGAAGCTGCGCCCTGAAAAGTGGAAGCGTTATCAGAGAACATCTCGGAAGGAACACCACGCCTAGCAGTGAAGCGAGAGACAGCTGATAAAAAGTAAGAAGTAGAAGCATTCGTTACTAGTTCCAAGTGGATTGCGCCAGTAACCATGCAAACAAAGAGAGAAACATAAAGCTTACCAAACAATTTGCGTTTAGCTTCAGGAGAATTTCGTTGATATTGGAACGGACCCATATAGTCCACACCAGTTAAAGCAAATGGGCGTATAGGAGAGGAGCGAAAAGAGGGCAGATCGCTCATTAATTGAGAATTGATATTAGGTTTCGCTTTGAAACAAGGAATGCACTTATGAATTACAGAAGATACTTCATGAATTCCATTTATGATCCAGTACTTTTCCCTTAAGAGGCAAAGCAGAGTGCGTGTGCCAACATGCAGATTGCGATAATGAAAGTCACGTATAATTAAGGAAGTTACGTGATGTTTGGAAGGCAAAATAACGGGATGCTTTTTGTCCTCAGAGAGCAAAGATTGCGAGAGCCTTCCACCTACCCTGAGTAACCCATGGTCATCAAGGAACGGGGCCAAAGCACGAAGACGACTGGATTTGGGAAGATCCCTTTTAGAAGAAAGTAAAGACAATTCAGAAGAAAAGGCTTCTTGCTGTGTCAGTTGTAAAACCTTAATGGTAGCGAGATTCAATTCATGATTGGTAAGGTGTGGTTTGGGGAGAAGAGGTTGGTCAACCACAAAATATTTCCATCTAAGGAGATAGGCGATAATTCGTATTAATTTGTGAAAAGAAGAATAGCGGGACAACAAGGGATGAGAAGCGTTGGAAACAAGACAAGAAGCAATGGATAGAGATACTTTAGCGTCAGGCAAGTTGGAGTTTGTAGCTGGAGGTTTAGAAGGCCATGAAGAAGAGTCTTCGAGTAACCACGAGGGCCCATGCCAGTACAACTGGGAAGCTGCCAATTGAGAAGGTAAACAACCACGAGAGATAATACCGGCTGGGTTATCAGCACTGGGCACATGCCTCCATTGACATCCAGAAGAAAGAGTTTGAATTTTGGAAACCCTGTTTGCAACAAAAGTTTGCCAGTGAGAGGGGTTCTTGGCGATCCAAGAAAGGGTGATCATGGAATCGCTCCAGAGATAGATTTGCGAGAATTCGACTTTTAATACCTCCCGTAATTTCTTAACAAGTTCTGCAGCCATGAGTGCTGCACACAATTCAAGCCTAGGCAAAGTGATAGTTTTAAGAGGAGCGACCTTCGATTTGGCACAAACAAGGTTGGAAACTGAAGATCAATAGAATGAACCGTGATAAACTAAATATGCGCAGCAACCGTAAGCTTTTTCGGAACTGTCCGCGAACACATGAAGGAAAAAAGGTGCATTAGAATGAGCGTTAATTAAATTCCTAGGAATTTCAATAAGGGAAAGATCCAGCAAATTGCTGCGAAACGAGAGCCAACGATTAAGAAAAGAAAGAGGGACAGTGTCATCCCATTCACATTTGAGCGACCACAGCTCTTGCATGAAGAGTTGGGCTATAATGATAACTGAGTCAAGGAATTGAAGCGGATCAACAATTTTTGCAATTTCAGAGAGAATTTGTCTTTTTGTGTTAGGAAGCTCTTCTGCGAGCGAAACTTTATAGATGAGAGTGTCAGTGCTAGTGCACCAATGAACTCCTAGAGTTTTTATAGATTCGGAGTTTCCACAAATTTCAACAGAAGAAGGATCTACGTCTTCGATGGGAAACTGGGCGAGAAACTCAGGGGAGTTAGAATTCCACTTATGAAGTGGGAAACCTCCATTCCTTAGCAATGTCTGAAGTTCTAAAGACACAAAAGAAGCTTCCTCCAAAGTGGGGAAGGACTGCAAATAATCGTCAACATAGAATGACGTAGTTAGTGCTTCAGAGGCTTTGGAATTAAATAAATGACCATCTTGTGAGGCTAGCAAGTGTAGGGATCGGATAGCAAGGAAAGCAGAGGGTTTTAAACCATAAGTAACCGTTTTAAGCGAAATATCTTAATGGGCTTACTGATTTCATCACGCCACAAGATTCTTTGGAGATCTCTTTGTTCCGGTTGAATTAAAACTTGACGGTACATCTGTTTTATATCAGCTATGACAGCTATGGGAAATAATCGAAAGTTTAAGAGTATAGCAGATAGATCTGACTGAATAGCAGGACCAGAGTAAAGGGTGTCGTTAAGGCTGTTGCCATTAACGTCGGGTGATGAACCATTGAAAACAACTCGGATTTTATCTTTTACAAGAGGGTTTTTCCACACGGGATGATGATTTAAATAAACCGTTTCAATTGGGGGGGGGGGGTGCAATTCATCATCAGATTTGTTAACAACTTCCATATGATCTAAGCTTTCATACTCATCCATGAAATCAGTGTACTGCTGTTTAACAAGGGGTTCTTTTTTGAATTTGCTCTCGATAGCAAAGAGAGCTTTTCGAGCTTTGGGCTGAGAGTTAATAAGTTTGGGAGGATTATGTAATCTTGGCATTTGAACAACGAACCGGCCATCAGAAGAACGAGTGGTGGTGTTCAAAAAAAGTTGCTCACAGAATTCATTTTCTGAAGAGGTTACATTAGGATGATCAACGCTTTCAAGCCTCCAAAACTGTTCCAGGTCAGTATTGGAGAAGTAACATTGCGATGCAGGCTGGGGAGAATAATGGGGAAGTTGACCTGTGACGATCCATCCAAAATTATTGTCTCTGGCGACCACGTTTGAGGATAACTTGCGAACCTGTTTACGAAGGCAATTCCAGAAAACATTGGCACTAAAGAGTATGTCAATAGGATTTTGCATGTTGAACAAAGGATCGGCTAGCCTTAAATGCGAGGGAATGTTTAACCCTGAAATATCCACAGAGTGACTTGGAGTGTCTTCTCCAATGCTATTGAGAATTAGACAATTAAGTTTAAAGAAGTTGTTTCTATGACAAATATCTCTTATGGTTAGCTTCGAGAATTGTAGAGCTTGCGATTTTAAGCTGTTGATGCCCGACACGTTGATAGAAGTGGGGTTTACAGGTAGGCCTAGTTTTCTAATCAAGGAATTAGACACAAAATCACGAGTTGCCGCTGAATCTAGAAGACCGCCTGCACGGACCCAGTTGCCAAAGTTATCCTGAACTTCGATTTGGACAGTAGACAACAATACTTGAGCACTGCGAATGGACTTGGCATTTTGAATATACGATGAAGCATTAGAACTGTTAGCACTATCATTTTTCGGAGAAGTAGATGCTGTCGATGACCTTGCCTGATCATGACGATGTAGCAAAGTGTGATGAGCCTTTTCACAATGGTAGCAAAGTCTTGTGGACTTGCAATTAGAAGCAGAATGAGTAGGCGCTAGGCAATTGAAGCAATGTTTGTTCTGGGAAACTAATTTTCTTCTGTCGTCGACTGACATTTCTTTAAAGGATTTACAGAGGTATAGGGCATGGGGATCTTTACAAAGTATGCACTTTAAGGGTTCGTTTAAACTCTTGCGAGGTTCGCTTTGAGTTCACTAGGCCTAGTTGGGTAACCAGTGGAGTTTGATTTAAATTTAGATGAGCTTGACCCGGGTTTTTGGGTATTAGACGCTAAGCGTTCGCTTTTAGGTTTGATGGACATTAATTCAAATTTGGAACTCGGGGAAGAGGGTTCACTTTGATTAGCTAGAGCGGTTAAGAGTTGGCATCTAGCATTTATGAAAGTGACTAAATGCTCGTAAGAGTAGTCGTCTTCTTTAGAAAGTTCAATTTCCCAAGCTTTGAGGGTAGCAGCATCAACTTTAGAAACCACTAAATGTATTAGGAAAGTATCCCAATGTTCAGTAGGTTGATCTAATTGGGACAAAGCCTTAACGTGAAGTTGTGTAGTATCAACTAGAGTACGCAAACTAGTGACGTCATTGTGCTGTGACGCAGGTAGGTTGAATAGAGCCTTCATATGGCGTTGAATACGTAACCGTAAATTTCCATATCTTTCTTTTAATAAGTTAAAGGCAATGGGGTAAGTTCCGGCACGTAGAGGAAGTGCTTCGACTAACTGCAAAGCTTGACCTCGGAGGATAGATCTCAAGTAATGAAACTTGTAGATGACTTGAATGTCTTCATTGTCATGAACAAGGGAGCAAATAATTGGATACCTATCAGTAGAAAGATGCTAAGTGCCATTTTTTGAAAAAAGCGTTTTTTTGCTAAAATGGTGCTATGTGCGATGTAGCATTACTTATCAAAAGGGCTAACTCTTCAGTGGTTTCGAAGGACCATCCAAGAGCATCACAAGATGGCACTAGTGGTAAGTCCTGCAGCTCTTTCAGAAGAAAGGTGCAATGTGCCAATCATTTGTTCTCATTTCCCTCCAATATGTGCATCGTTGACAGAATTGTTTAAAGAACTTAGAATACTCAATTATTAGCAGTTCGTACTGGTGGGAACCTGTGTACGGATAGCATAGTTGTTTCCTGTTGGACACGCGGCTTTGCCATGCATTAGTCTCGCAAAATCTCGAAAACTACTGCGCCGATTTCAGTGAAAATTTTACAGTTTGTTGTTATTATGGTAGGCAGTGTTTAGAAAGTGGTTTGAACGAAATCAAATTGGCAGTATTTTTAAATTAATTTACATTAAAAAGCCACGCCAATATTGAATCTAATAACTTGACGGACAGATGGTGACACAGTGCATCCACTTCAAAATCTTCTGTGAGCAAAGATAACATCCCATACCATACCCTTTGATCAATACGTGCAATTAAATAATACTTAACGTAACAGAATCATACTGTATAATCCAATTACATTTCACGTTAATGTGTTTCGACCAACATATCTAATGTGAGAACGTACTACTAACGAAAAGGATGTCAATATTGTCAAGTTCTCAAGGTAAGTTCGATAGATTTGAGTTACTATGAAAATAATTCCGTGTCGTTTACAGTGTCCATTACATTACTCAAATTCCGTGTCGTTTTACAGTGTCCATTGCAATGCCAAGGAGAGGAAGAGCTGACAGAGGTCGTCGAAGCCAGTTAAATGCGCGGCGAGCTACTTCACGTGCAAACCACACTGATGACCAACGAGCGACGGATAATGAAAATAGTCGTATGGGCATGTCTGACTTACGTTCGAGAGCGACTGAAAATGTACGAACAGCGAATAGATTCAGAATGCAATGAGTTCGTGAATATCAAACACAACGCCAGCGAGCACGACACAATGGGCATGACCGATTGCGCCGACGCGATGCTCCTATGAACCTGGAACGTCAGTTGACCGAATCAAAGAAGGAGCTCATTCGGCGTGTTTTTCCGAACGTAGCGCAGAACTTCAAAAACCATAATTGGCTGAGCAAACGAGCCATATTGGCAGAGAAAAATAAAGATCCCAACAAGTCCATTCAAAATTTCATTCCGGGACAGTTGTTTTCCTTCAAATGGGTTGACTTAGTTATCAACTTGGATGAGGTAGTCAGCCATCTCACAGAATTTTTGAATTCGCTGGAATTGCCTGGATTACCACCTCACAATTTGCAATTGAAAGTAGGCTCATCATCATGTTGCGTAACATCAATCAACTTCGACTATGCAATGGAACACGACTGGCTGTGGAAAAGCAAATGAACAACGTCATCGATGGAGAAGTTGTTTTGATTCCGCACATCCCAATGTTTCTACCGGACGTGCCATTCGATTTTAAACGGTTGCAATTTCCCATGCTTATGGCCTTCGCGATGACCATCAACAAATCACAAGGTCAGTCGTTGGAAATTTGTGGAATCAACTTGGAGTTTCCGTGTTTCATGCATGGACAACTGTATGTTACGTGTTTGCGTGACGGAAAGCCGTTATCTTTGTTTAATTAGCACGTAGCACATTCGTAAAGACTAGTGGACTTTGCACCTTTCACAACTTCTAACATTTCACTCAAACAGAATTCCACAGTTTTCATATTATGAACCTGTATCTGCCACTGGATAGTAAGGAATACTATAACTGTATGTTATTCAAATTAGAAGAATAAATACTCACAAATAAACTGACTAAACACTTTTTACTATAATACTCAATGTTCATAAAAATGGCACTTAGCACCTTTCTACTGATAGGTATCCAATTCATAGAAGGAATCCCAAGTAGATTCATCTCCAGAAAAATGGGGTAAATCAATTTTAGGTAAAATTGGTTTGGGCTTGTGAGTACCATCACGGAAAGAAGTTTGTGGTTCTTGAAGGGAACCAAGAACAGAAGTGTCCTTTTTCTGCTCCTCTCCGAGTTGACGTATTATTTTGAAAGCAGAACCTATGCCTTCGTAATATTGGTTTTCTACTTCGACTCGATCTTCGGTTTGATTGAGCATACAAGTTTCTATTTCAGTTTGAATGTTACAATAATTTTCATAAGAACGTTCAAAATCCCTTACACGATGTTTCAACAAGTCTAACTGAGCTTCTGAGGGATCTAACTCTTTTATGTACTTTCTAAATCGGGTAATTTGCCCTTTATAGGATGCTCGTTTAGAAGTAAGTTTTTCATCCTTATCCTTTTCAGTAGGAGCCATGTTAAAGAAAATAGATTGAAACTGTAGAACCTTGAAAATGCTGTCAAGCTGGCAGCAGCAAATAAGTAGAAAGAGCGGGACACACCACAGGAGACAGGAGCGGCCTCTTTCCCCTTCACAGGCTTTGCACGATGTGGTTATAGCTGAAAGATTCAAAGCAGATATTAATAATTTGCAAGGTATTGTCAAATGACTCTTTTAAAAAGAATAAGAATAGAAAATGGACTCTCCCAGGTTTCGGCACCAAATTTTGGGTAGATTATTGGCGGAGGAATAACCTAACCACCAAGGGAAGATGATTAAGAAAAGGAGATGGGTTTCGGACTGGAGAGAAAGGATAGAAAAATAGGAGGAGAGTCACACAAAAGTTATAAATTTAACTTTAAATGCACTTAGAAGCGGTTGCCATTGAAGATACGTTCTCTGATACCTAAAATGGGCAAGAGCTTGGTCCAAGCTGACGGGAAATACAGCTAGGACTTGGGAGGTTTGCAAGAGAGTGGCCTTAGTATATTCCCTCTCAAGCAGGCATAAGACAACTATGGGGAGGGGTGTTGGTCTGGCAAGACTGAGAGTAACAGATTTATTGTATGTCTGTTTAAAGAAATTCGTTTTTGCAAAGTAATTCGAAGGATGCCAATAATTTGAATCAGGTTTGGTATTTCCAGTTTTCGAAGTTATAGAGTTCCTGAAAAAGCGACCAAGTGTTTCCAAGGAGGATAATGATAAAAAATTATACCTTGGGGAGTAATTTTGGGAAGTGGACCAATGGTTGCATTTGGAAATGGCTAAGCTTTTACTCAGCAAGGAGCCGGCTAAAAGTTTAGACAAAAAGAAACACTTATCTTTTGGAAAACTAACCATACGTTTTCGGAGAGGATCTCCACAAGCAGGTAGCTGGCGTAGCGAGCTTTACTTGCCTTACTGGCCAGTTAGGATTAGCTTTTAAAGCTAAGAGGAACTTTGACGAGATTACCACTAAGAGTTCTTGCTCAAATGCAACGAGTGGTGAAAGCCCTATCAATAGATTTAATGGCATTGAGTAGAGAGCCAAGGAAGACAGGATCTTGCCTAACCGTTGTATTAGGGATATGATAAATCCAAAAACAAATATTTAATTTATTTAACAAGGCAAAAGTGTCTAATAAATTTGACAAGTAGCCTATATAGTTTAAATTTTTAGTAACAATTTGGGGTCGCAGACCTCCCAACATTTAAATTTTGCTCCAGGCAATTAACAATTCTTTAGGTTTCAAACATTATATATGTACTAAAATCTTTGTAAGATTTAAAAAAGACAAATGAAGTGATTAAAGTTTAAACATTAAATTAAGTACAAGGAGTGTACTTTAAGAAATTTTCAGGTAACCATTTTAGAAAAAAGTTACAACTTCGAAAATAGCAATAAGAAAAACATGAAGAATAAGATAGAAGTTCCTACAACTTCTTATATTTAAGCTAAATTACTTTTGGTTAATATACAAATAAGGGCAGGTCACTTACTGTGAAACCTGAAGAGAAAATCAAAAGGAAGGTTCTCGACCTCCTATGTTTACGTAGGAATCACGAGCCAAATGGGGCAGTTTCCATTTCGTGAGACCTAGAAATAACTCACTCAAGAGTTGAAAGAATTGTTTTCCCTGATTATAAGGTAGAAACAATGTAAGTTTGAACCGTGTATAAAACACGTAGTTATACAGAAATTATTTAATGCTAAACAAACAAGATGGAAGGGCACTTCGATAGAGTGACACCTTATTGGAAATGATCCTGAGTTTCAATTTTATTAATATAGTTTGTTAGTAGAAGGTTTAGGAAAGATCGATTGGGATAAATGTTCATGGCCTTATTTAATGTAAACGGACGATCGCGACGCGGTAGAAAAGTTGGGCAAGCACTAGTTTTCACTATAGTCTTTTGAATAGATGAAAAATTCACTGTAGTAACACGAAAGTTTATGGCAAAGAAAGTTATTGCAATGATGAAAAAGGACTGGTTGCAGTAGATAGGCGAAAGTCTATTGCTTGTGAAAGCAAAAAGAGGGAACAAAAAGTGAGAGACAAAAATTGCGAGCGAAAGTGGGGTGCACAAAGTGGGAGCAAAATGTGTGAGTAAAGAGTGGGAACAAATGTGGTGTTTTACTAAAACAATCTCACCTAACCTAACCTAACTTTTCCTAACCTAACTTTATCCAACCTAACCTAACCTAACTTCACCTAACCTAACTTGACCAAACTTCACCTAACCTAACTTCACCTAACCTAACCTTCCAACTCTCAGATCAAGAATTAAATTCTGGGCATAGTCGAGTTGGACCCCAAAACCTCAGGGATAACATCCAAGTATACTAGCCACTACACCGCGAAATGGGCAAATTAACATGCAACACAACACAAAAATACAAGTTTTCTGTAGTGTATCACATTAGCTGACAACCATAGTTGAGAATTCAAACCCAAGACCTCAGGACTTTTATTTTGAACATTATCAGAAATATTATTACATACACATTTTGCTGCTTCTTATAGTTATAAGAGTTGGCATTAATATGTGGAGCAAAAACGTTGGGAGCCAATATGAGAGCCAATATGGGAGCAAAAGTGGGAGAAAATATGGGAGCAAATGTGGGAGTCAATATGGGGGCAAAAAGTGGGAGCAAATATGGGGACAAATGTGGGTGCCAATATGGGAATCAATATGGGGGCAAATAAGGGAGCAAATGTGTGAGCAAATCAGCTCACCTCGGATATAACCAGTGAGTACTCATATCCACCGCTAGGTAGCGGAAACATACTTTGCGTGTTGTATGTAACTATCTTACAACGTTTGACTGCAGGCAAAACGTGCTTGTATAAGATGTGCATATAATTTTAAAATACAATTAACACTAAGTGTTCAGAACTAACATGTATAGCCGTTCTAGGGTATATAGAGGATCCTTAGCAAGAAAGACTGACTAACCCAGGAGTGTATAGCCTTGCCATATGCAGTAAGCACCTGTTGGCAGAAAATGGTTCCTAATAATAACGGACTTAATGAATATGAAACGTGTTTTGAGTGTCGTCTTAAATCCTATTTTATACGTGTAAGGATGTAAGGCGATACTCAAAAGACGACGCAAAAAAGACGTTTGTGTCGTCTTAAATCCTTGGACAACTATGGTCGATCGAAGTGCGCGGGACTTGGGAGCAAATATACAACTTTCTGATGGAAGAGTAACATAGGCCGTACTTGATTCTCTCTGTTACTGGGTGTAACTGTCACATCCATAGTGAATCGCTACAGTCCCATATGTAGAATCGAAGGATATGTGTTATGTATACCAATGGCATTGAGAAAAATTATGTCCGCAACATTCCAAGGAATTACAGTTCAAAAATTTGGTAAATCTTTACCAGGATGTAAAAGTTGTGTAGGGAACAGGGGTTATGTTGGAAGTTACCAAGAATGGCCGCAGATAATAAGGGACAAAATGGTTTTTTGTTAATGAATAAGACTTTCACCAGTGAGTACACGAATGTTCCTTATCAGATGAACTTTCGTGGAAAATGTTGTTCCGCATGTATCGCAGGAACAACGTATCTTGCCGCTATGATCGAACATGGGCAGATCCATAGTTACCTTTTGGGGAAAAGTCTTGCAACATAAAGTACATGACTATGCTTACTAGATCGTATGAATTAACAAGTGTTTGTTTAAATGACACCTTCGAAAGGATTACATCCGCAGGTACGGCAAAAATGGGCCCTTTGGCTACTATGAGTATGGAAATGTTTCTTGATGTCACATTGGACTGGCGTGTTGCTCTTCAAGTTACCACGGTGAACGAACTAGGCTCCGCATTTATGTTTGCTTAGTTGAATTACGCCCTGAGGAAGATTACTTTGATAGACAGTTTCAAATAAATTCGATGCTACGAAGGAAAAAGGAATGGATAAAGCACTCGCCAATTTTGTCCATTCACAACAGAGAAAGATTTCAGCAGGTAAAACTAGCAAATAAGATGACATGTAGGAGAAATATATGAGGTGTAGATATGAAGTAAACAAAATGGTTTTTATTCAATTAATTCCAATAATCCAAGAATTATTTATAAAGAAAAAGTAGCAAAAGTTAGATCTGAAAATCACGTTTATGATGATGACTTGAACTAATATTTTACGTACTGCTGTCGGTTAAAGGCAAACCCGTATGGACATTCGACACCAGTTCGAATTGGTCAGCAAGAAACGTGCTGCCTTATTATAAAATGCTGAGGACTCTGGTCAGGGAGGTCAGTATGGCATTGCAGAGACGGAAGTTTTGCAGTGAAGGAGGTGGATTGTCTGCCGATCGAGATATTGGACAACTTTGGCCATAGAACGCTCCTCGATCAAGGGGCACGGAGCTTGGGAGAAAATATACATCCTTCTGATGGAAGAGTAGCAGAGTGCTTCTCTCTGTTACTGGGTGTAACTTGCACATCCATAGTGAATCGCTACTGTCCCATATGTAGAATCGAAGGATATGTGTTGTGTATACCAATGGCATTGAGCAAATTATGTCCGCAACATTCTAAGGAATTACAGTTCTCAAATTTGGTAATTCTTGTAGCAGGTTTTAAAAGTTCTGTAGGGAACAGACACATTAACACTCTCATTTATAGACTATTGATAAAACATGTTGAAGAAAACCACCGTACATGCTGATCATACGTACAGTACATCATATCAATTCTCTTGCGAAGAGTCATGCTAACTCAGTATGACCGGTTATTGAGTTCGTTATTGTTGTTTAAAGGGGCAGAATAGGGAGGTCATCTGCCTCTTTGAATTACTGTTGGTCCATATAATTCCTTAAATCAGAGGGAAACCCACCAGAACATCCATTAAAATAATCATCATTCTCATTAGTGGACTGAAGAATTGTGGCCTTTGATGCAATCACCTGATTCAATGGGTGGGGTGAATGTCCCAGTTTAATCAACATATGTGTTGTGGCTGGAGCAGTCAGATCGCCAGCGCCTTGCTTTTGTTCTTTCTCGATTGTTTGACCGACTTCTAGGTTATTCGAGAGCCATCTGGTAACTCTTTATGAATGAATGACTTATTTCTTTCAATAGTTTAGAACTCTGGAACTCTTATCTGTTTGGCTCATTGCCTTCTTGAGAGTTCTGGATTGCCAAGGACCACGGGAAAATTGAGGTATTTTAGAGAGGTTATGTTGGGAGTGGCCAGGAATGGCCGAAGATGATAAGGGACTGAATGTTTTTGTACTATAAAAATAAGACTTTCACCAGTGTGAACATGAAAGTTTCTTATCTCTTAAACCTTACTGGAGAATGTTGTCTCGCATGTCGCGCAGGGACAATATTTCCTGCCGCTATGAACCAACAAGGGTAATTTCAATGATCCCGATCGGGGGAAAGTCTTGCCACATAAGCTACATAAATGTGCTTATTAGTTAGTATGAATTATCAAGTGTGTGTTTAAATGATGCTTTCGAAAACATTTCAACCGAAGGTACTGCAAAAATGGGCCCTTCGGCTACTATGCCTAAGGCAATGTTTCTTGATGTCACAAGGACTGGCGGTTTGCTCTTCAAATTACCACGGTGAACGAATAAGGCTCCGCATTTATTGTTTGCTCAATTGTATTTCCCCGTGTGGAAGATTGCTTTGTTAGACAGTTTAAAATATACTCGAAGCTACGAAAGAAAATGGAGTGGATAACGCACTCATTAATTTTGTCCTTTCACGCCAGAGAATGATTTCATCTGGAAAAATTAGCAAATAAGATGAAATGAAGGAGAAATATAAGAGGTGAACAAATTGTAATTCCATTAATCCAATAATTATTTAAAATGAAAAATAGCAAAAGTTAGATATGAAAATCACGTTTATGATGATGACTTGAACAAATATTTTATGTACTGGTATCGGTTCAAGGCAAGCCCGTATGGACATTCGACACCAGTTCGAATTGGTCAGCAAGAAACCTGCTTTCTTATTATAAAAACCGCGGACTCTGGTAGTCCCGTCACTATGGTTGGTGTCACCCAGTGCGGCAACTCATTGTATCACCCCCCCCCCCCACTAAACCCCATAGATCTCTTCCGAGTCCGCCAGTTCCAAATAACGGAAACATACAGAATCCTTAGTAACGTTTATAAACATAGGTCTTATATTTACAAAGGCAATAGCAGAAAAAAAAATCAAGTTCGGTTGGTAAAAGATAGTGAGAAGTTAAGAACTACATAGAAAATATGTTACCTGTTTAATTGTTATTTTAACTTTAAATTTAATGTCATATTAAATCTCGACTAAATCAAAACTTTCCATTCCTGGCCTTTAGAGCTGCAAACTTTTAATTTACTTTATCGAAATCAACTCCCCTTCGCCAAATCACTTTCATCATCATCATCATCATCATCTTGTACAGTTTCCAGCCCCAGGCTGGGTCTGTTTGGAACATAAGCCTCGCCACTTAGTCCTTTCTTCCCACCACCTCTCCGCTGACACTCTCGTCCAGTCCTCGCCTCTCTTATTGACACATTCCTCCACTCCTTTCAGCCATCTATCTCTTGGTCTTCCCCTTGGTCGTTTCTTCTGCATCTGCATCTCATGTATCCTCTTGGCAATCTTCCTCTCGTACATTCTCTTTAAGTGTCCATACCACCTCAGTCACTTTCAATTGATAATATTGCAAGACTAGGAAACCTTAACTGTCCTAAGAAATTATAGATATTTATGAAATTAGAGTGCAATGCGTCACTGGTATTATATATTCTTTTTCATTTGAATGCTCATTTTTCACGGTCGGTTGCTTGTGGGCGCCGCAGGAGGAATCTATACTACTGAAATAATATACTAGCGGACCCGTGCGAGAAATCCAGCTTGTTCATAAACCACACTTTCCTCAATGGGTTTATAATGAGAGACTTAAGAAGAAAGGTTGTTATGTTTTTATTCCAACCAAATGATTATAGAACACTATTTACATTTCAGTTAGAATTCCAAGTTCTACGTTCCCTAACTTCAGAAGGCACTCACTGGAAATTGGATCATCATAACATACTCCGGTTATTCGATATTTATGAAATTATACGATTTGAGTTCTCATTCCTTTGATTTACTGTTTCTGAAATCCATTCAAAAAGATAAAGGAAACACCTCATAATGTTAAAATGACATGATACAGGCGTCACAGCGGCCAAAATGTGAAGTGGAGTTCAATTATGGAGGGTTCCTTCAAAACAGTATCTGCTAATCGCACACTTCGTGTATTTTTTAAACAAATTATAAACATTAATGCAATTAGAGTGCAATTCGTCTCGGCTAATGTCTATTCTCTCTCATCTGAATGCTCATTTGTCACGATCGGTCGCTTGTGAGCGCCGCAGGAGGGATCTATACTACTGAAATAATAATATATATGATGGTATGGTTTAATTGATAAAACAAATTATATTGGAATGTCTTATATTTATTGAAGTCCTTTAATAAGAATAATTTCATGGAGTGACATAGAATCATAGACAGTGATATTTTGTTTGAAATGACACATACATATAAAATTAAATAAAATACAAAAATACTCACATTTATGTACTTGATGAAATCCAATAATAAACGTAAGCCACATACATACATATCTCCCACAAATCCAACCCCTCGTCCTCGTCGTGGGAGATGGGCAACGTAATTAAGTAGGGGATTGCCTGTAGGGGTGAAGTACAGTGGGGACTTTGTTTGTCTCAAAACCGCTACGGTAGCTGTGAAGGCCCTACAGGAACCCTGAAGAAATTACGGCTAATGGGGCTCTGGTAAAACAACTGCTGCCTTGTAGTTTGGAGTTGGTTCTTCAAAGGCTAAGGGAAGAAACCCTGACAGAAAATCAGCCTGGTGCCTCAGGCTTAAGGTGGCAGCCCCTCCAAGGCACTCGGAGGCAGTGGGTTAATCACTCGCTCCTCTTAAATAAACTGGTTACGGAAACTGAAGCGAAATTACAAAACCGGACGGATAACCTGATGACGACTTTTGGCATGAAGAGGACTACGAAAATCGGTTTCTGGAATGTGAGGACCTTGATGGAGAAAACCAGACTGAAACAAGTGACACGGGAAATGAAGAACTATGGGCTGGATATCCTAGGATTGAGTGAAGTGAGGTGGCCAGGATTTGGTGAAATACAGACAACAGATGGAATTACATTTCTCTATTCTGGGGGCAATGATGAAGAACACAGGGATGGAGTGGGGTTCCTGCTCAACAGAAATGCAAAGAGAAGCCTTATGGAGTGGAAGCCAATTTCTAGTAGGCTCATGTTTGCTAGGTTCAAGACAAAGATCAAGAATGTGATCATCATCCAATGCTATGCGCCTACGGAACAATCGGAGCCAGAGAAGAAGGAAGAATTCTACCAAATGCTGCGAGACGTCACAAGACAAACAAGTAAGAAGGACATTCTCATTGTTATGGGAGACTTCAACGCGAAGGTGGGCTCAAACAATGAGGGGTTGAAGCAGATCATGGGTAAACTTGGCCTTGGTGAGATGAATGACAATGGGGAGAAATTTACGGAATATTGCGCCAGTCAGGATTTGGTGATGGGTGGCACGGTATTTCCTCATAGGCGGTGCCTCAAGGTCACCTGGGTGTCTCCTGATCACGTCACAGAAAATCAAATTGATCACATCGCGGTGAGCAGGAGGTTCAGAAGAAGCTTGGAAGATGTTAGGATCAAGAGAGGAGCGGACGTTGGTAGTGACCATCATCTTGTGGTTGCCAACTTCCGCATGAGAATCGTCGCAGTCCGCCGAAAGTTTAACACTCGGCACAACAAGTTTGATGTGGGCAAGCTTAAGAACCAGCAGAGATTGGACCAATTTAAACTGGAGCTCAGAAATAAATTCCAGGTGTTGGACTCCGAGACAGACAAGGACGTGGAGACTGTGTGGAGCGAGGTAAAGAATATCTTCGTGGAAACCAGTGAGATGCAGCTCGGGCACAAGAACTACCTGCGGAAAGAATGGATATCCGATCAGACCTGGGACAAGATAAATTATAGGAAGGAGATTAAGGCCAAGCTCAACACCTGCAAGACTAGGCAGCAGAAGGCACTCACACAAGCAAAGTATTCAACAGCAAACAGGGAGGTAAAGAGGAGTGTACGGAAGGATCATAGGAGGTGGATTGATGAGCAGGCGGAGAAAGCAGAAGAAGCGGCAAGAAGGGGGGACGTTAAGGAGCTCTATGGCATCACAAAGATGCTTTCGAAGAAAGGTTTTAATAAAACTAGGCCTGTGAAGAGCAAGACGGGCGAGATCCTCACGACGTGTGAACAGCAGCTGACAAGATGGAGAGAACACTTTGTGGAGGTTCTTAATAGAGATAGAGGACCAGAAAGTAAGCAGCGAGGAGAAGATGAAGAGAAAGCAGAAAGTGACCCAAGCATCAGCCTCGACTCCCCAACTCGGGGCGAAATACGGACAGCGTTGAAGCAGATGAAATGCGGGAAGGCCCCAGGTCTGGATAATATCCCAGCGGAAGTACTGAAAGCAGACCTGGATATTACGATCGATCTGCTGCACCCACTGTTGGAGAAGATCTGGAAGGAGAAGTAAATACCAACCGACTGGAAGATGGGGTTGATAGTCAAGTTGCCGAAGAAAGGGGACACCACAAACTGTAACAACTGGAGGGGTATCACCTTGCTGTGCATTCCAAGCAAAGTTTTGGCAAGAGTCATCCTGATTCGTATAAAAGACTGCGTAGAAAAAAGGTTTCGGAAGGAACAGGCTGGATTTCGACAACATCGCAGCTGTGTGGATCTCATCAACACCCTCCGAATCATCCAGGAGCAGAGTGTGGAGTGGCGGAATACCCTTTACCTCACATTTGTTGACTTCGAGAAAGCCTTCGACTCCGTAAATCAAAGAATCATGTGGAAGACCCTCGAGGAATATAAAATTCCAACAAAGATCATCAGAATCATGGAAGAGATGTACGAAGGGTATGAGTGCCAGGTTCTTCACGATGGCAAATTAACAGAAAAGATAAAGGTCAGTTCCGGAGTGAGACAGGGGTGTGTCCTTTCCCCCACTCTGTTCCTGTTGGTCCTGGATAGTGTGATGAAGAAGGTAATGGGAGGACGTAAGAGGGGTATTCAATGGTGTATAAATGGCAGGCTTGAAGATCTGGATTTCGCAGACGACATTTGTCTTATGGCACAACGGTACCGAGACATCGAAGATAAGCTGGGGAGGTTGCAGAGAGAAGCAGAACGTGCAGGACTGATGATCAACACCAACAAGACCAAAGAGATGAGGATAAATTCTGACATCACGACTAGTTTGACAGTCAACGGAAAGTACTTTGAGCGAGTTGAGTCCTTCCTCTACCTTGGAAGTATAGTTACAAATGATGGGGGAGCAGAGGAAGATGTTCGAAGCCGTATCAGGAAGGCAAATGGTGCCTTTGTCAGCTCTACCACATCTGGAGAAATGGAAACATTTCCAGGAAGACCAAGCTCCGCCTTTTCAATAGCAACGTAAAGTCGATTCTTCTCTACGGCTGTGAAACGTGGAAAGTCACAAAACCGATCAACAACCAGCTACAGGTGTTCATTAACAGATGTCTGCGTCGCATCATGAATGTGAGGTGGCCGGACATAATCTCAAATGAAGATCTTTGTACCATCCCCAATCAACAACCGATTAGCATCCAGATCAAGGAGAGGAAATGGCGCTGGATTGGTGACACACTAAGGAAGCCGGACGGAGCTATTGAGAGGGCGGCGCTAGACTGGAATCCTCAAGGCGTCAGGAAGCGAGGTCGACCTAAGAAGACCTGGAAGAGGACGAACGAAAATGAAATGGCAGAGGAGGACAAGAACTGGAGTCAAGTGAAGAGAATGGCCAGGAACCGTACTGCGTGGAGAAATTTCGCCAAGGCCCTATGCTCCGGAAGGAGTGGCAGGAATTAAGTGTGTAAGTGTAAGTGACATACATACATGAGCTAAATGATACATTCACAATATTTTATAACCAATAAAGTGAAGGGAGACAAGACAGACACTTAGTACTGGTAAAAAAAATCTATGTTCCACTGCGCAAAATTTGTTTAAAACTGAAATTTTACGAACCGCCCTAATTTTGGTGTCACCCCTTTTGATGGTGTCACCCGGAGCGGTCCGCACACCCCGCACCCCCTAGAGACGCCACTGACTCTGGTCACGGAGGTCAGTATGGCACTGCAGAGACGGAAGTTTTGCAGTGAAGGAGGTGGATTGTCTGCCGATCAAAATATTGGACAACTTAGGTCGTAGAACGCTCTTGGATCAAGGTGCACGGAGCTTGGGAGCAAATATATATCCTTCTGATGGAAGAGTAGCAGAGTGCTTCTCTCTGTTACTGGTTGTAACTGTCACATCCATAGTGAATCGCTACTGTCCCATATGTAGAATCGATGGATATGTGTTGTTTGTACCAATGGCATAGTGTAAATTATTTCCCCAACATTCTAAGGAATTGCAGTTCACAAATTTGGTAAATCTTGTAGCAGTTTTTAAAAGTTGTGTAGGGAACAGACACATAAACACTCTCATTTATATACCATTGATAAAACATGTTGAAGAAGAGTACCGTACATGCTGATCAAAAGTACAGTACTTCCTATCAATTCTCTTGCGAAGAGTCATGCTAACTCAGTATGACCGGTTAGTGAGTTCGTTATTGTTGTGTAAGGGGTCAGAATAGGGAGGTCATATGCCTTTCTCAACTACTGAAGGTCCATATAATTCCTTAAATCAAAGGGAAATCCACCAGAACATCGTTTAAAATAATCATCATTCACATTATTTGACTGAGATATTGTGGCCTTTGATACAATCACCTGATTCAATGAGTGAAGTGAATGTCCCAGTTTAATCAACATATGTTTTGTGGCTGGCGCAGTCAGATCGCCAGCGCCTTACCTTTGTTCTTTCTCGTTAGTTTGACCGACTTCTAAGTAATTCGAGAGCCATCTGGTAACTCCTTATGAATGAATGGCTTTGTTATTTCTTTCAACAATGTGGAAATCTGGAACTCTAAACTCCTTCGCTCATTGCCTTCTTGAGAGTTCTGGATTCACAAAGAACGCGGGTCAATTGTGGTATGTTAGAGAGGTTATGTTGAAAGTGGTCAGGAATGGCCGAAGATGACAAGGGACTGAATGGTTTTGTAGTGAATGAATAAGAATATCACCAGTGTGTACACGAAAGTTCCTTATGCGATATATTTTATAGGAAAATGTTGTTTCGCATGTATCGCAGGAATAATATTTCCAGCCGCTATGAATGATTTCAAATTTCCCTTTTGGTAGAAAGTCTTGCACATAAACTACATAACTGTACTTATTAGTTAGTATGAATTAGTAAGTGTGTGTTAAAATGACACGTTCGATAAGTTTTCAATTGCAAGTACTGAAAAAATGGGCCCTTCGGCAACTATGCGTAAGGAAATGTTTCTTGATGTCACATTGGACTGGCGTGTTGCTTTTCTAGTTACCACGGTGAACGAATGAGGCTCCCCATTGATTGATAGCATATATATTCTCCACCCTGTGGAAGATTGCTTCGTTAGAAAGTTTCAAATAAATTCGAGACCACGAAAGAAAAAGGAGTCAATAACGCACTGGCTAAATATGTCCATTCATACCAGAGATAGATTTCACCAGGAAAAACTAGCAGATAAGATGACTTGAAGGGGAAATATAAGAGGAGAAGATATGAAGTAAACAAATTGCTTTTAATAATTTAATTCCAATAATCCAAGAATTATTTATAAAGAAAAAATAGCATAAGTAAGATCTGAAAAGCACGTTTATGATGATGACTTGAACTAATATTTTATGTACTGGTGTCGGTTCAAGGCAAAGCCGTATGGACATTCTACACCAGTTCAACCTGGTCAGCAAGAACCGTGCTGCCTTACAATAAAAAGCTAAGGACTCTGGTCAGGGAGGGCAGTACGGCACTGCAGAGACGGAAGTTAAGCAGTGATGGAGGTGGATTGTCTGGCGATCAAGATATTTAACAACTATGGTCGTAGAACGCTCTTCGATCAAAGTGCGAGGGACTTGGGAGCAAATATACATCCTTCTGATGGAAGAGTAGCAGAGTGCTTCTCTCTGTTACTGGGTGTAACATGCACATCCATTGTGAATCGCTACTGTCCCTTATGTAGAATCGAAGGATATGTGGTATGCATACCAATGGCATTGAGTAAATTATGTCCGCAACATTCCAAGGAATTACAGTTCAAAAATTTGGTAAATCTTAACCAGGTTTTAAAAGTTGTGTAGGGAACAGAGGTTATGTTGGCAGAGACCAGGAATGGCCGCAGATAATAAGGGACCGAATGTTTTTTTTTTGTTAATGAATAACACTTTCACCAGTGTGTACACGAATGTTCGTTATCAGATGAACTTTAGTGGAAAAAGGTTGTTCCGCATGTATCGCAGGAACAACGTATCCTGCCGCTATGATCGAACATGGGCAGATTCAAAGTTCCCTTTTGGAGAAAAGTCTTTCAACATAAAGTACATAACTGTGCTTTTTAGTTCGTATGAATTAACAAGTGTGTGTTTAAATGACACTTTCGAAAGGATTACATCCGCAGGTACTGCAAAAATGGGCCCTTTGGCTACTATGAGTATGGAAATGTTTCTTGATGCCACATTGAACTGGCGTCTTGCTCTTCGTGTTACCACGGTGAACGAACTAGGCTCCGCTTTTATTTTGCTTAGTTATATTACGCCCTGTGGAAGATTACTTTGATAGACATTTTCAAATAAATTCGGGGCTACGAAAGAAAAAGGAGTGGATAACGCATTCGCTCAATATGTCCATTCACACCAGAGATAGATTTCATCAGGAAAACTACCAAATAAGATGACTTAAAGGAGAAATATAAGAGGAGAAGATATGAAGTAAACAAATTGCTTTTTAATCAATTAATTCCAATAATCCAAGAATTATTTATAAAAAAAATAGCAAAAGTTAGATCTGAAAATCACTTTTATTAAGATGACTTGAGCTAATATTTTATGTACTGGTGCCGGTTCAAAGCAAACTCGTATGGATATTCGGACCCAGTTCAACCTGGTCAGCAAGAACCGTGCAGCCATATTATAAAAAGCTGAGGACTCTTGACAGGGAGGTCAGTTCGGCACTGCAGAGACGGATGTTTTGCAGTGAAGGAGGCGGAGTGTCTGCCGAACGAGATATTGGACAACCTTGGTCGTAGAACGCTCTTCGGTCAAGGTGCACCGAGCTTGGGTGCAAATATACATCCTTCTGATGGAAGAGTAGCAGAAACCGTCCTTGCTTCTACATGTTACTGGGTGCAACTGTCACACCCATAGTGAATCGCTACTGTCTCATATGAAGAATCGAAGGATATGTGTTGTTTATACCAATGGCATTGAGTAAATTATGTCCGCAACATTCAAAGGAATTGCATTTCACAAATTTGGTAAATCTTGCAGCAGGTTTTAAAAGTTGTGTAGGGAACAGCCACATAAAACACTCTCATTTATATACTATTGATAAATCATTTTGAAGAAAACTACCGTACATGCTGATCAAACGTACAGTACTTCATGTCGATTCTCTTGCGATGTGTCATGCTTACTCACAATGACCGGTTAGTGAGTTGGGTATTGTTGTTTAAAGGGGCAGAATAGGGAGGTCATCTGCCTTCTTGAACTACTGATGGTCCATATAATCCATTAAATCAGAGGGAAATCTACCAGAACATCGTGTAAAATAATCATCATTCTCATTATTGGACTGAGAAATTGTGGCCTTTGATGCAATCACCTGATTTAATGAGTGGGGTGAATGTCCCGGTTTAATCAACATATGTATTGTGGCTGGCGCGTTCAGATGGCCATCGCCTTGCCCTTGTTCTTTCTTGTTAGTTTGATCGACTTCTAAGTAATTCGAGAGCCATCTGGTAAGTCCTTATGAATGAATGACTTTGTTATTTCTTTCAACAGTGTGGAAGTCTGGAACTCTAATCTCTTTGGCTCATTGCCTTCTTGAGAGTTCTGGATTCACAAAGACAACGGGTAAATTGAGGTATGTTAGAGAGGTTATGTTGAAAGAGGCCAGGAATGGCCGAAGAAGATAAGGGACTGAATGGTTTTGTAGTAAATGAATAAGACTATCACCAGTGTGTACACAAAAGTTCCTTATGAGATAAATTTTACTGGATAATGTTGTTCCGCATGTCTCGCAGGAATAATGTTTCCTGCTGCTATGAACGAACATAGGCTATTTCAAAGTTCCCTTTTGGTGGAAAATCTTGCCACATAACTACATAACTGTGCTTATTATTTAGTATGAATTAGCAAGTGTGTGTTTAAATGAAGCTTTCGAAAAGATTTCAATCGCAGATACTGAAAAAATGGGCCCTTCGGCTACTATGCGTAAGGAAATGTTTCTTGATGTCACATTGGACTGGCGTGTTGCTCTTCTAGTTACCATGGTGAAGTAAATAAATTGCTTTTTAATCATTCAATTCCAGTAATCCAAAAATTATTTATAAAGAAAAAATAGCAAATGTTAGATCTGAAAATACGTTTATGATGATGACTTGAAATTATATTTTATGTACTGGTATCGGTTCAATGCAAACCCATATGGTTATTCTACACCAGTTCAACCTGGTCGGCAAGAACCGTGCTGCCTTATGATAAAAAGTTGCGGACTCTGGTCAGGGAGGGCAGTATGGCACTGCAGAAGTGGAAGTTTAGCAGGGAAGGAGGTGGAATGTCTGCCGATCGAGATATTGGACAACTTTGGTCGGAGAACGTTTTTCGATCAAAATGCGAGGTACTTGGGAGCAAATATTACATCCTTCTGATGGAAGAGTAACATAGACCGTACTTGGTTCTCTCTGTTACTGGCTGTAACGGTCACATCCATAGTGCATCGCTACTGTCCCATATGTAGAATCGAAGGATATATGTTATGTATACTAATGGCATTGAGTAAATTATGTCCGCAACATTCCAAGTAATTACAGTTCAAAAATGTGGTAAATCTTTACCAGGTTTTAAAAGTTGTGTAGGGAACAGAGGTTATGTTGGAAGTGACCAGGAATGGCCGCAGATAATAAGGGACCGAATGTTTTTTTTTGTTAATGAATAAGACTTTCACCAGTGTGTACACGAATGTTCCTTATCAAATGATCATCCGTGGAAAATGTTGTTCCGCATGTATCGCTATGATCGAACAAGGTCAGATTCAAAGTTCCATTTTGCGGAAAAGTCTTGCAACATAGAGTACATAACTTTGCATATGAGTTCGTGGTAATTTACAAGTGTGTGTTTAAATGACACTTTCGAAAGGATTACATCCGCAGGTACTGCAAAAATGGGCCCTTTGGCTACTATGCCTAAGGATATGTTTCTTGATGTCACATTGGATTGTCGTGTTGCTCTTCATGTTACCACGGTGAACGAACTAGGCTCCGCATTAATTTTTGACTTAGTTGTATTACGCCCTCAGGAAGATTACTTTGATAGACAGTTTCAAATAAATTCGATGCTACGAAGGAAAAAGGAATGGATAATTATAATAATAATAAAAAATAATAATAATTAGCCTTACAAATCCCATAAGGGCTATTGCCTCCTGCTTTGCAGGGAATTGCTCAGTTTTAACTCATCAGGTGAGCAGGTCCTGAGGAGCATTTGGGGTTATTCTTTCTGATTGGGCCTTCTATATAGATGTGCAGCTGATTAAAGATTAGGTAAATTATATTACGCTGGTATAACATTCGCTACAGCAATCGTCATTTCTGAGTCTGGCGATATCAAGGCCACAAATATCCATTAGTATTACGAAATCATAATAGCCATCAATCTATATCTGTGAGCTTCCCATTGCCACTAAGCACAACGCTTACCCTGTCTAAGCTCTTGAACAATGACAGAAACTGCCAAGTCTTCACTCTTCAGTAAAATCTACGTATATTGAACCGTTTCAAATGGAAGGTCATTTTAAAATGCAATACAAAACCTTACCGGTGGAGTTTTAACATCTAGTTTGGATGCAGTTACCTATACACTTTCTTTAACATCCCACAAATCATTCACTATGTTGTGCACATGTGATCCCGGAACGAATTAACAAGTGTTTCGCAAGATAATCGAACCTTTTGAATTCCTTGTAACAGGTGATGCAGTAAGGTTATTTGTTCCCTAGTGAACACGATGATGTTTCCTCAAATTGAGAGCGCGAGCTGAATCGCCTTGGGCGCAACAAACAGACAATGCGGTCTCGACCCTGAGGGAACAACAAAATGTTCCATTAGCTCTGTCCGTCGTGCAAATGACATCTCACAAGTGCTACAAGTGTATTCCTTCCCTCCAGTATGAACAACGCTGTGCTTCTTGAGGTCACCGCTCTGTGAGTAGCCTTTATTGCACACCAGAGATATGTACCGCTTTGCTGCATGTCCACTGAACGGTGTCTTTATAGTTGATGCATTGCTTTATTGGTCACTGCATGCGAGTCTCCCTAGGTCTTTCCACTCCTGCCTCATCTTCGCTGTTCTTGTCCATTGTTTTCCTCCCCATTTTACGAACCAGTCTACCCATCTGATTCTTTGTCTCCCAACGTTTCGTCTTCCTGTTCTTGGGTCCCACATCGTCATTTTGTACGTCCATCGGTTAGGTTCTAATCTCGCTACAAGTCCACCCCATCTCCATTTGAGCTGGTCTGCTGATGTCATAGTGTCTTTCATGCCGGTTCTCCTTCTTAAATCTTCGTTCCGTATTCTATCTCTCAATGAGACATGAAGTATCTTCCTTTCCTTTTTCCGTTGACATTTCTGGTTCATTTGTCTTTGTTTCGATGTTAATGCCCAAGTTTGGCAACCATATAAAAACACCGGTATCACGCATTTTTCCAGAACTTCAGCCTTTAAAGTGAGTTTTTGGGTCTTGTCCGCCAGTATAAAGTTTAGGGACCAAAAGCTCTTCCATGCTTGTCCTATTCTTCGTTTGACCTCATTCTCTGAACGACTTGAAAATGACATGTTCTGACCGAGATATACATATTCTTCAACATATTCCAGTGTTTCTCCGTTCACATTAATTGGGGCTTCTAACGCATTTGTCATCAGCTTCGTTTTCTTCGGGTTCATTGTAAGGACCACTTCTTTACTTGTTTTGTCTAATTCTTTTATCATTTGTTCCAGCTCTTTCGCTGATTAAGCCACCTAAACAATGTCGTCTGCGAACCGTTAATATGTTAGTCTTGTCCCATCAATTCTGATGCCATATTTTTCTTCCCAGTCTAGTTTTCTAAACTGATTTTCCAGCAAACAGGTGAATAATTTTGGTGAGAGGTGGTCACCCTGTTTTCTTCCCTTTCTATCATGATATTACATCCTTCTCTTTCTGTCTTTATTCTGGCTTGGTTACCATCGTAGAGTTTGCCTAGGAGTCTAACGAATTTGTTTGGGATGCCTTGTTTTCCCAGTGCTTCTAAGACGTTTTCCTGGTCTACGGAGTCAAATGCTTTGTTGTAATCCACAAATGCTATATACACCTCTAGATTAAATTCCTAAACTTCCTCCATGAGTTGATTTAATGTTTGCAAGTGGTCTGATGTATTGAAGCACTCGCTAATTTTGTCCATTCACACCAGAGAAAGATTTCAGCAGTTAAAACTAGCAAATAAGATGACACGAAGGAGAAATATATGAGGAGTAGATAAGATGTAAACACATTGCTTTTTATTCAATTAATTCCAATAATCCAAGAATTATTCATAAAGAAAAAAATAGCAAATAGTAGATCAGAAAATCATGTTTATGATGATGACTTGAGCTAATATTTTTTGTACTGGGGTCGGTTCAGGCAAACCCGTATGGACATTCGACACCAGTTCGAATTGGTCAGCAAGAACCGTGCTGCCTTATTATAAAATGCTGAGGACTCTGGTCAGGGAGGTCAGTATGGCATTGCAGAGACGGAAGTTTTGCAGCGAAGGAGGTGGATTGTCTGCCAATCGAGATATTGGTCAATTTTGGTCGTAGAACGCCCTTCGATCAAGGTGCACGGAGCGTGGGAGCAAATATACATCCTTCTGATGGAAGAGTAGCAGAGTGCTTCTCTCTGTTACTGGGTGTAACTGTCACATCCATAGTGAATCGCTACTGTCCCAAATGTAGAATCGAAGGATATGTGTTGTGTATACCAATGGCATTGAACAAATAATGTCCGCAATATTATAAGGAATTACAGTTCAGAAATTTGGTAATTCTTGTAGCAGGTTTTAAAAGTTGTTTAGGGAACAGACACACAAACACTCTCATTTATATACTATTGATAAAACATGTTGAAGAAAACCACCGTACATGTTGATCAAACGTACAGTACTTCATATCAATTCTCTTGCGAAGAGTCATGCTAACTCAGTATGACTGGTTAGTGAGTTCGTTATTGTTTTTTAAAGGGTCAGAATAGGGAGGTCATCTGCCTCTTTGAATTACTGTTGGTCCATATAATACCTTAAATCAGAGGGAAACCCACCAGAAGATCGTGCAAAATAATCATCTTTCTCATTAGTGGACTGAAAAATTATGGCCTTTGATGCAATCCCCTGATTCAATGGGTGGGTTGAATGTCCCAGTTTAATCAGCATATGTGTTGTGGCTGGCGCAATCAGATCACCAGCGCCTTGCTTTTGTTCTTTCTCGATTGTTTGACCGACTTCTAGGTTATTTGAGAGCCATCTGATACCTCTTTATAAATGAATAACTTGTTATTTCTTTCAATAGTTTAGAACTCTGGAACTCTAATCTCTTTGGCTCATTGCCTTCTTGAGAGTTCTGGATTGCCAAGGACCACGGGTGAATTGAGGTATTTTAGAGAGGTTATGTTGGAAGTGGCCGGGAATGGCCGCAGATGATAAGGGCCTGAATGGTTTTGTAGTATAGTAATAAGACTTTCACCAGTGTGTACATGAAAGTTCCTTATCAGATAACCCTCACAAGAAAATGTTGTTCCGCATGTCTAGCAGGAACAATGTTTCCTGCCGCTATGGGCGTACATGGGCAATATCAAAAGTTCCCGTTTGGACGAAAGTCTTGCCACATAAACTACATAACTGTGCTTATTAGTTAGTATGAATTAGCAAGTGTGTGTTTAAATGACGCTTTTGAAAACATTTCAACCGCAGGTACTGCAAAGATGGGCCCTTCGGCTACTATGCCTAAGGCAATGTTTCTTGATGTCACAAGGACTGGCGTTTTGCTCTTCAAATTGCACGGGTGAACGAATAAGGCTCAGCATTTATTGTTTGCTCAATTGTATTTCCCCGTGTGGAAGATTGCTTTGTTAGACAGTTTAAAATAAACTTGAAGCTACGAAAGTAAATGGACTTGATAACGCACTCACTAATTTTGTCCTTTCACACCAGAGAATGATTTCATCAGGAAAGACTAGCAAATAAGATGACATGAAGGAGAAATATAAGGGGTGAACAAATTGCTTTTTAATCAATTAATTCCATTAATCCAATAATTATTTAAAAAGAAAAATAGCAATACACCCCATAGACCTCTTCCGAGTCCGCCAGTGCCAAATAACTGCAACATACAGAATCCTAAGTAACGTTTATAAACTTAGGTCTTTTATTTACAAAGGCAATAGCAGAAAAAAATCAAGTTCGGGTGGGAGAAGATTGTGAGAAGTTAAGAACTACATAGAAAGTATGTTACCTTATGAATTGTTCTTTTAACTTTAAATTTTATGTCATATTAAATCTCGACTAAATCAAAACTTTCCTTTCCTGGCCTTTAGAGCTGCAAACTTGTTATTTACTTCATCGAATTCAACTCCCCTTCGCCAAAACACTTTCAATTGATAATATTGCAAGATCAGAAAGCCTTGACTGTCCTAAGAAATTATATATATTTATGAAATTAGAGTGCAATGCGTCACTGGTATTATATTCTCTTTCATTTGAATGCTCATTTTTCACGGTCGGTTGCTTGTGGGCGCCGCAGGAGGAATCTATACTACTGAAATAATATACTAGCGGACCCGTGTGAGAAATCAAGCATGTTCATAAAACACACTTTCCTCAAAGGGTTTATAATGAGAGACTTAAGAAGAAAGGTTGTTATGTTTTTATTCCAACCAAATGATTATAGAACACTATTTACATTTCAGTTAGAATTCCAAGTTCTACGTTCCCTAACTTAAGAAGGCACTCACTGGAAATTGGATCATCATAACATACTCCGGTTATTCGATATTTATGAAATTATACGATTAGAGTTCTCATTCCTTTGATTTACTGTTTCTGAAATCCATTCAAAAAGATAAAGGAAACACCTCTCAATGTTAAAATGACATGATACATGTACTAATATGTATTAATAGTATACTGAAATTAATTGGCAATAAGGAACATATAACTGGCCTATTATTGGTTTTATCGAAAGCATTTGATGTTGTTGACCATAAAATCCTCCTCATAAAACTAAATCAATATGCTATTAGAGGTCTAGCTAATAAATGGATGGAGTCTTACTTAACAAGGCGTAAACAAATAGTAAGCTTGAGACACAAGGATGATGGAACCAAATTACTTAATGAAACATTGTCCAATGAGGGAATTATCAAATATGGAGTACTCCACGGATCGGTTTTGGGCCCACTACTCTTTCTTCTATGTATCAATGATATAGCACAGAACGTTCATTGACATAAGGAAATTTTGTTTGGGGACGATACAACACTCGTAATAAAGGGTGAAACTAGCAGGTCAAACAGCAGTCTGGCTACTCCGTTACAGGAGAGTTAACCAAATGGTCACAAGATAATCGCCTCATAATAAACTATAAAAAACAGTATGTCTAAATTTCCACACTATACAGAATAGGAATCCTGCGAAGCCCAATATAACATAAAATGGTCATCAAATAGAAAATAAATCAGAAACAAAGATTTTAGGACTATGGATACAACATGACTTGAAATGGAATAAATATATACAATATCTGAATACTAAACTGAACTCGATGTGCTTTGCGTTACGTATTTTGAAAACCTGCACTAGCATGCACACATTAAGAAATACTTATTTCGCTTATTTCCATTCATACTTAAGATATGGGGTATGTCGCCAGATGTACTAAGCACGTTTAGGATACTAAAGAGGGCGATTAGAATTATGGCAAATGTAAACACTAGAGAATCATGTAGACCTCTGTTTAAAAATTTAAACATTCTCCCACTGCCCTGCATATATATCTTTGAAAGTATTATGTTTTTAAAAAATAATTTCATGAATAAGGATGTTTTTCTTAAAACAAACAATGATGTTCATAGGCATAACACAAGACAAAATTAAACATTCATATTTCACACACACACACACACACAAGCATATATCAAAAAGGAACTTTTCACACAGGAGTTAAATTATACAATAAACTACCCCAGTATATAAAACTGGCCCCAAAAATAAAAACCTTTGATAGAATGTTGAAAGCTTATCTGCAGTGCCATGGTTTTTACTCTGTTGTTGAATATCTTAGCGTATAGGAGCGATGTAATCTATAATTATATTTTACTTTTCTATTTTAATTGTAATACCTAGCTGTAAGTTGTTCTATTTATAGAATTAAGTTTTCATATTATGATAATAGAGTTAGGTGTAAATAGTTGTCCAATAAGATTGTATCTCTTAAGATCAGTTATTATAATATCTTATAAATAGTTATAGTATTAGTATTATATACCTATTACTACTTATATTTTATAGATGTAAATTCTGACGTGTCCTATATCAAAAATGTATTTTATACATGTATTTGATCAAATGGAATTAATAACATCTATCTATCTATCAATCCATAGTGAACAGGTTGAAATTAAGAGGCAAATGTGCCTCGAAAATAAATCGTATACAGAAATTGTAAATAAATCTAAAACCCATTTCAGTCCGTTAACGCTGCCCCGGCAGTTTCCCCTCTCAGCACCCCCCCCTCATCTTAGCTCTCCTCGAGAACAACCCCGGATACGAAAGTTTACAGAGATTGTTCAAAAATCTCCGAAAATTATCTCTCCACTGGGCTATGATCGTCACGCCTACCTTAATATTGTTCCAACGGCGCCATCCACATCTGATGGTCCTGTCTCTCGTAGCCCTCCGAATGTCTCTTGGTCCACAATCTTTTATAAATCCGAGCGACCCTTCTGGTATAATTATACAGGATTTCCTTAACATGATCGTTTTATTGGGCCACAATGCTTAATGGAGTCATTGTGCGTGGTCATTATTGCACAAAATAGTTCCGTTACTGCCAAAAACTGCGAAAACCGGTCCTATAGTCCCGGTGTTGCCTCCTATAGCTACTGACCTCCCTCAGCCGTCCGGCACTCTTTAAAATGATTTCTTTTGATATGTATGCGGATACTCCAGAGGAACTGTCGAAGTATTGTCAATTAACGTCAAGAATTATTACTGTAATTGCTGAATTTCACCCGGATGTAATTTTCCTACAAGAAACGTGGTTATATTTCCACTTTCGCTTTCACATCCCTGCTTATAATGTCATACGCAGCGATGGCCCGGGTTATCGTGGCCTATACACATTAATTAAACATCATATCTCCTTCTCGTAACTTCAATGTGACTTCCTTCTGCCTTCTACTGATATTCAAATATTCCAAATAAATAATCGTCTTTTCACTCATCTCTATTTCCCACCGAATATTCAGGGTACACAACGTCTGTGGCATATATTTTTCCGCTATGCCTGCCAACTACAGCACCACGTTATTTCAGGGGATTTTAACGCACATCACGCCACCTAAGGCCGTTGACGACGTAACCCGAAAGGACGTCATGTCCATAAGGCAGTCGCTGAATATCACTTACTCATATTAAATGATGGTTCCCCAACCCGTCTTACGCCACCGAATAGACCATTAAAACGGCTTCGAAAGAACACGACTCCCCATAATTACTTATTCTATAAACGAATATGTGCGTCCACTCAACAACATTTCAATCTCACGCGACGTGCGGCATGGTGTTTTTTCATTTCTACTTTTAATAGTCCTACATCTCTTCGCAACCTATGGTCGACGATCAAAAACATGTCTCAAGTCGTCTCACGGTCCATGACGAGATCACTCAACGCGCATGGTTACGAAACTTTTTATGGGAACTTACCCCTGACTACGTCTCGCAATGTTTTCCCCCCAGCCCGTATCAAGAATCACCGAAATTCCTGACTTTGTTGCTACCTATCACGTCTACTGAAATCTGGCAAGTCACACGTAACAAGAAGTCTACAAGGCCAGGTATTGATGCTGTAACATATCGCATGATAGCTGCTTTCTCCCCGCAAGCCCGCACCATAGTTTTAAATCTATACAATTCCTTACTATTATCCGGTATCATCCCAGAAGACTGGAATCAATTCGAAGTTCTCCCGATTTTAAAGCCCAACAAAAACGCTACCCCCAACATACTCTGTTTTATACGGATGGTTCAAAACTATCACACCCAACCAGAGTTGGCGCCGCATTTTTCGCCCTGGCTTTACGTGTTGCTCGTAAATATTATTTACTTCCCCGCATTACTATATTTACTGCTGAAGTCTTTGCCCTTCCATTCTGATGGAAGGGTAGCAGAGACCGTACTTGCTTCTATCTGTTACTGGGTGTATCTGTCACATCCATAGTGCAGTCGCTACTGTGTCACATGTAGAATCGAAGGAAATGTGTTGTGTATCTCAATGGCATTGAAAAAATGATGGCCGCAAGATTCTATGGAAGTACAGTTCAAAAATTTGGTCAATCTAGTCACATGTTTAAAAAGTTTTGTAGGGAACAGACACACAAACACACTCATTTATATACTACTAGCAGAAGTACCCGTTCTTCGAACGGTGTTCGGTGTTAACACCAGACATTATCAATTGAGCTGCTGTTGCAATGGTTAGCGGTTTGTCATTCCTTTATAAGTTTATCAGAACGAAGTTAGTTTTTTGGGAATATCACACACACTGTTAATTTAGGGGCCTTAAAATGTGGTTTTCGGAGACCCTTTATAGACTCCCGAATTTTGTGTCTCACATTGAGAAGCGCAACATATGCTTTGGTCGTCCTTCTAGGATAATTTGTATATTTCGCCTATTTTAGCATGTATCTTGAGAAGTTATTCCCTATACTGCATTAAATGTACGGTGAAGAGTTTTATAAATGATTGGTGTATTGACTCTCATGGATACCATGCCTAATTTTACGATGCACCAAACATCCGAACACGAGTTATAGGCGTACATAAAGATACACAGAAAGACAGACAGACAATTCTATTGTCTACAACATATCACCCAGATATGCAAATATGGGTATAACAGTATCAAACAAAATCATCATTACGATGAACCTGTATGTCGACAAAAATAAATAAATGTTGAGTTAAATGTGCTCTCATACTAAATTCACCTAACGTGTACTTCCTGACGTGAAATAGAATTGAAAGCCTTGAAGACGAAACGCAATACACGTCACATAGAAACTGATCCTCTACGTTGTTTTCGGTCCCCATACACAGGAAGACACATTTCATAAATTATAAAAGCTTGTGGTGCATGAAAATTCTGGTTCTTTAGCCTCAAGTAGCCCGAATTACTGTCTGTCTGTTAGGTAGTCAGCCCGAAGGCTGGTTGGATCCTCAAAAAGCACCGCCGTTACGTTATGTGAGTAGATACCCACAAAAACCAAAGGCAGCGCTATATTGAGGCGTTCTAGGCAAGAAGAGGAGTGAGGTAGTTTGCCATTGCTTTCCTCACTGAGTCAGAACAGTAGTCCTAACCCTATGAGTAGAACCTTTCACAACATCCACAGGCACTGACTGTGCCCCGAATGTCATTACTAAGCACCACCCATACCTCAGTAGCTTCCATACAATCACAGCCATGAGTGAGACTGAGACATCGGTGAAAAGCCACCTTTTACTCTAGCCTGTGCCAACTGACAAATGCAAATGTACTGCATTCATCAAGAGATGGCATACAGGCGCAAAAATGCTGATTCAATCAGGAATTTTTGAAAATAATGTTGCTGTTTGGAGATATAATAGACCTTCTGTACTATAATATGTCAAACGTAAAAATTGAGTGAAAAATTCTAGGTTACCCCTTGACCCCATTAATTGCATTGATGAATTATACAGTCTAAGATGGTTCCGTGATAACCTTATAGCCATTTGCAAACTTTCACAGTAATGTTATAAATGGAGTGGCATTGCTTCTTACAGAAATAGATGGAAAGTTGGAGGTCACCCCTTGAGATAATGTTGTCATGGTTACGGACTTGCATTCCTTCATTAGTTTGTTAAATTAAATTAGTTTTCTGGGAATATCTCAGAAACTGTTGGTTTTAGAGCCTTATAATGTAGTGTTTGAGGACCCTTTTTTCTGGCACCGAGGGGCTTCGTCTCGTCGTTGTACGCCATAATATACTACTACTACTACTAATAATAATAATAATATATAGGGATAGGAATATAATAGACCTTCCGTAACACACCCGCAGGTGCAAATCGCGTGATAAATTCTAGAGTACCCCTTGACCCCCTTAAGCGCATTATACGTATTGATGAATTTTACAGCTTAATTTGGTTCCGTGATAACCTTCTAGCCGTTTGCAAACTTTCACACTAATGTAATTAATAGAATTGCATTGCGTCTTACAGCAATAGGTGGACCTCTGCGATTCTGTTGCCATGGTTACTGGCTTGCATTCGTTCATTAGTTTATTTTATGCATAACTACCTGGATTATTCTATTTGAAAGCATATTGTTATACAAGCGTGACATGTGACTGCACTTTGTCAGTTTAAAGAACTTGTACACAATACCTTCTCTCCACACTGTGTGGTAGGCAGCCGTTAGATCAATAAACACTGCACCATTCTTCAATCGCTTTTCAAAACCTGTCTCAATATGTGTTGTCAAGGCAAGCACCTGATCTTCACAATTACGTTGAGGTGTGAAACCAGCCTGCTCGATAGGAATGCTTTTACAAATTAGGGGGCTTATTCTATTATAAACAAGTCGTTCCAGGAGCTTAAAACAAACGCTCATTAAGGCGATTGGTCTGTAGCTTTCAACAGAATTAGGAGGCTTACCAGGGTTTACGATAGCTAGAATCTAAATTCGTTTGAACTTGGAAGGAAGTTTACTTGTTTGAAGGATGTTTGAAAAGAACTGCACTAACCAATTCCTTACATTCTCTCCAAACTGCTTCAGAAATTCTAGGTGTATACCGTCAAATCCCGGGGCTTTTCCATTTTTCAATACTTTTAGGGCAAGCAGTAGCTCTTGTTCAGTAAAATGAGGGTACTCAATAATGGTCTTCCACAAGGATCTGTTCTTTCTCCGTTATTGTTTAATCTGTATATTGCGGACGTACCTACTACCAGCTCTCGTCAGTTTGCTTATGCTGATGATCAAACAATAGTTACTCAACATGCGGATGCTAATGTGATAGAGAGAACTTTAAATGCGGACCTGGATTGTCCTATGCAAATACTTCGAAAAGTGGTGCTTGCAGCCCAGCTCTAGTAAAACGGAAACCTGCTTCTTCCATTAAAAAAAATCGGCAAGCGAACTCTACCTTGAAAGTGTTTCTTAATGGAGGCCCTCTCCCTCATCATGCCAATCCCAAATATCTTGGAGTTACTCTTGACCGAACGTTATCGTACAGGAAATATCTCACCAACCTAGCAGCCAAATTAAGGATACGTAACAATATCATCCACAAAATTGCTGGCTCCACATGGGGAGCGTTTGCAACTACATTGCGTAATTCGGTGATGGCACGGGTACTTTCAACAGTTGAGTACTGTTCCTCAGTTTGGGTCAACAGCTCTCATGTTAAAAAGGTGGACACAATCCTGAATGGGACAATGCGTATTATTAGTGGCACTATAAAATCTACCCCTCTTTTCTGGTTGCCTGTGTTTAGTCACATAGAACCGCCAAGAATTAGAAGACTGAACAACTTGTTCAGGGAATACAACAAGATATTGGCCAATCCTGAACTCCCCATTCATGAAGATACTAGCACCAGATATAGACGTCTCAAGTCAAGATCTCCACCTGTTCAAACAGCACAGGAACTTGTTAGGAAGGTTTATGATCCAAAATCTGATTGGCAAAAAATTGGAACAGCATAGCTCCAATGCAATGGCAGGCATTGTTCAACATTCAAAATCTGCCAGCTGGATTTGATTTACCCCGCAAACATGGGTAACTCTCAACAGAGTCGGCACTAACCACAGGAGATACAGATCAATGATGTTTAAATGGGGTATGCGATCTTCCCCAACCTATATTGTTTATGTTGTTTGTTTTGTGTTGTACCAGACGCTAATAATAATAATAATAATAGTAACTCCGCTGTGCCGGGCCCAAGCCCGGAGCCTTGTCACGTAAGTGACGAGGAAGGAGGAGGGGGAGGAGTAACAACCTCGTTAAAAAACCAGGGTTCACTTGGCCCGAGTGATAGCACCCTGTGAGGGCTCCTTGCTAGGATTACAGCGAAGACCTCAACGGCAGAGAAGGCGGAGAGAATGGATCTTGGTACGGCGGAACTGGCGGAAGAGGCATACCATTCTGCGAAATCCACATTGCGTCTGATTTGAAACAAGCGGCAAAGTGGTCAGCGTCTGTTCCTCTAATTGAGGCGGCTGCACTAAAATCTTCTCGAACTCAAAAATCGAGTCGTATACCTGTGGTCTCAACTGAGATCACCACAAAAAACGAAACTCAACTTGAGCGCATGATGGAAAAGACGATCACAGAATCACTGCCCCAGGTACCAGTCAATAGACTGGACTCACCTGATCATTGGATTCTGGGGGATCAGGAACACCATGCGGAGAAGAATCGGAGCTTCTCAAAAACTCTTCACACCCTCAAAACTAGATGCAAGAATTTTATTGGCACAATTAATGTGAACACCATCACTAAAACAGGCAAATTAAAACAACTCACTAACGCCCTCGAAAAATTTGACCTCAAAATCACCGCACTTCAAGAGACACGATTCACGGATGAAGAACACTTTAATACGGAGAATTTCAGAATCTATAAAGGCAAAACTGCCATAAGAGTTAGAGGCAAACTACCACTCCTGGGAACCGATTTCGCCATACACAATTCCGTACTCGACTCAGTCATCGATTTCCCTTCTCCCAACGAGAGAGTATCTCTGCTCTCAGTAAAGTCAGATAATAAAGCTTACACTCTGATCAACGTCCACGTTCCCATAAATCAACTCAACAAATCCGACCCTGAAACTATGGACAATTTCTGGGAAACTCTCGAAGAAACAACCAACAAAATACCAAGGCACCATGTGAAGATCTTATTGGGCGATTTTAATGCCCAGTTAGGTAAGGAAAGAAAATTTAGTGATACCACAGGCCCCCATACTAAGCACGAACGTACCAACGGGAATGGTGAAAGACTAATTTGCTTCTGCAGAAACTTTGAACTTAAGATCAAGAGCACACAATTTCAAACACCTCCACACAAGTTAACCACATGGAGATCACCCAATATTAGACAGGGTGAATACCAAATTGACCATATCGCAATTTCCAAGAAAAACACAAAATAAATTTTAAACGTCCAAGCTCGCAAAGGCGCCTTTGAATCAGATCATCATCTTCTCCAATTTAAGACGAAATTCCAACCCAATAGATAGCAAAATGGCCCACCCAAAAATATCAAACCAGATCCAGAGAACTTGAAACTCCACAAAGAAGAAATCATAATTCAAATTAATCAGGAGACATCAACAGACTGGCAGAAAATAACGAAGAAAATTCAGGAAGTCATGAAACTAGGACAACCTCCTCGCACAAGAAAGTATCGCTGGTGGAATGCAATTTGCGATCGGGCAGTTGATAACCGAATGACAGCGTGGATAAAGTTTAACAGCCACAAAACTGTGGAAAACTTTTTTAAAACCCAAAAATACGCTTCCGAACCTATTAGGAAAGAAAAACGAGGATACGACAACAACAGACTCCATGAAATCCAGCAGGATTTCACCCGTCATAATACTAGAAACTTCTATAAGACGTTTAGAGAAAACTTAAAGGTGTATCAGGCGCCCAGCCTGTGCTTCAAAAAACCCGATGACACGTTGGAAACTAACGCGAAAGAAAACTGTAAAATATTAGCCCAATACTTCAACTCTCTTCTTAACTGCGAACCACCCCAAGAGAAACTTGCCTTCACTTCAGGATATCATCCAAGAGCTCAAAAATAACAAAGCACCAGGAGAAGATGGGATCCTTGCTGAATTCTGGAAACTGAACGATCCCACACTTACGCAGAAACTTTATCACGTCATTTCAGACATATGGACGATGGAGCGAATACCAGAAGTCTGGAAATGTGCTCTAATTCATCCGTTACACAAAAAGGGTGATAAAACAGACATCAGTATTTACAGAGGAATCTCCCTGCTCCCTATTGCTTATAAAATCCTCTCCAAGGCACTTTTAAACAGGCTAGAACCCCAGGTGGATCTACTAATTGGTGAATAGCAAGCCGGATTCAGAAAAGGGCGATCATGTGCTGAACAGGTGTGGAGCTTAAAAACAATATTACAAATGAGAAAATGTAGAAATACAGTAATAACAATCGTCGACTTTAGAAAAGCGTATGACTCTGTAGACCGTGAAACCTTTTTTTTGATCATGGAAAAATTCGGGATAGACAGAAAGACCCGAAAAATCATTGAACAGACGCTTACAGGAACTATGTCCAAGTGAAATTCATGGGTGAAATATCGGAGCCCTTTCTCATCAAAACTGGAGTTCTACAGGGGGACGGATTATTCCCAATGCTCTTTAATATTGCTCTAGGAAAGATCATTAAGGAATGGGAACCTCATTTGAAAGGCATTCAAATTGGAATAAAAAAAGAGAACCGTCTTACAGTCAAATGCCTCGCTTTTGCGAACGATATTGCCATTATCAGTAACACCAGACATGAAGCCATACACGAAGTGGAAAAATTACATGAAATTGCGCAAAGAACCGGACTACAAATTTCTTATGAAAAAAAAACCACTATATGGAAAGACGGCCAGAAAATAACTCATCTTTAATCACACAATACTGTAAAATAACACAAGTCCCCCATTTTAAATACCTTACCTTGGTGAAATCATACAGTCCTCGGGACTAAACCGAATCGCCAATGAACAAAGAATCACCAAACTACAGATGGCCTACAAGCTAACGTGGGCTCACTACAACCAGAAGTGTATCTCGTTAGACGCAAAAGGCACTACACAACGGTGATTCTTCCGGAAGCAACTTACGCAGCCGAAACAATGGTAATCGACGGTCATTCCAAAATTAAGAATATAGAAAAACAGGAAAGGAAAATTCTCAGAAAGATTTACGGGGCAGTTAATAATGACGGTATTTGGATGAAGAGACCTCAAAGCGAACTCTACCAAAAGATTCACACGATAACGGAAGTAATCAGAAAACGCCGAGTACATTTTTATACACACATTTACAGGATGGAAAATTTCAGAAAGGCGAAGAAATTACTCAACGTTATAACACGGAGTAAGGGTGGCACGGAGTGGCTGACAGAGGTTCAGAGGGAACTACAACAGGTGTTGTTTATACCAATGGCATTGAGTAAATTATGTCAGCAACATTCAAAGGAATTGCAGGTCACAAATTTGGTGAATCTTGTAGCAGTTTTTAAAAGTTCTGTAGGGAACAGACACATAAACACTCTCATTTATATACTATTGATAAAACATGTTGAATAAAACTACCGTACATGCTGATCAAACGTACAGTACTTCATATCAATTCTCCTGCGAAGAGTCAGGCTAACTCAGTATGACCGGATAGTGAGTTCGTTATTGTTGTGTAAAGGGGCAGAATAGGGAGGTCATCTGCCTTTTTGAATTACTGTTGGTCCATATAATTCCTTAAATCAGAGGGAAACCCACCAGAACATCGTGTAATATTATCATCATTCTCATTAGTGGTCTCAGAAATTGTGGCATTTGAAGCAATCGCCTAATTCAACGGGTGGGGCGAATGCCCCAGGTTAATCAACATATGTATTGTGGATGGCACAGTCAGATCGCTAGCGCCTTTCTATTGTTCTTTCTCATTAGTTTGACCGACTTCTACGTTATTCGAGAGCCATCTGGATCCTCCTTATGAATGAATTACTTTGTTATATCTTTCAATAGTGTAGAAGTATGGAACTCGAATCTCTTTGGCTCATTGCCTTCTTGAGAGTTCTGGATTGACAAGGACCGCGGGTAAGTAGTGGTATGTTAGAGAGGTTATGTTGGGAGTGACCAGGAATGGCCGCAAATGATAAGGGACTGAATGGTTTTGTAGTTACAAATAAGACTATCTCCAGTGTGTACACGAAAGCTGCTTATCAGATAAACTTTTCTGGAAAATGTTGTTCCGCATGTCTCGCAGTAAGAATGTTTCCTGCCGCTATGAACGAACATGGGCAATTTCAAAGTTCCCTTTTGGTGAAAAGTCTTGTCACATAATCTACATAACTGTGCTTATTAGTTAGTATGAATTAACAAGTGTGTGTTTAAATGACGCTTTCGAAAACATTTCAAACGCAGGTACTTCAAAAATGGGCCTTTCGGCTTCTATGCGTAAGGAAATGTTTCTTGATGTCACATTGGACTGGCGTGTTGCTCTTCTAGTTACCACGGTGAACGAATGATGCTCCGCATTTATTGTTTGCATAGATGTTCTCCGCCCTGTGGAAGATTGCTTCGTTAGACAGTATCAAATAAATTCGAGGCTACGAAAGAAAAATGAGTGGATAACGCACTCTCTAAATATGTCCATTCATACCAGAAATAGATTTCATCAGGAAAACTAGCAATTAAGATGACATGAAGGAGAAATATAAGAGGTGCAGATATGAAGTAAACAAATTGCTTCTTAATCAATTAATTCCAATAATTCAAGAATTATTTATAAAGAAGAAATAGCAAAAGTTAGATCTGAAAATCACGTTTATGATGATGACTTGAGCTAATATTTTATGTACTGGTGTCGGTTCAAGGCAAACCCGTATGGACATTTGGACCCACTTCAACCTGGTCAGCAAGAACCGTGCTGCCTTATTAAAAAAAAGCTGAGGACTCTTGTCAGGGAGGTCAGTACGGCACTGCAGAGACGGATGTTTTGCAGTGAAGGAGGTGGAGTGTCTGCCGATCGAGATATTGGACAACCTTGGTCATAGAACGCTCTTTGGTCGTGGTGCACGGAGATTGGGAGCAAATATACATCCTTCTGATGGAAGAGTAGCAGAGTGCTTCTCTCTGTTACTGGGTGTAACGATCACATTCATAATGAATCGCTACTGTCCCATATGTAGAATCGAAGTATATGTGTTATGTATACCAATGGCATTGAGTAAATTACGTCCGCAACATTCTAAGGAATTACAGTTCAAAAATTTGGTAAATCTTGTAGCAGGTTTTAAAAGTTCTGTAGGGAACAGACACATAAACTCTCTCATTTATATACTACTAGCAGAAGTACCCGTTGTTCGAACGGTGTTCGTTGTTAACACCAGACATTATCAATTGAGCTACTGTTGCAATGGTTAGCAGTTTGTCATTCCTTCAAGTTTATCAGAACGAAGTTAGTTTACTGGGAATATCACACACACACTGTTTATTTAAGGCCCTTAAAATGTAGTTTTCGGAGACCCTTTATAGATTCCCGAATTTTGGGTCTCACATTGAGAAGCGCAACATATGCTTTGGTCGTCCTTCTAGGATAATTTTTATATTTCGCCTATTTTAGCATATATTGAGAAGTTTTTCTCTATATCCACCCTTCTAATGTATGAAAAGTACGGTGAAGAGTTTTATAAATGATTGGTGTATTGACTCTGATACCTAATTTTACGATGCACCAAGCATCCGAACACGAGTTATAGGCGTGCATAAAGATACACAGAAAGACAGACAGACAATTCTATTGTCTACAACATATTACCCAGATATCCAAATATGGGTATATCTACCACACAGTATCAAATAAAATCATCCTTACGATGAACGCGTATGTCGACAAAAATAAAAGTTAAAATGTGCTCTCAGACTAAATTCACCTAACGTGTACTTCCTGACGTGAAATACATTTGAAAGCCTTGTAGACGAAACGCAATACACGTCACATAAAAAATGACCCTCTACGTTGTGCTAGGTGCCCTTACACAGGAAGACCCCTTTCATAAATTACAAAGGCTTGTGGTGCATGAAAATTCAGGTTCTTTGTCCTCAAATTGCCCAAATTCCTAAAAGCCGCAAAAAATGCTGGTTCAATTCAGGAATTTTTGAAAATAATGTTGCTGTTTGGAGATATAATAGACCTTCTGTACTATATGTCGAACGTGAAAATAGCATGAAAAAATTCTAGGTTACCCCTTCACCCCCTTAATTGCATTGATGAATTATACGGTCTACGTTAGTTCCGTGATAACCTTATAGCCATTTGCAAACTTTCACAGAAATGTAATAAATGGAGTGACATTGCTTCTTACAGAAATAGAAGGAAAGTTGTATGCCACCCCTTGAGATAATGTTCTCATGGTTACCGATTTGCATCCCTTCATTAGTTTGTTAAATTAAATTAAATTAGTTTTCTGGGAATATTTCAGAAACTGTTGGATTTAGAGCCTTATAATGTAGTTTTCGAGGACCCTTTAGGGTCCCCGAGTTTTGTTGCTGGCACCGAGGGAATTTATCTCGTCGTTGTACGCCATAATATAATACTAATAATAATATAATATAGGGAGAAATTATAACACCTAATTTTTATATTTTTAATTCAGCCAATGGCCATGTACTTTTCTTTTCAGGACGGGTCAGGGAAGGGATATTATCAGAGAAAGAAGCATTCACATCACGCATGAGCAAAATGGAAATGGCCTACCATTTAACTGAGGACATCTATAAGAAAAGGTCAATATCCTTCAACGCAAAACTAAAACATTACTGCAGTGTCATCCGTCCGGAGGTCTTGCATGCTTCTGAATGTCTCACGATGAACAAAAAAGGCTTGGTCGAGAAACTGGAGGCCAAAGAAAGGAAAATTTTGAGAAAGATATTGGGTTCCATCAAAGACAATGGGGAATACAGAAGACGGCATAACCATGACCTATATACTCATGTGGAGAAGATAAGCAACGTCATCCGGAAGTGAAGGTTACCATTTTTTGGGCATGTGAAACGAATGAGCCCAGCGAGACTGACCAACCGCAACATAACTTACTTTCAGGAGAGGAAAACAAAATGGGCCTGGTTCATTGAACTGGATAAAGATCTGAAAGAAGTGGGGATTACACCAACAGACATTCAGGAGCGCGCCCCACTCAATAGGAAACTTCAAGCTTGTAAAGGTTTACAAGAAAAACCGAAGCTGAAAACGGGAAAGATTTGGACCCAGGAACGGAAGGAAATCCACCGAGAACGAATGCGGGCGTAGAGGGCAAACATCAAAGCCAGTAGGAGACGGTTGGAATGACGCGGTCCATAGATGGCCTATACGAAATGAATGAATGAATGAATAATATGGGGATAGGAATATAATAGACCTGCCGTACCACACCCGCAGGTGTAAATTGCATGAAAAAATTCTAGAGTACCCCTTGATCCCCTTAAGCGCATTATACGTATTGATGAATTTTACGGCTTAATTTGGTTCCGTGATAACCTTCTAGCCGTTTGCAAACTTTCACACTAATGTAATTAATGGAATTGCATTGCGTCTTACAGCAATGAGAATCCGTTGGCATGGTTACTGGCTTGCATTCGTTCATTAGTTTATTAAATTAAATTAGTTTTCTGGGAATATCTCAAAAACGGTTGGTCTTCGGTCCTTAAAATGTGGTTTTCGGGGACCCGAGTTTTGTCTCTCACATTGAGGGGATGAAAATGAGTTTTGTCTCGTCCTTCTACGCCTATTTCAGCATGTATTTTAAGGGGGTAGGCCCCCTTTTATGAGAGGTACGGAGAAGAGATACATCAATGATTAGTGTCGTGCCTCTGATGGATATCTGTACCAAATTTTACGTTGATACACCCAGCCGTTCTCGAGTTATAAGGGAACAAATTTGTCCACAGACAAACAAACAAACAGACAGACAGACAGACAAAAATTTATTTTCGCGCGCATCCATCATAAAACAGTCTGAAACGCGTAGACAACTCAAATTTCCGTAGAAATTCAGAGAAAAACACACACATTTTAATTTTTCTATATAGAGAGATCTACTGCACCGCTAAGTGTTGACCGTGTTTTATTGCACAGATTTTGGTTTTACTCGCTAACCGTTGGAGATATACGAAAAGTGATAAGGACCTTTCGGATAGAAAATTAAATATTAAAGCTCATGTATACCATCAAAAGTTTGCTATTTCTTAGCGTTCTCTTTTTATTTGAAAAGGAAATATGAAATTTTGAAACCAAAGGGTGTAGTGACGTCACAAATGTCGGTTTTACTCGCTAACTGTTGGAGATACACGAAAAATAATAAGGACCTTTCAGATAGGAAATTAAATTTCAAAGCACATATTTGCCATCAAAAGTTTGCTATTTCCTACCGTTCTCTATTTATTTGATATGGAAATATGACATTTTGAAAACAAAGGGACTAGTGACGTCACTAAAATGGTCGCCATTTTTTAATAGTGCAAAATTTCGAAATCAAAAGTATCCTATATGTAAACCTGGTAAATCAGCTACATCCATGCAAAATTTCATTTAAATCGGACCAGTGGTTCTTGCGTTATTGAGTAACAGACAGACAGACACACACCATCTTATTTTTATATATTAGTATGATTGATAAGACATGTTGAAGAAAACCACCGTAAATGCTGATCATACGTACAGTACTTCATATCAATTCTCTTACGAAGTGGCATGCTAACTCAGTATGACCGGTCAGTGAGTTCGGTATTGTTGTTTAAAGGGGCAGAATAGGGAGGTCATTTGCCTTTTTGAACTACTGGTGGTCCATATAATTCCTTAAATCAGAGTGAAATCCACCATAACATCGTGTAAAATAATCATCATCCTCATTATTGGACTGAGAAATTGTGGCCTTTGATTCAATCACCTGATTCAATGGGTGGGTTGAATGTCCCAGTTTAATCAACATATGTTTTGTGGCTGGAGCAGTGAGATCGTCAGCGCCTTGCCTTTGTTCTTTCTCGTTAGTTTGACCGACTTCTAAGTAATTCGAGAGCCATGTGGTAACCTCTTATGATTGAATGACTTTGTTATTTCTTTCAACAGTGTGTAAGACTGGAACTCTAATCTCTTTGGCTCATTGGCTTCTTGAGAGTTCTGTATTAACATAGATCGCGGGTAAATTGTGGTATGTTAGGAAGGTTATGTTGAAAGTGGCCAGGAATGGCCGATGATGATAAGGGACTGAATGGTTTTGTAGTATATAAATAAGACTATCACCAGTGTGTACACGAAAGTTCCTTTAGAGATAAACTTTACTGAAAAATGTTGTTCCACATAGCAAAACTTAGATCTGAAAATCACGTTTATGATGATGACTTGAACTTATATTTTATGACCTGGTGTCGGTTCAAAGCAAACCCGTATGGACATTCTACACCAGTTCAACCTGGCCAGCAAGAACCGTGCTGCCTCATTATAAAACGCAGAGGACTCTGGTCAGGGAGGGCAGTATGGCACTGCAGGGACGGAAGTTTTCAGTTTTTTTTTTCAGTGAAGGAGGCGGATTGTCTGCGGATCGAGATATTGGACAACTTTAGTCGCAGAACGCTCTTCGATCAAAGTGTGCGGAACTTGGGAGCAAATATACATCCTTCTGATGGAAGAGTAACAGAGACCGTACTTGCTTCTCTCTGTTATTGGCTGTAACTGTCACATCCATAGTGAATCGCTACTGTCCCATATGTAGAATCGAAGGATATGTGTTGTTTATACCAATGGCATTGAGTAAATTATGTCCGCAACTTTCCTAGGAATTACAGTTCAAAAATTTGGTAAATCTTTTAGCAGGTTTTAAAAGATGTGTAGGGAACAGGGGTTATGTTCGAAGTGACCAGGAATTGCTGCAGATAATAAGGACCGAAAGGTTTTCTAGATAATAAATAAGACTTTGTAAAGTGTGTACACGCAAATTCCTTATCAAATAACATTTCATGTTAAATGTTGTTCCGCACGTCTCGCAGGAATAACGTTTATTGCCGCTATGATCGAACATGGGCAAATTCTTGTTCCCTTTTGTGAGAAAGTCTTGTCACATAAAGTACATAACTGCGCTTATTAGTTAGTATGAATTAACAAGTTTGAGTTTAAATGACACTTTCCAAAGTATTTCAACCACAGTTACTGCAAAAATGAGCCCTTTGGAAACAATGAGTAAGGAAATGTTTCTTGATGTCACATTAGACTGGCGTGTTGCTCTTCAAATTACCACGGGGAATGAATTAGGCTCCACATTTTTTTTGCTTAGTTGTAATACGCCCTGTGGAAGATTGCTTTGATAGACAGTTTCAAATAAATTCCATGCTACGAAAAAAAAGGAGTGGATAAAACACTCGCTAATTTTGTCCATTCACACCAGAGAAAGATTTCAGCAGGAAAAACTAGCAAATAAGATGCCATGAAGGGGAAATATAAGAGGTAAAGATATGAAGTAAACAAATTGCTTTATATTCAATTAATTCCAATAATCCAAGAATTATTTTTAAAGAAAGAACAGCAAACGTTAGATCTGAAAATCACGTTTATGATGATGACTTGAGCAAATATTTTATGTACTGGTGTCGGTTCAAGGCAAACCCGTGTTGACATTCGACACCAGGTCAAATTGGTCAGCAAGAAACGTGCTGCCTTATTATAAAAAGCTGAGGACTCTGGTAACGGAGGTCAGTATGGCACTGCAGAGACGGAAGATTTGCAGTGGAGGAGGTGGATTGTCTGCCGATCAAGGTATTGGGGATCTTTGGTCGTAGAAGGCTCTTCGATCAAGGTGCACGGAGCTTGGGAGCAAATATACATACTTCTAATGGAAGAGTAGCAGAGTGCTTCTCTCTGTTACTTGGTGTAACTGTCATATCCATAGTGAATTGCTACCGTCCTATATGTAGAATCGAAGGATATGTGTTGTTTATACCAATGGCATTGGGCAAATTATGTCCGCAACATTCAAAGGAATTGCAGTTCACAAATTTGGTAAACCTTGTAGCAGGTTTTAAAAGTTGTTTAGGGAACAGACACATAAACACTCTCATTTATATACTATTGATAAAACATGTTGAGGAAATCCATCGTACATGGTGATTATACGTACAGTACATCATATGAAATCTCTTGCGAAGAGTCATGCTAACTCAGTATCGTACCCGGTACAATCAGCTACGCTGACCTTGTTAGAAACTTTTCTTTGGAAAAGAATACGCTAGCGTCGAAAACGTTCATTTGTGGGAACATAACTTAAAATCAGCAGGGGGGAGTAATGCCAAGACCTTCAAGAATATATGGAGAATGAAAGGGAATATTAGGAAATTTAATTATACCACTTGTATTGGTTGAAAACCCTTAATAGAAGTTAAATACAAAAAGGGATATGTAAATTGTACTCCAATAAGAGGGTGAGTGACGCCAGATCAGTCGTGACGCGATCCCTACCTCAAGAGGGGAGGCCTGTCACGGGCGAAGCGAGGAAGAAGATGTGAGCACGCGGTGACAAGATCAGTCGGTTCTCAAGTTAGTCAGTTCTTGAGTCAGTCATTATTCAGTCTGCGGTCCATCAGTTAATCAGTTCTTGAGTGAGTTAGTCTACAGTCAAGCACTCAACCGTCCGACATGCGGAAGTAGTCTTTCGGTTCGGCTCGGCAGTTCATCATTCGACGGTCCGGTTGTAATGCACAGTGAGAAACGCTGTTCATAATGTGGCGTGGCACGTATTCAGTTGTGACGAGATCGTGACAGTGAGACAGTTTGAAAACGCATACGCTAGTAAACAGAAGCATTCAGTTAGCTACGATATCAAACGCAGTTACTATATTATAATTCAGCCGTAATCGTGGCAGGCTAAAAGCAGGACTTTTAAGATGTGCAGTATCATTCGTGACAGCGTGCAAGGGCAGTTGACCAAGCTTGCCCCATTAATCTAGTCGGAATCACGAGCATGCACAGGTGTGCTGAGCGAGGACTGTATTGCAGTAACTTTACAAAACACATTCTTACCATAGCATGATGTGTTATATTCAACGTGCCTACAAGCAAATAACTTCATGAACGTTCGAGACTATATTTTTGAGGCTCAGTTTAGATAATAACTTGTCAGTGGACATAGGCGACCACGGGTCTTAGAACTTTTATCACGGAACATTTAATAAGTCGGGTGGACTTAGTGATGAAACATTTCGATAATGGAGTGATGCACATTGACTTCAGACTTGAACATTAACACAATATGCATGCAACGTGTAAATATTTACGCAGATACAGGGTGTTTGAAAATATTTGATCACATACCATAAATGTATTTCTGTGCATTTATGTGAAACATCTGGTGCATTATTGTCATTTAGACTTTCACGGCCCGTGTTACTATTCCGAGACTCTATGGTCTTTCAAAAATACATAAAGAAGATGTTCCTCTTAGACCTTTTGTTAGTACGATTGGTTCTCCTACATATGCCCTTTCCAAATACTTAGGTAGACTACTTCAGCCGCTTCTGGGTAACACGCCTTCGTACATTAAGGATTCCACACACTTCGTGGAAAAGTTGAAAGCTATAACACTTCAGCCGGGTGATATCCTAGTGAGTCTCGACGTGGTGTCTCTGTTTACGAGAGTACCTATTGATGGTGTTATGTCTCTCATTAATGGCTTTTTTCCTGAAGACATCACAAGGCTTTTTTTTATCACTGCATGACCTCCTCCTACTTTCTATGGAATGGGAATTTTTATGAGCAGACTGATGGTGTGGCCATGGGTAGTCCTCTCTCTCCTGTTGTGGCTAATTTCTTCATGAAGAACTTTGAAGAGAAAGCTTTGTCGTCGGCTCCTTTCAAACCGAAGATCTGGTGGCGTTATGTGGATGACACGTTCGTTGTTTGGACGGAAGGTGAGGAAAATCTTAGCCATTTCCTGGATCACCTTAATCTCCAGCACCCTTCTATTTGTTTCACGCAAGTTCTCACCATCACCCTGCCCAGAAACATGGTATCCTTACAACTCTAACTACCCGGGCTAGGAGGATTAGTGAAGTGTCTTCTTTACAAGAAGAAATTAATACCTTGCGAACCACCTTTGAGAGCAACGGTTATAGCAAGGCTTTGATCTCTACGGTTATGAAACCAACAAATAATAATAGGGCGTCAGTTGAGAAAAGAGATGTAAGAGGAACTGCTTACCTACCTTACATACATAACACGACGGATCGTATTGCTAAAATCCTACGTCGGTACAACATACGGACTGTATTTGGAACTTCTGTTAACGTTAGGCAACTCCTGCGACCAACTAAGGACAGTTTGCCTAAATTGCAACAACCGGGTATCTACAGAGTTCCCTGTACTTGTGGCAAGGTTTACATCGGGCAGACTTCGAGAACAATATGCACTCGCATTAAGGAACATAATAGATGTATCAGGCTCATTCAACCTGATAAATCAGCTGTTGACGATCATGCATTAACACCTGGCCATGATGTCATGTTCCAAGGAGTGGATGTTCTTGCCCGTATAAAGCAATATCGTCCCAGAATCATCAGGGAGGCGGTTGAAATACGTAAACACCCAGATAATTTCAACCGCGACACCGGCTACAATCTTAGTGAATCCTGGCTACCTATTATCAGAACCCTGAGAAAGTAATTCACTGCTGCTTTCCGTTGTCCCTAACATGGGGCTATAATGGCGTCCATCTTTGGGCACCTTCTATATGTTCTTTGTTGCTTTCTCTTAGCAATCATTGTCGTATTCCAGATTATTCCTGACGAAGAAAGGCATGGTTTCTTTCGAAACGCGTCGAATTTTAATTTAATAAACACGGCATAAGCCCAAAATTCAACATTATGAATAATATCTGGTGCATTAATTCACCAATTTTTGTGAAACACTTATAGAACAGTGGCAGAACATGATAAACAATATTATGGGGTAACCATTTGTGATGCACAACCTAGTGAGTTCATGGAACATTTTGAAGATTTATTTCAATAAGGGAACTTTAGACTTTGATATGGAGCGTTAAACGCAGGGCAGAGTGGTGGTCCCGAGGGCAACCCAGTTTGAAGAGTTTACCGATCCGAAGTAAAGACACGATGTCGATCTTTAGAAAATCTGTCATGGTTTTTAGAGAATTCGTTGATGTTTTTGAGAAATCTTTCAAGAATTTTAGGTTAGTCGACGATGTCTGGATTTGAAATTTCAAGAACAAATGATTCTTCACAAGGTATTGTAAGCGTCTACATGAGTATATATTTTGATATGATATTAATATGAGCACACATGTATAATAATATAAAATATTACAATGAAGATATTTAGACATCACTGACAGCATCTAATATGACTGGAATATTTTTTTTTATGGATGCGAAGGCATGCCAATGATATCATGCAGGTTTACATGAGCACCTTTTCCAATTTGGATTTGATTCCTCTTCAATGTTGGTTTGTGACATGTTTGGGTGTTAGGAATTTGATCGAGTATTTCGAAACTCGATGCTTGCAAACAGGTGTTTGTTTTTCCACATTTTTCATGGGTGTGTGGAGTGGTGTTAGATATTTTTCCTTCGAGTGGATCATTTTATTTTGATGAATTTAAATCGCTTTAGCGAACATGTATCGATAATATTTGACTTTACAATAGTGTTTATTCCAGTCTAATGCATTCTATCATTAGCCTTAGATAAAGAGCCAATCACCTTTGTGATTGCGTGGTGTTAAACATCTAATCTATACTAGAAATTATATAATCCAGCCTTCGATATGGGGCCAATTACCTTGTGTAATTGGGTGATGTTAAACATCTAACCCATACTAGAAAATCATACTTTCATCAGAATGCTATATTGACGGAAAGAGGCTGAATTACAATTGACATTCAAATGTTGTTTGATCATTGTGTAAAATACAGTAATGATAAATGTAATCAGGGTTAAAATCTAGTAATTCTTGGATTGGTCCAATAGTTTTTTGTCAAGGTTCTGATTTTTGAGAACCGTAATTTAATGATTAATTTTTTTTTTGGATAGTGGATTTGAAACAATCAAGGATTTTGAAATAGTTAGTTCTTCTAACAGGAAGTATTTTGAATCAGAAATATATCACAGGCAGAGAATAAAACCATATGAGATTAGAAATATTGGTCTAATCATTGAACGTATTTGTTAATACAGATTTTAGGAATTTATCCAGAGCAATAATATCTATAAATTTAATTCATGCTTGAAACATATTAAGAATTATTTCGGTGATCTACACTTAATTTTGAGAGGTTGTCCATCACAGTCATTTTGACCATAGTTTGAGAGGTCAACTTTATAAATAATTGAAGCCAGTTTACAAATTAGTAATGCTTATTAAGTGCATAAATTATGAGGAATTTCGCCAAGTTTATAGTGTGAGGGTATTGCCACAAGTTTTGAAAAGTTACCACTTTGGAGAGTATATTGACAGGAGGGTTTGTGTAAACCCAGTTTGATTCGTAGTTCAGGCCATGTGCTGATCGATATTATGTGGAATTATTATAAATGATGAGTTATTTAAGTGGATTAATGAGGTGTTCTTTTGTGGATGAACATTGGTTCATATGGTCATGAGGGGATGATAGCATCCAAATATAGTGGATTTATGGCAATCGTTCTGAATGGCAATAAATATTGTTCTTGAGTGCAATATAGGCACAACCCTCAAAGTTATTTGATATACAGCAGTCTGGCATTTTAACAGATGTTACAAGATATGATGACTCCTCCAATAAGATAATTAAGTTGAGTATTCCGGATATTTGAAATAATCCTTGCTCTTATTCTGAAGATAATTAAACTACTCTGGATATAAGAATTTCTTTGATAATCTGACATGATGATTATTTTGCTGAGATTTAAAAAAATGATTTAAATAATTGTCTGGTTAAGTGGATGACATGCCAATTTAGTAAAATGATTTACAATTATCTTGAACAAACGATAATGATTATAAGACGATTAAACGATGATGATTATTAAATGATTATAAGATTACTAATTGATGGTTAGATGATTATGAAGATTTATAGATGATTTTTACAAATGATTTTGATGATTAGATAATTTATAGTTGACATTTAAGTGCTGTGGAATTTTGATTAATATGTTATAAAATGTATTTGTGATTATGATGTTGGGAGCGATTAGACGTTTTGTTGCTTAAATAAAAGCTCAACATAACTTGTATATATATGTGTTTAGACAGCGATTGAAGTTCACATGAAATTGATGCTAAATTTAAATAATGATAAGACTCAGGAATCACAAGTGATTGGTGCTTCGGTGATCCTGAGTGTCCAAGATAAACTCTCGTTTTTTCTCCTTTGCAAACATGTGAATATTAAATTAGAAAGGAAATGGATGGGATTGATATAAACATTTTCAACCTAATGGATTATCTACCATTTTCCTAGGTAGGATTTTTTGGTAATTACAGTATATCTGACTAAGCCAAAGATTTAATACATTTTATAAGTTTGATTTTCAACAGTTTTTGTGATATATTTTCCCCGTCCTTTCCCAGATCATTTTAAGGCATAACCGGGAATGATGAAGTTGATAGGAATCCTGGTGGATGGCACCCATTGCGTTAATTATTGTTGAATCAAACCCGTATTCGACCCAGAGACACTTCGCCTCGTGCTTCCCATAGCTGATGCTTTTTTTCAACTGAATTCCGTCACATGCCTTATTTCATATTTTTTTCAGCTTTTGTGTATTCCGTAAAGCTTGATGCGCGATGCTATGTCAGCTAGGACATCGCATTCCATAGCGGAACGGGTACAGTATGGCTGGTTAGTGAGTTCTTTAAAAGGCCAGAATAAGGAGGTTATCACTGTAGGTTCTTGTAACTCCATAAATCAGAGGGAAACTAACCAGTTTAACCAACAGATGTATTGTACGGGGCGCAGTCAGATCCACCAGTACCTTGCCTTTGTCCACTCTCGTTAGTTTGACCGACTTCTAGTTATGCGACAGCCATCTGGAACCCCCTGATGCATTAATGACTTTGTTTCTTTCAAGAGAGTAGAAGTCTGGAACTCTAAACTCTTTGGCTCATGGCCTTCTTGAGAGTTCTATATTGACAACGACCGCGGGTAAGTTGTGTTTTGTTAGAGATGTTAAGTTGGAAGTGACAAGGAATGGCCGCAGATGATAAGGGACTGAATGATTTGTAGTACTTGAATAAGGCTTTCACCACTGTGATCACGAAGTGCCTTATTAGATAAACTTAACTGGAAAATGTTGTTCAGCAAGTCTCGCAGGAATAAGATTTCCTGCCGCTATGAACAAACATGGACAAATTCAAAGTTGCCTTTTGTTTGAAAGTCTTACCGCATACACTACATAACTGTGCTTGTTACTCAGTATGAATTAACAGACGTGTGTTTAAATGACATTTCCAAAGAGATTTCGACCCGCAGGTACAGCACAAATGTGCCCTTCGGCTACTATGCGTAAGGAAATGTTTCTTGATGTCACATTGGACTGGCGTGTAGCTCTTCTAGTTACCACGGTGAACGAATGAGGCTCCGCATTTATTGTTTGCATAGATGGCCTCCGCCCTGTGGAAGATTGCTTTGTTAGACAGTGTCAAATAAATTCAAAGCTACGAAAGAAAATGGAGTGGATAACGCGCTCGCTAATTTTGTCCTTTCACACCTGTGAAAGATTTCATCAGGAAAAACTAGCAAATAAGATGACATGAAGGAGAAATATAAAAGGTGTAGAATTAAATTATACAAATTGCTTGATAAACAATTATTTCCAATAATCCTAGAAAAGGATTGGGCATTGCCAATAATATAACACACAGAATTAATTATAAAGAAGAAATAGCAAAAGTTAGATCTGAAAAACATGGTTATGATGATGACTTGAGTTAATATATAATGTTCCGGTGTTGGTTGAAGGCAAACCAGGTTGGACATTTGGTGTATTCCTTGGAATACACGTTCAGTTAGAGTTAGCTCTTGCTGCTCTCTGCTTTTTTCGATTAACCTCATTGATTTAATTTTCCTCCTTGCAAACACCATCGGCGATCTTCTGTGTTCTATTTGCTCCGTACACGCGCTTATGTTGTTTTTAATTCTGTTGTAGATGTGTACCTTTTATGCATTCTTCCTAGCGGCATCTTGCGGCTACCCGCTGAAGTTCTTCAAACTCCTCTAGTCAAGAGGATATACACACCAATCCACCAGGCATCGTCTGCGTCTTCAGCTAACATCTCCTTGAAGACACTGCTCAATGAAGAATAAAAATTTTTGTACAGAGTTTTTTATTGTTCTTATGTTTCCCATTCTGCTATATTCTCTTTTGTTCCCTTCCCCCTCCTTTTGGCCCACCCTGCTACCTCGTGCGCCCGGCCGTTCCCTCTCTCTTCTTATCGAGTCGTCAACTTGTGAGTTCGGCTCCTCAACCGAGGTACAATTTTAAATCGCCACAATGTTGTGGTATTGGATGTAAGCTAACGGCTACCAGAAGCCATCAACCTTCAGCGGCTATAAAAAGCTAAGTACAAATGTTCAATGATTTTAAACACATTTTAATGGTTTTAATCTAAGCTGAATGCTTTTATTCGAAATTTATAGACAGTGTGGGGAATTACGCACTATTGTGCAATAACTGTCTTCGTGGGATTTTCATTGTCATGTTTTAGCTAACCAAACGTGCTTGAAAACATGAAATTTAGTACTTCTTGTTCGAAATAAAGGGGATAACTTCCTCACACCGTGGGATTTCTGCTTATACTCATAGCTGTCTATAAACTTAGCTTTCTCCTCCGTGGGATTCTTACCGCGCCATTTAACTGTCTACAGTTCGGCAATTTTCCATTTAAATAAATTTCAAACTGCAAAGAACTATGCTCAATACTGTCAAATTGCTGGAACTTCAAGTTAAATAGAACCAATAACTGCAACCCACAATCTTTCCAACGCAATAAACTTATTCAAGTTCATATTAAACTAAGTTTTCTCCATGAACTGCAATAACTTTTCGCTTGTTCCGTGAACTTTCTGTGCTGCAAAAGTGAAATTTTCCAATCAACCGAGTTTAGCGCAAAACAGTGTCCGTTTAACTATATACTGCGCCGCATGAGACTGAGAGCAATAAAACTTTTCCCCAAATACCTTTTACTACCAAATTTAATTTAATTTTAAGTCAAAACTCTACGAGATTTCGCTTAGAATTAAGCGCCCTTCCAACTTTACTCCATTTCCCATTTATTCACTCTGCGTCAATATATGTGGCTATAGCCCACATTTTAATATGTACTGTTTTTCCCTTCTCAAGCTAAATGTTCTACTTCTTTCCAATTATAAAAGAGTTATCTAATTGTTTAATTCAAGCTTCACAAAAGGTGACCTGCCCTATTAGAGTTTAAAATCTCTTAAATTCTGCGTAAATAGAAGTGTTGTAGGAATCACTTATTCATCCCTTCTCTTATCCTGCTGAGTTCAGGAATTCCAAAATATTGCCTTTACTAAGGTACCCAAGGGCCTTAATTTTGAAAAAATGTATAACCACCTAATTCATTTATAGAAATATTAAATAATTTTATAATTACTTTATTATTATCCTTCTAAGCTTGAAGCTTTCTCATTGTAACTACTTTTCAAACCCCTGCGGGTTTAGCACTTGTTACAGGTTTCAAACCTTGAAATTGTCCATCGTAATCCTTTATAATTAACCTAAAGATTTCGTAACTTTTTAATTATCCACTTGTCAAATAACTTGTGTAAGCGTTTTGTACAAATAGGGGTCTCCAACTTCCAAGTTGTTAAAACCACAATCTATTACCTTAGCTTAATATATCTAAATTGTTCTTAACTCAAAATAAGATTCTAATAATTGTTAAATAAATTCTTTATTGTTTTCCGTTTTATCTCTCTTGCTAGAATCACGGTTAAGCAGGACCTTATCTTCCCTGACTCTTCTCCAAAAGTATTGCTTATTTCAAAATAGAAAAGGCAATCTCTAAATCAATAAAAACTTTACCACTTGTTGCGTTTAAAACAAAGCTTCAAATAACAGCATTTGCATAGTTTGTCTTAGCTGTTACAGCTAATTCTAGTAAACCATTGAGGCAAATAAAGCTCGCTCAACCAGGTTCCTATTTGTAGAGACTTCTTCTCTAAACTTGTGTTTTACTCTTCAAAATTTCAGTTTTCTTAAGGTAGGTCTGTGGATTTCCTCCGTTCTAAGCTCTTAGTCGGCACTCCGCTGGGTAAAAGCTTAGCCTGCTTTGAGTGCAACAATTGGTATTCTCAAAAGATTTTCACTAATAACAGTAAAAAGTATTGTCAAAAGCAATAGAGTTGCCTTATCTCTTCCCACACTGGGGACACTCGGCTGTCCTGACGGAGATACAACATCGCCAATAAAATAAAAATTATCACAATAAATTCAAATCCTTCTAGCATTTTAAAATGCTTAGTTAAGTCTAACTCTTTTGAAAAACTACAAAAATCCACTTCCTTTCCGATATCTTCGCTTTCTAGCGTACTACCTATCCCCATAATACCGGAATACTGGGTTGGGAGGGAAAGAGCACTTTATGGTTGCTTGCGGGTGACCTCAGCTCACGCTGCGTTTCCCGTTGGCATAGTTCAGGTCGCCAAACATTTTAGGTACTTAAAAGTCTTTGGGCAGTGGGACCTTTCGCTAAGTCCTTATTTTGTTGTTCTTTTTGGTTTTGTGTTGGGTTCTCTTCATTTCTACCTAAAATTGTTTCCACTCCTAAAAACACCTCCTTTTTTCTCTCATCATCTTCCCTTAGGTATTGTTAATATTCAGTAATAACCTACCAACATTCACGATCCTGGTACATAATCTTGGATAATCCCTGGTCGGCCTATGGCTTGTGTCCATGTTATCCAGGTGAAGACACAATATTTGGTGGGGCGCAACAGTATCCTACGATTATGATATAACAATGTAACTGAAGTGTCTGGAATTATTACGTAAATCCCAGATTATATTGCTCCACCAATCAATACAAATTATATTGTAAGTAGTACATGTTTCGATCCATCAATGGGATATTCTTCAGGAAATTGGAATCAAACCTAATGAAACTTACCTAATAAAACTGTTGACAGATGAAACTAACTGGAATGAAGTGACGAAACTGGGAAACAATGAATAATAACGATTAAAACATAAACTAAATTATTTACAACAATGTATATTAAAAACCTAATGGGTAAATATTCCTGTGAAATGTAAAGTAATAAAATCAAATTGAAATCAAATGAAATGGATATCCTCATGAATAACTTGGGTAAATAAAGGTTCTAAATATTCACATATAATTATAAGAAAAAACATGCAGGTGCATTTTACAATTTTTTTATGGGGCCACGGTCGATGGTTGAAAAACAACCGAAACACATATTCCTTTCTTTTTACCGATGACCGAAGCGGATTTACTTAAATACCTTCTCAAAAGCAGCGACAGTAAAGCAGTGGGAATCTTAGCTCGAATTTAATTTTAATTCCTTAAGGAATCCTCTGCTTGCAATAACAAACGAGTCGCTTCCCTTTGGTTATTTCCCAAATCAATTAAAACTTACGATAAGTAGGCAGTACTTCAGAACTCAAGAACTAATGACCTATATCGTTAGCGACTAATATGGCCGTCGCAACTTTCCCACTGTTCTCAGACACATATCATCCACGGCAAACAGCGACGATGTCCGATGACTACACATATCTAGCAAATATACATACATTATGATGGAAGAGTAGCAGAGACCGAACTTGCTTCTATCTGTTACTGGGTGTAACTGTCACACGCATAGTGAATCGCTACTGTCCCAGATGTAGAATCGAAGGAAATGTGTTGTGTATCCCAATGGCATTGAGTAAATTATGTCCGCAAGATTCTAAGGAATAACAGATCACAAATATGGTCAATCTAGTAAAAAGTTTTAAAAGTTGTGTAGGGAACAGACACAGAAACACTCTCATTTATATACTATTGATAAAACATGTTGGAGAAAACCTCCGTACATGCTGATCATACGCACGGTACTTCATATCAATTCTCTTGCGAAGTGTCGCGCTAAACCAGTATGACAGGTTGGTGAGTTTGTTATTGTTGTTTAGTAGGGCAGATTGGGGAGGTCATCTGCCTCTTTGAATCACTGTGGGTCCATATAATTCAATAAATCAGAGGGAAACCCACCAGAAGATCGAGCAAAATAATCATCAGTCTCATTAGTGGACCCAGAAATTGTGGCCTATGGTGCAATCGCCTGAATTAATGGTTGGGCTGGATGTCTAAGTTTAACCAACATATGTATTGTGGAGGTAGCAGTCGGATCCTCCTGCCTTGCCTTTGTCCACTCTCGCTAGTTTGACCGACTTCTAAGTTATGCGAGCGCCATGAGAATCCTCCTTAAGAAATAATGACTCCGTTTCTTTCAGGAGTGCAGAAGTCTGGAACTCTGATCTCTTTGGCTCATGGCCTTGTTGAGAGTTCTGGATTGCCAAGGACCGCGGGTAAGTTGTGTTCTCTTAGAGAGGTTATTTTGGAAGTGACAAGGAATGGCCGCAAATGATAAGGACTGAGTGGTTTTGTAGCATATGAATGAGGCTTATTCCAGTGTGTATAAGAAAGTGAATTATTAGATAATCTTTACTAGAAAATGTTGTTCCGCATGTCCGGCAGGAATAAGATTTCTTGCCGCTATGAAAGAAAATGGGCAAATTCAATGTTCGTTTTTGGTTGAACGACTGATGACATAAACTACATAAATGTGCTTATTACTCAGTATCAATGAACAGGTATGAGTTGAAATGACATTTTCGATTAGATTTTGACAAGCAGGTACTGCAAAAAAGGTCGTGGGGCCACGTTACTTGATGACACACCGGAGTGGCGTGTTGCTCTTCTAGTTACCACGGTGAACGAATGCGGCTCCGCATTTATTGTTTGCATAGATGTCCTCCGCCCTGTGGAAGATTGCTTTGTTAGACAGTCTTTTTGACTCTGAGAGTCGCACATTTTTTCCGTATTGACTGAATTATATTAAGAACAAAGTTCCGAATGGTTCCGCCTCGTCAATACTGTTTATTAAAATGTCGTGATACAATCACCTGTCTTTTAACACATGGTACATGTTTCAACGTCTAACTCGTATTGGCGTCTTCATCAGCCTACATATTTGGGCAGCACTTAAAACATTCCCTTTATATACTGGGTGTAGTTAAAAATTGTACATAAAAACACACTTAGATCACTGTAACACATTAAAATGTTGTTAAAACATTTTCTTATGTTAAAAGCTTAATAAAATCCTCTGCCGGGCTTGGCAGTCTTTCTTGGTTTATTCCTAATGTTAGCTTCAAAAGCCCAAGCAAGGGGTGACCATTCCCAACTGGAAAGAAATGAAGCTATGTATGAGAGAAAGAAGTGGTAGATAAAATAATACTTCAAAAACCCTAAATGTTATATAAAGACTTACGATGTAATGCGGCAATGAGCTAACAGGGCCGTGCTGAGTCGGACGGAGACAGTGCTGTACTGAAACGGTGCGTCAACATGGAAGCAACAAGCAAGACAATAGGGGCGGAAGAGGAGAGGGGTGAGAGTTCGGGAGTGTTTTGGTTAGGAGTGGGGAAGGGGGAAGGGGTATGGAGTAAGTTTAGGGGAAGGTAACATGGATCAACGGTTGTGGAATTATTTCTGTGGTGGTTTATATTTTGTTTTGTAATGGATTAACGTTTCATAGAGTACGTTGTTTTAGAAACGAATCTCATTAAGATTCGTTAGGGGGGCGGTCTTTTGGGCTAAATCGATTTCAATTTCTTCTAAGATGTTTCTTTATTCGCTCGATGTAAGATTCTCATATCGTTGTTAATGTCTGTTAACTCATGTTTGGTATCTTTCATATGATTTGCCATGGCGGAAAATGTATTGTATTTAATGGCATTGAAATGCTCACCATATCTTGTTATAAATGCTCTACCTGTTTGTCCACAATAATTAGCGTCGCATTTAGCACATTTCAACATATACACACCTGATTTACTGAATTTGTTCGTATGGTTCAATTTATTAGTATTGAATATAATATTATTGTTTGTGTTGGAAGTTCTATATGCTATTCTTAATCCACACTTTTTGAAAATATTTGAAATACTATAAGTTTTGGTGCTGAAATACGTGAAAGTCGCGTATTTGGGCTGCTCTTTTTGTTCCGGCGTTAGGCGGGTGACCGGTTTGTTTTTAAGCTTGCTGATAATATTGTTGACAAACAGGGATGTGAATCCGTTTACCTTGGCAATCTGTTTAATGATTTTTATTTCTTAATTTAGATCTGTTTTGCTTAAAGGAAGGGAAAAGGCTCTGCTGATCATACTATAAAAGGCGGCTTTCTTTTGATTGCCCGGGTGGTTCGAGTCTTTTCTTATTGTCGTGTGGGTCTGGGTTGGCTTTCTAAAAACTTTATAGGTTAACCTGTTATTATTCAAACAAACTGTAGTGTCAAGGAAGTTGATTTTACTGTTTACGGCTGATTCAGAGGTGAATTGTATGCTTTTATCCAAACCGTTTAATTTTTGCACGAGTCCTTCTATGTTTAAAATAGTATCATCGATTATTACAAACACGTCATCCACGTATCTTCCCCAATAATGTATACCGTCAATTTTGCCTACAATTTCTTCGTGTTCCAGATGGTCAAGATATATGTTAGATACTAAACCAGATAGCGGAGAACCCATTGAGAGTCCTTCTTTTTGTTTATAGATCCTAGTGTTAAAAGTGAAAAAAATTATTTGTGAGTGTGAATTCTAATAGCGTCATGAATTCGTTAATTTCTACTTTTGACAATATACTGTTGTTAGACAAATTTTGTTTAATGACCTTGAGCGATGGTGCAATTGGGATATTTGTGTACATATCTTTCACGTCTACGCTATGCATGGAGTGTTTGCTCATTAAGGTAAGTTTCATGGTTTCTTCGCAGAAATTGAGTGTGTTTTTCAGGGATTTATTTGCTTTAAAAATGTAATGTCTTTCAAGGAACTGCTGACAAAATTTGGCGGTTCTGTAAAGGGGACTGTTTCTGAAATTAATGACAGGTCTTATTGGAATTCCTTCTTTATGAATTTTGGGGAGTGCTTTCAAAGTTGGTAATCCCGGGTTCATATTGGTTAACTTACTAGTTTGTTTTTCATTGATAATAAACATGGAAGTTTTCAAAATATTTTTCAATTTTCTCTGTATAGATTGGGTGGGGTGTTTCTTAACCTCTTCAAAGCTCGAGCTGCTGAGGAAATTGTGTGTTGTTGACATATACCTCCTTATCGATCAGCACGACCGTGTTACCCTTATCTGCTTTAGTAACAATTACATCGCTATTATTTATTTTCTCTTTCAATTCTTTAAGTTTATTAAGATTCGAATTCTTGTTGCTTTTTGAGTGTTAACTATTTTTTGAATTTCCTTGTTAGTCGTGTACCTGACTTCTTTTTGTTTATCAAGAGGAAGCCTACGTATGGCTGTTTCTGCTTCCACTACTAGTGTGGTTAGCGTTCTGTCATTGAGGTCACATTCCCAGTTGTGTTTGGGCCCCTTGCCTAGATTTTCGAGTTCATTATCGTCAAATGGAGACAGGTGGAGAAAATTGCACTGGGGTAAACTGCCTATTGTTAACTTGTTCATTCGCATCCCTGACTTTATTGAATTTATTTTTTAGGTTTCTAAATTTATTTTCTAGCGACTGTACTTTCCTATTGATTTTCGTAAATAAGATTTGATTTACAGTGAAGGAATATCTATCCCAGTCCTTCTTACTGGATAGATTTGAAGCTTCTAGGTGTGCACGATAAAGTTTGTTATTAAGATTGTTCTTCCTAATATAAGGAAATTTAATTTCTCTTTGGAAAACTCTACTATTAATTATCCTCTGTGTTCTGGCTTCATATTTATTTAATGGGCTCTTTTTCTGGTACGATTTAAAACGTGACGGAGTTATGTTCTTTTTTGAAGTATTATTTTATCTACCACTTCTTTCTCTCATACATAGCTTCATTTCTTTCCAGTTGGGAATGGTCATCCCTTGCTTGGGCTTTTGAAGCTAACATTAGAAATAAACCAAGAAAGACTGCCAAGCCCGGCTGAGGATTTTATTAAGCTTTAAACATAAGAAAATGTTTTAACAACTTTTTAATGTGTTACAGTGATCTATGTGTGTTTTCATGTACAATTTTTAACTACACCCGGTATATAAAGGGAATGTTTTAAGTGCTCCCCAAATATTTAGGCTGATGAAGACGTCAATACGAGTTAGACGTTGAAACATGTACCATGTGTTAAAAGCCAGGTGATTGTATCACGACATTTTAATAAACAGTATTGACGTGGCGGAACCATTTGGAACTTTGTTCTTAATTGTTAGACAGATTCAAATAAATTCCAAGCTATGAAATAAAAAGGCGTGGATAACGCACTCGCTAATTATGTCCATTGGCACCAGAGATAGTTTTCATCAGGAAAAACTAGCAAATAAGGTGACATGAATGAGAAATATAAAAGGTGTAGAAATAAATTGTACAAATTGCTTAATAATCAATTATTTCCAATAATCCAAGGAAAGTATTGGGCATTGTTAATACAATAACACACAACATTAATTATAAAGAAGAAATAGCAAGAGTTAGATCAGAAAATCAAGTTTATGATGATGACTTGAGCTAATATATTATGTTCCGGTGTCCTTTCAATCAAACCCGTATGGACTTTCAACCCCAGTTCAACCTGGTCAGCAAGAACCGTGCTGCCTTATTATAAAAATCTGCGGACTCTGGTCAGGGATGTCAATGAGGCAATGCAGAGACAGGAGTCTTACAGTGACAAAGGTGGATTGTCTGCCGATCGGGATATCGGACAACTTAGGTCGTAGAACGCTCTTTGATCAAAGGGCACGAAGCTTGGGAGCACCATAGCTATCGACGCTGAGAAAACCAACATTTCTATTTCCTTTCAGGATTGAATTATAACAAATTCTATCCTTTTACCCATGATGGCAGACTCCTTAAGCCTACTCCTTTATTGAATCAACTGGGATTTAAGCTTCCAGCCTCTTTCATTGGGGAGCATTCCCTGATTCCTGAATCTCCTCTCACTCTAATTTCTTCGTGTAGAAGGGGTGTACTGTAATCCCAATCAGAAGCTATCGGTTAGGACACGATCACGATCCTGGTACATAATCTTGGAGAATATCTGGTCGGCCTCTGACTTAAGTCCATGTTATCAGGTGAGGACAGAACAAGTAATGGATGCACAACAATTGGTGGGGCGCAACAATATCCTACGATTATGATATAACAATGACACTGACATGTCTGGAATTATTACGAAAATCCCAGATTATAATGCTCACCAATCAATACAAATTATATTGTAAGTAGTACATGTTTCGATCCTTCAATGGGATTCTCTTCAGCAAATTGGAATCAACCTTAATGAAACTTGCCTAATAAAACTGTTGACAAATGAAACTAACTTAAATATATACAGGTTGAAGTGACGAAACTGGGAAAAAATAAATAAGAACGATGAAAATATAAACTAAATCATTATAATAAATAATATCGTATGGCCTCGGGTGCCTGGTGCAAGCTTTGCTATTTGACACCCAGAGGGTAGCTTGCATTTCGAATTTTTTCGTAGTCAAGTATGAAAGTCAAGGATGTTAGATGTTAGATATCTAATCTCCTTGAACACAATAGCGCTTTCTAGTAGACAAATTAGGATCTTTGTGCTGGCGGAAACTCCCGAGATTAATTTTGCCATTATGATCTCGGCCTACTGAATTCAAATGGGTTCTTTGACATGCCAACATCGTATGACATGCGTATCGTATTTTTGCCGCCTTTCAAAAATCACTTACCACGGTCAGGGGCGAACCGGCAATCTTGGGGTTAGTAGACCGACACGCTATCCACTCACCACAATATATATTAAGAACCTAATGGATAAACGTTCCTGTGAATTGTAAAGAAATAAACTTAACTAGAAATCACATAAACAGGGTATCCTCATAAATATCTCGGTTAAATAAAGGTTCTCAATATTTATATATAATTAAAAGGAAAAACACTCGGAATAGCATTTTCAAACTTTTCATTGGAGCCGTGTTGGATGGTTGAAAATCAACCGAAACACATATTACCTTCTTCTTGTTCCGATTACCGAAACGGATCTACATAAGTACCTACAGAAAAGAAGCGACACTTAAGCAGTGGGAATGGAAAACATCTCAGCTCACCTTAAGCGGAATTGTAATTCCTTATGCAGTCCTCGGCTTGCAATAACAAACGAGTCGATTTCCTTTTTTATTTTTATTTATTTATTTAATAATTATTAGATACTACCATGAAAAGTTCATTTTACACTAATATTTTAACAATTTCAAATAATATTACCAAAAACAACAACAACAACAATAACAGGTAACATTTGACAGTGGTGGCAGAAGGGATAATTCTCGGGAAGGACGCAGGGAGCGATTGGGGTAGTGATTGATTAGGAGGGTGAGGGGTTAGGAATTGAGGGTGAAATGGATCTTCTAATGTTATGTTTGAATGTTCGATAGGGAGAGAATATGTCAATATTTGGAAGGGAGTTGCTAAGGGTAGGTAGATGTTTCTGTACTTCAAGACGTGGGCGAGGTATGTGGTGTAAATGGTTCTGGCGTGTTGAACGGGAGGGAACACGAGTGGGAAGAGGCTTAAGAGCATGTTACATTTTGTGTAACCATTCATAATTTTATGTAGGAAACACAGGTCCGTAAATTGTAGACGGCTTCTCAGGTCGAGTAAATTGAGCTGATTTAGAATGTCGGATTTGGCAAAGTGCCTTAGTGAAGGATTGCGAGCTTTGACAATTGATATGAAGAAATTAAAGACACTGTTCAATTTAGAAATATTGGTTATAGCCGAAGTAGACCAAATTGGAGAAGAGAAATCTAGGATAGGGAGAACATATGTGGTGAAGTATAATTTAAGTGCAGTGAGGTCTTTAATTTCTGTGAATCTGTATAGAATGCCGAGACTGCGCATTGCGCGAGATTTGATATGGTCAATGTGGGGAGAGAATGTCATTTTATCATCGTGAATAATACCAAAATCTCTTACCTGAGAAACCGTATCCAATTTATTTCCACATATTTTATAGTCCGCCTGATTTCCAGATTTCAGTAGTGAGAAAGACACATTGAAGCACCTTTTTCGGATTTGGAGATAACTTCCATTTCTTGAACCAATCAGTACATGTATTCACTGCTTCCTGGAGGTCAGCGTAGTTGTCACAACTGGAAATTTTTCTGAATATCTTGAGGTCATCAGCGTATGGAAGAAGGGAACACTGAGAATTTTGCACATATGTGTTTATATCGTCCATATACAGAACGAAGAGACGGCGTCACAGGATACTGCCCTGAGTTACTCCTGATAAGACTGGGAGCCAGGACGACACAGACCCTGGAAGCACTACCCGTTGTTGCCTATTGGATAAAAAGCTTTGTATTAGGGATAGGAAGGATCCATGTACGTTGTATCGTGAAGCAAGCTTGTGGTGGAGAAGGAAATGGTTCACGGAATCAAATGCTTTGGCTAGGTCAACATAGATTACATCTAGCTGAGATTTTTATCTATTGCTGTAATTATGGGATGGTTTAGAACAGTCAGATTTGTTAAACATGATTTTCCAGGGACGAAGCCATGTTGTTCTTCTGAGAGGTGTGGTTTGGTGAAAGTGAGGAGACGGCAATGTATTATTCTTTTGAAGACTGAAGAGAGTATAGGGACGATAGATATAGGTCTGTATGAGGAAATGTCATGCTTGCTGCCTGATTTAAAGACAGGCGGGACATCAGCTCTTTTCCATGTGTCAGGAAAAGTGCCGGAAATCATGCACCAGTTGAGTATCATGGATAAGGGGATGCTGAGAGATGCAGAGGTGTTTTTCAGGAATATAGGGCTTATGTCTGATGGTCCGGTATCTGCTTGTGGGCAGACTTTGTAAAATATTTTGGATTTCATCGGGGGTCGTTGAAATTTGAGACAGTGAATCAGAACAGACGCTAGTAAGTTGAGGGGGACTGGGGATTGGTATGGGACTGAAAACGTTGAATGGAAACATTCATTGAAATGTGTGGACCTCAATTTAAATGGGATTTCTTCATTATGGAGGTTTAAGTTAAGTGGAATTCTGGGAGTCTTTCTACGGGATGATATAAGTGTCCAAAACTTCCTCGGGTTATTCTTGAGATTTCCTGTTATGGAAGAAATGTAGCTGTTGTAATCTTCTGTCATATGAAATCTTGAAATTTTCCGTAGGTGAATAAATACATTACGTGTATGAGGATTAGGAACTGATTTCCACAGTGACCACGCACGAGTTTTGTTTTGGAGAAGGAGTTTGGTGTTTTGACTTAGCCAGTGCGGGTATTTGTTGGATTTGGGTACGGAGTAAGGAACGTGTTGTTTAATGGTCGAGTAAAGTAAATCCTCAAACAAGGACTCTGCGCTGTTTACGTCTCTCTCAGCTGTTAGCAGGCACCAGGGTAGAGATGATAAATCCAGATTGACAGCTTGCCAGTCGACCTTTCTCCAAAGAGGGAAAGCTTTCTTATCGGAGGTGAGGCTATTTTTATGTCTGCTGCCTGGGACGGGGAGAGTGGCTTCTATTGAGCTATGGTCGGTGTTCAGGATATTTCTTCCAACGGTCACAGCGACATTACGCAGGGTTGAAAATATGAGGTCCAGTGTTTCGGATTTCCTTGTTGGGTGTAGATTGTACTGTTTCAGATGTAGAACGTTTATAAAATTTGATAAGATGAAAGTATCTATTTGGGGAGAGTGTATGGTACCATTGTCTATTGATGTCCAGGAGATATGGGAGTTAAAATCGCCTAGCAACACTATTTCATTTTCATGATTGAGGGCAAGAACAGTAGAGTTGAAACATTCTTCTATGGTGTCAATTTTGCTGGAAGGTGGGCGGTAGAAGCAACCTACGAGTAAATCCATCCTTTTTGGGATAATAATCTCAACCCATATTATTTTGCAGGAAGTTTCTAAGTCAGGCCGATGTTTTGCCTTCAGTTTGTTACGAACTGCGATTGCAACACCACCACCCCTTGAGGATTTGTCGCGCCGAAACACATTGAACTCAGATGAAAACGGAAGTTCCCCACAAGATACGGAGTCAGACAACCATGTTTCTGAGAGGCAGAGGATATCAAATTGATTGATTTCGGTTAAATTTGCAAAACAGTCGGTTAGTTTATTTTTGACGCTCTGTGCGTCTGGTAGTAGAGGTTAAGGGGTCCTGGATTTAAATGAATATCACCTGATAGTAGTAGTAGTATCAAGTAAACTGTACTGGAGGAAGCACGGCAACGTTGTACTGGTCCACGAGGTGTGGTGGAAACTTGGCGGAGCACTGGGAGGTTACAAGCTGCCACGGTCGAGAAAGTAAAATGTCTCTCTGCGCAGTACCACAGAATTTCTTGAGAACAAGATACATCACTGCGGTCGGAAATGTTTTCAGACACAGTTGCACACCATATAGTACACTTGAACAGGCAAAATACCACTAAAATACAGTAATATGTCAGGGCTACTGAAACACGAGGTCTGTCACTTGCCGCCATCTTTAACAACATTTCGGAGGGTGTATGTATGGTCCACTTCCTTTGCAAGATTTGCTTGCTGAATTCCTTCTCGCCTTGTTGACAGGGAAGCCTTCCTGTTCCTAAATGATCCGCCCTGCGCGAACCTGCCCTGCTTCTGTGTGCTTTCACTTGCTAAACGTCTTTCCGCATTAGTGACAGGGAAGCGTTCCCGCTCCCAAGCGGTTCGCCCGGCACGGAAGCGCTAGGAGAGGATTTGTTGTTTAAGTGGGTGATGTGTAAGAAGCTAGGCTTAACCTCACTTTTAACGCGCCATAAGCTTGTTTAATTAACATGTAATTTTGGCTTGATACACTCTTAATATAACTTGCATAACAATTCCACGGCTAGTTGTTCTTACCCGCAATCCGCAACATTTGGAGGAGTATACGCACACGGCTTCCTTTCAACATATAACTTCGAGATTTATAAGGACATTACACTTAGCACTTTGCCGCCATAGAAAGCTCGAAGGATAATTCCCAAAGCCATTAAAACTTACGATAAGTTGGCGGTACTTCAGAACTCAAGAACTATTGACCTATACCGTTAGTGACAAATATGGTCGTCGCAACTTTCCCACTGTTCTCAGACACATGTCTTCCCCGGCAAACAGTGACGATGTCCGATGACTACACATATCTAGCAAATATACGTACATCCATTCTGAAGGAACACTGGCAGAGACCGTACTTGCTTTTATCTGTTACTGGGTGTAACTGTCACATACATAGTGCAGTCGCTACTGTGCCACATGTAGAATCGAAGGAAATGTGTTGTGTATCTCAATGGCATTGAAAAAATGATGGCCGCAGGATTCTTTGGAAATACAGATCACAAATCTGGTAAATCTAGTTACATGTTTAAAAAGTTTTGTAGGGAACAGACACACAAACACTCTTATTTATAAACTACAAGCTGAACCCGGCATGCGTTGCAATGCCAATCAAAGAAAATGTTGGCGTTGAAATTCTGTTTCTTGAAGTGCATTTGGATACACAACATGTTTTTCAATTTCCGTTAACTGCCTCTAAGCTATCGTAAAATGGATTTTCTAATTTAGAACCATTCGTGAGAGCGTGCACAACAACTTTCAAAAGTTTCATCGCAATCGGATGAATGGCATAGGAACGTATACGGGATTTTTTTGAACGATTCGTGCGCTGTCACTCATTTGTTGAATCTACTCGTACGCTGCCTATTGAGAAATGGATTTACTAAGTCGAAACCCTACCCTGGCGTGTACACAATAACTCATCAAGGTTTCATCACAATCGAAGATGGTTAATTGATTTTGTTAAAACGCTTGGCGCCTCGTCACCCATTTGTTGCATATACTCGTGCGCTACCTATTGTGAAATGGATTTACTAAGTCGAAACCCTTCCCTGGCGTGTACACAATAACTCATCAATGATTCATCGCAATCGGATGAATGGTATATGCACGTATACGGGGTTTTGTTTAAACGATTCGTGCGCTGTCACTCATTTGTTGAATCTACTCGTGCGCTACCTATTGAGAAATGTATTACTAAGTCGAAGCCCTTCCCTGGCGTGTACACAATAACTCATCAAGGTTTCATCGCAATCGAAGAATGTTATATGAACGCAATAGGGGATTTTGTTGAAACGCTTCGCGCGTCGTCACCTATTTGTTGCATCTACTCTTGCGCTACTTATTGTGAAATGGATTTACTAAGTCCCCTTCCCTGGCGGGTACACAATAACTGATCAATGTTTCATCGCAATCGGATGAATAGTATATGAACGCATACCTGATTTTGTTTAAAGGATTCGCGCTCCTTCACTCATTTGTTGAATCTACTCGTGCGCTACCTACTGTAAAATGTATTTACTAAGTGAGAAACCGTCACGTAAGTGTCCACAACATCTCACCCAAGTTTCATCGCTATCGGACTAATGGGATATGAAGACATAGGGAACTGTATTGAAAAGCTCCGCGTGTCGTCGTTCATTTGTCGAATCTACTCGTGTGCTACCTACTGTGAAATGTATTTACTAAGCCAGAAACCTTCCTTGGAGTGTCCACCATATTTCACCCTAGTTTCACCGCTAACGTCAGAATGGTATATGACCTTATACGGGACTTTGTTGAAACGCTTCGCGCGTCATCCCTCATTTGTTGAATGAACTTGTGCGCTGCATATTGTATAGTGGATTTACTAAGCCAGAAATGACGTGTACACAACATCTCACCCAAGATTCATAGCTACGGACGAATGGTACATGAATGCATACGGGACTTGGTTGAAACGCTTCGTGTGTCGTCGCTCATTTGTTGATTCTACTCTTGCGCTACATATTGTAATATGGATGTACTCAGCCAGAAACCTTCCCTGGAGTGTACACAACATCTCACCCAAGTTTCATCGCAATCGGATGAATGGTATGTGAACGTATACGGTACGTTGTCGAAACGCTTCGCGCGTAGTCACTCATTTGTTGAATATAAACGTGCGCTTCGTATTGTAAAATGGATTTACTTAGCCAGAAACCTTTCCTGGAATGAACACAATAATTCACCAAACATTTATCACTATCAGACGAATGGTATATGACTTTATACGGGACTTTGTTGAAACGCTTCGCGTGTCATCGCTCATTTGTTGAATCTACTGGTGCGCTACCTATTGTAAAATGTATGTACTAAGCCAGAAACCTTCCCTGGGGTGTACACAACATTTTACGCAAGTTTCATAGCTATCGGATGAATGGTATATGAAATTATATGGGACTTTGTTGAAACGCTTCGCGCGTCGTCTCTCATTTGTTGATTCTACTCGTGCTCTACCTATTTTTAAAGGGATTTACTAAGCTAGAAACCTTCCCTGGAGTGCATACAAACTCTCAGCCTAGTTTCATCGCTATGGGACGAATGGTATATGAACGCATACGGGACTTTGTTGAATCGCTTTGTGCGTCGTCCCTCGTTTGTTCAATCTACTCGTGCACTACCTATTATAACACGGATTTACTAAGCCAGAAACCTTACCTGTAGTGTAACAACCTCTCACCCAAGTTTCATCGCTATCGGACCACTGGTATGTGAACGCATGCAGGACTTTGTTGAAACGCTTCGCCCGTCGTTGCTCATTCGTTAAATCTACTCATGCGCTACCTATTGTTAAGTGGATTGATTAAGCCAGAAGCCTTCCCTGAAGTTTGCACAACATCTCACCCAAGTTTCATCGCTATCGGATGAATGGTATATGAAATTATATGGGACTTTGTTGAAACGCTTCGCGCGTCGTCGCTCATTTGTTGATTCTACTCGTGCTCTACCTATTTTTAAAGGGATTTACTAAGATAGAAACCTTCCCTGGAGTGCATACAAACTCTCAGCCTAGTTTCATCGCTATGGGACGAATGGTATATGAACGCAAACGTGACTTTGTTGAAATGCTTCGAGCGTCGTAGCTCATTTGTTCAATCTACTCGTGCGCTGCCTGTTGTAAAGTGGATGTACTAAGCCAGAAAATTTCCCTGCAGTGTACATAACATTTTACTCAAGTTTCATAGCTATCGGACGAATGGTATATGAATGCTTACGGGACTTTGTTGAAACGCTTTGCGTGTCGTCGCTCATTTGTTAAATTTACTCGTGCGCTATCTACTGTGAAATGTATTCACTAATTTTGAAACCTTCACGTAAGTGTACACAACATCTCACCCAAGTTTCATCGCTATCGGACGAATGGTATATGAACACATACGGGACTTTGTTGAAATGCTTCGCGCATCGTCGCTCATTTGTTAAATCTACACGTGCGCTACCTATTGTGAAATGGATTTACTAAGTCTCAAACCTTCCTTGGAGTGTACTCAACATCTCACCCAAGTTTCATCGCAATCGGACGAATGGTATATGAACGCATAGGAGACATACCCACAGACAGACAGACAAACTATCACGTAACATTGATTTTTATATATATACTAGCAGAAGTACCATTCTTCGAACGGTCTTCGGTATTAATAACCAGATGTTATCAATTGAGCTACTGCTGCAATGTTTAGGGGCTTGGAACCTGTTTGTTGGCAAAGAAAAATTATTAGTAAAAATGTGTTCTCAAACTAAATTTACCTAATGTGTTCTTCCTGGCGTGAAAATAAAATTTAAAACTTCGTAGACGAATCGCAATACACGTCACATACGAACTGACCCTAACCGTTGTGTCAAGTGCCCAACTACAGGAAGACCCCTTTCATAAATTATAAAGGCTTGTGGTGCATGAAAATTCAGTGTTTTTAGCCTCCAATGGCCCAAATTCCTAAAATCAGCAAAAAACAGTCTACTATTTCTAATCAGGAATTTTTAATATAATGTTGCTGTTTGGAGATATAACAGACCTTCTGTACGACATATCGCACGTGTAAGTCGTGTGAAAAAAATCTAGGGTACTCCATTAGCAATCTTTCACAGAAATGTAATAAATGGAGTGGTATTACTTATTCCAGAAATAGATGGAAATTTGGATGCCACCTCTTGATATACTGTTGTCATGGTTAGTGGCTTGCATTCCTTCTTTAGTTTATTAAATGAAATTAGTTTTCTGGGAATATCTAAGAAACTGTTGGGTTTAGAGCCTTAAAATATAGTTTTCGGGGACCCTTTACGGCTCTTGAGGGGCCCCGAGTTTTGTTTCTGACCCCAAGGGTTTGAAAATGAGCTTTGTCTCTTCGTTGTACGCCATAATAATGATAATAATTAAAATAATAATAATAATAATAATATAACAATATAGGGATAGGGATACAATAGACCTTCCGGACCATACCCGTACGTGTAAATCACGTTAAAAAATTCCAGATTACCCCTTGACCCCTTAAGCGCATTATATGTATTGATGAATATTTCAGCTTAATTTGGATCCGTTATAACCTTATTGCCGTTTGCAAACCTTCACAGTAATGTAATAAATGGAATTGTATTGCGTCTTACAGAAATAGATGGACCTCTGAGATTCTGTTGCCATTGTTACCGGCATGCATTCCTTCATTAATTTATTAAGTGAAATTAGTTTTTTGGGAATATCTCAAGAACTGTTGGTTTTAGGGCCTTAAAATATGGTTTTCGGGGTCCTTTTAGGGCCCCCGAGTTTCGTTTCTCACATTGAGGGGCTGAAAATGAGCTTTGTTTCACCCTTCTACGCCTATTTCAGCATGTATTTTAAGGGGGTAGGGCCCCTTTTATGAGAGGTACCGAGAAGAGTTACATCAATGATTAGTGTGGTGCCTCTGATGGATATCTGTATCAAATTTTAAGTTGATCCACCCAGCCGTTCTCAAGTTATAAGGACTCGTAGAAGTTGTCCACAGACACACAGACAGACAGACAGACAGACAGACAGACAGACAAAAAATTTATTTTTGCGCGCATCCGTCACAAAACAGCCTGAAACGCGCAAATATCGCAAATTTCCGTGGAAATTCAGAAAAAACAGACAAACTTTCATTTTTATATATATACTAGCAGGTACCCGCGGCTTCGCTCGCGTCATAGTCCTGTCATATTGTTATTCAATGAAAAGCAGGGTTTACCCCGTTAACACCCCTTTAGAACCTGAATACCCAAAATTCCCTCCTTATTAGACGTTTTCGACACACAACAAACATATCCCCAAAATATCATTCTTCTAACATTAATAGATTTGGTTGGTCGATGAGAGTGAATATACAAAAATCTTTCCTTAGTGGACGTTTTTCTTCCAGAATTTCACCCCTCCCCAAGGGCCCCTTAAATTGGAGCTATGAAAAAACGGTCGAACACCTATTTATTTAATTATTTATTTATTAATTATTAAGCTGATTGTTTTCCTCTGAGTTTCAAACTCCTCGCCTATGTCGATTAAGAGATGCACGCTCCGATAGGAATCCTTCAACCCCCACTTTTCACCCCTTTCACTCAAAATATACACCACATCGAAAAACCATTAGACATGTGTCAGCTTATTTTTAATGATTAGTTTATATGCCAAGTATCACGTCCCCAAATGAATCCACTCGTGAGATGTTGTTATTCAATGAAATGCACGTTTACACCCTTAATACCCCTTTAGAACCTGAATATCCAAAAATCTTTCCTTTGTGGACGTTTTCGACATACAACGAACATATCCAAAAAAATTCATGTTTCTAACTTCAATAATTTTGGCTGGGCGATGATGAGTGAGCGAGTCAGTCAGGACATTTTCTTTCATTTATTTTTGAGAATTTCACCCCTCCCCATGAACCCCTTAAATGGGATTTATGAAAAAACAAACGTTTAAACACCTATTTACTTATTTATTACGCTGATTTTTTTCCGCTGAATTTCAAACTTCTCGCTTATGTCGTTTAAATATACACGCTCCGTTAAGAATCCTTAGCCCCCAATATATACCCCTTTCACCTCATTGTATACACCATATCGATAAACCCTTAGACATATGTTTGCTTATTTTATTAATTAATTTATATGCCGAATATCACATCCCCAAATGAAACAACTCGTGAAATATTGTTAATAAATGAAATGCAAGTTTTACCCCCTTAACACCCCTTCAGAACATGAATATCCAAAAATCCATCCCTAGTGGACGTTTTAGACATACAACGAACATACCCCCCAATTTTTTAAGTTTCTAACTGCAATAGGTTTGGCTGGGGGATGAGTGAATATCCAAAAATCCTTCCTTAGTGGACTTCCTTCCCATGAATTTCACCCCTCCCCATGAGCCTCTTAAATTGGATTTATGAAACAACGGTCGACCACCTATTTACTTATTTTTCAAGCTGATTTTCCCCCTGAGTTTCGTACTGTATGCCTCTGTCTTTTAAGAGATACTTGCTCCGTTAGGATTCATTGAACCCCCACTTTTCACACATACACCTCATAATATACACTACACCGAAAAACCCTCAGACATGTGTCTTCTTATTCTTAATGATGAGTTTATATGCCGAGTATCGCATCTTCCAAGGAAACCAATCAGGAGATATTGTTATTCAATTAAATGCAGTCTACCCCCTTAACACCCCTTGAGAACCTGAATATCCAAAAATCCTTCCATGGTGAACGTTTCCGACATACAACGAACATAACCCCAAAATGTCATGTTTCTAACTTCAATAATTTTGGCTGGGGGATAATGAGTGAGTGAGTGAGTGAGGGTGTCAGGACATTTTCGTTCATTTATTTTTCAGAATTTGACCCCTCTCATGAACCCCTTAGATTGGATTTATGAAAAGAAAACCGGTCGAACACCTTTTACTTATGTTTAAGATGTTCTTCACCCCTGAGTTTGAAATGTGAGTGAGTTAATCAGTTAGAACACTTTCTTTCCTGTTTTTTTCCCCCAGAATTTCACCCCTTTCCAAAGGCCATATAATTGGATTTATGAAAAAAACGGTCGAACACCTATTTACTTACATTTTAAGCTGTTTTTTGTGCTGAATTTCAAACTTCTCGCCTATGTCGTTTAAGAGATAAACGCTCCGTTAATAATCCTTCAACACCCAATTTTCACCCCTTTCACCTCTTAACATACACCACATCGATAAACCCTTAGACATATGTCTGCTTATTTTTAATGATTAGTTTATATGCCGAATATCACATCCCCAAAGAAACAACTCATGAGATATCGTTATTCAATGAAATGCACGTTTACCCCCTTAACACCTCTTCAGAACCCGAATAAACGAAAATCCTTCCTTAGTTTACGTTTTCGGCATACAGCGAACATATTCCCAAAATTTAATGTTTCCAACTTCAATAGTTTTTGCTGGGCGATGATGAGTGAGTGAGTCAGTCAGGTCATTTTCTTTCAATTATTTTTACCAGAAATTTACCCCTCCCCATGGGCCCCTTAAATTGGATTTATGAAGAAACGCTCAAACACCTATTAACTTATGTTTAAGCTGTCTTTTTCCCCTGAGTTTGATGAGTAAGTGAGTTAGTCAGTAGTTAGGACACTTTCTCTCCTTTTCCCCCCGAATTTCATCCCACCCCATTGGCCCCATAAATTGAATTTATGAAAAAACGGTCGAACACCGATTTACTTATTTTTAAGCTGATTTTTTCCCGCTGAGTTTCAAATTTCTCGCCTAAGTCGTTTAAGAGATACACGCTCCAATAGGAATCCTTCAACCCCCACTTTTCACCCCTTTCACCTTATAATAGACACCACATCGAAAAACCCTTACACACATGTCTGCTTATTTTTAATGATTAGTTTGTATGCCGAGTATCACATTCTCAAATGAACCCACTCGTGAGATATTGTTATTCAATAAAATGCAGGTTTAGCCCCCCTAAAACCTCTTTAGAACCTCAATATCCGAAAATCCTCTCTTAGTGTACGGTTTTGACATACAACGAACAACGAACATACCAGAAATTTACCCCTCCCCATGGGCCCCTTAAATTGGATTTATGAAGAAACGCTCGATCACCTATTAACTTATTTTTAAGCTGTCATTTTCCCCTGAGTTTGATGAGTAAGTGAGTTAGTCAGTAGTTAGGACACTTTCTCTCCTTTTTTCCCCCGAATTTCATCCCACCCCCATTGGCCCCTTAAATTGAATTTTTGAAAAAAACGGTCGAACACCGATTTACTTATTTTTAAGCTGATTTTTTCCCGCTGAGTTTCAAACTTCTCGCCTATGTCGTTTAAGACATACACGCTCCGATAGGAATCCTTCAACCCCCACTTTTCACCCCTTTCACCTTATAATAGACACCACATCGAAAAACCCTTACACACATGTCTGCTTATTTTTATTGATTAGTTCGTATGCCGAGTATCACATCCTCAAATGAAACCACTCGTGAGATATTGTCATTCAATAAAATGCAGATTTAGCCCCCTTAAGGCCCCTTTAGAACCTGAATATCCGAAAATCCTCTCTTAGTGTACGGTTTTGACATACAACGAACAACGAACATAACCCCAAAATCTCATGTTTTTAACTTCAATAATTTTGGCTTGCGATGATGAGTGAGTGAGTGAGTGAGGACATTTTCTTTCATTTTTCTTCCAGAATTTCACCCCTCCCCAAGAACCCCTTAAATTTGATTTATGAAAAAAAAACCTGTCGAACACTTATTTACTTATATTTAAGCAGTTTTCTGTCCCTGAGTTTGAGGAGTGAGTCAGTCAGTCAATCAGTTAGGACTCTTTCTTTCCTGTTCCCCCCCCGCAGAATTTCACCCCTCCCCATGGGCCCCTTAAATTAGATTTATGAAAAAAAAAAGAACGGTCGAACTCCTATTTACTTATCTTTTAACCTGATTTTTTCCGCTGAGTTTCAAACTCCTGGCCTATGTCGTTCAAGAGATACACGCTCCGATAAGAATCCTTCAACCCCCACTTTTTACCCCTTTCACCTCATAATATACACCAAATCGAAAAACCCTCACACACGTGCCTTCTTATTTTTAATGATGTATTTATATGCCGAGTATCACATCCCTCAATGAAACCAAGCCGGAGATATTGTTATTCAATGAAATGCAGGTGTACCCCCTTAACACCCCTTTAGAACCTGAATATCCAAAAATCCTTCCTTAGTGGGCGTTTTCGACTTTCAACGAACATATCCCCAAAATTTCATGTTTCTAACTTTAATAGTTTTGGCTGGGCGATGATGAGTCAGTCAGTCAGTCAGTCAGTCAGTCAGTCAGGACACTTGTTTTTATATAATAGATAGACTAAGCTAGAAACCTTCCCCGGAGTGCATACAAAATCTCAGCCTAGTTTCATCGCTATCGGACGAATGGTATATGAACGCAAACGGGACTTTGTTGAAATGCTTCGTGCGTCGTAGCTCATTTGTTGAATCTACTCGTGCGCTGCCTATTGTAAAGTGGATGTACTAAGCCAGAAAATTTCCCTGCAGTGTACACAACATTTTACGCAAGTTTCATAGCTATCGGACGAATGGTATATAAATGCATACGGGACTTTGTTGAAACGCTTTCCGTGTCGTCGCTCATTTGTTGAATTTTCTCCTGCGCTATCTACTGTGAAATGTATTCACTAATTTTGAAACCTTCACGTAAGTGTACACAACATCTCACCCAAGTTTCATCGCTATCGGACGAATGGTATATGAACACATACGGGACTTTGTTGAAATGCTTCGCGCATCGTCGCTCATTTGTTGAATCTACACGTGCGCTACCTATTGTGAAATGGATTTACTAAGTCAGAAACCTTCCTTGGAATGTACTCAACATCTCACCCAAGTTTCATCGCAATCGGACGAATGGTATATGAACGCATAGGAGACATACTCACAGACAGACAGACAAACTATCACGTAACATTGATTTTTATATATATAGACTAGCAGAAGTACCCGTTCTTCGAACGGTGTTCGGTGTTAACACCAGTCATTATCAATTGAGCTACTGTTGCAATGGTTAGCGGTTTGTCATTGCTTTTTAAGTTTATCAGAACGAAGTTAGTTTTCTGGGAATATCACACACACTGTTAATTTAAGGGCCTTAAAATGTGGATTTTGGAGACCCTTCATAGACTCCCGAAATTTGTGTCTCACATTGAGAAGCGCAACATATGCTTTGGTCGTCCTTCTAGGATAATTTTAAATTTCGCCTATTTTAGCATGTATTTTGAGAAGTTTTTCCCTATATCCACCTTTCCACTGTATGAAAAGTACGGTGAAGTGTTTTATAAATGATTGGTGTAGCCTATTGACTCTTATGGATACCATACTTATTTTTATGATGCATCAAGCATCTGTACACGAGTTATAGGCGTACATGGAGATACACAGAAAGACAGACAGACAATTCTATTGTCTACAACATTTCACCCAGATATCCAAATATGGGTATATCTTCCACGCAGTATCAAACAAAATCATCCTTACGATGAACCCGTATGTCGACAAAAATAAATAAATTATGAGTTAAATGTGCTCTCAAGCTAAATTCACGTAACGTGTAGGCCTACTTCCTGACGTGAAATAGAACTGAAAGCCTTGTAGACGAAACCCAATTCACGTCACATAAAAACTGACCCTCTACGTTGTGTTAGGTCCCCATACAAAGGAAGACCCCTTTCATAAATTATAAAGGCTCGTGGTGCATACAAATTCAGGTTCCTTAACCTCAAATGGCCCAAATTCCTAAAGTCCGCAAAAAATGCTGATTCAATTCAGGATTTTTTGAAAATAATGTTGCTGTTTGGAGATATAACAGACCTTCTGTACTATAATATGTCATACGTGAAAATTGCGTGAAAAAAAACTAGTTTAAGCCTTGACCCCCTTAATTGCATTGATGAATTATACAGTCTAAGTTGGTTCCGTGATAACCTTATAGCCATTTGCAAACTTTTACAGAAATGTAATAAATGGAGTGACATTGCTTCTTACAGAAAGAGAAGGAAAGTTGGATGTCACCCCTTGAGGTAATGTTGTCATGGTTACCGACATTGCATTCCTTCATTAGTTTGTTAAATTAAATTAGTTTTCAGGGAATAGCTCAGAAACTGTTGGTTTTAGAGCCTTATAATGTAGTGTTTGAGGTACCTTTAGGACCCCCGAGTTTAATTTCGGGCATCGAGGGGCTTTGTATCATCGTTGTAAGCAATAATATACTACTACTACTACTACTACTACTGCTAATAATAATAATATATATGGATAGGAATATAATAGACATTCCGTACCACAACCGCAGGTGTAAATCGCGTGAAATAATTCTAGGGTACCCCTTGTCCCCCTAAAGGTCATTATACGTTCCATGATAACATTCTAGCCGTTTGCAAACTTTCACGCTAATGTAATTAATGGAATTGCATTGCGTCTTACAGCAATAGGTAGACCTCTGCGATTCTGTTGCCATGGTTACCGGCTTGCATTCGTTCATTAGTTTATTTTATGCATAACTACCTGGATTATTCTATTTGAAAGCATATTGTTAATCAAACGTGACATTTGACTGCACTTTGTCAGCTTAAAGAACTTGTACAAAATACCTTCTCTCCACACTGTGTCGTAGGCAGTTGTTATATCAATAAACACTGCCCCACTCTTCAATCGCTTTTTTAAACTTCTCACAATATGTGTTGTCAAGGCAAGCACCTGATCTTTCCAATTACGTTGAGGTCTGAAACCAGCCTGCTCGATAGGAATGCTTTTACAAATTAGGGGGCTTATTCTATTATAAATAAGTCGTTCCAGGAGCTTAAAACAAACGCTCCTCAAGGTGATTGGTCTGTAGCGTTCAACAGAATTCGGAGGTTTATCAGGTTTTACGATAGCTAGAATCATAGTTCGTTTGAACTCTGAAGGAAGTTTAGTTGTTTGAAGGATGATTGAAAAGAACTGCACTAACAAATTCCTCACATTCTTTCCTAAGTGCTTCAGAAATTCTGGGTGTATAACATAAAAAGCCGGGGCTTTTCCATTTTTCAATACTTTTAGGGGAAGCAGTAGCTCTTGTTCAGTAAAAGGACCAGAAAAATGAGGGTACTGGTACTCAATAATGGTCTTCCACAAGGATCTGTTCTTTCTCCATTATTTTTTAATCGGTATATAGCAGACATACCTACTACCAGCTCTCGTCAGTTTGCTTATGCTGATGATCAAGCAATAGTTACTCAACATGCGGAAGCTAATGTGATAGGGAGAACTTTAAATGCGGACTTGAATGTCCTATGCAAATACTACGAAAAGTGATGCTGGAAGCCCAGCTCTAGTAAAACGGAAACCTGCTTCTTCCATTTAAACAATCAGGAAGCGAACTCTACACTGAAAGTGTCTCTTAATGGAGGCCCTCTCCCTCATAATGCCAACCCCAAATATCTTGGAGTTACTCTTGACCGAACGTTATCGTACAGGAAGCATCTCACCAACCTAGCTGCCAAATTAAGGACACGTAACAATATCAACCACAAACTTGCTGGCTCCACATGGCGAGCGTTTGCAACTACATTGCGTACTTCGGCGATGGCACTTGTACTTTCAACAGCTGAGTACCGTTCCTCAGTTTGGGTCATGTTAAAAAGGTGGACACAGTCCTGAATGAGACAATGCGTATTATTAGTGGCACAATAAAATCCACCCCTCTTTTCTGTTTGCCTGTGCTTCGTCACATAGAAACGCCTAGAATTAGAAGATTGAACAACTTGGTCAGGGAATACAACAAGATATTGGCCAATCCTGAACTCCCCATTCATGAAGATGCTAGGACCATATATAGACGTCTCAAGTCAAGATCTCCACCTATTCAAACAGCACAGGAACTGGTTAGGAAGGTTTATGATCCAAATGCTGATTGGCAAAAAGCGTGGAACATCATAGCTCCATTGCAATGGCAGGCATTGTTCAACATTCAAAATCTGCCAGCTGGATTTGATTTGCCCCGCAAGAGATGGGTAACTCTCAACAGAGTCCGCACTAACCACGGGAGATGCGGATCAATGATGTTTAAATGGGGTATGCGATCTTCCCCAACCTGTGATTGTGGTGCAGTTAGACAGACTATGAACCATATTGTCACTGAGAGTATTAGTAGGGCATTCACTGGATCAACACAGGACTTTGTAATAGCCTCTACTGAAGCCATAAGACGGCTAGAAAATTTAGACATTAATATTTGAACACTCTTTCCCTTGCATGATTGTTACAGTTGTAATGTGTTACCTATTGTATGTATGTATATTGTTTATGATGTTTGTTTTGTGTTGTACCATACGCCAATAATAATAATTAGTTTATTAAATGAAATTAGTATCCTGGGAATATCTTAAAAACGGTTGGTTTTAGGGCCTTAAAATATGGTTTTCGGGGACCCTTTAGGGCCCCTGAGTTTTGTCTCTCACATTGAGGGGCTGAGAATGAGGTTTGTTTCGTCCTTCTACGCCTATTTCAGCATGTATTTTATGAGAGGTACGGAGAAGAGTTACATCAAAGATTAGTCTTGTGCCTCTGAATGATATCTGTACCAAATGTTTGGTTGATACACCCAGCCGTTCTCGAGTTATAAGGGAATAAACTTGACCACAAACAAACAGACAGACAGACAAAAAAACATTTTCACGCGTATCCAACATAAAACAGTCTGAAATTCGCAAATAACGCAAATTTCCGAAGAAATTCAGAAAAAACATGCAAACTTTCATTTTTATATATAGAGAGATAGACTGCACCTCTCGGTGTTGACCGTGTTTTATTGCACAAACTTAGGTTTTACTCGCTAACCATTGGAGATACACGAAAAGTGATCAGGACCTTTCGGATAGAAAAATAAATGTATGCCTTTAAAAGTTTGCTGTTTCTTAGCATTCTCTTCTTACTTGAAATGGAAATATGAAATTTTGAAACCAAAGGGTGGATTGACATCACTAAAATGGTCGCCATTTTTAAATAGTGCAAAATATCGAAATCAAAGGTAGCTTATATATAACTCTGGTAAATCAGCTACATCGATGCACAATTTCATTTCAATCGGACCAGTGGTTCTTGCGTGTTTGAGTAACAGACAGGACGACAGACAGACAGACAAACACCATCTCATTTGTATATATTAGTATGAAGATTGTTAAAACATGTTGAAGAAGACTACCATACATGCTTATGATACGTGCAGTACTTCATATCGATTCTCTTGTGAAATGTCATTCTAACTCAGTATGGCCGGTTAGTGAGTTCGGTATTGTTGTATAAAGGGGAAGAATAGGGAGGTCATCTGCCTTTTTGAATCACTGTGAGTCCTTGTAACTCCATAAATCAGAGGGAAACCTACCAGAACATCGTGTAAAATTATTATCATTCTCATTAGTGGTCTCAGAAATTGTGGCATTTGATGCAATCGCCTAATTCAACGGGTGGGATGGATGTCAGTTTAACCAACATAAGTATTGTGGCGTGCTCAGTCAGATCCACCAGCGCCTTGCCTTTGTCCACTCTCGTTACTTTGACTTCTAAGTTATGCGACAGCCATCTGGTTCCTTCTTAAGAATAAATGGCTTTATTCCTTCCAAGAGTGCAGAAGTCTGGAACTCTAATCTCTTTGGCTCATTGTCTTCCTGAGAATTCTGGATTGACCGGGACTGCGGGTACGTTGTGTTTTGTTAGAGATGTTATGTTGGAAGTGACTAGGAATGTCCGCAGATGATAAGGGACCGAAAGGTTTTGTAGTACGCGAAAATGCCTTATTAGATAATCATTACTGGAAAATGTTGTTCCGCAAGTCTCGCAGGCGTAAGGTTTTCTGTCGCTATGAAAGAACATAGGTATATTCTAAGATCCATTTTGGTCGAACGACTTACCGCATACAGTACATAACATAGCTTATTAGTCAGTTTGAATTAACAGGTATGATTTTGAATGGCATTTTCGAAAAGATTTCGACCCGCAGGTACTGCAAAAATGGGCCTTTCGGCTACAATGCGTCGGGACATGTTTCTTGATGTCAGGTTGGACTGGCGTGTTGCTCTTCTAGTTACCACGGTGAACGAATGAGGCTCCGCATTTATTGTTTGCTCAGTTGTATTACGCGCTGTGGAAGATTGCTTTGTTAGACAGTTTCAAATAAATTCGAAGCCATGAAAGAAAAAGGAGTGGATAACGCACTCGTTAATTTTATCCAATCACACCAGAGAAAGATTTCATCAGGAAAAAACTAGCAAATAAGATGACATGAAGGAGAAATATAAAAGGTGTAGAATTAAATTATACAAATTGCTTAATAAGCAATTATTTCGAATAAACCAAGAAAAGTATTGGACATTGCCAATAATATAACACACAGCATTAATTATAATAAAGAAAAGCAAAAGTTAGACCTGATGATGACTTGAGCTAATATATTATGTTCCGGTTTAGGTTGAAGGCAAACCCGTATGGACATTTGGTGTATTCCTTGTAATACACCTTCAGTTAGAGTTAGCTCTTGCTGCTCTCTGCTTTTTTCAATTAGCCTCATTGATTTAATATTCCTCCTTGCAGAGACAATCGGCGACCCTCTGTGTTCTATTTGCTCCGTACACGCGCTTATGTTGTTTTAAGTCTGTTGTAGATGTGTACCTTTTATGGATTCTACCTAGCGGCATCTTGCGGCTACCCGCTGAAGTACTTCAAACTCCTCTAGTCAAGAGGATATACACACCAATCCACCAGGCATCGTCTGCGTCGTCAGCTAACATCTCCTAGAAGAATAAAAATTTGTGTACAGAGTTTTTTATTGTTTTTATGTTTCCCATTTTGCTATATTCTCTTTTGTTCCCTTCCCCTTCCTTTTGGCCCACCCTGCTACCTCGTGCGCCCGGCCGTTCCCTCTCTCTTCTTATCGAGTCGTCAACTTGTGAGTTCGGCTCCTCAACCGAGGTACAATTTTAAATCGCCGCAATGTTGTGGTATTGGATGTAAGCTAACGGCTACCAGATGCCATCAACCTTCAGCGGCTATATAAAGCTAAGTGCAAATGTTCAATGATTTTAAACACATTTTAATGGTTTTAATCTAAGCTGAATGCTTTTATTCGAAATTTATAGACAGTGTGGGGAATTACGCACTATTGTGCAATAACTGTCTTCGTGGGATTTACATTGTCATGTTTTATCTAACCAAGCTTGCTTGAAAACATGAAATTTAGTACTTCTTGTTCAAAATAAAGGGGATAACTTCCTCACACCGTGGGATTTCTGCTTATACTCATAGCTGTCTACAAACTTGGCTTTTTCCTCCGTGGGATTCTTACCGCTCCATTTAACTGTCTACAGTTCGGGACTTTTCCATTTAAATAAATTTCAAACCGCGAAGAACTATGCTCAATGCTGTCAAATTGCTGGAGCTTCAAGTTAAATAGAACCAAGAACTGCAACCCACAATCTTTCCAACGCAATAAACTTATTCAAGTTCAAATTAAACTAAGTTTTCTCCATGAACTGCAATAACGTTTCGCTTGTTCCATGAACTTTCTGTGCTGCAATAGTGAAATTTTCCAATCTATCAACAGCCTTTAGTGCAAAACAGTGTCCGTTTAACTATCTACCGCGTTTGACTGAGAGCAATAAAACTGACCAGAATTTTGAATTCCTATCTCCTTTTCTCCAAATACCTTTTAATAACAAAATTAATTTAAAATTTAAATTTTAGTCCAAACTCTACGAGGCTTCGCTTATAATTAAGCGCCCTTCCAACTTTACTCCATTTCCCATTTATTCACTCTGCGACAATATATGTGGCTATAGCCCACATTTTAATATGTATTGTTTTTCCCTTCGAAAACTAGGGAGTTCTACTTTTTTGCAATTATAAAAGAGTTATCTAATTGTTTAATCCAGGCTTCACAAAAGGTGACCTGCCCTATTAGAGTTTAAAATCTCTTAAATTCAGCTTAAATAGAAGTGGTTGTAGGAACCACTTATTCATCCCTTCTCTTTTCTTGTCCTGCTGAGTTCAGGAATTCCTAAATTTTGCCTTTACTAAGGTATCCAAGGGCCTTAATTTAAAAAAAAAAAATGATATACCACCTAATTCATTTATAGAAATATTAAATAATTTTATAATTACTTTATTATTATCCTTCTAAGCTTGAAGCTTTCTCATTGTAACTACTTTTCAAACCCTTGTATGGGTTTAGCGCTTGTTACAGGTTTCAAACCTTGAAATTTTCCGTCGTAATCCTTTATAATTAACCTAAAGAGTTCGTAACGTTTTAATTATACGCTTGTCAAATAACTTGTGTAAGCGTTTTGTACAAACAGGGGTCTCAGACTTCCAAGTTGTTAAAACCACAATCTATTAAAATAGCTAAATTTTTCTTAACTCAAAATAAGATTCTAATAATTGTTAAAATAATTCTTTATTGTTTTCCGCTTTATCTCTCTTGCTAGAATCACGGTTAGGCAGGACCTTCTCTTCCCTGACTCTTCTCCAAAATTATTGCTTATTTCAAAATAGATAAGGCAATCGCTATATCAAGAAAACTTTACCACTTGTTGCGTTTAAAACAAAGCTACAAATAACAACATTTGCAAAGTTTCTCTTTGCTGTTACAGCTAATTCTAGTAAACCATTGAGGCAAATACAGCTCGCTCCACCAGCTTCCTATTTGTAGAGACTTGTTCTCTAAACTTGTGTTTTAATCTTCAAAATTTCATTTTTGTTTAAGGGGATACGTAACGTTTAAAAAGGTCAAAAATATCATATTTGATATTTTTATATCTTACGGATCTCTGAAGTCTGCTCTTTAAAATGAAGTGTAATACATTATAGTTTAACCATTGAAAGTTGCCACAAATTTAATTTAAACTTGCGCTAATCATGAGAAAATGGCTGCGAATTACATTGCCAAAACTCCGCGATTATGAAATGTAGGATTTAGGGACGTTTCGCAATCAAGAGGACTTTCTTTATCTTTTAATTCTGTGGTGGCTAGACTGCACTGTTTTTGATTGTCTTTTGTTTATTCCTTGTGTATTCCATGACATGAATTTCCATGGTTACTACTTAGAGTTGTTTATTTTTGATGCGATTTGAGCTAATTAGCTGTGAATATACAGTAACTCAAGTTCAAAATGCCTAGAAGTAACCGTGTTTTTAAGAAAAGTAGGAATATTGGAATTGCAAAGAGCAAAAATGCTGTAAGTGTTTTACCACAACTGAGGAGAAGCCAAGTGGAGACTTGAATGTAAACAAAGTCATTGAGGTTAGTGAAACTTCCGACAGTGCTTCATAGAAGAAGTTAGCCTCAAGCAGTGATATTTATGAAGAAGTGTGTAACGAAAGGATGGTTTTCAAACTTATAAATAGTACACTTCCACAAGATGCCATGAGTGAATTTCTTCATGGGAATTGTCAAAATCCTAATGAATCGGTAAACAACGTTATAATGGTCTCGTATCCCTAAAGGCACTTTTGTGGTCATAAAAACACTACGATTGGGAGTTCTTGATGCAGTGGCCAATTATAATAAAGGAAACATTGTAAAATGTCTGTGTATTACAGGAGTTAGGACTGAAAATAGGGGGAATTTTCTGAAAGCCATGAAGTAGTTGGACGGAGAAAGACTACGGAAAGCAGTAAGAATGGTTCAGGAAGTGCAGAAAACGCTAGGCAATCCAGGGACAAGGCTAAGTGGAAGCTAGAAGACCTGTATGAATCACAGGAAGATCTAGATTCTCCTTCATATGATGCAGGGATGCACTGAAATATGCAAACATGTGCTAAAAGTTTTAACTGCAGTTTTCTCAGATTCCAAATTTTTCGAATGTATGTTCCTTTTTCTAGGCGACTATTTATCACAGAGCTGTGTAATTTGTCTCATATTGGTTAACATTTTAATGGAGGGATTTTCTGATTTATATAAAACTGTTTGAGATTGGGCTGTTTTTTTAGGAAAAAAAAATTCTATTTATTGACTGTTTAAAAAAATGTATCTGAGTCCCCTTAAGTCCAATTACAAAAACGCCCCGACAGTATGTCGAGTAAGGATTGAGTAAAATGTGACATACATTTCATTTTCATAACTTTATTAGATCATGAGAAAAAGGAACATGAATTAAACAAATTTAACATTGGTAAGATATGCGGCTCCGTATCCCCTTAAGTTAGGTCTGAGGGTTTTTTCCGTTCTAAGCTTTTAGTCGGCACCCCGCTGGGTAAAAGCTTAACCTGCTTTGAGTGCAACAATTGGTATTCTCAAAAGATTTTCACTAATAACAGTAAAAAGTATTGTCAAAAGCAATAGAGTTGCTTTATCACATCCCACTCTGGGGACATTCGGCTGTACTGACGGAGATCCAACAGCTCCCAGAAATACGAGGTACGTCCAGAAAGTAAGTTCCGTTTGGTAATAAAATTAAATTGTGTACAGATACAGAAAAATTATTTATTGCATAACATTCTACACCTCTTAAAGTATTTTTCCACATAACTGCAGAACTTTTGCAGGCATTTGTCAAAGCGTGGCACTAGTTTTTGGATACCTTGTCCATAGAAGTTTGCCGCCTGGGTCTTCAACCAGTTGGAAACATCTACTTTAAGCTCGTCGTCATTGTTGAAGTGTTGACCGCCAATGAAAGACTTGAGATGTGTGAACAGATGAAAGTCGCTAGGAGCGAGGTCAGGCCTGTACGGAGGGTGGTCAAACACGTCCCAGCAAAAATCCCTGTAGGAGGTTTTTCGTCACATTCGCAGTGTGCGGTCGTGCGTTGTCGTGAAGAAAAACAACTCCTTTTGACAGGAACTCTCCGTGCTTTTTCTGTATTGCGCGGCGCAATTTCCTAAGTGTCTCGCAGTAAGCATCTGCGTTGATTGTTTGACCACGCGGCAAGAAATCAATGAGTAAGATGCCTTTCCAGTCCCAGAAAACTGTGCACCTCATTTTCCGAGGTGTCAAGATCTGATTCGGCTTAACCTTTGCTGGGGACGAAGTGTGCCTCCATTCCGTTGATTGCCACTTACTTTCAGGGGTGTCGTATGAAACCCAAGTTTCATCTCCTGTGACTATCTGTGTCAGAAATTCTTCGCCGCCTTCATTGTAACGGGTCAAAAACTGAAGTGCACTACCCACCCGTTTTGTTTTGTGTTGCTTCGTAAGAAACTTTGATATCCAACGTCCGCAAAGTTTACGAAAGTTCAGTTTTTCGGTAACAATTTCATGAATTAGTGATCGTGAGATTTGGGGAAATTCCATAGAGTGAGCACTAATTGTAAACCTGCGGTTTTCCCGGATCTTGTCATCAATCGCGTGAACCAGTTCTTTTGTAACAAAAGATGGACGCCCACTTCGTTCTTCATCGTGCACTTCAGTACGTACTTCATTGAACTGTCGGACCCATCTTCTCACCATTGAATCACTCATTGCATTTTGTCCATACACTTTGCAAATTTGCCAATAAATTTCAATTGGTTTCACTTTCTTAGCATTCAGAAAACGAATCACAGATCTGATTTCACAAGCGGCGGGATTTTCAATCAACACCGACATTGTACGAGTAAACATGCACAACAACGCGTACGTGGCTGACAGCGCTCTCCAAATGGCGCACGTTTCTTCTCCTTGATACAGAGCGTCTACCGCGCATATGCGGAATTGCGCTGCAGCGGAACGTACAACTAGTTGAAGACACAGGCGGTACACTTCTATGAATAAGGAATACAAAAACTCGTGCCACGCTACGACAATTGCCTGCAACATTTCGGCAGTTATGTGAAAACGAAGTTTAAGTGTTGTAGAATTTTGTGCAATAAATAATTTTTCTGTACCTGTACAAAATTTCATGTTATTACCAAACGGAACTTACTTTCTGGACTACTTCGTATTTCTTGATGACACACTGGACGGGCGTGTTGCTCTTCAAGTTACCACGGTGAACGAATGAGGATCCGCATTTATTGTTTGCATAGACGTTTTCCGCCCTGTGGAAGATTCCTTCGTTAGACAGTTTCAAATAAAGTCTAAGCTACGAAAGAAAAAGTGGGGGAAAACGCACTTGTTTATTATGTCCTTTCACACCAGAGTAAGATTTCAAGAGGAAAAGTAGCAAATAAGATGACATGAAGGATAAATATAAAAAGTGTAGAAATATATTATACAAATTGCTTAATAATCAACTATTTCCAATAATCCAAGAAAAGTTGCCAATATAACACACAGATTTAATTATAAAGAAGAATAGCAAAAGTTACATCTGAGAATCATGTTTATGATGATGACTTGAGCAAATATATTATGTTCCGGTGTCGGTTGAAGGAAACCCGTATGGACATTCAACCCCAGTTCAACCTGGTCAGAGAGAACCATGCTGCGTTATTATAAAAAGCTGCGGACTCTGGTCAGGGAGGTCAGTGAGGCACTTCAGAGAAGGAAGTGTTACAGTGACAGAGGTGGATTGTCTGCCGAACGAGAAGTTGGACAACATTGGTGTTAGAACGCTCTTTGATCAATGGGCATGGAACTTGGGAACACCTTAGCTAGCGACGCTGAGAAAACAGGCGATAACCAATATTTAAGTTTCCTTTCAGGATTGAATTACAATCTATTCAATCCTTGTACCCATTATGGGATATTCGTTTACTCACTCATTGAAAAAAAAACAACAACAGGGAGTTAAGCTACCAATCTCTTTCATTGGGGAGCATTCCCTGAATCCCGAATCTCCCTTCACTCTAATTTCTTTTTGTAGTAGGGATTTACTATAATCCCTATCAGAAACAATCGGTTAGGACACGATCACGATCCCGGTACGTAATCTTGGAGAATGCCTGGCCGGCGTATGGCTTAAGTCCATGTTAACAGGTGAGGACACATCAATTGATGGAGGTGCAATGATTAGTGGGGAGCAATAATATCCTACGATTATGATATAACAATGTAACTGAAGTGTCTGGAATTATTGCGAAAATCCCAGATTATAATGCTCCACCAATCAATACAAATTATATTGTAAGTAGTACATGTTTCGATCCATCAATGGGATTTTCTTCAGCAAATTGGAATCAAACTTAATGATACTTGCCTAATAAAACTGTTTACAAATGAATCTTACATAAATATATACAGGTTGATGTGAAGAAACTGGAAAACAATGAATAAGAACGATGAATATATAAACTAAATCATTTAAAACAATATATATCAAAAACCTAAAGTTTAAATAGTGTTGTGAAGAGACCAGGAATGGCCGCATCTGATAAGGATTGAATGGTTTAGTAGATCATGATAGGGCTTTCTCCAGTGTGCACACGAAAGTGTCTTATTAAATAATCCATAGTGGAAAATCTTGTTCCGCATCTTTCGCAGGAATATGGTTCCCTGCTGCTATGAACGAACATGGGCAAATTCAAAGTTCCCTTTTGGGGGAACGTCTGGCCACATACAGTACATAAATGTGTTTATTAGTTAGTATGAATTAACAGGTGTGTGTTAAAAGACTTCGCCCCGCAGATACAGCAAATATGGGTCCTTCGGCTACTATGTGTGGGGACATGTTTCTTGACGTCACATTGGACTGGCGTGTTGCTCTTCAAGTTACCACGGTGAACGAATGAGGATCCGCATTTATTGTTTGCATAGACGTTTTCCGCCCTGTGGAAGATTCCTTCGTTAGACAGTTTCAAATAAAGTCTAAGCTACGAAAGAAAAAGTGGGGGAAAACGCACTTGTTTATTATGTCCTTTCACACCAGAGTAAGATTTCAAGAGGAAAAGTAGCAAATAAGATGACATGAAGGATAAATATAAAAAGTGTAGAAATATATTATACAAATTGCTTAATAATCAACTATTTCCAATAATCCAAGAAAAGTTGCCAATATAACACACAGATTTAATTATAAAGAAGAATAGCAAAAGTTACATCTGAGAATCATGTTTATGATGATGACTTGAGCAAATATATTATGTTCCGGTGTCGGTTGAAGGAAACCCGTATGGACATTCAACCCCAGTTCAACCTGGTCAGAGAGAACCATGCTGCGTTATTATAAAAAGCTGCGGACTCTGGTCAGGGAGGTCAGTGAGGCACTTCAGAGAAGGAAGTGTTACAGTGACAGAGGTGGATTGTCTGCCGAACGAGAAGTTGGACAACATTGGTGTTAGAACGCTCTTTGATCAATGGGCATGGAACTTGGGAACACCTTAGCTAGCGACGCTGAGAAAACAGGCGATAACCAATATTTAAGTTTCCTTTCAGGATTGAATTACAATCTATTCAATCCTTGTACCCATTATGGGATATTCGTTTACTCACTCATTGAAAAAAAAACAACAACAGGGAGTTAAGCTACCAATCTCTTTCATTGGGGAGCATTCCCTGAATCCCGAATCTCCCTTCACTCTAATTTCTTTTTGTAGTAGGGATTTACTATAATCCCTATCAGAAACAATCGGTTAGGACACGATCACGATCCCGGTACGTAATCTTGGAGAATGCCTGGCCGGCGTATGGCTTAAGTCCATGTTAACAGGTGAGGACACATCAATTGATGGAGGTGCAATGATTAGTGGGGAGCAATAATATCCTACGATTATGATATAACAATGTAACTGAAGTGTCTGGAATTATTGCGAAAATCCCAGATTATAATGCTCCACCAATCAATACAAATTATATTGTAAGTAGTACATGTTTCGATCCATCAATGGGATTTTCTTCAGCAAATTGGAATCAAACTTAATGATACTTGCCTAATAAAACTGTTTACAAATGAATCTTACATAAATATATACAGGTTGATGTGAAGAAACTGGAAAACAATGAATAAGAACGATGAATATATAAACTAAATCATTTAAAACAATATATATCAAAAACCTAAAGTTTAAATAGTGTTGTGAAGAGACCAGGAATGGCCGCATCTGATAAGGATTGAATTGTTTAGTAGATCATGATAGGGCTTTCTCCAGTGTGCACACGAAAGTGTCTTATTAAATAATCCATAGTGGAAAATCTTGTTCCGCATCTTTCGCAGGAATATGGTTCCCTGCTGCTATGAACGAACATGGGCAAATTCAAAGTTCCCTTTTGGGGGAACGTCTGGCCACATACAGTACATAAATGTGTTTATTAGTTAGTATGAATTAACAGGTGTGTGTTAAAAGACTTCGCCCCGCAGATACAGCAAATATGGGTCCTTCGGCTACTATGTGTGGGGACATGTTTCTTGACGTCACATTGGACTGGCGTGTTGCTCTTCAAGTTACCACGGTGAACGAATGAGGATCCGCATTTATTGTTTGCATAGACGTTTTCCGCCCTGTGGAAGATTCCTTCGTTAGACAGTTTCAAATAAAGTCTAAGCTACGAAAGAAAAAGTGGGGGAAAACGCACTTGTTTATTATGTCCTTTCACACCAGAGTAAGATTTCAAGAGGAAAAGTAGCAAATAAGATGACATGAAGGATAAATATAAAAAGTGTAGAAATATATTATACAAATTGCTTAATAATCAACTATTTCCAATAATCCAAGAAAAGTTGCCAATATAACACACAGATTTAATTATAAAGAAGAATAGCAAAAGTTACATCTGAGAATCATGTTTATGATGATGACTTGAGCAAATATATTATGTTCCGGTGTCGGTTGAAGGAAACCCGTATGGACATTCAACCCCAGTTCAACCTGGTCAGAGAGAACCATGCTGCGTTATTATAAAAAGCTGCGGACTCTGGTCAGGGAGGTCAGTGAGGCACTTCAGAGAAGGAAGTGTTACAGTGACAGAGGTGGATTGTCTGCCGAACGAGAAGTTGGACAACATTGGTGTTAGAACGCTCTTTGATCAATGGGCATGGAACTTGGGAACACCTTAGCTAGCGACGCTGAGAAAACAGGCGATAACCAATATTTAAGTTTCCTTTCAGGATTGAATTACAATCTATTCAATCCTTGTACCCATTATGGGATATTCGTTTACTCACTCATTGAAAAAAAAAAAACAACAGGGAGTTAAGCTACCAATCTCTTTCATTGGGGAGCATTCCCTGAATTCCGAATCTCCCTTCACTCTAATTTCTTTTTGTAGTAGGGATTTACTATAATCCCTATCAGAAACAATCGGTTAGGACACGATCACGATCCCGGTACGTAATCTTGGAGAATGCCTGGCCGGCGTATGGCTTAAGTCCATGTTAACAGGTGAGGACACATCAATTGATGGAGGTGCAATGATTAGTGGGGAGCAATAATATCCTACGATTATGATATAACAATGTAACTGAAGTGTCTGGAATTATTGCGAAAATCCCAGATTATAATGCTCCACCAATCAATACAAATTATATTGTAAGTAGTACATGTTTCGATCCATCAATGGGATTTTCTTCAGCAAATTGGAATCAAACTTAATGATACTTGCCTAATAAAACTGTTTACAAATGAATCTTACATAAATATATACAGGTTGATGTGAAGAAACTGGAAAACAATGAATAAGAACGATGAATATATAAACTAAATCATTTAAAACAATATATATCAAAAACCTAAAGTTTAAATAGTGTTGTGAAGAGACCAGGAATGGCCGCATCTGATAAGGATTGAATGGTTTAGTAGATCATGATAGGGCTTTCTCCAGTGTGCACACGAAAGTGTCTTATTAAATAATCCATAGTGGAAAATCTTGTTCCGCATCTTTCGCAGGAATATGGTTCCCTGCTGCTATGAACGAACATGGGCAAATTCAAAGTTCCCTTTTGGGGGAACGTCTGGCCACATACAGTACATAAATGTGTTTATTAGTTAGTATGAATTAACAGGTGTGTGTTAAAAGACTTCGCCCCGCAGATACAGCAAATATGGGTCCTTCGGCTACTATGTGTGGGGACATGTTTCTTGACGTCACATTGGACTGGCGTGTTGCTCTTCAAGTTACCACGGTGAACGAATGAGGCTCCGCATTTATTAATTTCTCAGTTGTATTACGCGCTGTGGAAGATTGCTTTGTTAGACAGTTTCAAATAAATTCGATGCTACGAAAGAAAATGGAGTGGATAACGCGCTCTCTAATTTTGTCCATTCACACCAGAGAAAGGTTTCATCAGCAAAAACTAGCAAATAAGATGACATTTAAATAAATTTCAAACCGCAAAGAACTATGCTCAATACTGTCAAATTGCTGGAACTTCAAGTTAAATAGAACAAATACTGCAACCCCAAACTTTCCAACGCAATAAAATTATCCAAGTTCACATTAAACTAATTGTTCTCCATAAACTGCAATAAATTTCGCTTGTTCCGTGAACTTTCTGTGCTGCAAAAGTGAAATTTTCCAATCAACCGAGTTTAGCTCAAAACTGTGTCCGTTTAACTATATACTGCGCCGCATGAGACTGAGAACAATAAAACTTTTCCCCAAATACCTTTTACTACCAAATTTAATTTAATTTTAAGTCAAAACTCTACGAGGCTTCGCTTAGAATTAAGCGCCCTTCCCTTGCTCCATTTCCCATTTATTCACTCTGCGTCAATATATGTGGCTATATCGCACATTTTAATATGTATTGTTTTTCCCTTCTAAAACTAGGGATTTCTACTTTTTTGCAATTATAAAAAAGTTATCTAATTGTTTAATCCAGGCTTCACAAAAGGTGACCTGCCTTATTAGAGTTTAAAATCTCTTAAATTTAGCATAAATAGAAGTGGTTGTAGGAACCACTTATTCATCCCTTCTCTTTTCTTGTCCTGCTGAGTTCAGGAATTCCTAAATTTTTCCTTTACTAAGGTATCCAAGGGCCTTAATTTAAAAAAAAAATGTATATAACACCTAATTCGTTTATAGAAATATTAAATAATTTTATAATTACTTTATTATTATCCTTCTAAGCTTGCAGCTTTCTCATTGTAACTACTTTTCAAACCCTTGTATGGGTTTAGCGCTTGTAACAGGTTTCAAACCTTGACATTGTCCATCGTAATCCTTTATAATTAACCTAAAGAGTTCGTAACTTTTTAATTATACGCTTGTCAAATAACTTGTGCACGCGTTTTGTACAAATAGGGGTCGCAGACTTCCAAGTAGTTAAAACCACAATCTATTACCTTAGCGTAAAATAGCTAAATAACATAAAATAAATTATAATAATTTTTAAATAAATTCTTTATTGTTTTCCGCTTTATCTACCTTGCTAGAATCATAGTTAGGCAGGACCTTGACTTTCCTGACTCTTCTCCAAAATTATTTCTTATTTCAAAATAGAAAAGGCAATCTCTAAGTCAATAAAAACTTCACCACTTGTTGCGTTTAAAAGAAAGCTTCAAATAACAACTTTTGCAAAGTTTCTCTTAGCTGTTACAGCTAATTCTAGTAAACCATTGAGGCAAATACAGCTCGCTCCACCAGCTTCCTATTTGTAGAGACTTCTTCTCTATTATTATTAATCATTAATCGTATGGCAATTACACATCACTTTTTGGAACACAGAGAAAATATAACCATAATTTACAAATTTACAGACATATTATTTACATAGTTTAACACATTTGCTGTAGAAAACAAAAAGTCAAAGTGGTTTCCAGGATATAAGTTCTGAGGGCACTCTTCAACTATATGCTTGATGGTCTGACACTGGAAGCCACACGTGCACTCTGGAGAGGTGATCTTTCCCCATTTGTATAGTAGATCACCACATCTCCCATGGTTGGTGCGTATCCTGTTCAGTGTACACCATGTCCTACGGGGCAGATCAAGTTCCCATGGATTGTTGTTACTATGGAGAAAACTATGTAGCTCTGGTGGAGTGTTTGTGTACCAATTTTCTGCCCAGGCTTCATGAAGATTGAAGTTATGGTCTGCCAGGTTGTTGGCTGTTCTGATTGCAGGGTGTCTGGAGCGGAGTCTATTGATTTGGATTGCAGGTATGTCCTCATGGATTGGCAGCTGTTGGTTGTTGCAGATTTTGTTAAATTCTCTCAGGAGGATATTCTTTCTTCTCAGCGTAGGAGGTGGAATACGGCTCAGGACAGGTAGCCAGAAAACTGGTGTGGACTTGATTGTACCAGTAATTATCCGCATAGTTTGGTTTAGTTGAACATCTACTAGCTTCGTGTGACTACTGTTTAGCCAAACAGGGCTGCAATATTCTGCTGCTGAGTATACAAGACCTAGGGCAGTTGATCGGAGGGTAGACGCAGTGGAACCCCATGTTGTACCACACAGTTTTTGTAGGATGTTATTTCTTGACCTCAATTTGGCTGCAGTGTTTGTTAGATGTTGTTTAAATGACAGTGTTCTGTCAAGTGTCACTCCAAGGTACTTTGGGTATTTGTTATGAATCACACGTTTTCCATCAAAATATATGTTTAGTTCATGGTTGGCTAGGATGTTGCTCAGATGAAAGCACGTGGATTCAGTTTTATTAGGGTTCGGTTGAAGTCCCCATTTACGGAAGTATTGAAACATTGCACATAAGTCCTTCGTTAATATTTCTTCAGTGGCCTCGATTTGTTTGTGTTGAGTTGCTAACACCCAATCATCAGCATAGCCGAACTTCCTGGACTGGGTGTCTGGCATATCTGCTATATAGAGACTGAATAATAGCGGAGCTAGGACTGAGCCTTGGGGTAGTCCGTTGTTAAGAGTCTTCTGGTCACTAACGGCATTCCCTATGGTTACCTGGAAAGGTCTATCAGTCAGCATGTTGTTCAGGAGTCTTGCTGTTCTTCTGCAGGGTATGACACGGAGAAACTTATTAACAATGCCCTGTCTCCACACAGTATCATAGGCGGAGGATAAATCAATAAATACAGCAGAGGTCTTTTGCTGTTTCTGGAATCCTGCCTCTATATAAGATGTAAATGAAAGAACTTGATCCACACAGCTTCGGTTTGGACGAAATCCAGCCTGTTCAACAGGAATATTTTCATGTAATTCATTATGTATTCTGTTATACAGCAGCCTCTCAAGTAGTTTGTACATCATGCTCAGAAGAGAAATAGGACGATAACTTTGGGCTTCGTTATTGGGTTTACCTGGTTTCAAGATACCAATGATCTTCGTCTGTTTCATTAGTCGAGGAATGGACCCTGTTTGTAAAATATTGGTGAAAAACTGGGCTAGCCATCTTTTAGCATACTCACCACAGTGCAGAAGGAATTCTGGGTGTATGCCATCAAGACCTGGGGCTTTACCTGATTTAATGTCTTTTAGAGCTGACGATATCTCTTCAGGGCTGAAAGGTATAGAATAAGAGCTATTATCTGGGCATTCTGATAACATGGTTCGCAGTTCTCGTTTTACTTGAATGGCATGGGGCCGGGAGATAGATGGCTTAGATATTGAGACAATGTGAGCAGCAACTTTGTTTGGTTTTATTAAGTTGTTATTTCGTGTTGTTCGATTTCCACCTCCCAAATTACGTAAGAGGGACCAGGCTTTCCTGCTTGAGTGTTTGAAGTCTAAATTTTCGACAGTGTCCAGCCATTTCTGTCGACGCGTGGCATCAAGGCTATGCAGCAGGTCATCTGCTATTTCTTGTTCTCCAGTAGAAAGGAAGTCCTCGTACAGTTTCTCACTGACTTCAGACCAGCCAGGAATATATTCCTTCCGGTATCCTCTGGGAATAAACTTTTTTGCTATGCTTAATACTGCTCCAACAAATCTTCCATAGTTGTTACTTAAAGGAGGAATCCACCCTAAGACTTTATCAAGATTTATGGAGAACTCAGACCAGTTAGCTTTCTGAAAGTTCCAGCGTGGACGAGGAATGGAATTCACCAAGGGGATTTGTATGCCTACTTCTTGAATAACTGGGCGGTGCTGACTATGTGGGAAATCAGGTAGGACTCTGCGTGTGGTTGCTAGTGGTTTGAGGTTCTCGTTTGAAGACACAAAACACAGGTCCGGATTGGACTCCCGCCTCCAGGCAGCTGATCTAAATGTGCATCTGTCTTTGGCATCAAATATTAGATGAAAATTGTGTACTTCTGCCCATGAAACTAAAGCTTCTCCATTAGAATCATTGGAGTTATATTTCCATTGCTCATGGTGACTGTTGAAGTCACCTGTGTAAATAACTGGATGAGGATGTAGGTGGAGGACTTCAGATGGCCACTGAACTGCGGGAGGTTTGTAGATGTTTACAACGTGCAAGTCTCCAATTTTTATTACAACTTCATGGATGTCATTAATGGCATTAGATGAGATTAAGTAGGCATTCTCAATAGTGTTTCGCACATACGTGGCAATCCCATAAGCTAGATGGTAAGTTGCACCAAGGAGGTCATATCCTGGTATTTTGCCTCTTGATTTGAGTTGGTATTCATCATTTGCATTTCTTCTCTAAACTTGTGTTTTACTCTTTAAAATTTCAGTTTTGTTTAAGTTAGGTCTGAGGATTTCCTCCGTTCTAAACTTTTAGTCAGCAACCCGCTGGGTAAAAGCTTAGCTTGCTTCGAGTGCAACAATTGGTAGCCCATTCTCAAAAGGTATTCACTAATAACAGTAAAAATATTGTCAAAAGCAATAGAGTTGCCGTATCTATTCCCACACTGGGGACACTCGGAGATACAACAGCGCCCAGAATTAAAAATTATCACAACAAATTCAAATCCTTCTAGCATTTTACAATTCGTAATAACGTCTAACTCTTTTGAGGGGAAACTACAAAAATCCACTTCCTTTCCGATATCATTGCCTTCTAGCGTACTACCTATCCCCATAATACCGGAATACTGGCTTGGGAGGGAAAGAGCACTTTATGGTTGCTTGCGGGTGACCTCAGCTCACGTTGCATTTCCCGTTTGCATAGTTCATCTCCACAAACATTTTAGGTACTTAAAGGGCTTTGTGCAGTGGAACCTTTCGCTAAATCCTTATTTTACTGCTCATTTTGGTTTTGAGTTGGATTATCTTCCTTTCTACCTAAAATTGTTTCCACTCTTAAAAACACCTCCTTTTTCTCTCATCATCTTCCCTTAGGTAGTTTTAATATTCAGTATAACCTACCAACATTCACGATCCTGGTACATAATCTTGGATAATCCCTGATCGGCCTATGGCTTATGTCCATGTTATCAGGTGAAGACACAACAGTTGGTGGGACACAACAGTATCCTAAGATTATGATATAACAATGTCACTGATGTGACTGAAATTATTACGTAAATCCCAGATTATATTGCTCCACCAATCAATACAAATTATATTGTAAGTAGTACATGTTTCGATCCATCAATGGGATTTTCTTCAGAAAATTGGAATCAAACTTAATGAAACTTACCTAATAAAACTGTTGACAGATGAAACTAACTGAAATGAAGTGACGAAACAGGGAAACAATGAATATGAATGATGAAAATATAAAATAACTCATTTACAACAATGTTTATAAAAAACCTAATGGCTAAATATTCCTGTGAAATGTAAAGTAATAAATTCAATTTGAAATTAAATAAAATGAATATCCTTATTAATAACTCGGTTAAATAAAGATTCTCAATATTTATGTATAATTAAAAAATAACATTTTAATGTGCATTTTAAACTTTTCATTGGAGTCGTGTTCGATGGCTGAAAATCAACCGAAACACATATTCCTTTCTTCTTGTTCCTATGACCGAAACCGATTTACATAATTACCTACTCAAAAGAAGCGACACTAAAGCAGTGGGAATCTTAGCTCGAATTAAGTGGAATTTCAATTCCTTAAGGAGTCCTCAGCTTGCAATAACAAGCGAGTCGATTTCCCTTGGATATTTCCCAAAGCAATTAAAACTTACGCTAAGTAGGCAGTACTTCAGAATTAAAGAACTATTGACCTATATCGTTAGTGACTAATATGGCCGTCGCAACTTTCCCACTGTTCTCAGACACATATCATCCACGGTAAACAGCGGCGATGTCCGACGACTACACATATCTAGCAAATATACATACATTATGATGGAAGAGTAGCAGAGACCGAACTTTCTTCAATCTGTTACTGGGTGTAACTGTCACATTCATAGTGAATCGCTACAGTCCCAGATGTAGAATCGAAGGAAATGTGTTGTGAATCCCAATGGCATTGAGTAAATTACGTCCGCTAGATTCTAAGGAATAACAGATCACAAATATGGTCAATCTAGTAAAAAGTTTTAAAAGTAGTGTAGGGAACAGACACACAAACACTCTCACTTGTATACTATTGATAAAAGATGTTGGAGAAAACCTCCGTACATGCTGATCATACGCACGGTACTTCATATCAATTCTCTTGCGAAGAGTCATGCTAACTCAGTATGACAGGTTGGTGAGTTTGTTATTGTTGTTTAGAGGGGCAGTTTGGGGAGGTCATCTGCCTCTTTGAATCACTGTGGGTCCATATAATTCAATAAATCAGAGGGAAACCCACCAGAAGATCGTGCAAAATAATCATCATTCTCATTAGTGGACCCAAAATTTGTGGCCTTTGGTGCAATCGCCTGAATCAATGGTTGTGCTGGATGTCTAAGTTTAACCAACATATGTATTGTGGAGGTAGCAGTCGGATCCTCCTGCCTTGACTTTGTCCGTCCTCGTTAGTTTGACCGACTTCTAAGTTATGCGAGCGCCATGAGAATCCTCCTTAAGAAATAATGACTCCGTTTCTTTCAGGAGTGCAGAAGTCTGGAACTCTGATCTCTTTGGCTCATGGCCTTGTTGAGAGTTCTGGATTGCCAAGGACCGCGGGTAAGTTGTGTTCTGTTAGAGAGGTTATTTTGGAAGTGACAAGGAATGGCCGCAAATGATAAGGACTGAGTGGTTTTGTAGCATATGAATGAGGCTTATTCCAGTGTGTATAAGAAAGTAAATTATTAGATAATCTTTACTAGAAAATGTTGTTCCGCATGTCCGGCAGGAATAAGATTTCTTGCCGCTATGAACGAAAATGGGTAAATTCAAAGTTCCTTTTTGGTTGAACGACTGATGACATAAACATCATAATGAAAAGGTAATTTTACACTAATATTTTAACAATTTCAAATAATATTAACAAAAACAACAACAACAATAACAGGTAACATTGGCAGTGATGGCAGAAGGGATAAATCTTGGGAAGGACGCAGGGAGCGATTGGGGTAGTGAGTGATTAGGAGGGTGAGGGGTTAGGAATTGAGGTTGAAAGGGATCTTCTAATGTTATGTTTGAATGTTCGATAGGGAGACAATATGTCAATATTTTGAAAGGAGTTGCTAAGGGTAGGTAGACGTTTCTGTACTTCAAGACGTGGGCAAGGTATGTGGTGTAAATGGTTCTGGCGTGTTGAACGGGAGGGAACATGGAGTGGGAAGAGGCTTAAGAGCATGTTACATTTTGTGTAACCATTCATAATTTTATGTAGGAAACACAGGTCAGTAAATTGTAGACGGCTTCTCAGGTCGAGTAAATTGAGCTGATTTAGAATGTCGGATTTGGCAAAGTGCCTTAGTGAAGGATTGCGAGCTTTGACAATTGATATGAAGAAATTAAAGACACTGTTCAATTTAGAAATATTGGTTATAGCCGAAGTAGACCAAATTGGAGAAGAGAAATCTAGGATAGGGAGAACATATGTGGTGAAGTATAATTTAAGTGCAGTGAGGTCTTTAATTTCTGTGAATCTGTATAGAATGCCGAGACTGCGCATTGCGCGAGATTTGATATGGTCAATGTGGGGAGAGAATGTCATTTTATCATCGTGAATAATACCTAAATCTCTTACCTGAGAAACCGTATCCAATTTATTTCCACATATTTTATAGTCCGCCTGATTTCCAGATTTCAGTAGTGAGAAAGACACATTGAAGCACTTCTTCGGATTTGGAGATAACTTCCATTCTTGAACCAATCAGTATTCACTGCTTCCTGGAGGTCAGCGTGGTCGTCAGAACTGGAAATTTTTCTGAATATCTTGAGGTCATCAGCGTATAGAACAAAGGAACACGGAGAATTTTGCACACATTTGTTTATATCGTCCATATACAGCACGAAGAGAAGGCGTCCCAGGATACTGCTCTGAGTTACTCCTGATAAGACTGGGAGCCAGGACGACACAGACCATGGAAGCACTACCCGTTGTTGCCTATTGGACAGGAAGCTTTGTATTAGGGATAGGAAGGATCAATGTATGTTGTATCATGAAGCAAGCTTGTGGAGGAGAAGGAAATGGTTCACGGAATCAAATGCTTTGGCCAGGCCAACGTAGATTACATCCAGCTGAGATTTTTGATCTATTGCTGAAATTATGTGATGGTTCAGAACAGTCAGATTTGTTAAACATGATTTTCCAGGGACGAAGCCATGTTGTTCTTCTGAGAGGTGTGGTTTGGTGAAAGTGAGGAGACGCCAATGTATTATTCTTTCGAAGACTGAAGAGAGTATAGGGACGTTAGATATAGGTCTGTATGAGGAAATGTCATGCTTGCTGCCTGATTTAAAGACAGGCGGGACATCAGCTCTTTTCCATGTGTCAGGAAAAGTGCCGGAAGTCATGCACCAGTTGAGTATCATGGATAAGGGGATGCTGAGAGATGCAGAGGTGTTTTTCAGGAATATAGGGCTTATGTCTGATGGTCCGGTAGATCTGTTTGCGGGCAGACTTTTTAAAATATTTTGGATTTCATCGGGGGTCGTTGAAATTTGAGACAGTGAATCAGAACATACGCTAGTAAGTTGAGGGGGACTGGGGATTGGTACGGGAACTGAAAAGGCTGAATGGAAATATTCACTGAAATGTGTGGACCTCAATTTAAATGGGATTTCTTCATTATGGAGGTTTAAGTTAAGTGGAATTCTGGGAGTCTTTCTACGAAATGATATAAGTGTCCAGAACATCTTCGGGTTATTCTTGAGATTTCCTGTTATGGAAGAAATGTAGCGGTTGTAATCTTCTGTCATATGAACTCTTGAAATTTTCCGTAGGTGAATAAATACATTGCGTGTATGAGGATTAGGAACTGATTTCCACAGTGACCACGCTCGAGTTTTGATTTGGAGAAGGAGTTTGGTGTTTTGACTTAGCCAGTGCGGGTATTTGTTGGATTTGGGTACGGAGTAAGGAACGTGTTGTTTAATGGCAGAGTAAAGTAAAACCTCAAACAAGGCCACTGTGCTGTTTACGTCTCTCTCAGCTGTTAGCAGACACCAGGGTAGAGATGATAAATCCTGATTGACAGCTTGCCAGTCGACCTTTCTCCAAAGCGGGAAAGCTTTCTTATCGGTGGTGAGGCTATTTTTATGTCTGCTGCCTGGGACGGGGAGAGTGGCTTCTATTGAGCTAAGGTTGGGGTTCAGGATATTTCTTCCAACGGTCACAGCGACATTGCGCAAGGTTGAAAATATGAGGTCCAGTGTTTCGGATTTCCTTGTTGGGTGTAGATTGAACCGTTTCAGATGTAGACCGTTTATAAAAGTTGACAAGATGCAAGTATCTGTTTGGGGAGAGTGTATAGTACCATTGTCTATTGATGTCCAGGAGATATGGGAGTTAAAATCGCCTAGCAACACTATTTTCTTGATTGAGGGCAAGAACAGTAGAGTTGAAACATTCTTCTAAGGTGTCAATTTTGCTGGAAGGTGGGCGGTAGAAGCAACCTACGAGTAAATTCATCCTTTTTGGGATAATAATCTCAACCCATATTATTTTGCAGGAAGTTTCTAAGTCAGGCCGATGTTTTGCCTTCAGTTTGTTTCGAACTGCGATTGCAACACCACCACCCCTTGAGGAACTGTCGCGCCTAAACACATTGAACTCAGATGAAAACGGAAGTTCCCCACAAGATACGAAGTCTGACAACCATGTTTCTGAGAGGCAGAGGATATCAAATTGATTGATTTCGGTTAAATTTGCTAAACAGTCGGTTAGTTTATTTTTGACGCTCTGTGCGTTCTGGTAGTAGAGGTTAAGGGGTCCTGGATTTAAATGAATATCAACTGATAGTAGTAGTAGAATCAAGTAAACTGTACTGGAGGAAGCACGGCAACGTTGTACTGGTCCACGAGGTGTGGTGGAACCTTGGCGGAGCACTGGGAGGTTACAAGCTGCCACGGTCGAGAAAGTAAAATGTCTCTCTGCGCAGTACCACAGAATTTCTTGAGAACAAGATACATCACTGCGGTCGGAAATGTTTTCAGACACAGTTGCACACCATACAGTACGCTTGAACAGGAAAAATACCACTAAAATACAGTAATATGTCAGGGCTACTGAAACACGAGGTCTGTCACTTGCCGCCATCTTTAACAACATTTCGGAGGGTGTATGTATGGTCCACTTCCTTTGTAAGATTTTCTTGCTGAATTCCTTCTCGCCTTGTTGATAGGGAAGACTTCCTGTTCCTAAATGATCCGCTCTGCGCGAGCCTGCCCTGCTTCTGCGTGTTTTCACTTGCAAAATGTCTTCCCCCATTAGTAACAGGGAATCGTTCCCGCTCCCGAGTGGTTCGCCCGGCACGGAAGCGCTAGATGAGATTTCTTGTAAGTGGGTGATGTGTAACAAACTAGGCTTAACCTCGCTTATAACGCACCATGAGTTTGTTTAATTAACATGTAATTTTGGCTTGATACACTCTTAATATAACTTGCATAACAATTCCACGGCTAGTTGTTCTTACCCGCAATCCGCAACATTTGGAGGAGTATAAGCACACGGCTTCCTTTCAACATATAACTTCGAGATTTATAAGGACATTACACTTAGCACTTTGCCGCCATAGACAGCTCGAAGGATAATTCCCAAAGCCATTAAAACTTACGATAAGTAGGCAGTATTTCAGAACTCAAGAACTTTTGACCTATACCGTTAGTGACTAATATGGCCGTCGCAACTTTCCTACTGTTCTCAGACACATGTCTTCCCCGGCAAACAGTGACGATGTCCCATGACTACACATATCTAGCAAATATACGTCCATTCTGAAGGAACACTAGCAGAGACCGTACTTGATTTTATCTGTGACTGGGTGTAACTGTCACACTCGTAGGCTGTCGCTACTGTGTCACATGTAGAATCGAAGGAAATGTGTTGTGTATCTCAATGGCATTGAAAAATGATGGCCGCAGGATTCTTTGGAAATACAGTTCACAAATTTGGTAAATCTAGTTACATGTTTAAAAAGTTTTGTAGGGAACAGACACAAACACTCTTATTATATACCGTACTATTATCAGAAGTACCCGTTCTTCGAAGAGTGTTCGGTGTTAACACCTGGCATTATCAATTGAGCTACTGTTGCAATGGTTAGCGGTTTGTCATTGCTTTATAAGTTTATCAGAACGAAGTTAGTTTTCTGGGAATATCACACACACTGTTAATTTAAGGGCCTAAAAATGTGGATTTCGGAGACCCTTTATAGACTCCCGAAATTTGTGTCTCACATTGAGAAGTGCAACAAATGCTTAGGTCGTTTTTATATTTCGCCTATTTTAGCATGTATTTTGAGAAGTTTTTCCCTATATCCACCTTTTTACTGTATGAAAAGTACGGTGAAGGGGCGTGGTGGCTCAGCGGTCTAGCTGTATGCCTCTCACCAAGGCGGCCCGGGTTCGATTCCCGGTCAATGCATGTGAGATTTTCGAAGTGAAATGCCATGTCCTGTGGTTCGGATTCCACGTAAAAAAGGAGGTCCCGTGGCTTATGATCTCGCGATTAACGGTCACGTTAAACTACAAGCTTTTTAGTTTTATAAATGATTGGTGTAGCCTATTGACTCTTATTGATACCATACTTATTTTTACGATGCACCAAGCATCTGTACACGAGTTATAGGCGTACATGGAGATACACAGAAAGACAGACAGACAATTGTATAGTCTACAACATATCACCCAGATATCCAAATATGGGTATATCTTCCACGCAGTATCAAACAAAATCATCCTTACGATGAACTCGTATGTCGAGAAAAATAAATAAATTATGAGTTAAATGTGCTCACAAGCTAAATTCACGTAACGTGTAGGCCTACTTCCTGACGTGAAAGAGAATTGAAAGCCTTGTACAGGAAACGCAATACACGTCACATAAAAACTGACCCTCTACGTTGTGTTACGTCCCCATACAAAGGAAGACCCCTTTCATAAATTATAAAGGCTCGTTGTGCACAAAAATTCAGGTTCCTTAGACTCAAATGGCCCAAATTCCCAAAGTCCGCAAAAAAAAAAAAAAAAAAAAAAAATGCTGATTCAATTCAGGAATTTTTGAAAATAATGTTGCTGTTTGGAGATATAACATACCTTCTGTACTATAATATGTCACACGTGAAAATTGCGTGAAAAAATCTAGTTTACCCCTTGACCCCCTGAATTGCATTGATGAATTATACAGTCTAAGTTGGTTCCGTGATAACCTTATAGCCATTTGCAAACTTTTACAGAAATGTAATAAATGGAGTGACATTGCTTCTTACAGAAAGAGATGGAGAGTTGGATGTCACCCCTTGAGATAATGTTGTCATGGTTACCGACTTGCATTCCTTCATTAGTTTGTTAAATTAAATTAGTTTTCTGGGAATAGCTCAGAAACTGTTGGTTTTAGAGCCTTATTATGTAGTGTTTGAGGTACCTTTAGGACCCCCGAGTTTAGTTTCGGGCACCGAGGGGCTTTGTATCATCGTTGTAAGCCATAACATACTACTACTACTACTACTACTACTACTACTAATAATAATAATAATAATATATAGGGATAGGAATATAATAGACATTCCGTACCACAACCGCAGGTGTAAGTCGCGTGAAATAATTCTAGAGTACCCCTTGTCCCCCTTAAGGTCATTATGCGTTCCATGATAACATTCTAGCCGTTTGCAAATTTTCACGCAAATTTAATTAATGGAATTGCATTGCGTCTTACATCAAAAGGTAGACCTCTGCGATTCTGTTGCCAAGGTTACCGGCTTGCATTCGTTCATTATTTTATTTTTTGCATAACTACCTGGATTATTCTATTTGAAAGCATATTGTTAATCAAACGTGACATTTGACTGCACTTTGTCAGCTTAAAGAACTTGTACAAAATACCTTCTCTCCACACTGTGTGGTAGGCAGTTGTTAAACTCTGCCCCACTCTTCAATCGCTTTTCTAAACCTCTCACGCTATGTGCTGTCAAGGCAAGCACCTGATCTTTCCAATTACGTTGAGGTCTGAAACCAGCCTGCTCGATAGGAATGCTTTTACAAATTAGGGGGCTTATTCTATCATAAATAAGTCGTTCCAGGAGCTTAAAACAAACGCTCCTCAAGGTGATTGGTCTGTAGCGTTCAACAGAATTCGGAGGTTTATCAGGTTTTACGATAGCTAGAATCTTAGTTCGTTTGAACTCTGAAGGAAGTTTAGTTGTTTGAAGGATGTTTGAAAAGAACTGCACTAACAAATTCCTCACATTCTTTCCCAAGTGCTTCAGAAATTCTGTGTGTATACCGTAAAAAACCGTGGCTTTTCCATTTTTCAATACTTTTAGGGCAAGCAGTAGCTCTTGTTCAGTAAAAGGATCAGAAAAATGAGGGTACTGATACTCAATAATGGTCTTCCACAGGGATCTGTTCTTCTTCATTATTGTATAATCGGTATATAGCAGACATAGCTACTACCAGCTCTCGTCAGTTTGTTTATGCTGATGATCAAGCAATAGTTACTCAACATGCGGATGCTAATGTGATAGAGAGAACTTTAAATGCGGACCTGGATCTCCTATGCAAATACTACGAAAAGTGGTGCTGGAAGCCCAGCTCTAGTAAAACGGAAACCTGCTTCTTCCATTTAAACAATCAGGAAGCGAACTCTACCCTGAAAGTGTCTCTTAATGGAGGCCCTCTCCCTCATAATGCCAACCCCAAATATCTTGGAGTTACTCTTGACCGAACGATATCGTACAGGAAGCATCTCACCAACCTAGCTGCCAAATTAAGGACACGTAACAATATCAACCACAAACTTGCTGGCTCTACATGGGAAGCGTTGCAACTACATTGCGTACTTCGGCGATGGCACTGGTACTTTCAACAGCTGAGTACCGTTCCTCAGTTTGGGTCATGTTAAAAAGGTGGACACAGTCCTGAATGAGACAATGCGTATTATTAGTGGCACAATAAAATCCACCCCTCTTTTCTGTTTGCCTGTGCTTCGTCACATAGAAACGCCTAGAATTAGAAGATTGAACAATTTGGTCAGGGAATACAACAAGATATTGGCCAATCCTGAACTCCCCACTCATGAAGATGCTAGGACCAGATATAGACGTCTCAAGTCAAGATCTCCACCTATTCAAAGAGCACAGGAACTGGTTACGAAGGTTTTTGACCCAAAAGCTGATTGGCAAAAAGCGTGGAACATCATAGCTCCATTGCAATGGTAGGCATTGTTCAACATTCAAAATCTGCCAGCTGGATTTAATTTGCCCCGCAAGACATGGGTAACTCTCAACAGAGTCCGCACTAACCACGGGAGATGCGGATCAATGATGTTTAAATGGAGTATGCGATCTTCCCCAACCTGTGATTGTGGTGCAGTTAGACAGACTATGAACCATATTGTAACTGAGTGTATTAGTAGGGCATTCACTGGATCAACACAGGACTTTGTAATAGCCTCTACTGAAGCCATAAGACGGCTAGAAAATTTAGACATTAATCTTTGAACACTCTTTCCCTTGCGTGATTGTTACAGTTGTAATGTGTTATCTATTGTATGAATGTATATTGTTTATGTTGTTTGTTTTGTGTTGTACCATACGCTAATAATAATAATTAGTTTATTAAATGAAATTAGTATTCTGGGAATATCTCAAATACTGTTGGTTTTAGGGCCTTAAAATGTGGTTATCGGGGACCCTTTGGGGCCCCCGATATTTGTCTCTCACATTGAGGGGCTGAGAATGAGGTTTGTTTCGTCCTTCTACGCCTATTTCAGCATGTATTTTATGAGAGGTACGGAGAAGAGTTACATCAATGATTAGTCTCGTGCCTCTGAATGATATCTGTACCAAATGTTTGGTTGATTCACCCAGCCGTTCTCGAGTTATAAGGGAATAAACTTGTCCACAGACAAACAAACAGACACACAGACAAAAAAACATTTTCGCGCGTATCCAACATAAAACAGTCTGAAACTCACAAATAACTCATATTTCCGAAGAAATTCAGAAAAAACAGGCAAACTTTCATTTTTATATATAGAGAGATAGACTGCACCTCTCGGTGTTGACCGTGTTTTATTGCACAAACTTAGGTTTCACTCGCTAACAATTGGAGATACACGAAAAGTGATCTGGACCTTTCGGCTAGAAAATTAAATGATAAAGCTCGTGCATGCCTTTAAAAGTTTGCTGTTTCTTAGCATTCTCTTCCTATTTGAAATGGAAATATGAAATTTTGAAACTAAAGGGTGTAGTGACGTCACAAATATGGGTTTTATTCGCTATCCGTTGGAGATACACGAAATGTGATAAGGACCATTCGGATAGGAAATTAATTTTTAAAATTCGTGCGTACCATCAATAGTTTGATATTTCTTAGCGTTCTCTTTTCATTTGAAATGGAAATATGAAATTTTGAAACCAAAGGGTGTATTGACATCACTAAAATGGTCGCCATTTTTAAATAGTGCAAAATATCGAAATCAAAGGTAGATTATGTATAACTTGGTAAATCAGCTACATCGATGCACAATTTCATTTCAATCGGACCAGTGGTTCTTGCGTGTTTGAGTAACAGACAGGACGACAGACAGACAGACAGATAGACAAACACCAACCCATTTGTATATATTAGTATGAAGATTGTTAAAACATGTTGAAGAAGACTACCATACATGCTTATGATACGTGCAGTACTTCATATCGATTCTCTTGTGAAGTGTCATTCTAACTCAGTATGGCCGGTTAGTGAGTTCGGTATTGTTGTATAAAGGGGCAGAATAGGGAGGTCATCTGCCTTTTTGTATCACTGTGAGTCCTTGTAACTCCATAAATCATAGGGAAATCTACCAGAACATCGTGTAAAATTATCATCATTCTCATTAGTGGTCTCAGAAATTGTGGCATTTGATGCAATCGCCTAATTCAACGGGTGGGATGGATGTCAGTTTAACCAACATAAGTATTGTGGCGTGCTCAGTCAGATCCATCAGCGCCTTGCCTTTGTCCGATCTTGTTACTTTGACTGACTTCTAAGTTATGCGACAGCCATCTGGTTCCTCCTTAAGAATAAATGGCTTTATTCCTTCCAAGAGTGTAGAAGACTGGAACTCTAATCTCTTTGGCTCATTGTCTTCTTGAGAGTTCTGGATTGATCGGGACTGTGGGTACGTTGTGTTTTGTTAGAGATGTTATGTTGGAAGTGACTAGGAATGTCCGCAGATGATAAGGGACCGAAAGGTTTTGTAGTACGCGAAAATGGCTTATTAGTTAATCATTCCTGGGAAATGTTGTTCCGCAAGTCTCGCAGGCGTAAGGTTTCCTGTCGCTATGAAAGAACATAGGTATATTCTAAGATCCATTTTGGTTGAAGGACTTACCGCATACACTACATAACATAGCTTATTAGTCAGTTTGAATTAACAGGTATGTTTTTGAATGGCATTTTCGAAAAGATTTCGACCCGCAGGTACAGCAAATATGGGCCCTTCAGCTACAATGCGTCGGGACATGTTTCTTGATGTCACGTTGGACTGGCGTGTTGCTCTTTTAGTTACCACGGTGAACGAATAAGGCTCCGGATTTATTGTTTGCTCAGTTGTATTACGCGCTGTGGAAGATTGCTTTGTTAGAGAGTTTCATATATATTCGAAGCCATGAAAGAAAAAGGAGTGGATAACGCACACGTTAATTTTATCCAATCACACCAGAAAAAGAATTCATCAGGAAAAAACTAGCAAATAAGATGACATGAAGGAGAAATATAAAAGGTGTAGAATTAAATTATACAAATTGTTTAATAAATAATTATTTCCAATAAACCAAGAAAAGTATTGGGCATTGCCAGTAATATAACACACAGAATTAATTATAATAAAGAAAAGCAAAAGTTAGATCTGATGATGACTTGAGCTAATATATTATGTTCCGATTTAGGTTGAAGGCCAACCCGCATGGACATTTGGTGTATTCCTTGGAATACACGTTCAGTTAGAGTTAGCTCTTGCTGCTCTCTGCTTTTTTCAATTAGCCTCATTGATTTAATATTCCTCCTTGCAGAGACAATCGGCGACCCTCTGTGTTCTATTTGTTCCGTACACGCGCTTATGTTGTTTTAAGTCTGTTGTAGATGTGTACCTTTTATGGATTCTACCTAGCGGCATCTTGCGGCTACCCGCTGAAGTTCTTCAAACCCCTCTAGTCAAGAGGATATACACACCAATCCACCAGGCATCGTCTGCGTCTTCAGCTAACATTTTCTTGAAGACACTGCTCCAAGAAGAATAACAATTTTTGTACAGAGTTTTTTATTGTTCTTATGTTTCCCATTTTGCTATATTCTCTTTTGTTCCCTTCCCCTTCCTTTTGGCCCACCTTGCTACCTCGTGCGCCCGGCCGTTCCATCTCTCTTCTTATTGAGTCGTCAACTTGTGAGTTCGGCTCCTCAAACGAGGTACAATTTTAAATCGCCACAATGTTGTGGTATTGGATGTAAGCTAACGGCCAACAGAAGCCATCAACCTTCAGCGGCTATAAAAAGCTAAGTACAAATGTTCAATGATTTTAAACACATTTTAATGGTTTTAATCTAAGCTGAATGCTTTTATTCGAAATTTATAGACAGTGTGGGGAATTACGCACTATTGTGCAATAACTGTCTTCGTGGGATTTACATTGTCATGTTTTAGCCTACCAAGCTTGCTTGAAAACATGAAATTTGGTACTTCTTGTTCGAAATAAAGGGGATAACTTCCTCACACCGTGGGATTTCTGCTTATACTCATAGCTGTCTATAAACTTAGCCTTTTCCTCCGTGGGATTCTTACCGCTCCATTTAACTGTCTACAGTTCAGGACTTTTCCATTTAAATAAATTTCAAACCGCGAAGAACTATTCTGAATACTGTCAAATTGCTGGAACTTCAGGTTAAATAGAACCAAGAACTGCAACCCACAATCTTTCCAACGCTTAATAATCAACTATTTCCAATAATCCAAGAAAAGTTGCCAATATAACACACAGATTTAATTATAAAGAAGAATAGCAAAAGTTACATCTGAGAATCATGTTTATGATGATGACTTGAGCAAATATATTATGTTCCGGTGTCGGTTGAAGGAAACCCGTATGGACATTCAACCCCAGTTCAACCTGGTCAGAGAGAACCGTGCTGCGTTATTATAAAAAGCTGCGGACTCTGGTCATAGAGGTCAGTGAGGCACTTCAGAGAAGGAAGTGTTACAGTGACAGAGGTGGATTGTCTGCCGAACGAGATGTTGGACAACATTGGTGGTAGAACGCTCTTTGATCAATGGGCATGGAACCTGGGAACACCTTAGCTAGCGACGCAGAGAAAACAGGCGATAACCAATATTTAAGTTTGCTTTCAGGATTACAATCTATTCAATCCTTTTACCCATTATGGGAGAATCGTTTACTCACTTATTGAAAAAAAAACTGGGAGTTAAGCTACCAATCTCTTTCATTGGGGAGCATTCCCTGAATCCCGAATCTCCCTTCACTCTAATTTCTTTTTGTAGTAGGGATTTACTATAATCCCTATCAGAAACAATCGGTTAGGACACGATCACGATCCCGGTACGTAATCTTGGAGAATGCCTGGCTGGCGTATGGCTTAAGTCCATGTTATCAGGTGAGGACACAACAATTGATGGAGGTGCAATGATTGGTGGGGAGCAATAATATCCTACGATTATGATATAACAATATAACTGAAGTGTCTGGAATTATTGCGAAAATCCCAGATTATATTGCCCCACCAATCAATACAAATTATATTGTAAGTAGTACATGTTTCGATCCATCAATGGGATTTTCTTCAGCGAATTGAAATCAAACTTAATGATACTTGCCTAATAAAACTGTTTACAAATGAAACTTACATAAATATATACAGGTTGATGTGAAGAAACTGGAAAACAATGAATAAGAACAATGAATATATAAACTAAATCATTTAAAACAATATATATCAAAAACCTAATATTTAAATAGTATTGTGAAGAGACTAGGAATGCCCGCATCTGATAAGGACTGAATGGTTTAGTAGATCATGATAAGGCTTTCTCCAGTGTGCACACGAAAGTGTCTTATTAAATAATCCTTAGTGGAAAATCTTGTTCCGCATCTCTCGCAGGAATATGGTTTCCTGCTGCTCTGAACGAACATGGGCAAATTCCAAGTTCCCTTTTGGGAGAACGTCTTGCCACATACAGTACATAAATGTGTTTATTAGTTAGTATGAATTAACAGGTGTGTGTTAAAAGACTTCGCCCCGCAGATACCGCAAATATGGGTCCTTCGGCTACTATGTGTCGGGACATGATTCTTGACGTCACATTGGACTGGCGTGTTGCTCTTCAAGTTACCACGGTGAACGAATGAGGCTCCGCATTTATTAATTTCTCAGTTGTATTACGCGCTGTGGAAGATTGCTTTATTAGAGAGTTTCAAATAAATTCGATGCTACGAAAGAAAATGGAGTGGATAACGCGCTAGCTAATTTTCTCCATTCACACCAGAGAAAGGTTTCATCAGCAAAAACTAGCAAATAAGATGACATTTAAATAAATTTCAAACCGCAAAGAACTATGCTCAATACTGTCAAATTGCTGGAACTTCAAGTTAAATAGAACAAATAACTGCAACCCACAAACTTTCCAACGCAATAAAATTATCCAAGTTCACATTAAACTAAGTGTTCTCCATAAACTGCAATAAATTTCGCTTGTTCCGTGAACTTTCTGTGCTGCAAAAGTGAAATTTTCCAATCAACCGAGTTTAGCTCAAAACAGTGTCCGTTTAACTATATACTGCGCCGCATGAGACTGAGAACAATAAAACTTTTCCCCAAATACCTTTTACTACCAAATTTAATTTAATTTTAAGTCAAAACACTACGAGGCTTCGCTTAGAATTAAGCGCCCTTCCCTTGCTCCATTTCCCATTTATTCACTCTGCGTCAATATATGTGGCTATATCGCACATTTTAATATGTATTGTTTTTTCCTTCTAAAACTAGGGAGTTCTACTTTTTTGCAATTATAAAAAAGTTATCTAATTTTATAATCCAGGCTTCACAAAAGGTGACCTGCCTTATTAGAGTTTAAAATCTCTTAAATTCAGCATAAATAGAAGTGGTTGTAGGAACCACTTATTCATCCCTTCTCTTTTCTTGTCCTGCTGATTTCAGGAATTCCTAAATATTGCCTTTACTAAGGTATCCAAGGGCCTTAATTTTGAAAAAAAAAAAGATATACCACCTAATTCATTTATAGAAATATTAAATAATTTTATAATTACTTTATTATTATCCTTCTAAGCTTTAAGCTTTCTCATTGTAACTACTTTTCAAACCCTTGTATGGGTTTATCGCTTGTTACAGGTTTCAAACCTTGAAATTGTCCATCGTAATCCTTTATAATTAACCTAAAGAGTTCGTAACTTTTTAATTATACGCTTGTCAAATAACTTGTGCACGCGTTTTGTACAAATAGGGGTCGCAGACTTCCAAGTAGTTAAAACCACAATCTATTACCTTAGCGTAAAATAGCTAAATTGTTCTTAACTCAAAATAAATTATAATAATTTTTAAATAAATTCTTTATTGTTTTCCGCTTTATCTCCCTTGCTAGAATCATGGTTAGGCAGGACCTTGACTTTCCTGACTCTTCTTCTAAATTATTGCTTATTTCAAAATAGAAAAGGCAATCTCTAAGTCAATAAAAACTTCACCACTTGTTGCGTTTAAAAGAAAGCTTCAAATAACAACATTTGCAAAGTTTCTCTTAGCTGTTACAGCTTATTCTAGTAAACCATTGAAGCAAATACAGCTCGCTCCACCAGCTTCCTATTTGTAGAGACTTCTTCTCTAAACTTGTGTTTTACTCTTTAAAATTTCAGTTTTGTTTAAGTTAGGTCTGAGGATTTCCTCCGCTTTAAACTTTTAGTCAGCACCCCGCTGGGTAAAAGCTTAGCTTGCTTCGAGTGCAACAATTGGTAGCATATTCTCAAAAGATATTCACTAATAACAGTAAAAATATTGTCAAAAGCAATAGAGTTGCCTTATATCTTCCGACACTGGGGACACTCGGAAATACAACAGCGCCCAGAATTAAAAATTATCACAACAAATTCAAATCCTTCTAGCATTTTAAAATTCGTAATAAAGTCTAACTCTTTTGAAGGGAAACTACAAAAATCCACTTCCTTTCCGATATATTTGCCTTCTAGCGTACTACCTATCCCCATAATACCGGAATACTGGCTTGGGAGGGAAAGAGCACTTTATGGTTGCTTGCGGTTGACCTCAGCTCACGTTGCATTTCCCGTTTGCATAGTTCATCTCCACAAACATTTTAGGTACTTAAAAGGCTTTGTGCAGTGGAACCTTTCGCTAAATCCTTATTTTACTGCTCATTTTGGTTTTGTGTTGGATTATCTTCCTTTCTACCTAAAATTGTTTCCACTCTTAAAAAGACCTCCTTTTTCTCTCATCATCCTCCCTTAGGTAGTTTTAATATTCAGTATAACCTACCAACATTCACGATCCTGGTACATAATCTTGGATAATCCCTGATCGGCCTATGGCTTATGTCCATGTTATCAGGTGAAGACACAACAGTTGGTGGGGCGCAACAGTATCCTAAGATTATGATATAACAATGTCACTGAAGTGTCTGGAATTATTACGTAAATCCCAGATTATAATGCTCCACCAATCAATACAAATTATATTGTAAGTAGCACATGTTTCGATCCATCAATGGGATTTTCTTCAGCAAATTGGAATCAAACTTAATGAAACTTACCTAATAAAACTGTTGACAGATGAAACTAACTGAAATGAAGTGACGAAACAGGGAAACAATGAATATGAACGATGAAAATATAAAATAAATCATTTACAACAATGTTTATAAAAAACCTAATGGCTAAATATTCCTGTGAAATGTAAAGTAATAAATTCAATTTGAAATTAAATAAAATGAATATCCTTATTAATAACTCGGTTAAATAAAGATTCTCAATATTTATGTATAATTAAAAAAATAACATTTTAATGTGCATTTTAAACTTTTCATTGGAGTCGTGTTCGATGGTTGAAAATCAACCGAAACACATATTCCTTTCTTCTTGTTCCAATGCCAGAAACCGATTTACATAATTACCTACTCAAAAGAAGCGACACTAAAGCAGTGGGAATCTTAGCTCGAATTAAGTGGAATTTCAATTCCTTAAGGAGTCCTCTGCTTGCAATAACAAGCGAGTCGATTCCCCTTGGATATTTCCCAAAGCAATTAAAACTTACGCTAAGTAGGCAGTACTTCAGAATTAAAGAACTATTGACCTATATTGTTAGCGACTAATATGGCCGTCGCAACTTTCCCACTGTTCTCAGACACATATCATCCACGGTAAACAGCGGCGATGTCCGATGACTACACATATCTAGCAAATATACATACATTATGATGGAAGAGTAGCAGAGACCGAACTTGCTTCAATCTGTTACTGGGTGTAACTGTCACATTCATAGTGAATCGCTACCGTCCCAGATGTAGAATCGAAGGAAATGTGTTGTGAATCCCAATGGCATTGAGTAAATTACGTCCGCTAGATTCTAAGGAATAACAGATCACAAATATGGTCAATCTAGTAAAAAGTTTTAAAAGTAGTGTGGGGAACAGACACACAAACACTCTCACTTGTATACTATTGATAAAAGATGTTGGAGAAAACCTCCGTACATGCTGATCATACGCACGGTACTTCATATCAATTCTCTTGCGAAGTGTCACGCGAAACCAGTATGACAGGTTGTTGAGTTTGTTATTGTTGTTTAGAGGGGCAGTTTGGGGAGGGCATCTGCCCCTTTGAATCACTGTGGGTCCATATAATTCAATAAATCAGAGGGAAACCCACCAGAAGATCGTGCAAAATAATCATCATTCTCATTAGTGGACCCAAAAATTGTGGCCTTTGGTGCAATCGCCTGAATCAATGGTTGTGCTGGATGTCTAAGTTTAACCAACATATGTATTGTGGAGGTAGCAGTCGGATCCTCCTGCCTTGCCTTTGTCCACTCTCGTTAGTTTGACCGACTTCTAAGTTATGCGAGCGCCATGAGAATCCTCCTTAAGAAATAATGACTCCGTTTCTTTCAGGAGTGCAGAAGTCTGGAACTCTGATCTCTTTGGCTCATGGCCTTGTTGAGAGTTCTGGATTGCCAAGGACCGCGGGTAAGTTGTGTTCTGTTAGAGAGGTTATTTTGGAAGTGACAAGGAATGGCCGCAAATGATAAGGACTGAGTGGTTTTGTAGCATATGAATGAGGCTTATTCCAGTGTGTATAAGAAAGTGAATTATTAGATAATCTTTACTAGAAAATGTTGTTCCGCATGTCCGGCAGGAATAAGATTTCTTGCCGCTATGAACGAAAATGGGCAAACTCAAAGTTCCTTTTTGGTTGAACGACTGATGACATAAACTTCATAAATGTGCTTATTACTCAGTATCAATTAACAGGTATGAGTTGAAATGACATTTTCGATTAGATTTTGACAAGCAGGTACTGCAAAAATGGTCGTGGGGCCATGTTACTTGATGACACACCGGAGTGGCGTGTTGCTCTTCTAGTTACCACGGTGAACGAATGCGGCTCAGCATTTATTGTGTGCATAGATGGCCTCCGCCCTGTGGAAGATTGCTTTGTTAGACAGTTTCAAATAAATTCGAAGCTATGAAATAAAAAGGAGTGGATAACGCACTCGCTAATTATGTCCATTCGCACCAGAGATAGTTTTCATCAGGAAAAACTAGCAAATAAGATGACATGAAGGAGAAATATAAAAGGTATAGAAATAAATTGTACGAATTGCTTAATAATCAATTATTTCCAATAATCCAAGGAAAGTATTGGGCATTGTCAATAAAATAACATACAAAATTAATTATAAAGAAGAAATAGCAAGAGTTAGATCAGAAAATCAAGTTTATGATGATGACTCGAGCTAATATATTATGTTCCGGTGTCCTTTGAATCAAACCCGTATGGACTTTCAACCCCAGTTCAACCTGGTCAGCAAGAACCGTGCTGCTTTATTATAAAAATCTGCGGACTCTGGTCAGGGATGTCAATGAGGCAATGCAGAGACAGGAGTCTTACAGTGACAAAGGTGGATTGTCTGCCGATCGGGATATCGGACAACTTAGGTCGTAGAACGCTCTTTGATCAAAGGGCACGAAGCTTGGGAGCACCATAGCTAGCGACGCTGAGATAACCAATATTTCTATTTCCTTTCAGGATTGAATTATAACAAATTCTATCCTTTTACCCATGATGGCAGACTCCTTAAGCCTACTCCTTTATTGAATAAACTGGGATTTAAGCTTCCAGCCTCTTTCATTGGGGAGCATTCCCTGATTCCTGAATCTCCTCTCACTCTAATTTCTTTGTGTAGAAGGGGTGTACTGTAATCCCTATCAGAAGCTATCGGTTAGGACACGATCACGATCCTGGTACATAATCTTGGAGAATATCTGGTCGGCCTCTGACTTAAGTCCATGTTATCAGGTGAGGACAGAACAAGTAATGGAGGCACAACAATTGGTGGGGCGCAACAATATCCTACGATTATGATATAACAATGACACTGACATGTCAGGAATTATTACGAAAATCCCAGATTATAATGCTCACCAATCAATACAAATTATATTGTAAGTAGTACATGTTTCGATCCATCAATGGGATTTTCTTCAGCAAATTGGAATCAAACTTAACGATACTTGCCTAATAAAACTGTTGACAAATGAAACTAACTTAAATATATACAGGATGAAGTGACGAAACTGGAAAACAATGAATAAGAACGATGAAAATATAAACTAAATCATTTACCACAATATATATTAAGAACCTGATGGATAAACGTTCCTGTGAATTGTAAAGAAATAAACTTAACTAGAAATCACATAAACAGGGTATCCTCATAAATAACTCGGTTAAATAAAGGTTCTCAATATTTATATATAATTAAAAGGAAAAACACTCGGAATGGCATTTTCAAACTTTTCATTGGAGCCGGGTTGGATGGTTGAAAATCAACTGAAACACATATTCCTTTCTTCTTGTTCCGATTACCGAAACGGATCTACATAAGTACCTACAGAAAAGAAGCGACACTTAAGCAGTGAGAATGGAAAACATCTCAGCTCACCTTAAGCGGAATTTTAATTCCTTATGCAGTCCTCGTCTTGCAATAACAAACGAGTCGATTTCCTTTTTTATTTTTATTTATTTAATAATTATTAGATACAACCATGAAAAGGTAATTTTACACTAATATTTTAACAATTTCAAATAATATTAACAAAAACAACAACAACAACAATAGCAGGTAACATTGGCAGTGATGGCAGCAAGGGATAAATCTTGGGAAGGACGCAGGGAGCGATTGGGGTAGAGAGTGATTAGGAGGGTGAGTGGTTAGGAATTGAGGTTGAAAGGGATCTTCTAATGTTATGTTTGAATGTTCGATAGGGAGAGAATATGTCAATATTTGGAAGGGAGTTGCTAAGGGTAGGTAGACGTTTCTGTACTTCAAGACGTGGGCGAGGTATGTGGTGTAAATGGTTCTGGCGTGTTGAACGGGAGGGATCATGGAGTGGGAAGAGGCTTAAGAGCATGTTACATTTTGTGTAACCATTCATAATTTTATGTAGGAAACACAGGTCAGTAAATTGTAGACGGCTTCTCAGGTCGAGTAAATTGAGCTGATTTAGAATGTCAGATTTGGCAAAGTGCCTTAGTGAAGGATTGCGAGCTTTGACAATTGACATGAAGAAATTAAAGACACTGTTCAATTTAGAAATATTGGTTATAGCCGAAGTAGACCAAATTGGAGAAGAGAAATCTAGGATAGGGAGAACATATGTGGTGAAGTATTATTTAAGTCAGTGAGGTATTAAATTTCTGTGAATCTGTATAGAATGCCGAGACTGCGCATTGCGCGAGATTTGATATGGTCAATGTGGGGAGAGAATGTAATTTTATCATCGTGATTAATACCTAAATCTCTTACCTGAGAAACCGTATCCAATTTATTTCCACATATTTTATAGTCCGCCTGATTTCCAGATTTCAGTAGTGAGAAAGACACATTGAAGCACTTCTTCGGATTTGGAGATAACTTCCATTTCTTGAACCAATCAGTATTCACTGCTTCCTGGAGGTCAGCGTGGTCGTCAGAACTGGAAATTTTTCTGAATATCTTGAGGTCATCAGCGTATAGAAGAAGGGAACACGGAGAATTTTGCACACATGTGTTTATATCGTCCATATACAGCACGAAGAGAAGGCGTCCTAGGATACTGCCCTGAGTTACTCCTGATAAGACTGGGAGCCAGGACGACACAGACCATGGAAGCACTACCCGTTGTTGCCTATTGGACAGGAAGCTTTGAATTAGGGATAGGAAGGATCCATGTACGTTGTATCGTGAAGCAAGCTTGTGGAGGAGAAGGAAATGGTTCACGGAATCAAATGCTTTGGCCAGGCCTACGTAGATTACATCTAGCTGAGATTTTTGATCTATTGCAGAAATTATGTGATGGTTCAGAACAGTCAGATTTGTTAAACATGATTTTCCAGGGACGAAGCCATGTTGTCCTTCTGAGAGGTGTGGTTTGGTGAAAGTGAGGAGACGCCAATGTATTATTCTTTCGAAGACTGAAGGGAGTATAGGGACGTTAGATATAGGTCTGTATGAGGAAATGTCATGCTTGCTACCTGATGTAAAGACAGGCGGGACATCTGCTCTTTTCCATGTGTCAGGAAAAGTGCCGGAAGTCATGCACCAGTTGAGTATCATGGATAAGGGGATGCTGAGAGATGCAGAGGTGTTTTTCAGGAATATAGGGCTTATGTCTGATGGTCCGGTAGATCTGTTTGCGGGCAGACTTTTTAAAATATTTTGGATTTCATCGGGGGTCGTTGAAATTTGTGACAGTGAATCAGAACATACGCTAGTAAGTTGAGGGGGACTGGGGATTGGTACGGGAACTGAAAAGGCTGAATGGAAATATTTACTGAAATGTGTGGACCTCAATTCAAATGGGATTTCTTCATTATGGAGGTTTAAGTTAAGTGGAATTCTGGGAGTCTTTCTACGAGATGATATGTGTCCAGAACTTCTTCGGGTTATTCTTGAGATTTCCTGTTATGGAAGAAATGTAGCGGTTGTAATCTTCTGTCATATGAACTCTTGAAATTTTCCGTAGGTGAATAAATACATTGCGTGTATGAGGATTAGGAACTGATTTCCACAGTGACCACGCTCGAGGTTTGTTTTGGAGAGGGAGTTTGGTGTTTTGACTTAGCCAGTGCGGGTATTTGTTGGATTAGGGTACGGAGTAAGGAACGTGTTGTTTAATGGCAGAGTAAAGTAAAACCTCAAAGAAGGCCACTGCGCTGTTTAAGTCTCTCTCAGCTGTTAGCAGGCACCAGGGTAGAGATGATAAATCCTGATTGACAGCTTGCCAGTCGACCTTTCTCCAAAGAGGGAAAGCTTTCTTATCGGTGGTGAGGCTATTTTTATGTCTGCTGGCTGGGACGGGGAGAGTGGCTTCTATTGAGCTAAGGTTGGGGGTCAGGATATTTCTTCCAACGGTCACAGCGACATTACGCAAGTTTGAAAATATGAGGTCCAGTGTTTCGGATTTCCTTGTTGGGTGTAGATTGAACTGGTTCAGATATAGACCGTTTATAGAATTTGATAAGATGAAAGTATCTATTTGGGGAGAATGTATGGTACCATTGTCTATTGATGTCCAGGAGATATGGGAGTTAAAATCGCCTAGCAACACTATTTTCTTGATTGAGGGCAAGAACAGTAGAGTTGAAACATTCTTCTAAGGTGTCAATTTTGCTGGAAGGTGGGCGGTAGATGCAACCTACGTGTAAATTCATCCTTTTTGGGATAATAATCTCAACCCATATTATTTTGCAGGAAGTTTCTAAGTCAGGCCGATGTTTTGCCTTCAGTTTGTTACGAACTGCGCTTGCAACACCACCACCCCTTGAGGATCTGTCGCGCCGAAACACATTGAACTCAGATGAAAACGGAAGTTCCCCACAAGATACGAAGTCTGACAACCATGTTTCTGAGAGGCAGAGGATATCAAATTGATTGATTTCGGTTAAATTTGCTAAACAGTCGGTTAGTTTATTTTTGACGCTCAGTGCGTTCTGGTATTAGAGGTTAAGGGGTCCTGGATTTAAATGAATATCAACTGATAGTAGTAGTAGAATCAAGTAAACTGTACTGGAGGAAGCACGGCAACGTTGTACTGGTCCACGAGGTGTGGTGGAACCTTGGCGGAGCACTGGGAGGTTACAAGCTGCCACGGTCGAGAAAGTAAAATGTCTCTCTGCGCAGTACCACAGAATTTCTTGAGAACAAGATACATCACTGTGGTCGGAAATGTTTTCAGACACAGTTGCACACCATATAGTACACTTGAACAGGCAAAATACCACTAAAATACAGTAATATGTCAGGGCTACTGAAACACGAGGTCTGTCACTTGCCGCCATCTTTAACAACATTTCGTAGGGTGTATGTATGGTCCACTTCCTTTGTAAGATTTTCTTGCTGAAGTCTTTCTCGCCTTGTTGACAGGGAAGACTTCCTGTTCCTAAATGATCCGCTCTGCGCGAACCTGCCCTGCCTCAGCGTGTTTTCACTTGCTAAACGTCTTCCCCCATTAGTGACAGGGAAGCGTTCTCGCTCCTGAGTGGTTCGCCCGGCACGGAAGCGCTAGGAGAGATTTCTTGGCAAATGGGTGATGTGTAACAAACTAGGCTTAACCTCACCGTTAACGCACCATGAGCTTGTTTAATTAACATGTAATTTTGGCTTGATACACTCTTAATATAACTTCCCTAACAATTCCACTGCTAGTTGTTCTTACCCGCAATCCGCAACATTTGGAGGAGTATACGCACACGGCTTCCTTTCAACATTTAACTTAGAGATTTATAAGGACATTACACTTAGCACTTTGCCGCCATAGACAGCTAGAAGGATAATTCCCAAAGCCATTAAAACTTACGATAATTAGGCAGTACTTCAGAACTCAAGAACTTTTGACCTATACCGTTAGTGACTAATATGGCCGTCGCAACTTTCCCACTGTTCTCAGACACATGTCTTCCCCGGCAAACAGTGACGATGTCCGATGACTACACATATCTAGCAAATATACATCCATTCTGAAGGAACACTAGCAGAGACCGTACTTGCTTTTTTCTGTGACTGGGTGTAACTGTCACATCCGTAGGCTGTCGCTACTGTGTCACATGTAGAATCGAAGGAAATGTGTTGTGTATCTCAATGGCATTGAAAAAATGATGGCCGCAGGATTCTTTGGAAATACAGTTCACAAATTTGGTAAATCTAGTTACATGTTTAAAGAGTTTTGTAGGGAACAGACACAAACACTCTTATTTATATACTATTAGCAGAAGTACCCGTTCTTCGAAGAGTGTTCGGTGTTAACACCTGGCATTATCAATTGAGCTACTGTTGCAATGGTTAGTGGTTTGTCATTGCTTTATAAGTTTATCAGAACGAAGTTAGTTTTCTGGGAATATCACACACACTGTTAATTTAGGGGCCTTAAAATGTGGATTTCGGAGACCCTTTATAGACTCCCGAAATTTGTGTCTCACATTGAGAAGTGCAACAAATGCTTTGGTCGTCCTTCTAGGTTAATTTTTATATTTCGCCTATTTTAGCATGTATTTTGAGACGTTTTTCCCTATATCCACCTTTTTACTGTATGAAAAGTACGGTGAAGGGTTTTATAAATGATTGGTGTAGCCTATTGACTCTTATTGATACCATACTTATTTTTACGATGCACCAAGCATCTGTACACGAGTTATAGGCGTACATGAAGATACACAGAAAGACAGACAGACAATTGTATTGTCTACAACATATCACCCAGATATCCAAATATGGGTATATCTTCCACGCAGTATCAAACAAAATCATCCTTACGATGAACCCATATGTCGACAAAAATAAATAAATTATGAGTTAAATGTGCTCTCAAGCTAAATTCACGTAACGTGTAGGCCTACTTCCTGACGTGAAATAGAATTGAAAGCCTTGTACAGGAAACGCAATACACGTCACATAAAAACTGACCCTCTACGTTGTGTTACGTCCCCATACAAAGGAAGACCCCTTTCATAAATTATAAAGACTCGTTGTGCACAAAAATTCAGGTTCCTTAGCCTCAAATGGCCCAAATTCCTAAAGAGCGCAAAAAAAAAAAAATGCTGATTCAATTCAGGAATTTTTGAAAATAATGTTGCTGTTTGGAGATATAACATACCTTCTGTACTATAATATGTCACACGTGAAAATTGCGTGAAAAAATCTAGTTTACCCCTTGACCCCCTGAATTGCATTGATGAATTATACAGTCTAAGTTGGTTCCGTGATAACCTTATAGCCATTTGCAAACTTTTACAGAAATGTAATAAATGGAGTGACATTGCTTCTTACAGAAAGAGATGGAAAGTTGGATGTCACCCCTTGAGATAATGTTGTCATGGTTACCGACTTGCATTCCTTCATTAGTTTGTTAAATTAAATTAGTTTTCTGGGAATAGGTCAGAAACTGTTGGTTTTAGAGACTTATAATGTAGTGTTTGAGGTACCTTTAGGACCCCCGAGTTAAGTTTCGGGCACCGAGGGGCTTTGTATCATCGTTGTAAGCCATAATATACTACTACTACTACTACTACTAATAATAATAATAATATAAAGGAATAGGAATATAATATACATTCCGTACCACAACCGCAGGTGTAAATCGCGTGAAATAATTCTAGAGTACCCCTTGTCCCCCTTAAGGTCATTATACGTTCCATGATAACATTCTAGCCGTTTGCAAACTTTCACGCAAATTTAATTAATGGAATTGCATTGCGTCTTACATCAAAAGGTAGACCTCTGCGATTCTGTTGCCAAGGTTACCGGCTTGCATTCGTTCATTATTTTATTTTATGCATAACTACCTGGATTATTCTATTTGAAAGCATATTGTTAATCAAACGTGACATTTGACTGCACTTTGTCAGCTTAAAGAACTTGTACAAAATACCTTCTCTCCACACTGTGTCGTAGGCAGTTGTTAAACTCTGCCCCACTCTTCAATCGCTTTTCTAAACCTCTCACAATATGTGCTGTCAAGGCAAGCACCTGATCTTTCCAATTACGTTGAGGTCTGAAACCAGCCTGCTCGATAGGAATGCTTTTACAAATTAGGGGGCTTATTCTATCATAAATAAGTCGTTCAAGGAGCTTAAAACAAACGCTCCTCAAGGTGATTGGTCTGTAGCGTTCAACAGAATTCGGAGGTTTATCAGGTTTTACGATAGCTAGAATCTTAGTTCGTTTGATCTCTGAAGGAAGTTTAGTTGTTTGAAGGATGTTTGAAAAGAACTGCACTAACAAATTCCTCACATTCTTTCCCAAGTGCTTCAGAAATTCTGTGTGTATACTGTAAAAAACCGTGGCTTTTCCATTTTTCAATACTTTTAGGGCAAGCAGTAGCTCTTGTTCAGTAAAAGGATCAGAAAAATGAGGGTACTGATACTCAATAATGGTCTTCCATAGGGATCTGTTCTTCTTCATTATTGTATAATCGGTATATAGCAGACATAGCTACTACCAGCGCTCGTCAGTTTGCTTATGATGATGATCAAGCAGTAGTTACTCAACATGCGGATGCTAATGTGATAGAGAGAACTTTAAATGCGGACCTGGATCTCCTATGCAAATACTACGAAAAGTGGTGCTGGAAGCCCAGCTCTAGTAAAACGGAAACCTGCTTCTTCCATTTAAACAATCAGGAAGCGAACTCTACCCTGAAAGTGACTCTTAATGGAGGCCCTCTCCCTAATAATGCCAACCCCAAATATCTTGGAGTTACTCTTGACCGAACGATATCGTACAGGAAGCATCTCACCAACCTAGCTGCCAAATTAAGGACACGTAACAATATCAACCACAAACTTGCTGGCTCTACATGGGAAGCGTTTGCAACTACATTGCGTACTTCGGCGATGGCACTGGTACTTTCAACAGCTGAGTACCGTTCCTCAGTTTGGGTCATGTTAAAAAGGTGGACACAGTCCTGAATGAGACAATGCGTATTATTAGTGGCACAATAAAATCCACCCCTCTTTTCTGTTTGCCTGTGCTTCGTCACATAGAAACGCCTAGAATTAGAAGATTGAACAACTTGGTCAGGGAATACAACAAGATATTGGCCAATCCTGAACTCCCCATTCATGAAGATGCTAGGACCAGATATAGACGTCTCAAGTCAAGATCTCCACCTATTCTAAGAGCACAGGAACTGGTTACGAAGGTTTATGATCCTAAAGCTGATTGGCAAAAAGCGTGGAACATCATAGCTCCATTGCAATGGCAGGCATTGTTCAACATTCAAAATCTGCCAGCTGGATTTAATTTGCCCCGCAAGACATGGGTAACTCTCAACAGAGTCCGCACTAACCACGGGAGATGCGGATCAATGATGTTTAAATGGAGTATGCGATCTTCCCCAACCTGTGATTGTGGTGCAGTTAGACAGACTATGAACCATATTGTCACTGAGTGTATTAGTAGGGCATTCACTGGATCAACACAGGACTTTGTAATAGCCTCTACTGAAGCCATAAGACGGCTAGAAAATTTAGACATTAATCTTTGAACACTCTTTCCCCTGCATGATTGTTACAGTTGTAATGTGTAACCTATTGTATGTATGTATATTGTTTATGCTGTTTGTTTTGTGTTGTACCATACGCTAATAATAATAATTAGTTTATTAAATGAAATTAGTATTCTGGGAATATCTCAAATACTGTTGGTTTTAGGGCCTTAAAATGTGGTTATTTGTCTCTCATATTGAGGGGCTGAGAATGAGGTTTGTTTCGTCCTTCTACGCCTATTTCAGCATGTATTTTATGAGAGGTACGGAGAAGAGTTACATCAAAGATTAGTCTCGTGCCTCTGAATGATATGTGTACCAAATGTTTGGTTGATTCACCCAGCCGTTCTCGAGTTATAAGGGAATAAACTTGTCCACAGAAAAACAAACAGACAGACAGACAGACAAAAAAAAAATTTTTCGCGCGTATCCAACATAAAACAGTCTGAAACTCACAAATAACTCAAATTTCCGAAGAAATTCAGAAAAAACAGGCAAACTTTCATTTTTATATATAGAGAGATAGACTGCACCTCTCGGTGTTGACCGTGTTTTATTGCACAAACTTAGGTTTTACTCGCTAACCATTGGAGATACACGAAAAGTGATCAGGACCTTTCGGATAGAAAATTAAATGATAAAGCTCGTGCATGCCTTTAAAAGTTTGCTGTTTCTTAGCATTCTCTTCTTATTTGAAATGGAAATATAAAATTTTGAAACTAAAGGGTGTAGTGACGTCACAAATATGGGTTTTACTCGCTATCCGTTGGAGATACACGAAATGTGATAAGGACCATTCGGATAGGAAATTAATTTTTAAAATTCGAGCAAGCCATCAATAGTTTGATATTTCTTAGCGTTCTCTTTTTATTTGAAATGGAAATATGAAATTTTGAAACCAAAGGGTGTATTGACATCACTAAAATGGTTGCCATTTTTAAATAGTGCAAAATATCGAAATCAAAGGTGGATTATGTATAACTCTGGTAAATCAGCTACATCGATGAAAAATTTCATTTCAATCGGACCAGTGGTACTTGCGTGTTTGAGTAACAGACAGGACGACAGACAGACAGACAAACACCATCCCATTTGTATATATTAGTATGAAGATTGTTAAAATATGTTGAAGAAAACTTCCATACATGCTTATCATACGTGCAGTACTTCATATCGATTCTCTTGTGAAGTGTCATTCTAACTCAGTATGACCGGTTAGTGAGATCGGTATTGTTGTATAAAGGGGCAGAATAGGGAGGTCATCTGCCTTTTTGAATCACTGTGAGTCCTTGTAACTCCATAAATCTGAGGGAAACCTACCAGAACATCGTGTAAAATTATCATCATTCTCATTAGTGGTCTCAGAATTAGTGGCATTTGATGCAATCGCCTAATTCAACGGGTGGGATGGATGTCAGTTTAACCAACATAAGTATTGTGGCGTGCTCAGTCAGATCCATCAGCGCCTTGCCTTTGTCCGATCTTGTTACTTTGACTGACTTCTAAGTTATGCGACAGCCATCTGGTTCCTCCTTAAGAATAAATGGCTTTATTCCTTCCAAGAGTGTAGAAGACTGGAACTCTAATCTCTTTGGCTCATTGTCTTCTTGAGAGTTCTGGATTGATCGGTACTGTGGGTACGTTGTGTTTTGTTAGAGATGTTATGTTGGAAGTGACTAGGAATGTCCGCAGATGATAAGGGACCGAAAGGTTTTGTAGTACGCGAAAATGCCTTATTAGATAATCATTACTGGAAAATGTTGTTCCGCAAGTCTCGCAGGCGTAAGGTTTTCTGTCGCTATGAAAGAACATAGGTATATTCTAAGATCCATTTTGGTTGAACGACTTACCGCTTACACTACATAACATTGCTTATTAGTCAGTATGCATTAACAGGTATGTTTTTGAATGGCATTTTCGAAAAGATTTCGACCCGCAGGTACTGCAAAAATGGGCCCTTCAGCTACAAAATCTCTTAAATTCAGCATAAATAGAAGTGGTTGTAGGAACCACTTAATCCACTTATTCATCCCTTCTCTTTTCTTGTCCTGCTGAGTTCAGGAATTCCTAAATTTTGCCTTTACTAAGATATCCAAGGGCCTTAATTTTGAAAAAAAAAATGATATACCACCTAATTGATTTATAGAAATATTAAATAATTTTATAATTACTTTATTATTATCCTTCTAAGCTTGAAGCTTTCTCATTGTAACTAATTTTCAAACCCTTGTATGGGTTTAGCGCTTGTTACATAGGTTTCAAACCTTGAAATTTTCCGTCGTAATCCTTTATAATTGACCTAAAGAGTTCGTAACTTTTTAATTATACGCTTGTCAAAAAACTTGTTGAAGCGTTTTGTACAAATAGTGGTCTCAGACTTCCAAGTTGTTAAAACCACAATCTATTACCTTAGCTTAAATTAGCTAAATTGTTCTTAACTCAAAATAAGATTCTACTAATAGTTAAAATAATTTTTTATTGTTTTCCGCTTTATCTCTCTTGCTAGAATCACGGTTAGGCAGGACCTTCTCTTCCCTGACTCTTCTTCAAAATTATTGCTTATTTCAAAATAGATAAGGCAATCGCTATATCAAGAAAACTTTACCACTTGTTGCGTTTAAAACAAAGCTTCAAATAACAACATTTGCAAAGTTTCTCTTTGCTGTTACAGCTAATTCTAGTAAACCATTGAGGCAAATACAGCTCGCTCCACCAGCTTCCTATTTGTAGAGACTTGTTCTCTAAACTTGTGTTTTACTCTTCAAAATTTCAGTTTTGTTTAAGGGGATACGTAACGTTTAAAAAGGTCAAAAATATCATATTTGATATTTTTATATGTTATGGATCTCTGAAGTCTGCTCTTTAAAATGATGTATAATACATTATAGTTTAACCATTGAAAGTTGCCACAAATTTAATTTAAACTTGCGCTAATCATGAGAAAATGGCTGCGAATTACATTGCCATAACTCCGCGATTATGAAATCTAGGATTTAGGGACGTTTTGCAATCAAGAGGACTCTCTTTATTTTTTAATTCTGTGGTGGTTAGACTGCACTATTTTTGATTGTCTTTTGTTTATTCCTTGTGTATTCCATGACATGAATTTCCATGGTTACTACTTAGAGTTGTTTATTTTTGATGCGATTTGAGCTAATTAGCTGTGAATATACAGTAACTCAAGTTCAAAATGCCTAGAAGTAACCGTGTTTAGAGAAAAGTAGGGATATTGGTATTCCAAAGAGCAAAAATGCTGTAAGTGTTTTACCACAACTGAGGAGAAGCCAAGTGGAGACTTGAATATAAACAAAGTCATTGAGGTTAGTGGAACTTCCGACAGTGCTTCAAAGAAGAAGTTAGCCTCAAGCAGTGATATTTATGAAGAAGTGTGTAATGAAAGGATGGTTTTTGAACTTATAAATATTACACTTCCACAAGATGCCATGAGTGAATTTCTTCATGGGAAATGTCAAAATCCTAATGAATCGATAAACAACGTTATAATGGTCCCGTATCCCTAAAGGCACTTTTGTGGTCATAAAAACACTACGATTTGGAGTTCTTGGTGCAGTGGCCAATTATAATAAAGGAAACATTGTAAAATGTCTGGTATTACAGGAGTTAGGACTGAAAATAGGGGGAAATTGTCTGAAAGCCATGAAGGAGTTGGACCGAGAAAGACGACGGAAAGCAGTAAGAATGGTTCAGGAAGTGCAGAAAACGCTAGGCAATCCAGGGACAAGGCTAAGTGGAAGCTAGAAGACCTGTATGAATCACAGGAAGATCCAGATTCTCCTTCATATGATGCAGGGATGCACTGAAATATGCAAACATGTGCTAAAAGTTTTAACTGCAGTTTTCTCAGATTCCAAATTTTTTGAATGTATGTTCCTTTTTCCAGGCGACTATTTATCACAGAGCTGTGTAATTTGTCTCATATTGGTTAACATTTTAATGGAGGGATTTTCTGATTTATATAAAACTGTTTGAGATTGGGCTGTTTTTTTAGGAAAAAAAATAATTCTATTTATTGACTGTTTAAAAAAATGTATCTGAGTCCCCTTAAGTCCAATTACAAAAACGCCCCGTCAGTATGTCGAGTAAGCATTGAGTAAAATGTGACATAAATTTCATTTTCATAACTTTATTAGATCATGAGAAAAGGAACATGAATTAAACAAATTTATCATTGGTAAGATATGCGGCTCCGTATCCCCTTAAGTTAGGTCTGAGGGTTTTCTCCGTTCTAAGCTTTTAGTCGGCACCCCCCTGGGTAAAAGCTTAACCTGCTTTGAGTGCAACAATTGGTATTCTCAAAAGATTTTCACTAATAACAGTAAAAGGTATTGTCAAAAGCAATAGAGTTGCTTTATCACATCCCACTCTGGGGACATTCGGCTGTACTGACGGAGATCCAACAGCTCCCAGAAATACGAGGTACGTCCAGAAAGTAAGTTCCGTATGTTATGCAATAAATAATTTTTCTGTATCTGTACACAATTTAATGTTATTACCAAACGGAACTTACTTTCTGGACTACTTCGTATTTCTTGATGACACACTGGACTGGCGTGTTGCTCTTCAAGTTACCACGGTGAACGAATGAGGATCCGCATTTATTGGTTGCATAGACGTTTTCCGCCCTGTGGAAGATTCCTTCGTTAGACTCTTTCAAATAAAGTCTACGCACTTGTTTATTATGTCCTTTCACACCAGAGTAAGATTTCAAGAGGAAAAGTAGCAAATAAGATGACATGAAGGATAAATATAAAAAGTGTAGAAATATATTATACAAATTGCTTAATAATCAACTATTTCCATTAATCCAAGAAAAGTTGCCAATATAACACACAGATTTAATTATAAAGAAGAATAGCAAAAGTTACATCTGAGAATCATGTTTATGATGATGACTTGAGCAAATATATTATGTTCCGGTGTCGGTTGAATCAAACCCGTTTGGACATTCAACCCCAGTTCAACCTGGTCAGAGAGAACCGTGCTGCGTTATTATAAAAAGCTGCGGACTCTGGTCAGGGAGGTCAGTGAGGCACTTCAGAGAAGGAAGTGTTACAGTGACAGAGGTGGATTGTCTGCCGAACGAGATGTTGGACAACATTGGTGGTAGAACGCTCTTTGATCAATGGGCATGGAACCTGGGAACACCTTAGCTAGCGACGCTGAGAAAACAGGCGATAACCAATATTTAAGTTTCCTTTCAGGATTGAATTACAATCTATTCAATCCTTGTACCCATTATGGGAGATTCGTTTACTCACTTATTGAAAAAAAAAAAAAAAAACTGGGAGTAAAGCTACCAATCTCTTTCATTGGGGAGCATTCCCTGAATCCCGAATCTCCCTTCACTCTAATTTCTTTTTGTAGTAGGGATTTACTATAATCCCTATCAGAAACAATCGGTTAGGACACGATCACGATCCCGGTACGTAATCTTGGAGAATGCCTGGCCGGCGTATGGCTTAAGTCCATGTTATCAGGTGAGGAAACATCAATTGATGGAGGTGGAATGATTGGTGGGGAGCAATAATATCCTACGATTATGATATAACAATGTAACTGAAGTGTCTGGAATTATTGCGAAAATCCCAGATTATATTGCTCCACCAATCAACACAAATTATATTGTAAGTAGTACATGTTTCGATCCATCAATGGGATTTTCTCAGCAAATTGGAATCAAACTTATGATACTTGCCTAATAAAACTGTTTACAAATGAAACTTACATAAATATATACAGGTTGATGTGAAGAAACTGGAAAACAATGAATAAGAACGATGAATATATAAACTAAATCATTTAAAACAATATATATCAAAAACCTAAAGTTTAAATAGTATTGTGAAGAGACCAGGAATGGCCGCATCTGATAAGGACTGAATGGTTTAGTAGATCATGATAGGGCTTTCTCCAGTGTGCACACGAAAGTGTCTTATTAAATAATCCTTAGTGGAAAATCTTGTTCCGCATCTCTCGCAGGAATATGGTTTCCTGCTGCTATGAACGAACATGGGCAAATTCCAAGTTCCCTTTTGGGGGAACGTCTTGCCACATACAGTACATAAATGTGTTTATTAGTTAGTATGAATTAACAGGTGTGTGTTAAAAGACTTCGCCCCGCAGATACAGCAAATATGGGTCCTTCGGCTACTATGTGTCGGGACATGATTCTTGACGTCACATTGGACTGGCGTGTTGCTCTTCAAGTTACCACGGTGAACGAATGAGGCTCCGCATTTATTAATTTCTCAGTTGTATTACGCGCTGTGGAAGATTGCTTTGTTAGACAGTTTCAAATAAATTCGATGTTACGAAAGAAACTGGAGTGGATAACGCGCTCGCTAATTTTGTTCATTCACACCAGAGAAAGGTTTCATCAGCAAAATCTAGCAAATAAGATGACATTAAATAAATTTCAAACCGCAAAGAACTATGCTCAATACTGTCAAATTGCTGGAACTTCAAGTTAAATAGAACAAATAACTGCAACCCACAAACTTTCCAACGCAATAAAATGATGCAAGTTCACATTAAACTAAGTGTTCTCCATAAACTGCAATAAATTTCGCTTGTTCCGTGAACTTTCTGTGCTGCAAAAGTGAAATTTTCCAATCAACCGAGTTTAGCGCAAAACAGTGTCCGTTTAACTATATACTGCGCCGCATGAGACTGAGAACAATAAAACTTTTCCCCAAATACCTTTTACTACCAAATTTAATTTAATTTTAAGTCAAAACTCTACGAGGCTTCGCTTAGAATTAAGCGCCCTTCCCTTGCTCCATTTCCCATTTATTCACTCTGCGTCAATATATGTGGCTATATCGCACATTTTAATATGTATTGTTTTTCCCTTCGAAAACTAGGGAGTTCTACTTTTTTGCAATTATAAAAAAGTTATCTAATTGTTTAATCCAGGCTTCACAAAAGGTGACCTGCCTTATTAGAGTTTAAAATCTCTTAAATTCAGCATAAATAGAAGTGGTTGTATGGGTTTAGCGCTTGTTACAGGTTTCAAACCTTGAAATTGTCCATCGTAATCCTTTATAATTAACCTAAAGAGTTCGTAACTTTTTAATTATACGCTTGTCAAATAACTTATGCACGCGTTTTGTACAAATAGGGGTCGCAGACTTCCAAGTAGTTAAAACCACAATCTATTACCTTAGCGTAAAATAGCTAAATTGTTCTTAACTCAAAATAAATTATAATAATTTTTAAATAAATTCTTTATTGTTTTCCGCTTTATCTCCCTTGCTAGAATCATGGTTAGGCAGGACCTTGACTTTCCTGACTCTTCTCCAAAATTATTGCTTATTTCAAAATAGAAAAGGCAATCTCTAAGTCAATAAAAACTTCACCACTTGTTGCGTTTAAAAGAAAGCTTCAAATAACAACATTTGCAAAGTTTCCCTTAGCTGTTACAGCTTATTCTAGTAAACCATTGAGGCAAATACAGCTAGCTCCACCAGCTTCCTATTTGTAGAGACTTCTTCTCTAAACTTGTGTTTTACTCTTTAAAATTTCAGTTTTGTTTAAGTTAGGTCTGAGGATTTCCTCAGTTCTAAACTTTTAGTCAGCACCCCGCTGGGTAAAAGCTTAGCTTGCTTCGAGTGCAACAATTGGTAGCATATTCTCAAAAGATATTCACTAATAACAGTAAAAATATTGTCAAAAGCAATAGAGTTGCCTTATCTCTTCCCACACTGCGGACACTCGGAGATACAACAGCGCCCAGAATTAAAAATTATCACAACAAATTCAAATCCTTCTAGCATTTTAAGATTCGTAATAAAGTCTAACTCTTTTGAGGGGAAACTACAAAAATCCACTTCCTTTCCGATATCTTTGCCTTCTAGCGTACTACCTATCCCCATAATACCGGAATACTGGCTTGGGTGGGAAAGAGCACTTTATGGTTGCTTGCGGGTGACCTCAGCTCACGTTGCATTTCCCGTTTGCATAGTTCATCTCCACAAACATTTTAGGTACTTAAAAGGCTTTGTGCAGTGGAACCTTTCGCTAAATCCTTATTTTACTGCTCATTTTGGTTTTGTGTTGGATTATCTTCCTTTCTACCTAAAATTGTTTCCACTCTTAAAAACACCTCCTTTTTTCTCTCATCATCTTTCCTTAGGTAGTTTTAATATTCAGTATAACCTACCAACATTCACGATCCTGGTACATAATCTTGGATAATTCCTGGTCGGCCTTTGGCTTATGTCCATGTTATCAGATGAAGACACAACAGTTGGTGGGACACAACAATATCCTAAGATTATGATATAACAATGTCACTGAAGTGTCTGGAATTATTACGAAAATCCCAGATTATAATGCTCACCAATCAATACAAATTATATTGTAAGTAGTACATGTTTCGATCCATCAATGGGATTTTCTTCAGCAAATTGGAATCAAACTTAATGAGACTTACCTAATAAAACTGTTGACAGATGAAACTAACTGAAATGAAGTGACGAAACAGGGAAACAATGAATATGAACGATGAAAAGATAAAATAAATCATTTACAACAATGTTTATAAAGAACCTAATGGCTAAATATTCCTGTGAAATGTAAAGTAATAAATTCAATTTGAAATTAAATAAAATGAATATCCTTATTAATAATTCGGTTAAATAAAGATTCTCAATATTTATGTATAATTAAAAAAATAACATTTTAAAGTGCATTTTAAACTTTTCATTGGAGTCGTGTTCGATGGCTGAAAATCAACCGAAACACATATTCCTTTCTTCTTGTTCGTATGACCGAAACCGATTTACATAATTACCTACTCAAAAGAAGCGACACTAAAGCAGTGGGAATCTTAGCTCGAATTAATTGGAATTTCAATTCCTTAAGGAGTCCTCTGCTTGCAATAACAAGCGAGTCGATTTCCCTTGGATATTTCCCAAAGCAATTAAAACTTACGCTAAGTAGGCAGTACTTCAGAATTAAAGAACTATTGACCTATATCGTTAGCGACTAATATGGCCGTCGCAAATTTCCCACTGTTCTCAGACACATATCATCCACGGTAAAAAGCGGCGATGTCCGATGACTACACATATCTAGCAAATATACATACATTATGATGGAAGAGTAGCAGAGACCGAACTTGCTTCAATCTGTTACTGGGTGTAACTGTCACATGCATAGGAATCGCTACTGTCCCAGATGTAGAATCGAAGGAAATGTGTTGTGTATCCCAATGGCATTGAGTAAATTACGTCCGCTAGATTCAAAGGAATAACAGGTCACAAATATGGTCAATCTAGTAAAAAGTTTTAAAATTAGTGTAGGGAACAGACACACAAACAATCTCACTTGTATACTATTGATAAAAGATGTTGGAGAAAACCTCCGTACATGCTGATCATACGCACGGTACTTCATATCAATTCTCTTGCGAAGTGTCGCGCTAAACCAGTATGACAGGTTGGTGAGTTTGTTATTGTTGTTTAGAGGGGCAGTTTGGGGAGGTCATCTGCCTCTTTGAATCACTGTGGGTCCATATAATTCAATAAATCAGAGGGAAACCCACCAGAAGATCGTGCAAAATAATCATCATTCTCATTAGTGGACCCAAAAATTGTGGCCTTTGGTGCAATCGCCTGAATCAATGGTTGTGCTGGATGTCTAAGTTTAACCAACATATGTATTGTGGAGGTAGCAGTCGGATCCTCCTGCCTTGACTTTGGCTGCTCTCGCTAGTTTGACCGACTTCTAAGTTATGCGAGCGCCATGAGAATCCTCCTTTAGAAATAATGACTCCGTTTCTTTCAGGAGTGCAGAAGTCTGGAACTCTGATCTCTTTGGCTCATGGCCTTGTTGAGAGTTCTGGATTGCCAAGGACAGCGGGTAAGTTGTGCTTTGTTACAGAGGTTATTTTGGAAGTGACAAGGAATGGCCGCAAATGATAAGGACTGAGTGGTTTTGTAGCATATGAATGAGGCTTATTCCAGTGTGTATAAGAAAGTGAATTATTAGATAATCTTTACTAGAAAATGTTGTTCCGCATGTTCGGCAGGAATAAGATTTCTTGCTGCTATGAACGAAAATGGGCAAATTCAAAGTTCCTTTTTGGTTGAACGACTGATGACATAAACTTCATAAATGTGCTTATTACTCAGTATCAATTAACAGGTATGAGTTGAAATGACATTTTCGATTAGATTTTGACAAGCAGGTACCGCAAAAGTGGTCGTGGGGCCATGTTACTTGATGACACACCGGAGTGCGTGTTGCTCTTCTAGTTACCACGGTGAACGAATGCGGCTCCGCATTTATTGTTTGCATAGATGTCCTCCGCCCTGTGGAAGATTGCTTTGTTAGACAGTTTCAAATAAATTCGAAGCTATGAAATAAAAAGGAGTGGATAACGCACACGCTAATCATGTCCATTCGCACCAGAGATAGTTTTCATCAGGAAAAACTAGCAAATAAGATGACATGAAGGAGAAATATAAAAGGTATAAAATAAATTGTACAAATTGCTTAATAATCAATTATTTCCAATAATCCAAGGAAAGTAGTGGGCATTGTCAATAAAATAACACACAAAATTAATTATAAAGAAGAAATAGCAAGAGTTAAATCAGAAAATCAAGTTTATGATGATGACTCGAGCTAATATATTATGTTCCGGTGTCCTTTGAATCAAACCCGTATGGACTTTCAACCCCAGTTCAACCTGGTCAGCAAGAACCGTGCTGCCTTATTATAAAAATCTGCGGACTCTGGTCAGGGATGTCAATGAGGCAATGCAGAGACAGGAGTCTTACAGTGAAAAAGGTGGATTGTCTGCCGATCGGGATATCGGACAACTTATGTCGTAGAACGCTCTTTGATCAAAGGGCACGACGCTTGGGTGCACCATAGCTAGCGACGCTGAGATAACCAATATTTCTATTTCCTTTCAGGATTGAATTATAACAAATTCTATCCTTTTACCCATGATGGCAGACTCCTTAAGCCTACTCCTTTATTGAATAAACTGGGATTTAAGCTTCCAGCCTCTTTCATTGAGGAGCATTTCCTGATTACTGAATCTCCTCTCACTCTAATTTCATTGTGTAGAAGGGGTGTACTGTAATCCCTATCAGAAGCTATCGGTTAGGACACGATCACGATCCTGGTACATATTCTTGGAGAATATCTGGTCGGCCTCTGACTTCAGTCCATGTTATCAGGTGAGGACAGAACAATTAATGGAGGCACAACAATTGGTGGGGCGCAACAATATCCTACGATTATAATATAACAATGACACTGACATGTCTGGAATTATTACGAAAATCCCAGATTATAATGCTCACCAATCAATACAAATTATATTGTAAGTAGTACATGTTTCGATCCATCAATGGGATTTTCTCAGCAAATTGGAATCAAACTTATGATACTTGCCTAATAAAACTGTTTACAAATGAAACTTACATAAATATATACAGGTTGATGTGAAGAAACTGGAAAACAATGAATAAGAACGATGAATATATAAACTAAATCATTTAAAATAATATATATCAAAAACCTAAAGTTTAAATAGTATTGTGAAGAGACCAGGAATGGCCGCATCTGATAAGGACTGAATGGTTTAGTAGATCATGATAAGGCTTACTCCAGTGTGCACACGAAAGTGACTTATTAAATAATCCTTAGTGGAAAATCTTGTTCCGCATCTCTCGCAGGAATATGGTTTCCTTCTGCTATGAACGAACTTGGGCAAATTCAAAGTTCCCTTTTGGGGGAACGTCTTGCCACATACAGTACATAAATGTGTTTATTAGTTAGTATGAATAAACAGGTGTGTGTTAAAAGACTTCGCCCCGCAGATACCGCAAATATGGGTCCTTCGGCTACTATGTGTCGGGACGTGTTTCTTGACGTCACATTGGACTGGCGTGTTGCTCTTCAAGTTACCACGGTGAACGAATGAGGCTCCGCATTTATTAATTTCTCAGTTGTATTACGCGCTGTGGAAGATTGCTTTGTTAGACAGTTTCAAATAAATTCGATGTTACGAAAGAAAATGGAGTGGATAACGCGCTCGCTAATTTTGTCCATTCACACCAGAGAAAGGTTTCATCAGCAAAATCTAGCAAATAAGATGACATTAAATAAATTTCAAACCGCAAAGAACTATGCTCAATACTGTCAAATTGCTGGAACTTCAAGTTAAATAGAACAAATAACTGCAACCCACAAACTTTCCAACGCAATAAAATTATCCAAGTTCACATTAAACTAAGTGTTCTCCATAAACTGCAATAAATTTCGCTTGTTCCGTGAACTTTCTGTGCTGCAAAAGTGAAATTTTCCAATCAACCGAGTTTAGCGCAAAACAGTGTCCGTTTAACTATATACTGCGCCGCATGAGACTGAGAACAATAAAACTTTTCCCCAAATACCTTTTACTACCAAATTTAATTTAATTTTAAGTCAAAACTCTACGAGGCTTCGCTTAGAATTAAGCGCCCTTCCCTTGCTCCATTTCCCATTTATTCACTCTGCGTCAATATATGTGGCTATATCGCACATTTTAATATGTATTGTTTTTCCCTTCGAAAACTAGGGAGTTCTACTTTTTTGCAATTATAAAAAAGTTATCTAATTGTTTAATCCAGGCTTCACAAAAGGTGACCTGCCTTATTAGAGTTTAAAATCTCTTAAATTCAGCATAAATAGAAGTGGTTGTAGGAACCACTTATTCATCCCTTCTCTTTTCTTGTCCTGCTGAGTTCAGGAATTCCTAAATTTTGCCTTTACTAAGGTATCCAAGGGCCTTAATTTTGAAAAAAAAAATGATATACCACCTAATTCATTTATAGAAATATTAAATAATTTTATAATTACTTTATTATTATCCTTCTAAGCTTGCAGCTTTCTCATTGTAACTACTTCTCAAACCCTTGTATGGGTTTAGCGCTTGTTACAGGTTTCAAACCTCGAAATTGTCCATCGTAATCCTTTATAATTAACCTAAAGAGTTCGTAACTTTTTAATTATACGCTTGTCAAATAACTTATGCACGCGTTTTGTACAAATAGGGGTCGCAGACTTCCAAGTAGTTAAAACCACAATCTATTACCTTAGCGTAAAATAGCTAAATTGTTCTTAACTCAAAATAAATTATAATAATTTTTAAATAAATTCTTTATTGTTTTCCGCTTTATCTCCCTTGCTAGAATCATGGTTAGGCAGGACCTTGACTTTCCTGACTCTTCTCCAAAATTATTGCTTATTTCAAAATAGAAAAGGCAATCTCTAAGTCAGTAAAAACTTCACCACTTGTTGCGTTTAAAAGAAAGCTTCAAATAACAACATTTGCAAAGTTTCTCTTAGCTGTTGCAGCTAATTCTAGTAAACCATTGAGGCAAATACAGCTCGCTCCACCAGCTTCCTATTTGTAGAGACTTCTTCTCTAAACTTGTGTTTTACTCTTTAAAATTTCAGTTTTGTTTAAGTTAGGTCTGAGGATTTCCTCCGTTCTAAACTTTTAGTCAGCACCCCGCTGGGTAAAAGCTTAGCTTGCTTCGAGTGCAACAATTAGTAGCATATTCTCAAAAGATATTCACTAATAACAGTAAAAATATTGTCAAAAGCAATAGAGTTGCCTTATCTCTTCCCACACTGCGGACACTCGGAGATACAACAGCGCCCAGAATTAAAAATTATCACAACAAATTCAAATCCTTCTAGCATTTTAAGATTCGTAATAAAGTCTAACTCTTTTGAGGGGAAACTACAAAAATCCACTTCCTTTCCGATATCTTTGCCTTCTAGCGTACTACCTATCCCCATAATACCGGAATACTGGCTTGGGAGGGAAAGAGCACTTTATGGTTGCTTGCGGGTGACCTCAGCTCACGTTGCATTTCCCGTTTGCATAGTTCATCTCCACAAACATTTTAGGTACTTAAAAGGCTTTGTGCAGTGGAACCTTTCGCTAAATCCTTATTTTACTGCTCATTTTGGTTTTGTGTTGGATTATCTTCCTTTCTACCTAAAATTGTTTCCACTCTTAAAAACACCTCCTTTTTTCTCTCATCATCTTCCCTTAGGTAGTTTTAATATTCAGTATAACCTACCAACATTCACGATCCTGGTACATAATCTTGGATAATTCCTGGTCGGCCTTTGGCTTATGTCCATGTTATCAGGTGAAGACACAACAGTTGGTGGGACACAACAGTATCCTAAGATTATGATATAACAATGTCACTGAAGTGTCTGGAATTATTACGAAAATCCCAGATTATAATGCTCACCAATCAATACAAATTATATTGTAAGTAGTACATGTTTCGATCCATCAATGGGATTTTCTTCAGAAAATTGGAATCAAACTTAATGAAACTTACCTAATAAAACTGTTGACAGATGAAACTAACTGAAATGAAGTGACGAAACAGGCAAACAATGAATATGAACGATGAAAAGATAAAATAAATAATTTACAACAATGTTTATAAAGAACCTAATGGCTAAATATTCCTGTGAAATGTAAAGTAATAAATTCATTTTGAAATTAAATAAAATGAATATTCTTATTAATAACTCGGTTAAATAAAGATTCTCAATATTTATGTATAATTTTAAAAAAATAACATTTTAAAGTGCATTTTAAATATTTCATTGGAGTCGTGTTCGATGGCTGAAAATCAACCGAAACACATATTCCTTTCTTCTTGTTCCTATGACCGAAACCGATTTACATAATTACCTACTCAAAAGAAGCGACACTAAAGCAGTGGGAATCTTAGCTCGAATTAATTGGAATTTCAATTCCTTAAGGAGTCCTCTGCTTGCAATAACAAGCGAGTCGATTTCCCTTGGATATTTCCCAAAGCAATTAAAACTTACGCTAAGTAGGCAGTACTTCAGAATTAAAGAACTATTGACCTATATCGTTAGCGACTAATATGGCCGTCGCAAATTTCCCACTGTTCTCAGACACATATCATCCACGGTAAACAGCGGCGATGTCCGATGACTACACATATCTAGCAAATATACATACATTATGATGGAAGAGTAGCAGAGACCGAACTTGCTTCAATCTGTTACTGGGTGTAACTGTCACATGCATAGGGAATCGCTACTGTCCCAGATGTAGAATCGAAGGAAATGTGTTGTGTATCCCAATGGCATTGAGTAAATTACGTCCGCTAGATTCAAAGGAATAACAGATCACAAATATGGTCAATCTAGTAAAAAGTATTAAAAGTAGTGTAGGGAACAGACACACAAACACTCTCACTTGTATACTATTGATAAAAGATGTTGGAGAAAACCTCCGTACATGCTGATCATACGCACGGTACTTCATATCAATTCTCTTGCGAAGTGTCGCGCTAAACCAGTATGACAGGTTGGTGAGTTTGTTATTGTTGTTTAGAGGGGCAGTTTGGGGAGGTCATCTGCCTCTTTGAATCACTGTGGGTCCATATAATTCAATAAATCAGAGGGAAACCCACCAGAAGATCGTGCAAAATAATCATCATTCTCATTAGTGGACCCAAAAATTGTGGCCTTTGGTGCAATCGCCTGAATCAATGGTTGTGCTGGATGTCTAAGTTTAACCAACATATGTATTGTGGAGGTAGCAGTCGGATCCTCCTGCCTTGCCTTTGTCCACTCTCGCTAGTTTGACCGACTTCTAAGTTATGCGAGCGCCATGAGAATCCTCCTTTAGAAATAATGACTCCGTTTCTTTCAGGAGTGCAGAAGTCTGGAACTCTGATCTCTTTGGCTCATGGCCTTGTTGAGAGTTCTGGATTGCCAAGGACCGCGGGTAAGTTGTGTTCTGTTAGAGAGGTTATTTTGAAAGTGACAAGGAATGGCCGCAAATGATAAGGACTGAGTGGTTTTGTAGCATATGAATGAGGCTTATTCCAGTGTGTATAAGAAAGTGAATTATTAGATAATCTTTACTAGAAAATGTTGTTCCGCATGTCCGGCAGGAATAAGATTTCTTGCCGCTATGAACGAAAATGGGCAAATTCAAAGTTCCTTTTTGGTTGAACGACTGATGACATAAACTTCATAAATGTGCTTATTACTCAGTATCAATTAACAGGTATGAGTTGAAATGACATTTTCGATTGGATTTTGACAAGCAGGTACTGCAAAAGTGGTCGTGAGGCCATGTTACTTGATGACACACCGGAGTGGCGTGTTGCTCTTCTAGTTACCACGGTGAACGAATGCGGCTCCGCATTTATTGTTTGCATAGATGTCCTCCGCCCTGTGGAAGATTGCTTTTTTAGACAGTTTCAAATAAATTCGAAGCTATGAAATAAAAAGGAGTGGATAACGCACACGCTAATCATGTCCATTCGCACCAGAGATAGTTTTCATCAGGAAAAACTAGCAAATAAGATGACATGAAGGAGAAATATAAAAGGTATAAAATAAATTGTACAAATTGCTTAATAATCAATTATTTCCAATAATCCAAGGAAAGTAGTGGGCATTGTCAATAAAATAACACACAAAATTAATTATAAAGAAGAAATAGCAAGAGTTAAATCAGAAAATCAAGTTTATGATGATGACTCGAGCTAATATATTATGTTCCGGTGTCCTTTGAATCAAACCCGTATGGACTTTCAACCCCAGTTCAACCTGGTCAGCAAGAACCGTGCTGCCTTATTATAAAAATCTGCGGACTCTGGTCAGGGATGTCAATGAGGCAATGCAGAGACAGGAGTCTTACAGTGAAAAAGGTGGATTGTCTGCCGATCGGGATATCGGACAACTTATGTTGTAGAACGCTCTTTGATCAAAGGGCACGAAGCTTGGGAGCACCATAGCTAGCGACGCTGAGATAACCAATATTTCCATTTCCTTTCAGGATTGAATTATAACAAATTCTATCCTTTTACCCATGATGGCAGACTCCTTAAGCCTACTCCTTTATTGAATAAACTGGGATTTAAGCTTCCAGCCTCTTTCATTGGGGAGCATTTCCTGATTACTGAATCTCCTCTCACTCTAATTTCATTGTGTAGAAGGGGTGTACTGTAATCCCTATCAGAAGCTATCGGTTAGGACACGATCACGATCCTGGTACATAATCTTGGAGAATATCTGGTCGGCCTCTGACTTCAGTCCATGTTATCAGGTGAGGACAGAACAATTAATGGAGGCACAACAATTGGTGGGGCGCAACAATATCCTACGATTATAATATAACAATGACACTGACATGTCTGGAATTAATACGAAAATCCCAGATTATAATGCTCACCAATCAATACAAATTATATTGTAAGTAGTACATGTTTCGATCCATCAATGGGATTTTCTCAGCTACTTGGAATCAAACTTATGATACTTGCCTAATAAAACTGTTTACAAATGAAACTTACTTAAATATATACAGGTTGATGTGAAGAAACTGGAAAACAATGAATAAGAACGATGAATATATAAACTAAATCATTTAAAAGAATATATATCAAAAACCTAAATTTTAAATAGTATTGTGAAGAGACCAGGAATGGCCGCATCTGATAAGGACTGAATGGTTTAGTAGATCTTGATAGGGCTTTCTCCAGTGTGCACACGAAAGTGTCTTATTAAATAATCCTTAGTGGAAAATCTTGTTCCGCATGTCTCGCAGGAATACGGTTCCCTGCTGCTATGAACGAACATGGGCAAATTCAAAGTTCCCTTTTGGGAGAACGTCTTGCCACATACAGTACATAAATGTGTTTATTAGTTAGTATGAATAAACAGGTGTGTGTTAAAAGACTTCGCCCCGCAGATACAGCAAATATGGGTCCTTCGGCTACTATGTGTCGGGACGTGTTTCTTGACGTCACATTGGACTGGCGTGTTTCTCTTCAAGTTACCACGGTGAACGAATGAGGCTCCGCATTTATTAATTTCTCAGTTGTATTACGCGCTGTGGAAGATTGCTTTGTTAGACAGTTTCAAATAAATTCGATGTTACGAAAGAAAATGGAGTGGATAACGCGCTCGCTAATTTTGTCCATTCACACCAGAGAAAGGTTTCATCAGCAAAATCTAGCAAATAAGATGACATTAAATAAATTTCAAACCGCAAAGAACTATGCTCAATACTGTCAAATTGCTGGAACTTCAAGTTAAATAGAACAAATAACTGCAACCCACAAACTTTCCAACGCAATAAAATGATGCAAGTTCACATTAAACTAAGTGTTCTCCATAAACTGCAATAAATTTCGCTTGTTCCGTGAACTTTCTGTGCCGCAAAAGTGAAATTTTCCAATCAACCGAGTTTAGCGCAAAACAGTGTCCGTTTAACTATATACTGCGCCGCATGAGACTGAGAACAATAAAACTTTTCCCCAAATACCTTTTACTACCAAATTTAATTTAATTTTAAGTCAAAACTCTACGAGGCTTCGCTTAGAATTAAGCGCCCTTCCCTTGCTCCATTTCCCATTTATTCACTCTGCGTCAATATATGTGGCTATATCGCACATTTTAATATGTATTGTTTTTCCCTTCAAAAACTAGGGAGTTCTACTTTTTTGCAATTATAAAAAAGTTATCTAATTGTTTAATCCAGGCTTCACAAAAGGTGACCTGCCTTATTAGAGTTCAAAATCTCTTAAATTCAGCATAAATAGAAGTGGTTGTAGGAACCACTTATTCATCCCTTCTCTTTTCTTGTCCTGCTGAGTTCAGGAATTCCTAAATTTTGCCTTTACTAAGGTATCCAAGGGCCTTAATTTTGAAAAAAAAAAAATGATATACCACCTAATTCATTTATAGAAATATTAAATAATTTTATAATTACTTAATTATTATCCTTCTAAGCTTGCAGCTTTCACATTGTAACTACTTTTCAAACCCTTGTATGGGTTTAGCGCTTGTTACAGGTTTCAAACCTTGAAATTGTCCATCGTAATCCTTTATAATTAACCCAAAGATTTCGTAACTTTTTAATTATACGCTTGTCAAATAACATATGCACGCGTTTTGTACAAATAGGGGTCGCAGACTTCCAAGTAGTTAAAACCACAATCTATTACCTTAGCGTAAAATAGCTAAATTGTTCTTAACTCAAAATAAATTATAATAATTTTTAAATAAATTCTTTATTGTTTTCCGCTTTATCTCCCTTGCTAGAATCATGGTTAGGCAGGACCTTGACTTTCCTGACTCTTCTCCAAAATTATTGCTTATTTCAAAATAGAAAAGGCAATCTCTAAGTCAATAAAAACTTCACCACTTGTTGCGTTTAAAAGAAAGCTTCAAATAACAACATTTGCAAAGTTTCTCTTAGCTGTTACAGCTTATTCTAGTAAACCATTGAGGCAAATACAGCTCGCTCCACCAGCTTCCTATTTGTAGAGACTTCTTCTCTAAACTTGTGTTTTACTCTTTAAAATTTCAGTTTTGTTTAAGTTAGGTCTGAGGATTTCCTCCGTTCTAAACTTTTAGTCAGCACCCCTCTGGGTAAAATCTTAGCTTGCTTCGAGTGCAACAATTGGTAGCATATTCTCAAAAGATATTCACTAATAACAGTAAAAATATTGTCAAAAGCAATAGAGTTGCCTTATCTCTTCCGACACTGGGGACACTCGGAGATACAACAGCGCCCAGAATTAAAAATTATCACAACAAATTCAAATCCTTCTAGCATTTTAAGATTCGTAATAAAGTCTAACTCTTTTGAGGGTAAACTACAAAAATCCACTTCCTTTCCGATATCTTTGCCTTCTAGCGTACTACCTATCCCCATAATACCGGAATACTGGCCTGGGAGGGAAAGAGCACTTTATGGTTGCTTGCGGGTGACCTCAGCTCACGTTGCATTTCCCGTTTGCATAGTTCATGTCCACAAACATTTTAGGTACTTAAAAGGCTTTGTGCAGTGGAACCTTCCGCTAAATCCTTATTTTACTGCTCATTTTGGGTTTGTGTTGGATTATGTTCCTTTCTACCTAAAATTGTTTCCACTCTTAAAAACACCTCCTTTTTTCTCTCATCATCTTCCCTTAGGTAGTTTTAATATTCAGTATAACCTACCAACATTCACGATCCTGGTACATAATCTTGGATAATTCCTGGTCGGCCTTTGGCTTATGTCCATGTTATCAGGTGAAGACACAACAGTTGGTGGGACACAACATTATCCTAAGATTATGATATAACAATGTCACTGAAGTGTCTGGAATTATTACGAAAATCCCAGATTATAATGCTCACCAATCAATACAAATTATATTTTAAGTAGTACATGTTTCGATCCATCAATGGGATTTTCTTCAGAAAATTGGAATCAAACTTAATGAAACTTACCTAATAAAACTGTTGTCAGATGAAACTAACTGAAATGAAGTGAAGAAACAGGGAAACAATGAATATGAACGATGAAAAGGTAAAATAAATCATTTACAACAATGCTTATAAAGAACCTAATGGCTAAATATTCCTGTGAAATGTAAAGTAATAAATTCAATTTGAAATTAAATAAAATGAATATCCTTATTAATTACTCGGTTAAATAAAGATTCTCAATATTTATGTATAATTAAAAAAATAACATTTTAAAGTGCATTTTAAACTTTTCATTGGAGTCGTGTCGATTGCTGAAAATCAACCGAAACACATATTCCTTTCTTCTTGTTCCTATGACCGAAACCGATTTACATAATTACCTACTCAAAAGAAGCGACACTAAAGCAGTGGGAATCTTCGCTCGAATTAATTGGAATTTCAATTCCTTAAGGAGTCCTCTACTTGCAATAACAAGCGAGTCGATTTCCCTTGGATATTTCCCAAAGCAATTAAAACTTACGCTAAGTAGGCAGTACTTCAGAATTAAAGAACTATTGACCTATATCGTTAGCGACTAATATGGCCGTCGCAAATTTCCCACTGTTCTCAGACACATATCATCCACGGTAAACAGCGGCGATGTCCGATGACTACACATATCTAGCAAATATACATACATTATGATGGAAGAGTAGCATAGACCGAACTTGCTTCAATCTGTTTCTGGGTGTAACTGTCACATGCGTAGGGAATCGCTACTGTCCCAGATGTAGAATCGAAGGAAATGTGTTGTGTATCCCAATGGCATTGAGTAAATTACGTCCGCTAGATTCAAAGGAATAACAGATCACAAATATGGTCAATCTAGTAAAAAGTTTTAAAATTAGTGTAGGGAACAGACACACAAACAATCTCACTTGTATACTATTGATAAAAGATGTTGGAGAAAACCTCCGTACATGCTGATCATACGCACGGTACTTCATATCAATTCTCTTGCGAAGTGTCGCGCAAAACCAGTATGACAGGTTGGTGAGTTTGTTATTGTTGTTTAGAGGGGCAGTTTGGGGAGGTCATCTGCCTCTTTGAATCACTGTGGGTCCATATAATTCAATAAATCAGAGGGAAACCCACCAGAAGATCGTGCAAAATAATCATCATTCTCATTAGTGGACCCAAAAATTGTGGCCTTTGGTGCAATCGCCTGAATCAATGGTTGGGCTGGATGTCTAAGTTTAACCAACAGATGTATTGTGGAGGTAGCAGTCGGATCCTCCTGCCTTGCCTTTGTCCGCTCTCGTTAGTTTGACCGACTTCTAAGTTATGCGAGCGCCATGAGAATCCTCCTTTAGAAATAATGACTCCGTTTCTTTCAGGAGTGCAGAAGTCTGGAACTCTGATCTCTTTGGCTCATGGCCTTGTTGAGAGTTCTGGATTGCCAAGGACCGCGGGTAAGTTGTGTTCTGTTAGAGAGGTTATTTTGAAAGTGACAAGGAATGGCCGCAAATGATAAGGACTGAGTGGTTTTGTAGCATATGAATGAGGCTTATTCCAGTGTGTATAAGAAAGTGAATTATTAGATAATCTTTACTAGAAAATGTTGTTCCGCATGTCCGGCAGGAATAAGATTTCTTGCCGCTATGAACGAAAATGGGCAAACTCAAAGTTCCTTTTTGGTTGAACGACTGATGACATAAACTTCATAAATGTGCTTATTACTCAGTATCAATTAACAGGTATGAGTTGAAATGACATTTTCGATTAGATTTTGACAAGCAGGTACTGCAAAAATGGTCGTGGGGCCACGTTACTTGATGACACACCGGAATGGCGTGTTGCTCTTCTAGTTACCACGGTGAACGAATGCGGCTCCGCATTTATTGTTTGCATAGATGTCCTCCGCCCTGTGGAAGATTGCTTTGTTAGACAGTTTCAAATAAATTCGAAGCTATGAAATAAAAAGGAGTGGATAACGCACTCGCTAATTATGTCCATTCGCACCAGAGATAGTTTTCATCAGGAAAAACTAGCAAATAAGATGACATGAAGGAGAAATATAAAAGGTATAAAATAAATAGTACAAATTGCTTAATAATCAATTATTTCCAATAATCCAAGGAAAGTATTGGGCATTGTCAATAAAATAACACACAAAATTAATTATTAAGAAGAAATAGCAAGAGTTAGATCAGAAAATCAAGTTTATGATGATGACTCGAGCTAATATATTATGTTCCGGTGTCCTTTGAATCAAACCCGTATGGACTTTCAACCCCAGTTCAACCTGGTCAGCAAGAACCGTGCTGCCCTATTATAAAAATCTGCGGACTCTGGTCAGGGATGTCAATGAGGCAATGCAGAGACAGGAGTCTTACAGTGACGAAGGTGGATTGTCTGCCGATCGGGATATCGGACAACTTAGGTCGTAGAACGCTCTTTGATCAAAGGGCACGAAGCTTGGGAGCACCATAGCTAGCGACGTTGAGATAACCAATATTTCTATTTCCTTTCAGGATTGAATTATAACAAATTCTATCCTTTTACCCATGATGGCAGTCTCCTTAAGCCTACTCCTTTATTGAATAAACTGGGATTTAAGCTTCCATCCTCTTTCATTGGGGAGCATTCCCTGATTCCTGAATCTCCTCTCACTCTAATTTCTTTGTGTAGAAGGGGTGTACTGTAATCCCTATCAGAAGCTATCGGTTAGGACACGAACACTATCCTGGTACATAATTTTGGAGAATATCTGGTCGGCCTCTGACTTAAGTCCATGTTATGAGGTGAGGACAGAACAATTAATGGAGGCACAACAATTGGTGGGGCGCAACAATTTCCTACGATTATAATATAACAATGACACTGACATGTCTGGAATTATTACGAAAATCCCAGATTATATTGATCACCAATCAATACAAATTATATTGTAAGTAGTACATGTTTCGATCCATCAATGGGGTTTTCTTCAGCAAATTGGAATCAAACTTAATGATACTTGCCTAATAAAACTGTTGACAAATGAAACTAACTTAAATATATACAGGATGAAGTGACGAAACTGGAAAACAATGAATAAGAACGATGAAAATATAAACTAAATCATTTACCACAATATATATTAAGAACCTAATGGATAAACGTTCCTGTGAATTGTAAAGAAATAAACTTAACTAGAAATCACATAAACAGGGTATCCTCATAAATATCTCGGTTAAATAAAGGTTCTCAATATTTATATATAATTAAAAGGAAAAACACTCGGAATAGCATTTTCAAACTTTTCATTGGAGCCGTGTTGGATGGTTGAAAATCAACCGAAACACATATTCCTTTCTTCTTGTTCCGATTACCGAAACGGATCTACATAAGTACCTACACAAAAGAAGCGACACCTAAGCAGTGAGAATGGAAAACATCTCAGCTCACCTTAAGCGGAATTTTAATTCCTTATGCAGTCCTCGGCTTGCAATAACAAACGAGTCGATTTCCTTTTTTATTTTTATTTATTTAATAATTATTAGATACAACCATGAAAAGGTAATTTTACACTAATATTTTAACAATCTCAAATAATATTAACAAAAAAAAAACAACAACAATAACAGGTAACATTGGCAGTGATGGCAGAAGGGATAAATCTTGGGAAGGACGCAGGGAGCGATTGGGGTAGTGAGTGATTAGGAGGGTGAGGGGTTAGGAATTGAGGTTGAAAGGGATCTTCTAATGTTATGTTTGAATGTTCGATAGGGAGACAATATGTCAATATTTGAAAGGAGTTGCTAAGGGTAGGTAGACGTTTCTGTACTTCAAGACGTGGGCGAGGTATGTGGTGTAAATGGTTCTGGCGTGTTGAACGGGAGGGAACATGGAGTGGGAAGAGGCTTAAGGGCATGTTATATATTTTGTGTAACCATTCATAATTTTATGTAGGAAACACAGGTCAGTAAATTGTAGACGGCTTCTCAGGTCGAGTAAATTGAGCTGATTTAGAATGTCAGATTTGGCAAAGTGCCTTAGTGAAGGATTGCGAGCTTTGACAATTGATATGAAGAAATTAAAGACACTGTTCAATTTAGAAATATTGGTTATAGCCGAAGTAGACCAAATTGGAGAAGAGAAATCTAGGATAGGGAGAACATATGTGGTGAAGTATAATTTAAATGCAGTGAGGTATTTAATTTCTGTGAATCTGTATAGAATGCCGAGACTGCGCATTGCGCGAGATTTGATATGGTCAATGTGGGGAGAGAATGTCATTTCATCATCGTGAATAATACCTAAATCTCTTACCTGAGAAACCGTATCCAATTTATTTCCACATATTTTATAGTCCGCCTGATTTCCAGATTTCAGTAGTGAGAAAGACACATTGAAGCACTTCTTCGGATTTGGAGATAACTTCCATTTCTTGAACCAATCAGTATTCACTGCTTCCTGGAGGTCAGCGTGGTCGTCAGAACTGGAAATTTTTCTGAATATCTTGAGGTCATCAGCGTATAGAAGAAGGGAACACGGAGAATTTTGCACACATGTGTTTATATCGTCCATATACAGCACGAAGAGAAGGCGTCCCAGGATACTGCCCTGAGTTACTCCTGATAAGACTGGGAGCCAGGACGACACAGACGCTGGAAGCACTACCCGTTGTTGCCTATTGGACAGGAATCTTTGTATTAGGGATAGGAAGGATCTATGTACGTTGTATCGTGAAGCAAGCTTGTGGAGGAGAAGGAAATGGTTCACGGCATCAAATGCTTTGGCCAGGCCAACGTAGATTACATCTAGCTGAGATTTTTGATCTATTGCAGAAATTATGTGATGGTTCAGAACAGTCAGATTTGTTAAACATGATTTTCCAGGGACAAAGCCATGTTGTTCTTCTGAGAGGTGTGGTTTGGTGAAAGTGAGGAGACGCCAATGTATTATTCTTTCGAAAACTGAAGAGAGTATAGGGACGTTAGATATAGGTCTGTATGAGGAAATGTCATGCTTGCTGCCTGATTTAAAGACAGGCGGGACATCAGCTCTTTTCCATGTGTCTGGAAAAGTGCCGGAAGTCATGCACCAGTTGAGTATCATGGATAAGGGGATGCTGAGAGATGCAGAGGTGTTTTTCAGGAATATAGGGCTTATGTCTGATGGTCCGGTAAATCTGTTTGCGGGCAGACTTTTTAAAATATTTTGGATTTCATCGAGGGTCGTTGAAATTTGAGACAGTGAATCAGAACATACGCTAGTAAGTTGAGGGGGACTGGGGATTGGTACGGGAACTGAAAAGGCTGAATGGAAATATTCACTGAAATGTGTGGACCTCAATTCAAATGGGATTTCTTCATTATGGAGGTTTAAGTTAAGTGGAATTCTGGGAGTCTTTCTACGAGATGATATAAGTGTCCAGAAGTTCTTCGGGTTATTCTTGAGATTTCCTCTTATGGAAGAAATGTAGCGGTTGTAATCTTCTGTCATATGAACTCTTGAAATTTTCCATAGGTGAATAAATACATTGCGTGTATGAGGATTAGGAACTGATTTCCACAGTGACCACGCTCGAGTTTTGTTTTGGAGAAGGAGTTTGGTGTTTTGACTTAGCCAGTGCGGGTATTTGTTGGATTTGGGCACGGAGTAAGGATCGTGTTGTTTAATGGCAGAGTAAAGTAAAGCCTCAAACAAGGCCACTGCGCTGTTTACGTCTCTCTCAGCTGTTAGCAGGCACCAGGGTAGAGATGATAAATCCTGATTGACAGCTTGCCAGTCGACCTTTCTCCAAAGAGGGAAAGCTTTCTTATCGGTGGTGAGGCTATTTTTATGTCTGCTGGCTGGGACGGGGGAGTGGCTTCTATTGAGCTAAGGTTGGGGTTCAGGATATTTCTTCCAACGGTCACAGCGACATTACGCAAGGTTGAAAATATGAGGTCCAGTGTTTCGGATTTCCTTGTTGGGTGTAGATTGAACTGTTTCAGATGTAGACCGTTTATAAAAGTTGATAAGATGAAAGTATCTATTTGGGGAGAGTGTATGGTACCATTGTCTATTGATGTCCAGGAGATATGGGAGTTAAAATCGCCTAGCAACACTATTTTCTTGATTGAGGGCAAGAACAGTAGAGTTGAAACATTCTTCTAAGGTGTCAATTTTGCTGGAAGGTGGGCGGTAGAAGCAACCTACGAGTAAATTCATCCTTTTTGGGATAATAATCTCAACCCATATTATTTTGCAGGAAGTTTCTAAGTCAGGCCGATGTTTTGCCTTCAGTTTGTTTCGAACTGCGATTGCAACACCACCACCCCTTGAGGAACTGTCGCGCCTAAACACATTGAACTCAGATGAAAACGGAAGTTCCCCACAAGATACGAAGTCTGACAACCATGTTTCTGAGAGGCAGAGGATATCAAATTGATTGATTTCGGTTAAATTTGCTAAACAGTCGGTTAGTTTATTTTTGACGCTCTGTGCGTTCTGGTAGTAGAGGTTAAGGGGTCCTGGATTTAAATGAATATCAACTGATAGTAGTAGTAGAATCAAGTAAACTGTACTGGAGGAAGCACGGCAACGTTGTACTGGTCCACGAGGTGTGGTGGAACCTTGGCGGAGCACTGGGAGGTTACAAGCTGCCACGGTCGAGAAAGTAAAATGTCTCTCTGCGCAGTACCACAGAATTTCTTGAGAACAAGATACATCACTGCGGTCGGAAATGTTTTCAGACACAGTTGCACACCATACAGTACGCTTGAACAGGAAAAATACCACTAAAATACAGTAATATGTCAGGGCTACTGAAACACGAGGTCTGTCACTTGCCGCCATCTTTAACAACATTTCGGAGGGTGTATGTATGGTCCACTTCCTTTGTAAGATTTTCTTGCTGAATTCCTTCTCGCCTTGTTGATAGGGAAGACTTCCTGTTCCTAAATGATCCGCTCTGCGCGAGCCTGCCCTGCTTCTGCGTGTTTTCACTTGCAAAATGTCTTCCCCCATTAGTAACAGGGAATCGTTCCCGCTCCCGAGTGGTTCGCCCGGCACGGAAGCGCTAGATGAGATTTCTTGTAAGTGGGTGATGTGTAACAAACTAGGCTTAACCTCGCTTATAACGCACCATGAGTTTGTTTAATTAACATGTAATTTTGGCTTGATACACTCTTAATATAACTTGCATAACAATTCCACGGCTAGTTGTTCTTACCCGCAATCCGCAACATTTGGAGGAGTATAAGCACACGGCTTCCTTTCAACATATAACTTCGAGATTTATAAGGACATTACACTTAGCACTTTGCCGCCATAGACAGCTCGAAGGATAATTCCCAAAGCCATTAAAACTTACGATAAGTAGGCAGTATTTCAGAACTCAAGAACTTTTGACCTATACCGTTAGTGACTAATATGGCCGTCGCAACTTTCCTACTGTTCTCAGACACATGTCTTCCCCGGCAAACAGTGACGATGTCCCATGACTACACATATCTAGCAAATATACGTCCATTCTGAAGGAACACTAGCAGAGACCGTACTTGATTTTATCTGTGACTGGGTGTAACTGTCACACTCGTAGGCTGTCGCTACTGTGTCACATGTAGAATCGAAGGAAATGTGTTGTGTATCTCAATGGCATTGAAAAATGATGGCCGCAGGATTCTTTGGAAATACAGTTCACACATTTGGTAAATCTAGTTACATGTTTAAAAAGTTTTGTAGGGAACAGACACAAACACTCTTATTTATATACTATTAGCAGAAGTACCCGTTCTTCGAAGAGTGTTCGGTGTTAACACCAGGCATTATCAATTGAGCTACTGTTGCAATGGTTAGCGGTTTGTCGTTGCTTTACAAGTTTATCAGAACGAAGTTAGTTTTCTGGGATTATCACACACACTGTTAATTTAAGGGCCTTAAAATGTGGATTTCGAAGACCCTTTATAGACTCCCGAAATTTGTGTCTCACATTGAGAAGTGCAACATATGCTTAGGTCGTCCTTCTAGGATAATTTTTATATTTCGCCTATTTTAGCATGTATTTTGAGAAGTTTTTCCCTATATCCACCTTTTTACTGTATGAAAAGTACGGTGAAGGGTTTTATAAATGATTGGTGTAGCCTATTGACTCTTATTGATACCATACTTATTTTTACGATGCACCAAGCATCTGTACACGAGTTATAGGCGTACATGAAGATACACAGAAAGACAGACAGACAATTGTATTGTCTACAACATATCACCCAGATATCCAAATATGGGTATATCTTCCACGTAGTATCAAACAAAATCATCCATACGATGAACCCGTATGTCGACAAAAATAACTAAATTATGAGTTAAATGTGCTCACAAGCTAAATTCACGTAACGTGTAGGCCTACGTCCTGACGTGAAATAGAATTGAAAGCCTTGTACAGGAAACGCAATACACGTCACATTAAAACTGACCCTCTACGTTGTGTTACGTCCCCATACAAAGGACCCCTTTCATAAATTATAAAGGCTCGTTGTGCACAAAATTTGAGGTTCCTTAGCCTCAAATGGCCCAAATTCCTAAAGTCCGCAAAAAAAAAAAAAAAAAAAAAAAAAAAAAAATTGCTGATTCAATTCAGGAATTTTTGAAAAAAATGTTGCTGTTTGGAGATGTAACATACCTTCTGCACTATAATATGTTACACGTGAAAATTGCGTGAAAAATCTAGTTTACCCCTTGACCCCCTTAATTGCATTGATGAATTATACAGTCTAAGTTGGTTCCGTGATAACCTTATAGCCATTTGCAAACTTTTACAGAAATGTAATAAATGGAGTGACATTGCTTCTTACAGAAAGAGATGGAAAGTTGGATGTCACCCCTTGAGATAATGTTGTCATGGTTACCGACTTGCATTCCTTCATTAGTTTGTTAAATTAAATTAGTTTTCTGGGAATAGCTCAGAAACTGTTGGTTTTCGAGCCTTATAATGTAGTGTTTGAGGTACCTTTAGGACCCCCGAGTTTAGTTTCGGGCACCGAGGGGCTTTGTATCATCGTTGTGAGCCATAATATACTACTACTACTACTACTACTACTACTACTACTACTACTAATAATAATAATATATAGGGATAGGAATATAATAGACATTCCGTACCACAACCGCAGGTGTAAATCGCGTGAAATAATTCTAGAGTACCCCTTGACCCCCTTAAGGTCATTATACGATCCATGATAACATTCTAGCCGTTAGCAAAATTTCACGCTAATGTAATTAATGGAATTGCATTGCGTCTTACATCAAAAGGTAGACCTCTGCGATTCTGTTGCCAAGGTTACCGGCTTGCATTCGTTCATTAGTTTATTTTATGCATAACTACCTGGATTATTCTATTTGAAAGCATATTGTTAATCAAGCGTGACATTTGACTGCACATTGTCAGCTTAAAGAACTTGTACAAAATACCTTCTCTCCACACTGTGTCGTAGGCAGTTGTTAAACTCTGCCCCACTCTTCAATCGCTTTTCTAAACCTCTCACAATATGTGCTGTCAAGGCAAGCACCTGATCTTTCCAATTACGTTGAGGTCTGAAACCAACCTGCTCGATAGGAATGCATTTACAAATTAGGGGGCTTATTCTATCATAAATAAGTCGTTCCAGGAGCTTAAAACAAACGCTCCTCAAGGTGATTGGTCTGTAGCGTTCAACAGAATTCGGAGGTTTATCAGGTTTTACGATAGCTAGAATCTTAGTTCGTTTGTACTCTGAAGGAAGTTTAGTTGTTTGAAGGATGTTTGAAAAGAACTGCACTAACAAATTCCTCACATTCTTTCCTAAGTGCTTCAGAAATTCTGTGTGTATACCGTAAAAAACCGGGGCTTTTCCATTTTTCGATACTTTTAGGGCAAGCAGTAGCTCTTGTTCAGTAAAAGGATCAGAAAAATGAGGGTACTGATACTCAATAATGGTCTTCCACAGGGATCTGTTCTTCTTCATTATTGTATAATCGGTATATAGCAGACATAGCTACTACCAGCTCTCGTCAGTTTGCTTATGCTGATGATCAAGCAATAGTTACTCAACATGCGGATGCTAATGTGATAGAGAGAACTTTAAATGTGGACCTGGATGTCCTATGCAAATACTACGAAAAGCGGTGCTGGAAGCCCAGCTCTAGTAAAACGGAAACCTGCTTCTTCCATTTATACAATCAGGAAGCGAACTCTACCCTGAAAGTGTCTCTTAATGGAGGCCCTCTCCCTCACAATGCCAACCCCAAATATCTTGGAGTTACTCTTGACCGAACGTTATCGTACAGGAAGCATGTCACCAACCTAGCTGCCAAATTAAGGACACGTAACAATATCAACCACAAACTTGCTGGCTCTACATGGGAAGCGTTTGCAACTACATTGCGTACTTCGGCGATGGCACTGGTACTTTCAACAGCTGAGTACCGTTGCTCAGTTTGGGTCATGTTAAAAAGGTGGACACAGTCCTGAATGAGACAATGCGTATTATTAGTGGCACAATAAAATCGACCCCTCTTTTCTGTTTGCCTGTGCTTCGTCACATAGAAACGCCTAGAATTAGAAGATTGAACAATTTAGTCAGGGAATACAACAAGATATTGGCCAACCCTGAACTCCCCATTCATGAAGATGCTAGGACCAGATATAGACGTCTCAAGTCAAGATCTCCACCTATTCAAAGAGCACAGGAACTGGTTACGAAGGTTTATGATCCAAAAGCTGATTGGCAAAAAGCGTGGAACATCATAACTCCATTGCAATGGCAGGCATTGTTCAACATTCAAAAGATGCCAGCTGGATTTGATTTGCCCCGCAAGACATGGGTAACTCTCAACAGAGTCCGCACTAACCCCGGGAGATGCGGATCAATGATGTTTAAATGGAGTATGCGATCTTCCCCAACCTGTGATTGTGGTGCAGTTAGACAGACTATGAACCATATTGTCACTGAGTGTATTAGTAGGGCATTCACTGGATCAACACAGGACTTTGTAATAGCCTCTACTGAAGCCATAAGATGGCTAGAAAATTTAGACATTAATCGTTGAACACTCTTTCCCTTGCATGATTGTTACAGTTGTAATGTGTTACCTATTGTATGTATGTATTGAACCCTTTAACCTCTGATGGATAAATGATTCGATGTTTTATTTCTTCAATTAATAAATATTTCTACAAGCATCATGAAAATAGCCAGACGGAGATTAGGAAATTTCAAGCATTGGTTGGAGACAATGGCGACATACCTGCAGCAGTTTGACAAAAGGCTAAATACTTAGGATTGTGAAAAGAAAGACCTAGCAATGATTTAGAAGGACAGGTGGTGGCCACCTCAAAATAGAAGCGACGCGCAGTGAGACACGCTTCTGGTATGTTCATTGTAATATTCGCGCCTAGAAAGAATATGATGCAGTAACGTGAGTGGCTGATGAAAATACTAGACACTCCTACTAGGCCAAGGTCTGATAAAAACCGTCAAGTTACAGAAAATGTGGAACCAATGGGAGAAGAATGCTTACCAGCGCGGCAAGTCTAGCTTGGGCACGCTATGGCTAGCATTAACGCGGGAGATCGCCTAGACAACATCTCTACGATCGATTCTAGGATTAATTGGCATATTCTTGACCTGCGCTATTTTTCGAGTTCAATGATATTTATTTCATTCCTGTACCACTATTATTTTGAGAAATTTTTATTTAATTTCCCCCTCTATCAAGACCTAGGGCCGGTTCAGTTATAAGTGGCGTGAAGAGCCAAGACATTGCTATTACTTTGTACGTCTGAGGACGTAGGGCTATTACTCTTGTACGTCTGGGGACGTAGGGCCTATTACTTTTGTACGTCTGAGGACGGAAGCTATTATATTTTGTGTGTCATGCAAGGACACAGAAATTATTAATAAATGTGTTAAATTCAGTGTTAGATAGTCATAGTACTATATTTTGTAGGGGCAGTATCATCGATAATTCGCCAACGAACAGTTCCGGGGAAAGTAGTACCTGAAACGGCGAATTTAGTAGTCAGATATCAAGTGTATAATAATTTAACTTTTTGAATCAGCACGAGAGATGGCATCGCTTACCATTGAAGAAGCCTGGAACTATCAACACTCCGTCAAGATGGTTGAGATGAGATAAGAAGCATCCAGTTGGGAGATGGCTGCTGATGTTCTTTGACGGGTGACTAGCTGAGGATGAGTACTGAATAATATTCTTATTATCTGACAGATTAACGTATGGTGTATGGGACATATTTTTGTAAATAATTTGCTTGTGTGATTAACGTAGTATATTTAGTTTTGGTCTGACACACCTTTTGCATGGAAACAGCTCGCATATGTTATTAGTTCTTGATCTTGTTTGTTGTTTTAACTAACGTAGCTATGTGGACGACCGTGTTTGCATATGTTACGCAATGCGGTTAAAAAAACGTCTCTCGGAGATATGTTGTGTTTCAGAAGTAGGACTGAAGTAATATAATTATACAGTAGATTGGAGGGTAATTAATTCTTTTTTTTGGTTTATTATTGATCAGATTCAGTGAAATTATTGCCTTTGGAGCAATGTGATTTGTGACGAAGAGCAGTCAGCTCTATCGTAGGTTTTAATAGTTTTTTTTAAATAGTTTGCGAGCACCTATTCAGCCGACCTGTGTGAAAAACGTGATGTCCTTCCCAGAAGTGTGTGTGTGTGTGTATTTTGTGGTCATTACAAGCGGGAATTTCAGCTTAGACTGATTTCTGTCAGCTTGGTGCCAGGTCCATATTGTAACCTTGCGAGGGCAATTGTGGATATTTTGATTAATGTCTGACCATTTGTTGAGGTGGTTGAGATTTGCTGCTGTTGATTCTTTGAGATAACGGCACAGCTGGTCAGTTATTTTTACACACTGGAGTTGGGACAGTGACAGGTATTGAGGAAAGGGGGAGATGTTTCACAAGACGGACTGAAGGTTGCTAGCGAGGTCATTAGTGGAGAGTGCTTGTGGCACCGTAATTACTTGAAATACAGAATTAAGAACTGATCAATGATAAAAATGTGTTTAAATAAATGGGAGTTGCCTACGAATCACGATAATCTCCGAAGCGTTAGCTTAACATGCAGTTTTGTTCATATAAAGTAATATCAGCTGGTCAGGCTTTTGTTGTTGTTGGTTTAGTCCATGTTTATATTCCATTCAGTGACCCGTGAAGTCACGTGCTATGCTGTATTTCCTTGCTTGTGTATTGAGCAATTGGCCGGTGTTGGCAGCTCATTGTCAAGTGCGTCATCGCGCTAAATGAGGGTCTCGAGAGAGATACCTGTAAATAGTAGATTTTAGTGTGAGTGTCAGCATTACATTTTTAAGGGTTTTTATTAGTGTCAAGTTCCATATCCGTAAACGTTGATTTACGAGATGATTGTTCGTGAGCACCGTGGCTGTTAACCCGTTGTAAACGAACAGTCATCCAAAGTACTCATTCCTCGTAGTTAGTCATTACGCGTACATTAAATCCAAATTGCAAGTTAGTGGAACCAGGATCCACATTTTAATAAAGGGGAGATCCGTCTGACTCCTCAGCATTGATAGATATTCCTGTCATGGGAAAATTCAGGGAGGAATTTTGTTGTTGTTTATATTCTTTTTATGCACTATTAGTCATTAAATCATGTTATTATTTTACATCTTGTCACCTTTCTTTCTTAATTATAGTTTTAATCCTATGACCCTTACCTCAGTAGAGCATGTTGTTTGGCGAACGTAAACATCACATTGGAACTGAACGCGACCCCTTGATTAAGATATCTTACATATAAACACTGCTATTCTGAAGGGTTCATGGGAGGTAAACTGAAGCGGCCAAGCGTGGGGCGGTTCACTGTGGTGTAACGGCAAAGATTTTGCACATGTCAATGTAAGCGTTGTTGGGTTTTCAAACTGACGCAACAATGAAGGTGTAATTTTGTTGCTGGTTCGCTGCTGGAACACGTTTAAGTGGCGTATTTGAGTAAACTGACATGCCGCAAGTGCAGGCAGATATGACAGTATTTTAATCACCGGAAAGTGATATTTTAGTAAAAGTAATTGAGGCGAAGTGGATACCGCCAAATGTGTGAAATATAAATTAAAATCAGGAGTTTGGAACGTAAAATACGGTTCACGTTTTTGTCTATTGAATTAAAGTAAAAGGTAATATACGTGATACCGGGCGCCCAATGATTAAAGTTAAAACTAGATTTGTTTAGAAAGTCAAACTCATGAAAATGTTAGGAGGCTCTTAGCCTTAAATGACAATTAATACTTTGTTAATTAGTCAGTGTTAATATCAGATCAGGATAACAATTTAATGACTGAATATGTGTTTGGGTTTAAATTAAATTGAGTAAAATTAGAACTACTCAGAGATGCAATCGGCTAGTGGGATTAAATGTAAAAATAAATGAACTGAGTAGGGTAAATAAATTAAATGTGCATTGGATTGTATGTGTGTGTCAAAGGGCATTGTTTTATGCCATTTCCCTAATGTCTCATATAAAGTGTATAAGATGGCAACGGTGGAACAGATTCAAGAAATCATTGAGAGTGCGGCTAGGAGAACACAGGAATTGTTGGACACTAAATTGGCGAAACAAAGTGAATCATTAAACGCTAAATTATCAGAACAAAGTGAATCACTAAACACAAAATTATCCGAATCATTAAACACTAGTATGTTAGAACAAAGTGAAGCATTAAACGCGAAATTATCCGAACAAAGTGAATCAATAAACAATACTATGTTAGAACAAAGTGAGTCTATAAACAAATTATCTGAACAGAGTGAATCGCAAAAAAAACAAATTATCCGAACAAAGTGAATCATTGCGGACACAATTAAATAACAGTAGGATTGAACAAAATGAATATCAGACGGAACAAGCCAGATTACTAAAAATGAAATCAATGACACTATAAATTCGCAGTTAGAGGCGCAGAATGTTAAAAACACGACCAATTAGCTTCGTCAACCGCAGAGATGAATGATCACACTAATCAACAGGTGGTATTACTGGCCCTAGATGTTAGTAAAAATAATGAAAAACAATTAGATCAGATTAAGAAAATGGAAAGTATTTTGATCAAAAACTTAGCATTCTGGATGAAACGGTGTTAGCTAAATTAGAGCAAATTGAACTAGCGTGCACTATGAATACAAGCGAGGTCAAGATAGCTCAGGATAAGTTAGAAGGACGATTTATGGAAATGGAAAAGAGCGGCAAAATCATTCAACAACAATTATCAGCGGTAGATGAAAATATATCCGGCATAATTGAAGATATGGATCGTCTCGAAATAAAATCAGCGGAGCAATGGAAAAGCCTAGAAGCGGATCAGAGTCAATTAAAGAGTACCATCGACGAAAATAGCGCGAGATTGGAAGATAGGCTGAGCCAGATAGAAAACAATCAGGATGACACTAAAAGCCAGATTGAAGAGAAAGTAAGCACGATTAAGGAGCAAATAAGGAAAGATTGGCGAAAAATGAATATCGATTCTAAAGAGGAAAGATCAACCATCCTAAAAACAGTAGGCGAAAATCATACTCGTATTCAAGCATTAGAGCAAGAAATTAAGAGTAAACTTAAAGAGCAAACAGACAGGATCATTAAAGCCGAACTGAGGTCGTTAGAACAATCCTCGATATTTAAAACGGGAACATCGAAAGACAAGCAGGAAGACTCAAATAGCCCCGGGGAGGAAAGCACAGCAGGGAGTCAAGCTCAGACAGAGAGCCCATTAACAGCAAACACGGAAGGGTTTCGCAAGAATATTGAAAGGAGTTCCACGCCACAAGACGGTCATCAGCCCACACAACTTATCCAAGTAATTCGCTCGAACGATTATAAACCGCAGAAATACACGGAGAATTCAGGGGTGACACCTAAAGCTTTTATTAAAGAAATTGAAGATCATTACAATGACACTGGGGTACCTGAAGCACGTAGATTGAGGATGATGGAGAGATTTTTATCAGGAAATGTCCTTACATGGTTTTTAAGCTTCAAATATACATTTGGAACCATGTCAGATTTCAAATTAGCGTTTCTGCGCAAATACTGGTCGCCATCAATACAACAGAGTCTAAGGATGGAGCTTTACTCTAGAAAATACCAAACCACCCAGCAAACGAAATACTCAGATTTCTTTAACATGCAAATGCTGAAATTTCGCGACCTTGATTACCCTTTAAATGAAGCGGATCTGGTGATGACAATAGCGCGGCAATTACCAGTCAACGTGCAACAAGTACTAGTCGCAGCGAACGTTAGTACGGCCTTACATGCAGAGCAGATATTACGCCAGATAGATGAGACTACATCTCATAATCATTATAGAGGAGGAAGACAGCTGGAGTTAGTCAATACGACAGAGGTCATAAAACCAAAGCAGGCAAACACTAAAACGCAGGGTACTAATACAAGCACGTCCACACCTAGGCGAAACCAGGAAGAAGGAGAAAACAGACCATACCAGCGTAACGAGAATAACTATAACAATAGGTCATATCAAGGCAACAATAGATATCAACAGAGAGGATATTAGCAATGGCGTGAAAATCGAAGGAATGACAGGCCTTATGGAAGATACGGTGATTACAATGCTAATCAAAGGTGGAAAGGAAGGAGAGTTCAAAATCAAGGAGAGGCGCGTGATTATCGAAATGACTGGGATGATAGGCACGCTCAATCACAAAATTACCTAGAGGAATTACACGCTAGTCAAGGTGGAGAGCTAGGAAGATGGGAAAAAGCCATTGGGAACATGAAGAATCCAGACACACATACTGAGGAAGCTGGAAGTCTACTGAGACAAGAGGAATATCAAGGGCATGGGCGAAAAACGGATGATGGGAGTCGCACCGGAGCTAAAAAAAAATGCTAAATTTGGATAAAGAAGACAGTCTACAAACGCAACAGTCGGAAGTTGAAGATGGATGGATAGTAGCGAACATACAAGAATGGATTGCTTTGCCAGAAGACTGCCTGGAGGAGACGGTGAAACCACGGAACGATGAAATTAGGCAGTTACCCATTATTTACGCGAGGATTGGTGGAATTAATATAAGATGTTTATTGGATACGGGGTCGCAGATCAGTCTGGTATCGGAGGCCTTGGTTCGAGAGTTGGGACGGAGCCAGAATATTCCTGTAATTCCCGTACCACAGCTCAAAGTGAGGGGTGTTATTCCTGAACGCACCGTCACTTGTAAACGTCAGGCATACTTAGAGCTGAACATATTGGAACACACTTTTGGGCAAACATTCATTATCATGGCAAAGATGAATTTCAATATAATTCTTGGTGCAAATTTTATTTGTGACTATCAAGCAGTGATAGATTTGCACAAGAATACAGTCAGTTTTAGAGAGTATGATCAGCTGAAGAACGTGGGATTGCATATGGATGAAATCACTACCGGAAGAGATGTAAATTCTTGGGCATTGGAAGCAATATCGGAAGAGACGGAAGAGGAGATACGAAAGGCAGAAGATAACATCATAGAAGGAGCTGTTGTGGAACTAGATGAGGAGAGTGAATCCCAGGAGATATGGTCTTTATTAACGGAAGGAGACGACAGTGAGGCACAATTTTTGGAGAGTTACTACAGGAGCGGCTCAATGACATTCAACTTGGGGGTGAACACAGAAAACAATTGGAAGAGATTTTAAGGAAGCACAACGCAGTATTTGATACAGTACCTGGGAAAATATTAAATTTCAAATATTCAATGCAAGTCGAGGATTGGTCGCCTTTCAAAAGTAGATTGTACCCAATTCCTGAAAAATATCGTGGTCAAGTTAAGATCATTATAGATGAGATGTTACAAGCTGGAGTGATAAGGAAGACACCTACACCTTATCTAAATGCGATTTTGGCAGTCACAAAACCAAATGGATCTATTAGACTTTGTTTAGATGCCAGAAATCTCAACATGAGACTCATTTTTCCTGAGTATGACAGAGCGCCAATTATCAGAGACGTACTAAAAGGCTTTAAAAACAAAAGCATTTATTCATCAGTTGACCTGACGAGCTCGTTCACCCATATTGAATTGGATGAGAAGTCACAGCTTCTAACTGGCTTCTTATTCGATAACCAAACGTTTTGCTTCGTCCGAATGCCCTTTGGAGTCAAAACAGCGGGCTGTGCTTTAATCCGAGCCCTGGACCGGAATCTAACCGAGGAAGGTGAGGAGATGACGGTACGCTACATTGATGACATTTTGCTGGCATCCGACAACATTGAAACTCACATGGAAAATTTAGATAAAGTATTAGGCAACTTGAATGCATCAAATTTCAAAGTAAACCTGAAGAAATCGCATTTCTTCAAGAGCGAGATCTTATATTTGGGTCACATCATTGACAAGGAGGGAGTGAAGCCAAATCCAGCTAAGATCGAAGCGATAAAGAATTTCCCTACACCAACGAGAGTCAAGCACATTCGGGCTTTCTTAGGCGTAACGGGATTCTTTAAGGAAAACTGTCCAGGTTACACGGAGACTGTAGCTCCAATGCAGGAAATGCTAAAGAATAATAATAAATGGTTATGGAATGCGGAGTGTGAGAAGGCGTTCCAAGCAACAAAACAGCTATTGGAAAACTGCATTAAATTAGGATACCCAGATTTCAAGTACAAATTTATAATCCAAACGGATGCTTCACTAATTGGTATAGGTGCTATGCTCTACCAAGAAGATCCAGCTAACCTGCAACATAAAACGTATTTGGCATTTGTCAGCCGAAAATTGCGTAAGCACGAGCGCAATTATACCGTAACCGAGCTAGAATTGTTGGCCATCCTTCATGCGCTTCAACAATGGAAAAGAATAATTTATGGCTACCCCATTGTTGTCAGGACTGATCACAAGGCACTAACATTCTTGTTTAAGACGTCGATGGCAAGCGAACGTGTGACACGTTGGTCTATATATATTCAGCAGTTTAGCATTGAGATTGAACATTGCCCAGGGAAGATGAACGTGATTCCGGATGCACTCAGCAGGAACCCAGAGCCTGATAATGAAGAAACAGCGATGGTACAACACTTGGAGTTAACACCGAAGGACCGGGAATTCTTGGAGGAGTTACGTGAGATACAGCGAGAACAGGAAGCGGAACCATGGATGATGCTATTAATTCAATACTTCAGAAATCAACTACCTACAGGAACACCTGCATATCGAGAAGCGAAAGCAAAAGAAGGAAGATATGTTTATGTCAACAATTTGCTGCACAAATGGGTAGATAATGACCACACCAAGTTACGCATATTAGTACCTGCATCTTTACAACGAGGATTGACATGGCATACTCACGAAGGTTACGGACACGTCGGCGTAGACAAGTGCGAAGCGACAATAGGAGAGACATTTACATGGCCACGTGTGAGAACAACTATATGTGACGTCATTACGACTTGTGATCCGTGTCAGAGGACAAAGCCCAATAATTATTTAATGAGGCAGTATCCTAGACCATTGCTACCTCAGAAACCATGCGAGCTACTGACCCTAGACTGTTTCGGTCCAATTCCGAAAGGAAGGCGAGGTTGCCGTCACTTGCTAGTGTGCATTGATGTATTTTCTAAGTTTGTCGTATTATGCCCCATTCAGAAAACTACATCGAAACAAGTTCTCAGTCGAATTCGAAATAGAGTTATTCCAATCCTTGGAAAACCAGAATTTATATTGTCAGATCATGGCAGTTATTTTACAAGCGCCGAATTCAAGAAAGGTATGGAGGACATGGGTATAAAACACGTTTTAAGCAGTATCCGACATGCCCAAGCTAATCCAAGTGAGAGAGCAATAAAATGTGTAACATCATACTTGAGAATCTTCATTCCAAATGAACATCACAAATGGGTGGATAAAATTAAGGATGTAGAGACATGCATGAATTCTACCAGGCACGAGTCAACAGGACAGATCCCTATGGTCCTACACAAAAACGAGTATCCAGTGAGAACGTGGAAAAGCATCATTAACTGCCCACAAGATCCCATGATAGCACCTGACCTGCGAATTGAGAGAACGAGAGCCTACATGAGAAAACAAGCAGATCGCAGATTACGGCGAGTAAGAAATAAGAGGTTTCACAGTGATCTTGAAATCAACCAGCTCGTTTTGGTGAAACGACCCGCTACATCGGATCCAGAGAAGAAGATCTTCAGCAAATTCTGCGAAAAGTTCATAGGACCCTATTCTATTGTAAGAAACCTTGGAAATAATGCATACAGAGTGAAAGAGTTAAGAACAGGAACAATGTCGGTTTACAACGCAGCCAACCTAAAAAGTATCGAAGAAGTGAACCAAGAGAGCGCCGAAATAATGATGCAGTTTAAATATATGGACGTCCAATATCAACCAAGTGCAGTTGAGTACGGCACGTGAAGAAGGAAGTGGAATTGGTGTTGACAAACATTAACGAGACGAGCAGAGTGTTGCCTAAGGCACCAGCGCGTCATGCAAGCAGTTGGAGGGGCGAGGTCCAAGCAGGAAAATAAAACGAGTAAATGCCATTCAAGACAGGAGCGGCTAGACCAAGTAATAGAAAAGGGGTGATTCTGAAATAAAACAAATTGGCCTACGGGAGTCTTTTTAAAAATTATCGACTTTCTCCGAAGTTCGAAATTTGTGAGTTGAGGAGTTGTGAACCCTTTAACCTCTGATGGATAAATGATTCGATGTTTTATTTCTTCAATTAATAAATATTTCTACAAGCATCATGAAAATAGCCAGACGGAGATTAGGAAATTTCAAGCATTGGTTGGAGACGATGGCGACATACCTGCAGCAGTTTGACAAAAGGCTAAATACTTAGGATTGTGAAAAGAAAGACCTAGCAATGATTCAGAAGGACAGGTGGTGGCCACCTCAAAATAGAAGCGACGCGCAGTGAGACACGCTTCTGGTATGTTCATTGTAATATTCGCGCCTAGAAAGAATATGATGCAGTAACGTGAGTGGCTGATGAAAATACTAGACACTCCTACTAGGCCAAGGTCTGATAAAAACCGCCAAGTTACAGAAAATGTGGAACCAATGGGAGAAGAATGCTTACCAGCGCGGCAAGTCTAGCTTGGGCACGCTATGGCTAGCATTAACGCGGGAGATCGCCTAGACAACATCTCTACGATCGATTCTAGGATTAATGGGCATATTCTTGACCTGCGCTATTTTTCGAGTTCAATGATATTTATTTCATTCCTGTACCACTATTATTTTGAGAAATTTTTATTTAATTTCCCCCTCTATCAAGACCTAGGGCCGGTTCAGTTATAAGTGGCGTGAAGAGCCAAGACATTGCTATTACTTTGTACGTCTGAGGACGTAGGGCTATTACTCTTGTACGTCTGAGGACGTAGGGCCTATTACTTTTGTACGTCTGAGGACGGAAGCTATTATATTTTGTGTGTCATGCAAGGACACAGAAATTACTAATAAATGTGTTAAATTCAGTGTTAGATAGTCATAGTACTATATTTTGTAGGGGCAGTATCATCGATAATTCGCCAACGAACAGTTCCGGGGAAAGTAGTACCTGAAACGGCGAATTTAGTAGTCAGATATCAAGTGTATAATAATTTAACTTTTTGAATCAGCACGAGAGATGACATCGCTTACCATTGAAGAAGCCTGGAACTATCAACACTCCGTCAAGATGGTTGAGATGAGATAAGAAGCATCCAGTTGGGAGATGGCTGCTGATGTTCTTTGACGGGTGACTAGCTGAGGATGAGTACTGAATAATATTCTTATTATCTGATAGATTAACTTATGGTGTATGGGGCATATTTTTGTAAATAATTTGCCTGTGTGATTAACGTAGTATATTTAGTTTTGGTCTGACACACCTTTTGCATGGAAACAGCTCGCATATGTTATTAGTTCTTGATCTTGATTGTTGTTTTAACTAACGTAGCTATGTGGACGACCGTGTTTGCATATGTTACGCAATGCGGTTAAAAAAACGTCTCTCGGAGATATGTTGTGTTTCAGAAGTAGGACTGAAGTAATATAATTATACAGTAGATTGGAGGGTAATTAATCCTTTTTTTGGGTTTATTATTGATCAGATTCAGTGAAATTATTGCCTTTGGAGCAATGTGATTTGTGACGAAGAGCAGTCAGCTCTATCGTAGGTTTTAATAGTTTTTTTAAATAGTTTGCGAGCACCTATTCAGCCGACCTGTGTGAAAGACGTGATGTCATTCCCAGAAGTGTGTGTGTGTGTGTGTATTTTGTGGTCATTACAAAAGGGAATTTCAGCTTAGACTGATTTCTGTCAGCTTGGTGCCAGGTCCATATTGTAACCTTGCGAGGGCAATTGTGGATATTTTGATTAATGTCTGACCATTTGTTGAGGTGGTTGAGATTTGCAGCTGTTGATTCTTTGAGATAACGGCACAGCTGGTCAGTTATTTTTACACACTAGAGTTGGGACGATGACAGGTATTGAGGAAAGGGGGAGATGTTTCACAAGACGGACTGAAGGTTGCTAGCGAGGTCATTAGTGGAGAGTGCTTGTGGCACCGTAATTACTTGAAATACAGAATTAAGAACTGATCAATGATAAAAATTTGTTTAAATAAATGGGAGTTGCCTACGAATCACGATAATCTCCGAAGCGTTAGCTTAACATGCAGTTTTGTTCATATAAAGTAATATCAGCTGGTCAGGCTTTTGTTGTTGTTGGTTTAGTCCATGTTTATATTCCATTCAGTGACCCGTGAAGTCACGTGCTATGCTGTATTTGCCTGCTTGTGTATTGAGCAATTGGCCGGTGTTGGCAGCTCATTGTCAAGTGCGTCATCGCGCTAAATGAGGGTCTCGAGAGAGATACCTGTAAATAGTAGATTTTAGTGTGTGTGTCAGCATTACATTTTTAAGGGTTTTTATTAGTGTCATGTTCCATATCCGTAAACGTTGATTTACGCGATGATTGTTCGTGAGCACCGTGGCTGTTAACCCGTTGTAAACGAACAGTCATCCAAAGTACTCATTCCTCGTAGTTAGTCATTACGCGTACATTAAATCCAAATTGCAAGTTAGTGGAACCAGGATCCACATTTTAATAAAGGGGAGATCCGTCTGACTCCTCAGCATTGATAGATATTCCTGTCATGGGAAAATTCAGGGAGGAATTTTTTGTTGTAGTTTATATTCTTTTTATGCACTATTAGTCATTAAATCATGTTATTATTTTACATCTTGTCACCTTTCTTTCTTAATTATAGTTTTAATCCTATGACCCTTACCTCAGTAGAGCATGCTGTTTGGCGAACGTAAACATCACATTGGAACTGAGCGCGACCCCTTGATTAAGATTTATTACATATAAACACTGCTATTCTGAAGGGTTCAGTATATTGTTTATGTTGTTTGTTTTGTGTTGTACCATACGCTAATAATAATAATTAGTTTATTAAATGAAACTAGTATTCTGGGAATATCTCAAATACTGTTGGTTTTAGGGCCTTAAAATGTGGTTATCGGGGACCCTTTGGGGCCCCCGATATTTGTCTCTCACATTGAGGGGCTGAGAATGAGGATTGTTTCGTCCTTCTACGCCTATTTCAGCATGTATTTTATGAGAAGTACGGAGAAGAGTTACATCAAAGATTAGTCTCGTGCCTCTGAATGATATCTGTACCAAATGTTTGGTTGATTCACCCAGCCGTTCTCGAGTTATAAGGGAATAAACTTGTCCACAGACAAACAAACAGACACACAGACAAAAAAAAAACATTTTCGCGCGTGTCCAACATAAAACAGTCTGAAACTCACAAATAACTCAAATTTCCGAAGAAATTCAGAAAAAACAGGCAAACTTTCATTTTTATATATAGAGAGACAGACTGCACCTCTCGGTGTTGACCGTGTTTTATTGCACAAACGTAGGTTTCACTCGCTAACCATTGGAGATACACGAAAAGTGATCAGGATCTTTCAGATAGAAAATTAAATGATAAAGCTCGTGCATGCCTTTAAAAGTTTGCTGTTTTTTACCATTCTCTTCTTATTTGAAATGGAAATATGAAATTTTGAAACTGAAGGGTGTAGTGACGTCACAAATATGAGTTTTACTCGCTATCTGTTGGAGATACACGAATTGTGATAAGGACCATTCGGATAGGAAATTAATTTTTAAAATTCGTGCGTGCCATCAATAGTTTGATATTTCTTAGCGTTCTCTTTTTATTTGAAATGGAAATGTGAAATTTTAAAACCAAAGGGTGTATTGACATCACTAAAATGGTCGCCAATTTTTAAATAGTGCAAAATATCGAAATCAAAGGTAGCTTATGTATAACTTGGTAAATCAGCTACATCGATGCAAAATTTCATTTCAATCGGACCAGTGGTTCTTGCGTGTTTGAGTAACAGACAGGACGACAGACAGACAGACAGACAAACACCATCCCATTTGTATATATTAGTATGAAGATTGTTAAAACATGTTGAAGAAAACTTCCATACATGCTTATCATACGTGCAGTACTTCATATCGATTCTCTTGTGAAGTGTCATTCTAACTCAGTATGGCCGGTTAGTGAGTTCGGTATTGTTGTATAAAGGGGAAGAATAGGGAGGTCATCTGCCTTTTTGTATCACTGTGAGTCCTTGTAACTCCATAAATCAGAGGGAAATCTACCAGAACATCGAGTAAAATTATCATCATTCTCATTAGTGGTCTCAGAAATTGTGGCATTTGATGCAATCGCCTAATTCAACGGGTGGGATGGATGTCAGTTTAACCATTATAAGTATTGTGGCGTGCTCAGTCAGATCCATCAGCGCCTTGCCTTTGTCCGATCTTGTTACTTTGACTGACTTCTAAGTTATGCGACAGCCATCTGGTTCCTCCTTAAGAATAAATGGCTTTATTGCTTCCAAGAGTGTAGAAGACTGGAACTCTAATCTCTTTGGCTCATTGTCTTCTTGAGAGTTCTGGATTGATCGGGACTGTGGTACGTTGTGTTTTGTTAGAGATGTTATGTTGGAAGTGACTAGGAATGTCCGCAGATGATAAGGGACCGAAAGGTTTTGTAGTACGCGAAAATGGCTTATTAGATAATCATTCCTGGGAAATGTTGTTCCGCAAGTCTCGCAGGCGTAAGGTTTTCTGTCGCTATAAAAGAACATAGGTATAATCTAAGATCCATTTTGGTTGAACGACTTACCGCATACACTACATAACGTAGCTTATTAGTCAGTTTGAATTAACAGGTATGTTTTTGAATGGCATTTTCGAAAAGATTTCGACCCGCAGGTACAGCAAATAAGGGCCCTTCAGCTACAATGCGTCGGGACCATGTTTCTTGATGTCACGTTGGACTGGCGTGTTGCTCTTCTAGTTACCACGGTGAACGAATAAGGCTCCGGATTTATTGTTTGCTCAGTTGTATTACGCACTGTGGAAGATTGCTTTGTTAGACAGTTTCAAATAAATTCGAAGCCATGAAAGAAAAAGGAGTGGATAAAGCACACGTTAATTTTATCCAATCACACCAGAAAAAAATTTCATCAGGAAAAAACTAGCAAACAAGATGACATGAAGGAGAAATATAAAAGGTGTAGAATTAAATTATACAAATTGCTTAATAAATAATTATTTCCAATAAACCAAGAAAAGTATTGGGCATTGCCAGTAATATAACACACAGAATTAATTATAATAAAGAAAAGCAAAAGTTAGATCTGATGATGACTTGAGCTAATATATTATGTTCCGGTTTAGGTTGAAGGCAAACCCGTATGGACATTTGGTGTATTCCTTGGAATACACGTTCAGTTAGAGTTAGCTCTTGCTGCTCTCTGCTTTTTTCATGTACCCTCATAGATTTAATATTCCTGCTTGCAGAGACAATCGGCGACCCTCTGTGCTCTATTTGCTCCGCACACGCGCTTATGTTGTTTTAATTCTGTTGTAGATGTGTAACTTTTATGGATTCTACCTAGCGGCATCTTGCGGCTACCCGCTGAAGTACTTCAAACCCCTCTAGTCAAGAGGATATACACACCAATCCACCAGGCATCGTCTGCGTCGTCAGATTACATCTCCTTAAAGACACTGCTCCATGAAGAATAACAATTTTTGTACAGAATTTTTTATTGTTCTTATGTTTCCCATTTTGCTATATTCTCTTTTGTTCCCTTCCCCTTCCTTTTGGCCCACCCTGCTACCTCGTGCGCCCGGCCGTTCCCTCTCTCTTCTTATCGAGTCGTCAACTTGTGAGTTCGGCTCCTCAACCGAGGTACAATTTTAAATCACCACAATTTTGTGGTATTGGATGTAAGCTAACGGCTACCAGAAGCCATCAACCTTCAGCGGCTATAAAAAGCTAAGTACAAATGTTCAATGATTTTAAACACATTTTAATGGTTTTAATATAAGCTGAATGCTTTTATTCGAAATTTATAGACAGTGTGGGGAATTACGCACTATTGTGCAATAACTGTCTTCGTGGGATTTTCATTGTCATGTTTTAGCTAACCAAGCTTGCTTGAAAACATGAAATTTAGTACTTCTTGTTCGAAATAAAGGGGATAACTTCCTCACACCGTGGGATTTCTGCTTATACTCATAGCTGTCTATAAACTTAGCTTTTTCCTCCGTGGGATTCTTACCACTCCATTTAACTGTCTACAGTTCAGGACTTTTCCATTTAAATAAATTTCAAACCGCGAAGAACTATGCTCAATACTGTCAAATTGCTGGAACTTCAAGTTAAATAGAACCAATAACTGCAACCCACAATCTTTCCAACGCAATAAACTTATTCAAGTTCAAATTAAACTAAGTTTTCTCCATGAACTGCAATAACGTTTCGCTTGTTCCATGAACTTTCTGTGCTGCAATAGTGAAATTTTCCAATCTATCAACAGCCTTTAGTGCAAAACAGTGTCCGTTTAACTATCTACCGCGCCACGTTTGACTGAGAGCAATTGCCAGAATTTTGAATTCCTATCTCCTTTTCTCCAAATACATTTTTATAACAAAATTAATTTAAAATTTAAATTTTAGTCCAAACTCTACGAGGCTTCGCTTAGAATTAAGCGCCCTTCCAACTTTGCTCCATTTCCCATTTATTCACTCTGCGTCAATATATGTGGCTATAGCCCACATTTTAATATGTATTGTTTTTCCCTTCGAAAACTAGGGAGTTCTACTTTTTTGCAATTATAAAAGAGTTATCTAATTGTTTAATCCAGGCTTCACAAAAGGTGACCTGCCCTATTAGAGTTTAAAATCTCTTAAATTCAGCATAAATAGAAGTGGTTGTAGGTTCATCCCTTCTCTTTCCTGTCCTGCTGAGTTCAGGAATTCCTAAATTTTGCCTTTACTAAGGTATCCAAGGGCCTTAGTTTTGAAAAAAAAAATGATATACCACCTAATTGATTTATAGAAATATTAAATAATTTTATAATTACTTTATTATTATCCTTCTAAGCTTGAAGCTTTCTCATTGTAACTACTTTTCAAACCCTTGTATGGGTTTAGCGCTTGTTACACAGGTTTCAAACGTTGAAATTTTCCGTCGTAATCCTTTATAATTGACCTAAAGAGTTCGTAACTTTTTAATTATACGCTTGTCAAATAACTTGTGTAAGCGTTTTGTACAAATAGTGGTCTCAGACTTCCAAGTTGTTAAAACCACAATCTATTACCTTAGCTTAAATTAGCTAAATTGTTCTTAACTCAAAATAAGTTTCTACTAATTGTTAAAATAATTCTTTATTGTTTTCCGCTTTATCTCTCTTGCTAGAATCAAGGTTAGGCAGGACCTTCTCTTCCCTGACTCTTCTCCAAAATTATTGCTTATTTCAAAATAGATAAGGCAATCGCTATATCAAGAAAACTATACCACTTGTTGCGTTTAAAACAAAGCTCCAAATAACAACATTTGCAAAGTTTCTCTTTGCTGTTACAGCTAATTCTAGTAAACCATTGAGGCAAATACAGCTCGCTCCACCAGCTTCCTATTTGTAGAGACTTGTTCTCTAAACTTGTGTTTTACTCTTCAAAATTTCAGTTTTGTTTAAGGGGATACGTAACGTTTATTAAGGTCAAAAATATCATATTTGATATTTTTATATGTTATGGATCTCTGAAGTCTGCTCTTTAAAATGATGTATAATACATTATAGTTTAACCATTGAAAGTTGCCACAAATTTAATTTAAACTTGCGCTAATCATGAGAAAATGGCTGCGAATTACATTGCCATAACTCCGCGATTATGAAATCTAGGATTTAGGGACGTTTTACAATCAAGAGGACTCTCTTTATATTTTAATTCTGTGGTGGCTAGACTGCACTATTTTTGATTGTCTTTTGTTTATTCCTTGTGTATTCCATGACATGAATTTCCATGGTTACTACTTAGAGTTGTTTATTTTTGATGCGATTTGAGCTAATTAGCTGTGAATATACAGTAACTCAAGTTCAAAATGCCTAGAAGTAACCGTGTTTTTAAGAAAAGTAGGGATATTGGTATTCCAAAGAGCAAAAATGCTGTAGGTGTTTTACCACAACCGAGGAGAAGCCAAGTGGAGACTTGAATGTAAACAAAGTCATTGAGGTTAGTGGAACTTCCGACAGTGCTTCAAAGAAGAAGTTAGCCTCAAGCAGTGATATTTATGAAGAAGTGTGTAATGAAAGGATGGTTTTTGAACTTATAAATATTACACTTCCACAAGATGCCATGAGTGAATTTCTTCATGGGAAATGTCAAAATCCTAATGAATCGGTAAACAACGTTATAATGGTCTCGTATCCCTAAAGGCACTTTTGTGGTCATAAGAACACTACGATTTGGAGTTCTTGGTGCAGTGGCCAATTATAATAAAGGAAACATTGTAAAATGTCTGGTATTACAGGAGTTAGGACTGAAAATAGGGGGGAATTGTCTGAAAGCCATGAAGGAGTTGGACCGAGAAACACGACGGAAAGCAGTAAGAATGGTTCAGGAAGTGCAGAAAACGCTAGGCAATCCAGGGACAAGGCTAAGTGGAAGCTAGAAGACCTGTATGAATCACAGGAAGATCCAGATTCTCCTTCATATGATGCAGGGATGCACTGAAATATGCAAACATGTGCTAAAAGTTTTAACTGCAGTTTTCTCAGATTCCAAATTTTTCGAATGTGTGTTCCTTTTTCTAGGCGGCTATTTATCACAGAGCTGTGTAATTTGTCTCATATTGGTTAACATTTTAATGGAGGGATTTTCTGATTTATATAAAACTGTTTGAGATTGGGCTGTTATTTTAGGGAAAAAATAATTCTATTTATTGACTGTTTAAAAAAATGTATCTGAGTCCCCTTATGTCCAATTACAAAAACGCCCCGACAGTATGTCGAGTAAGCATTGAGTAAAATGTGACATACATTTCATTTTCATAACTTTATTAGATCATGAGAAAAAGGAACATGAATTAAACAAATTTAACATTGGTAATATATGCGGCTCCGTATCCCCTTAAGTTAGGTCTGAGGGTTTTCTCCGTTCTAAGCTTTTAGTCGGCACCCCGCTGGGTAAAAGCTTAACCTGCTTTGAGTGCAACAATTGGTATTCTCAAAAGATTTTCACTAATATCAGTAAAAAGTATTGTCAAAAGCAATAGAGTTGCTTTATCACATCCCACTCTGGGGACATTCGTCTGTACTGACGGAGATCCAACAGCTCCCAGAAATACGAGGTACGTCAAGAAAGTAAGTTCCGTTTGGTAATAAAATTAAATTGTGTACAGATACAGAAAAAATATTTATTGCACAACATTCTACAACTCTTAAAGTACTTTTCCACATAACTGCAGAACTTGTGCAGGCATTTGTCAATGCGTGGCACTAGTTTTTGGATACCTTGTTCATAGAAGTTTGCCGCCTGTGTCTTCAACCAGTTGGAAACATCTACTTTAAGCTCGTCGTCATTGTTGAAGTGTTGACTGCCAATGAAAGACTTGAGATGTGTGAACAGATGAATGTCGCTAGGAGCGAGGTCAGGCCTGTACGGAGGGTGGTCAAACACGTCCCAGCAAAAATCCCTGTAGGAGGTTTTTCGTCACATTCGCAGTGTGCGGTCGTGCGTTGTCGTGAAGAAAAACAACACCTTTTGACAGCAACTCTCGGTGCTTTTTCTGTATTGCGCGGCGCAATTTCCTAAGTGTCTCGCAGTAAGCATCTGCGTTGATTGTTTGACCACGCGGTAAGAAATCAATGAGTAAGATGCCTTTCCAGTCCCAGAACACTGTGCACATCATTTTCCGAGGTGTCAAGATGTGATTCGGCTTAACCTATGCTGGGGATGAAGTGTGCCTCCATTCCGTTGATTGCCACTTACTTTCAGGGGTGTCGTATGAAACCCAAGTTTCATCTCCTGTGACTATCTGTGTCAGAAATTCTTCGCCGCCTTCATTGTAACGGGTCAAAAACTGAAGTGCACTACCCATCCGCTTTGTTTTGTGTTGGTCCGTAAGAATCTTTTGATATCCAACGTCGGCATAGTTTACGAAAGTTCAGTTTTTCGGTAACAATTTCATGAATTAGTGATCGTGAGAATTGGGGAAATTCCATAGAGTGAGCACTAATTGTAAACCTGCGGTTTTCCCGGATCTTGTCATCAATCGCGTGAACCAGTTCTTTTGTAACAAAAGATGGACGCCCACTTCGTTCTTCATCGTGCACTTCAGTACGTACTTCATTGAACTGTTGGACCCATCTTCTCACCATTGAATCACTCATTGCATTTTGTCCATACACTTTGCAAATTTGCCAATAAATTTCAATTGGTTTCAATTTCTTAGCATTCAGAAAACGAATCACAGATCTGATTTCACAAGCGGCGGGATTTTCAATCAACACCGACATTGTACGAGTAAACATGCACAACAACGCGTACGTGGCTGACAGCGCTCTCCAAATGGCGCACGTGTCTTCTCCTTGATACAGAGCGTCTACCGCGCATATGCGGAATTGCGCTGCAGCGGAACGTACAACTAGTTGAAGACACAGGCGGTACACTTCTATGAATAAGGTATACAAAAACTCGTGCCACGCTACGACAATTGCCTGCAACATTTCGGCAGTTATGTGAAAACGTAGTTTAAGTGTTGTAGAATTTTGTGCAATAAATAATTTTTCTGTATCCGTTATTACCAAACGGAACTTACTTTCTGGACTACTTCGTATTTCTTGATGACACACTGGACTGGCGAGTTGCTCTTCAAGTTACCACGGTGAACGAATGAGGATCCGCATTTATTGTTTGCATAGACGTTTTCCGCCCTGTGGAAGATTCCTTCGTTAGACAGTTTCAAATAAAGTCTAAGTTACGAAAGAAAAAGCAGGGGATAACGCACTTGTTTATTATGTCCTTTCACACCAGAGTAAGATTTCAAGAGGAAAAGTAGCAAATAAGATGACATGAAGGATAAATATAAAAAGTGTAGAAATATATTATGCAAATTGCTTAATAATCAACTATTTCCAATAATCCAAGAAAAGTTGCCAATATAACACACAGATTTAATTATAAAGAAGAATAGCAAAAGTTACATCTGAGAATCATGTTTATGATGATGACTTGAGCAAATCTATTATGTTCCGGTGTCGGTTGAAGGAAACCCGTATGGACATTCAACCCCAGTTCAACCTGGTCAGAGAGAACCGTGCTGCGTTATTATAAAAAGCTGCGGACTCTGGTCAGGGAGGTCAGTGAGGCACTTCAGAGAAGGAAGTGTTACAGTGACAGAGGTGGATTGTCTGCCGAACGAGATGTTGGACAACATTGGTGGTAGAACGCTCTTTGATCAATGGGCATGGAACCTGGGAACACCTTAGCTAGCGACGCTGAGAAAACAGGCGATAACCAATATTTAAGTATCCTTTCAGGATTGATTTACAATCTATTCAATCCTTGTACCCATTATGGGAGTTTCGTTTACTCACTTATTGAAAAAAAAAACAACAACAACAGGGAGTTAAGCTACCAATCTCTTTCATTGGGCAGCATTCCCTGAATCCCGAATCTCCCTTCACTCTAATTTCTTTTTGTAGTAGGGATTTACTATAATCCCTATCAGAAACAATCGGTTAGGACACGATCACGATCCCGGTACGTAATCTTGGAGAATGCCTGGCCGGCGTATGGCTTAAGTCCATGTTATCAGGTGAGGAAACATCAATTGATGGAGGTGCAATGATTGGTGGGGAGCAATTATATCCTACGATTATGATATAACAATGTAACTGAAGTGTCTGGAATTATTGCGAAAATCCCAGATTATATTGCTCCACCAATCAATACAAATTATATTGTAAGTAGTACATGTTTCGATCCATCAATGGGATTTTCTTCAGCAAATTGGAATCAAACTTAATGATACTTGCCTAATAAAACTGTTTACAAATGAAACTTACATAAATATATACAGGTTGATGTGAGGAAACTGGAAAACAATGAATAAGAACGATGAATATATAAACTAAATCATTTAAAACAATATATATCAAAAACCTAAAGTTTAAATAGTATTGTGAAGAGACCAGGAATGGCCGCATCTGATAAGGACTGAATGGTTTAGTAGATCATGATAGGACTTTCTCCAGTGTGCACACGAAAGTGTCTTATTAAATAATCCTTAGTGGAAAATCTTGTTCCGCATCTCTCGCAGGAATATGGTTTCCTGCTGCTCTGAACGAACATGGGCAAATTCCAAGTTCCCTTTTGGGAGAACGTCTTGCCACATACAGTACATAAATGTGTTTATTAGTTAGTATGAATTAACAGGTGTGTGTTAAAAGACTTCGCCCCGCAGATACAGCAAATATGGGTCCTTCGGCTACTATGTGTCGGGACGTGTTTCTTGACGTCACATTGGACTGGCGTGTTGCTCTTCAAGTTACCACGGTGAACGAATGAGGCTCCGCATTTATTAATTTCTCAGTTGTATTACGCGCTGTGGAAGATTGCTTTGTTAGACAGTTTCAAATAAATTCGATGCTACGAAAGAAAATGGAGTTGATAACGCGCTCGCTAATTTTGTCCATTCACACCAGAGAAAGGTTTCATCAGCAAAATCTAGCAAATAAGATGACATTAAATAAATTTCAAACCGCAAAGAACTATGCTCAATACTGTCAAATTGCTGGAACTTCAAGTTAAATAGAACAAATAACTGCAACCCACAAACTTTCCAACGCAATAAATTTATCCAAGTTCACATTAAACTACTGTCGACCAAAGTATTATGTGCACTCGAGTTTGAAGGTTGTTTGTGAAGTAACCAATAGACCTACGTAAAATCTAATAACATCATCATTTTCGCCGTTCTAATTTACGTTAGTTCATGTAGGTTTATAATTTATAATTTATATTTTATTATTTTTTATCGCAGTTGGAACACAAAATGTGCCCGTTTTTAAGCGTGTTTCAACCATGTGTCACATTTAAGAATTATTATCTCATAACTCCGTCATCAGATCGAATGCAAATTTTAACACAATATACATTGGAATGTTGTATAACTGGGTTATTAATTTCAAAATTTTGTGTGTCCAAGAAACAACGTTGTTATCATTTTTGTAAGGTAACTTTTTCTCGGCTCGGGGTGGTTGGAAAATATAGCTCTTGGTCGCGTTGTAATCCTTATACATCAAGAAGTTATGCTGTATGACTGTGAAATACGTAAATTAATTCACTCATATTATATCGGTTTTTATTTGTTCGTGGAAATAAGGCATGATTCAGCTGCCAGCCGCTCCGGGGTAGGCTGTACAGCGTTGCTGAGATGGAGCCCGTCCCTACCGAGCGAGGCGAGTTCGTATTTCCCCGTTCAAATATAAACCGATATAAAATAAGTAAATTAATTTACGTATTTTAAAGTCATACAGCATAACTTTTTGATGTATAAGGAATATAACGCGACCAAGAACTACAAATTCCAACCACTCCAAGCCGAGAAAACGTTACCTTAGACAAATGATAACAACATTGTTTTATGAACACGCAAAATTTTGAAATTAATAACCAAGTTATACAACATTCCAATGTATCTTGTGTTACAATTTGGATTCGATACAATGAAGGGTTTGTGAGATAATAATTCTTAAATGTGACGCATGGTTGAAACACGCTTAAAAACGGGCACTTTTTGTGTTCCAACTGCGATAAAAAATATTAAAATATAAACTAAAAATTCCAAACCTACATGAACTCACGTAAAATAGAACGAAGAAAATAATGATGTGATTGGATTTTATGTATGTCTATTGGTTACGTCACAAACAACCTTCAAACTCGAGTACACATAATACTTTGGTCGACAGTAAGTGTTCTCCATAAACTGCAATATTTCGCTTGTTCCGTGAACTTTCTGTGCTGCAAAAGTGAAATTTTCCAATCAACCGAGTTTACGCAAAACAGTGTCCGTTTAACTATATACTGCGCCGCATGAGACTGAGAACAATAAAACTTTTCCCCAAATACCTTTTACTACCAAATTTAATTTAATTTTAAGTCAAAACTCTACGAGGCTTCCCTTAGAATTAAGCGCCCTTCCCTTGCTCCATTTCCCATTTATTCACTCTGCGTCAATATATGTGGCTATATCGCACATTTTAATATGTATTGTCTTTCCCTTCTAAAACTAGGGAGTTCTACTTTTTTGCAATTATAAAAAAGTTATCTAATTGTTTAATCCAGGCTTCACAAAAGGTGACCTGCCTTATTAGAGTTTAAAATCTCTTAAATTCAGCATAAATAGAAGTGGTTGTAGGAACCACTTATTCATCCCTTCTCTTTTCTTGTCCTGCTGAGTTCGGGAATTCCTAAATATTGCCTTTACTAAGGTATCCAAGGGCCTTAATTTAGAAAAAGATGATATACCACCTAATTCATTTATAGAAATATTAAATAATTTTATAATTACTTGATTATTATCCTTCTAAGCTTGCAGCTTTCTCATTGTAACTACTTTTCAAACCCTTGTATGGGTTTAGCGCTTGTTACAGGTTTCAAACCTTGAAATTGTCCATCGTAATCCTTTATAATTAACCTAAAGAGTTCGTAACTTTTTAATTATACGCTTGTCAAATAACTTATGCAAGCGTTTTGTACAAATAGGGGTCGCAGACTTCCAAGTTGCTAAAACCACAATCTATTACCTTAGCGTAAAATAGGTAAATTGTTCTTAACTCAAAATAAATTATAATAATCTTTAAATAAATTCTTTATTGTTTTCCGCTTTATCTCCCTTGCTAGAATCATGGTTAGGCAGGACCTTGACTTTCCTGACTCTTCTCCAAAATTATTGCTTATTTCAAAATAGAAAAGGCAATCTCTAAGTCAATAAAAACTTCACCACATGTTGCGTTTAAAAGAAAGCTTCAAATAACAACATTTGCAAAGTTTCTCTTAGCTGTTACAGCTTATTCTAGTAAACCATTGAGGCAAATACAGCTCGCTCCACCAGCTTCCTATTTGTAGAGACTTCTTCTCTAAACTTGTGTTTTACTCTTTAAAATTTCAGTTTTGTTTAAGTTAGGTCTGAGGATTTCCTCCGTTCTAAACTTTTAGTCAGCACCCCGCTGGGTAAAAGCTTAGCTTGCTTCGAGTGCAACAATTGGTAGCATATTCTCAAAAGATATTCACTAATAACAGTAAATATATGGTCAAAAGCAATAGAGTTGCCTTATCTCTTCCCACACTGCGGACACTCGGAGATACAACAGCGCCCATAATTAAAAATTATCACAACAAATTCAAATCCTTCTAGCATTTTAAGATTCGTAATAAAGTCTAACTCTTTTGAGGGGAAACTACAAAAATCCACTTCCTTTCCGATATCTTTGCCTTCTAGCGTACTACCTATACCCATAATACCGGAATACTGGCTTGGGAGGGAAAAAGCACTTTATGGTTGCTTGCGGGTGACCTCAGCTCACGTTGCATTTCCCGTTTGCATAGTTCATCTCCACAAACATTTTAGGTACTTAAAAGGCTTTGTGCAGTGGAACCTTTCGCTAAATCCTTATTTTACTGCTCATTTTGGTTTTGTGTTGGATTATCTTCCTTTCTACCTAAAATTGTTTCCACTCTTAAAAACACCTCCTTTTTTCTCTCATCATCTTCCCTTAGGTAGTTTTAATATTCAGTATAACTTACCAACATTCACGATCCTGGTACATAATCTTCGATAATCCCTGATCGGCCTATGGCTTAGGTCCATGTTATCAGGTGAAGACACAACAGTTGGTGGGACACAACAGTATCCTAAGATTATGATATAACAATGTCACTGAAGTGACTGGAATTATTACGTAAATCCCAGATTATAATGCTCACCAATCAATACAAATTATATTGTAAGTAGTACATGTTTCGATCCATCAATGGGATTTTCTTCAGCAAATTGGAATCAAACTTAACGATACTTGCCTTATAAAACTGTTGACAAATGAAACTAACTTAAATATATACAGGATGAAGTGACGAAACTGGAAAACAATGAATAAGAACGATGAAAATATAAACTAAATCATTTACCACAATATATATTAAGAACCTGATGGATAAACGTTCCTGTGAATTGTAAAGAAATAAACTTAACTAGAAATCACATAAACAGGGTATCCTCATAAATAACTCGGTTAAATAAAGGTTCTCAATATTTATATATAATTAAAAGGAAATACACTCGGAATAGCATTTTCAAACTTTTCATTGGAGCCGTGTTGGATGGTTGAAAATCAACCGAAACACATATTCCTTTCTTCTTGTTCCGATTACCGAAACGGATCTACATAAGTACCTACACAAAAGAAGCGACACTTAAGCAGTGGGAATGGAAAACATCTCAGCTCACCTTAAGCGGAATTTTAATTCCTTATGCAGTCCTCGGCTTGCAATAACAAACGAGTCGATTTCCTTTTTTATTTTTATTTATTTAATAATTATTAGATACAACCATGAAAAGGTAATTTTACACTAATATTTTAACAATTTCAAATAATATTAACAAAAACAACAACAACAATAACAGGTAACAATTGGCAGTGATGGCAGAAGGGATAAATCTTGGGAAGGACGCAGGGAGCGATTGGGGTAGAGAGTGATTAGGAGGGTGAGGGGTTAGGAATTGAGGTTGAAAGGGATCTTCTAATGTTATGTTTGAATGTTCGATAGGGAGAGAATATGTCAATATTTGGAAGGGAGTTGCTAAGGGTTGGTAGACGTTTCTGTACTTCAAGACGTGGGCGAGGTATGTGGTGTAAATGGTTCTGGCGTGTTGAACGGGAGGGAACATGGAGTGGGAAGAGGCTTAAGGGCATGTTACATTTTGTGTAACCATTCATAATTTTATGTAGGAAACACAGGTCAGTAAATTGTAGACGGCTTCTCAGGTCGAGTAAATTGAGCTGATTTAAAATGTCGGATTTGGCAAAGTGCCTTAGTGAAGGATTGCGAGCTTTGACAATTGATATGAAGAAATTAAAGACACTGTTCAATTTAGAAATATTGGTTATAGCCGAAGTAGACCAAATTGGAGAAGAGAAATCTAGGATAGGGAGAACATATGTGGTGAAGTATAATTTAAGTGCAGTGAGGTCTTTAATTTCTGTGAATCTGTATAGAATGCCGAGACTGCGCATTGCGCGAGATTTGATATGGTCAATGTGGGGAGAGAATGTCATTTTATCATCGTGAATAATACCTAAATCTCTTACCTGAGAAACCGTATCCAATTTATTTCCACATATTTTATAGTCCGCCTGATTTCCAGATTTCAGTAGTGAGAAAGACACATTGAAGCACTTCTTCGGATTTGGAGATAACTTCCATTTCTTGAACCAATCAGTATTCACTGCTTCCTGGAGGTCAGCGTGGTCGTCAGAACTGGAAATTTTTCTGAATATCTTGAGGTCATCAGCGTATAGAACAAGGGAACACGGAGAATTTTGCACACATGTGTTTATATCGTCCATATACAGAACGAAGAGAAGGCGTCCCAGGATACTGCCCTGAGTTACTCCTGATAAGACTGGGAGCCAGGACGACACAGACCATGGAAGCACTACCCGTTGTTGCCTATTGGACAGGAAGCTTTGTATTGGGGATAGGAAGGATCCATGTATGTTGTATCGTGAAGCAAGCTTGTGGAGGAGAAGGAAATGGTTCACGGAATCAAATGCTTTGGCCAGGCCAACGTAGATTACATCTAGCTGAGATTTTTGATCTATTGCAGAAATTATGTGATGGTTCAGAACAGTCAGATTTGTTAAACATAATTTTCCAGGGACGAAGCCATGTTGTTCTTCTGAGAGGTGTGGTCTGGTGAAAGTGAGGAGACGCCAATGTATTATTATTTCGAAGACTGAAGAGAGTATAGGGACGTTAGATATAGGTCTGTATGAGGAAATGTCATGCTTGCTGCCTGATTTAAAGACAGGCGGGACATCAGCTCTTTTCCATGTGTCAGGAAAAGTGCCGGAAGTCATGCACCAGTTGAGTATTATGGACAAGGGGATGCTGAGAGATGCAGAGGTGTTTTTCAGGAATATAGGGCTTATGTCTGATGGTCCGGTAGATCTGTTTGCGGGCAGACTTTTTAAAATATTTTGGATTTCATCGGGGGTCGTTGAAATTTGAGACAGTGAATCAGAACATACGCTAGTAAGTTGAGGGGGACTGGGGATTGGTACGGGAACTGAAAAGGCTGAATGGAAATATTCACTGAAATGTGTGGACCTCAATTCAAATGGGATTTCTTCATTATGGAGGTTTAAGTTAAGTGGAATTCTGGGAGTCTTTCTACGAGATGATATAAGTGTCCAGAACATCTTCGGGTTAATCTTGAGATTTCCTGTTATGGAAGAAATGTAGCGGTTGTAATCTTCTGTCATATGAACTCTTGAAATTTTCCGTAGGTGAATATATACATTGCGTGTATGAGGATTAGGAACTGATTTCCACAGTGACCACGCTCGAGGTTTGTTTTGGAGAAGGAGTTTGGTGTTTTGACTTAGACAGTGCGGGTATTTGTTGGATTTGGGTACGGAGTAAGGAACGTGTTGTTTAATGGCAGAGTAAAGTAACTCCTCAAACAAGGCCACTGCGCTGTTTACGTCTCTCTCAGCTGTTAGCAGGCACCAGGGTAGAGATGATAAATCCTGATTGACAGCTTGCCAGTCGACCTTTCTCCAAAGAGGGAAAGCTTTCTTATCAGAGGTGAGGCTATTTTTATGTCTGCAGGCTGGGACGGGGAGAGTGGCTTCTATTGAGCTAAGGTTGGGGTTCAGGATATTTCTTCCAACTGTCACAGCGACATTACGCAAGGTTGAAAATATGAGGTCCAGTGTTTCGGATTTCTTTGTTGGGTGTAGATTGAACTGTTTCAGATGTAGACCGTTTATAAAAGTTGATAAGATGAAAGTATCTATTTGGGGAGAGTGTATGGTACCATTGTCTATTGATGTCCAGGAGATATGGGAGTTAAAATCACCTAGCAACACTATTTTCTTGATTGAGGGCAAGAACAGTAGAGTTGAAACATTCTTCTAAGGTGTCAATCTTGCTGGAAGGTGGGCGGTAGAAGCAACCTACGAGTAAATTCATCCTTTTTGGGATAATAATCTCAACCCATATTACTTTGCAGGAAGTTTCTAAGTCAGGCCGATGTTTTGCCTTCAGTTTGTTACGAACTGCGAATGCAACACCACCACCCCTTGAGGATCTGTCGCGCCGAAACACATTGAACTCAGATGAAAACGGAAGTTCCCCACAAGATACGAAGTTTGACAACCATGTTTCTGAGAGGCAGAGGCTCTGTGCGTTCTGGTAGTAGAGGTTAAGGGGTCCTGGATTTAAATGAATATCAACTGATAGTAGTAGTAGAATCAAGTAAACTGTACTGGAGGAAGCACGGCAACGTTGTACTGGTCCACGAGGTGTGGTGGAACCTTGGCGGAGCACTGGGAGGTTACAAGCTGCCACGGTCGAGAAAGTAAAATGTCTCTCTGCGCAGTACCACATAATTTCTTGAGAACAAGATACATCACTGCGGTCGGAAATGTTTTCAGACACAGTTGCACACCATATAGTACACTTGAACAGGCAAAATACCACTAAAATACAGTAATATGTCAGGGCTACTGAAACACGAGGTCTGTCACTTGCCGTCATCTTTAACAACATTTCGGTGGGTTTATGTATGATCCACTTCCTTTGTAAGATTTTCTTGCTGAATTCATTCTCGCCTTGTTGACAGGAAGGACTTCCTGTTCCTAAATGATCCGCTCTGCGCGAACCTGCCCTGCTTCTGCGTGTTTTCACTTGCTAAACGTCTTCCCCCATTAGTGACAGGGAAGCGTTCCCGCTCCCGAGTGGTTCGCCCGGCACGGAAGCGCTAGGAGAGATTTCTTGGTATGTGGGTGATGTGTAACAAGCTAGGCTTAACATCACTTTTAACGCACCATGAGCTTGTTTAATTAACATGTAATTTTGGCTTGATACACTCTTAATATAACTTCCCTAACAATTCCACGGCTAGTTGCTCTTACCCGCAATCCGCAACATTGGGAGGAGTATACGCACACGGCTTCCTTTCAACATATAACTTCGAGATTTATAAGGACATTACACTTAGCACCTTGACGCCATAGACAGTTCGAAGGATAATTCCCAAAGCCATTAAAACTTACGATAAGTAGGCAGTACTTCAGAACTCAAGAACTTTTGACCTATACCGTTAGTGACTAATATGGCCGTCGCAACTTTCCCACTGTTCTCAGACACATGTCTTCCCCGGCAAACAGTGACGATGTCCCATGACTACACATATCTAGCAAATATACATCCATTCTGAAGGAACACTAGCAGAGACCGTACTTGCTTTTATCTGTGACTGGGTGTAACTGTCACACCCGTAGGCTGTCGCTACTGTGTCACATGTAGAATCGAAGGAAATGTGTTGTGTATCTCAATGGCATTGAAAAAATGATGGCCGCAGGATTCTTTGGAAATACAGTTCACAAATTTGGTAAATCTAGTTACATGTTTAAAAAGTTTTGTAGGGAACAGACACAAACACTCTTATTTATATACTAATAGCAGAAGTACCCGTTCTTCGAAGAGTGTTCGGTGTTAACACCTGGCATTATCAATTGAGCTACTGTTGCAATGGTTAGCGGTTTGTCATTGCTTTATAAGTTTATCAGAACGAAGTTAGTTTTCTGGGAATATCACACACACTGTTAATTTAAGGGCCTTAAAATGTGGATTTCGGAGACCCTTTATAGACTCCCGAAATTTGTGTTTCACATTGAGAAGTGCAACATATGCTTTGGTCGTCCTTCTAGGATAATTTTTATATTTCGCCTATTTTAGCATGTATTTTGAGAAGTTTTTCCCTATATCCACCTTTCTACTGTATGAAAAGTACGGTGAAGGGTTTTATAAATGATTGGTGTAGCCTATTGACTCTTATTGATACCATACTTATTTTTACGATGCACCAAGCATCTGTACACGAGTTATAGGCGTACATGAAGATACACAGAAAGACAGACAGACAATTGTATTGTCTACAACATATCACCCAGATATCCAAATATGGGTATATCTTCCACGCAGTATCAAACAAAATCATCCTTACGATGAACCCGTATGTCGACAAAAATAAATAAATTATGAGTTAAATGTGCTCTCAAGCTAAATTCACGTAACGTGTAGGCCTACTTCCTGACGTGAAATAGAATTGAAAGCCTTGTACAGGAAACGCAATACACGTCACATAAAAACTGACCCTCTACGTTGTGTTACGTCACCATACAAAGGAAGACCCCTTTCATAAATTATAAAGGCTCGTTGTGCTAAAAATTCAGGTTCCTTAGCCTCAAATGGCCCAAATTCCTAAAGTCCGCAAAAAAAAAAAAAAAAAAAAAATGCTGATTCGATTCAGGAATTTTTGAAAATAATGTTGCTGTTTGGAGATATAACATACCTTCTGTACTATAATATGTCACACGTGAAAATTGCGGAAAAAATCTAGATTACCCCTTGACCCCCTGAATTGCATTGATGAATTATACAGTCTAAGTTGGTTCCGTGATAACCTTATAGCCATTTGCAAACTTTTACAGAAATGTAATAAATGGAGTGACATTGCTTCTTACAGAAAGAGATGGAAAGTTGGATGTCACCCCTTGAGATAATGTTGTCATGGTTACCGACTTGCATTCCTTCATTAGTTTGTTAAATTAAATTAGTTTACTGGGAATAGCTCAGAAACTGTTGGTTTTAGAGCTTTATAATGTAGTGTTTGAGGTACCTTTAGGACCCCCGAGTTTAGTTTCGGGCACCGAGGGGCTTTGTATCATCGTTGTAAGCCATAATATACTACTACTACTACTACTACTACTACTACTAATAATAATAATAATATATAGGGATAGGAATATAATAGACATTCCGTACCACAACCGCAGGTGTAAATCGCGTGAAATAATTCTAGAGTACCCCTTGTCCCCCTTAAGGTCATTATACTTTCCATGATAACATTCAAGCCGTTTGCAAACTTTCACGCTAATGTAATTAATGGAATTGCATTGCGTCTTACATCAAAAGGTAGACCTCTGCGATTCTGTTGCCAAGGTTACCGGCTTGCATTCGTTCATTAGTTTATTTTATGCATAACTACCTGGATTATTCTATTTGAAAGCATATTGTTAATCAAACGTGACATTTGACTGCACTTTGTCAGCTTAAAGAACTTGTACAAAATACCTTCTCTCCACACTGTGTGGTAGGCAGTTGTTAAACTCTGCCCCACTCTTCAATCGCTTTTCTAAACCTCTCACGCTATGTGCTGTCAAGGCAAGCACCTGATCTTTCCAATTACGTTGAGGTCTGAAACCAGCCTGCTCGATAGGAATGCTTTTACAAATTAGGGGGCTTATTCTATCATAAATAAGTCGTTCCAGGAGCTTAAAACAAACGCTCCTCAAGGTGATTGGTCTGTAGCGTTCAACAGAATTCGGAGGTTTATCAGGTTTTACGATAGCTAGAATCTTAGTTCGTTTGAACTCTGAAGGAAGTTTAGTTGTTTGAAGGATGTTTGAAAAGAACTGCACTAACAAATTCCTCACATTCTTTCCTAAGTGCTTCAGAAATTCTCTGTGTATACCGTAAAAAACCGGAGCTTTTCCATTTTTCAATACATTTAGGGCAAGCAGTAGTTCTTGTTCAGTAAAAGGATCAGAAAAATGAGGGTACTGATACTCAATAATGGTCTTCCACAGGGATCTGTTCTTCTTCATTATTGTATAATCGGTATATAGCAGACATAGCTACTACCAGCTCTCGTCAGTTTGCTTATGCTGATGATCAAGCAATAGTTACTCAACATGCGGATGCTAATGTGATAGAGAGAACTTTAAATGTGAACCTGGATGTTCTATGCAAATACTACGAAAAGTGGTGCTGGAAGCCCAGCTCTAGTAAAACGGAAACCTGCTTCTTCCCTTTGAACAATCAGAAAGCGAACTCTACCCTGAAAGTGTCTCTTAATGGAGGCCCTTTCCCTCATAATGCCAACCCCAAATATCTTGGAGTTACTCTTGACCGAACGTTAGCGTACAGGAAGCATCTCACCAACCTAGCTGCCAAATTAAGGACACGTAACAATATCAACCACAAACTTGCTGGCTCTACATGGGAAGCGTTTGCAACTACATTGCGTACTTCGGCGATGGCACTGGTACTTTCAACAGCTGAGTACCGTTCCTCAGTTTGGGTCATGTTAAAAAGGTGGACACAGTCCTGAATGAGACAATGCGTATTATTAGTGGCACAATAAAATCAACCCCTCTTTTCTGTTTGCCTGTGCTTCGTCACATAGAAACGCCTAGAATTAGAAGATTGAACAATTTGGTCAGGGAATACAACAAGATATTGGCCAATCCTGAACTCCCCATTCATGAAGATGCTAGGACCAGATATAGACGTCTCAAGTCAAGATCTCCACCTATTCAAAGAGCACAGGAACTGGTTACGAAGGTTTATGATCCAAAAGCTGATTGGCAAAAAGCGTGGAACATCATAGCTCCATTGCAATGGTAGGCATTGTTCAACATTCAAAATCTGCCAGCTGGATTTGATTTGCCCCGCAAGACATGGGTAACTCTCAACAGAGTCCGCACTAACCACGGGAGATGCGGATCAATGATGTTTAAATGGAGTATGCGATCTTCCCCAACCTGTGATTGTGGTGCAGTTAGACAGACTATGAACCATATTGTCACTGAGTGTATTAGTAGGGCATTCACTGGATCAACACAGGACTTTGTAATAGCCTCTACTGAAGCCATAAGACGGCTAGCAAATTTAGACATTAATCTTTGAACACTCTTTCCCTTGCGTGATTGTTACAGTTGTAATGTGTAACCTATTGTATGAATGTATATTGTTTATGTTGTTTGTTTTGTGTTGTACCATACGCTAATAATAATAATTAGTTTATTTTTGTTAGTAGAATTGCACTTTACTTATTCTGAAAGGGAGTAGCAGCCTTTCAGAGTAAATCAATTCTTTACTAGTCTTATAGACGGTTAAGATATTGATAATATAAGCCAAATAATGGCTACACTGCGTCCTGCTGCACGGCTGAAAGCAACGGGAAACTACAGCCGTATGCTATTCCCGAGGATATGCACCTCTCTATGCATAATTACATGTGATGATGGCCTCCTCCCTGGTAAAATTTCAATCCGGAGGTACACTAGTCCCCCGTTCGGATCTCCGGATGGGGACTATTCGAGAGGGCGTTAACATCACAGAAGTGACAAAGAGGAAATCTGACATTCTACGGATCGGAGCGTGGAATGTTAGAAGTCTGCTAGGAAGTGGAAGGTTAGAAAACTTAGAAAGGGAAATGGATAGGTTGAGGTTGGATTTGGTTGGGATTAGTGAAATGCGCTGGCAGGAAGAACAGGACTTTTGGTCAGGAGACTATAGGGTCATTAGCACTAAATCAAACAATGGACGGGCAGGGGTTGGCCTCATATTGAGTAGGAAACTTGGACAGCGGGTGGAATATTATGAGCAATATAGTGAACGGATTATTGTAGCAAAAATCAATAATAAACCTACCTGCACCACAGTGGTACAAGTCTATATGTCTACCAGTCAAGCTAATGATGAGGATGTTGAAAAGGTCTACGAAGAAATAGACGAAATTCTGAGGTATATCAAGGGTGATGAAAATGTTATAGTAATGGGAGATTGGAATGCTGTGGTAGGAAAAGGGAGAGAAGGGAAGATAGTAGGAGATTTCGGATTAGGTGAAAGGAATGATCAAGGAAGCAGGCTGGTAGAATTCTGCACCGAGCATGAATTGGTCATAGCTAACACATTATTCAATAACCACAATAGAAGAATATTCACATGGATGAGACCAGGAGATACAGGGCGTTACCAAATCGACTTCATTATAGTCAAGCAGAGGTTTCGAAACCAGATTTTGGATTGTAAAACACATCCTGGTGCTGACATAAACTCTGACCACAATCTGGCTGTAATGAATTGCAGATTAAAGTTGAAGAAACTGAAGAAAAGTCAAAAGCCAAAAAGGTGGGCACTAGACAGACTGAAAGAGAAGGATGTAAACGAAAGATTCAAGAAGAGTATAAAGGAAGGACTAATGAAAAACCCAAAACAAACTTCAATTGCAGACGAATGGGCACTTTTGAAGAATGAAATAACCAAATCCGCAGAAGAAAACATTGGTAGGAAAGAAAGAATTGGGAGAAAACCGTGGATCACTCAGGATATACTAGAATTGATGGATGAAAGGCGGAAACACAAGAATGTAAGAGATGAAAAGGGGAAAGCAGAATACAGACGTCTGAGAAAGAAATGAGGTTAACAAGAATTGCAAGGAAGCGAAAGAAGAATGGTTGAAAGAGAAATGTGCGACTATAGAAAATTGTATGAAATTAGGAAAAGTAGACACAGCTTATCGAAGGATTAAGAATACTTTTGGGGAAAAGAAGACTAAGTGCTGTAATATTAAGGACACAAATGGAAAGCCTCTAACAGATAGGGAAGAAAAGGTTGAGAGATGGAAATATTACATCGAGAGTTTGTATAAGGGAATGAAGATTGAGAATCATGTAATGAAAAGGGAGGAGGAAATTGATGAGGATGCGAAAGGAGATTTAATATTGAGATCAGAATTTGATAGAGCTTTGGAAGACTTAAGCAGGAACAAAGCACCAGGCATAGATGATATACCGATTGAGTTGCTACTCTGCATAGGAGATGAAGGTCTGATCAGGTTATTTCACTTGGTGTGTAGGATTTATGAGACAGGTGAGGTACCCCCTGATTTCAAGAAGAATGTAATCATCCCTATACTAAAGAAAGTGGGAGCTGACAGATGTAAAGATTACCGTACAATCAGCTTGATTACTCATGCTTCAAAGATCCTGTCTAGAATAATTTACAAGAGGATTGAAAGCCAGATAGAAACGGAGTTGTGTGAAGACCAGTTTGGTTTCAGGAGTAATGTAGGAACAAGGGAAGCTGTACTTAGTCTTAGGCTGATTTTGGAAGGTAGAATAAGGAAAGATAAGAGAACGTTCATGGCTTTTGTAGACTTAGAAAAGGCTTTTGATAATGTTGATTGGACTAAATTGTTTGACATTTTGAAATCGATTGGAATAAAGTACAGGGAAAGGAGAGTGATATACAATCTGTACAGAAACCAGACAGCAGTCATTCGAGTTGAAGGACATGAGAGAGAAGCTGGTATTCAGAAAGGTGTAAGGCAAGGCTGCAACTTATCACCCATACTTTTCAATCTTTACATTGAACAAGCAATGAAGGAAATTAGAGAAAAAATTAAAGTGGGAGTGAAGAATCATGGAGAAATAATTTCAACTCTGAGATTTGCTGATGACATCGTCATCTTGGCCGACAAGCCTGAGGATTTGAATGAGTTTTGAATGGTATGGACTCCGTCTTACGGAAAGAATTCATGATGAAAATTAATAAATGTAAAACAAAAATACTGGAATGCAACCGAAATAAATCAGAAACCTCTATGGAGATCAACTTGGCAGGTGAAAAGCTGAAGGAAGTAGGAGACTTCTGTTACTTAGGAAGCAGAATAACCAGTGATGGACGAAGCAAAGAGGATATAAAAAGTAGGTTGGTTCAGGCAAAGAAAGCATTTCTACAAAAAGGGAATCTGCTGACATCGAATATAGATTTAGGTATTAGGAAGTCATTTTTGAAAGCCTTTGTCTGGTGCGTGGCGCTCTATGGAAGTGAAACTTGGACTATTGGTGCAGCAGAAAAGAGGAGAATTGAAGCATTTGAAATGTGGTTTTACAGGAGAATTATGAAGATCAGATGGGTAGATAGGGTTACAAACAAAGAGGTATTAAGACGAGTGGGAGAGGAGAGATGTTTCCGGCGACTGTTAATGAAGAGAAGAGATAGGTTGGTAGGGCACATACTAAGACACCCAGGAATAGCAAGCTTAGTTATGGACGGAAGGGTCGAGGACAAAAACTGTAGAGGTAGACCAAGGTTAGAATATGTTAAACAGATTGCCTCGGATGTAGGGTGTCGGAGCTATGTAGAGATGAAACGATTAGCTCAGGACAGGGAGGCATGGAGTGCTGCATCAAACCAGTCAAAAGACTGGAGACTCTAACAACAACAACAACATTAAATGAAATTAGTATTCTGGGAATATCTCAAATACTGTTGGTTTTAGGGCCTTAAAATGTGGTTATCGGGGACCCTTCGGGGTCCCCGATATTTGTCTCTCACATTGAGGGGCTGAAAATGAGGTTTGTTTCGTCCTTCTACGCCCATTTCAGCATGTATTTTATGAGAGGTACGGAGAAGAGTTACATCAAAGTTTAGTCTCGTGCCTCTGAATGATATCTGTACCAAATGTTTGGTTGATTCACCCAGCCGTTCTCGAGTTATAAGGGAATAGACTTGTCCACAGACAAACAAACAGACAGACAGACAGACAAAAAAACATTTTCGCGCGTATCCAACATAAAACAGTCTGAAACTCACAAATAACTCAAATTTCCGAAGAAATTCAGAAAAAACAGGCAAACTTTCATTTTTATATATAGAGAGATAGACTGCAGCTCTCGGTGTTGACCGTGTTTTATTGCACAACTTAGGTTATACTCGCTAACCATTGGAGATACACGAAAGGTGATCCGGACCTTTCGGATAGAAAATTAAATGATAAAGCTCGTGCATGCCTTTAAAAGTTTGCTGTTTCTTAGCATTCTCTTCTTATTTGAAATGGAAATATGAAATTTTGAAACTAAAGGGTGTAGTGACGTCACAAATATGGGTTTTACTCGCTATCCGTTGGAGATACACGATATGTGATAAGGACCACTCGGATAGGAAATTAATTTTTAAAATTCGTGCGTGCCATCAATAGTTTGATATTTCTTAGCGTTCTCTTTTTATTTGATATGGAAATATGAAATTTTGAAACCAAAGGGTGTATTGACATCACTAAAATGGTCGCCATTTTTAAATAGTGCAAAATATTGAAATCAAAGGTAGCTTATGTATAACTTGGTAAATCAGCTACATCGATGCAAAATTTCATTTCAATCGGACCAGTGGTTCTTGCGTGTTTGAGTAACAGACAGGACGACAGACAGACAGACAAACACCATCTCATTTGTATATATTAGTATGAAGATTGTTAAAATATGTTGAAGAAAACTACCATACAAGCTTATAATACGTGCAGTACTTCATATCGATTCTCTTGTGAAGTGTCATTCTAACTCAGTATGGCCGGTTAGTGAGTTCGGTATTGTTGTATAAAGGGGAAGAATAGGGAGGTCATCTGCCTTTTTGAATCACTGTGAGTCCTTGTAACTGCATAAATCAGAGGGAAACCTACCAGAACATCGTGTAAAATTATCATCATTTTCATTAGTGGTCTCAGAAATTGTGGCATTTGATGCAATCGCCTAATTCAACGGGTGGGATGGATGTCAGTTTAACCAACATAAGTATTGTGGCGTGCTCAGTCAGATCCATCAGCGCCTTGCCTTTGTCCGATCTTGTTACTTTGACTGACTTCTAAGTTATGCGACAGCCATCTGGTTCCTCCTTAAAAATAAATGGCTTTATTCCATCCAAGAGTGTAGAAGACTGGAACACTAATCTCTTTGGCTCATTGTCTTCTTGAGAGTTCTGGATTGATCGGGACTGTGGGTACGTTGTGTTTTGTTAGAGAAGTTATGTAGGAAGTGACTAGGAATGTCCGCAGATGATAAGGGACCGAAAGGTTTTGTAGTACGCGAAAATGCCTTATTAGATAAACATTACTGGAAAATGTTGTTCCGCAAGTCTCGCAGGCGTAAGGTTTTCTGTCGCTATGAAAGAACATAGGTATATTCTAAGATCCATTTTGGATGAACGACCTACCACATACACTACATAACATAGCTTATTAGTCAGTTTGAATTAACAGGTATGTTTTTGAATGGCATTTTCGAAAAGATTTCGACCCGCAGGTACTGCAAAAATGGGCCTTTCGGCTACAATGCGTCGGGACATGTTTCTTGATGTCACGTTGGACTGGCGTGTTGCTCTTCTAGTTACCACGGTGAACGAATGAGGCTCCGCATTTATTGTTTGCTCAGTTGTATTACGCGCTGTGGAAGATTGCTTTGTTAGACAGTTTCAAATACTTTCGAAGCCATGGAAGAAAAAGGAGTGGATAACGCACACGTTAATTTTATCCAATCACACCAGGGAAAGATTTCATCAGAAAAAACTAGCAAATAAGATGACATGAAGGAGAAATATAAAAGGTGTATAATTAAATTATACAAATTGCTTAATAAATAATTATTTCCAATAAACCAAGAAAAGTATTGGGCATTGCCAATAATATAATTCACAGAATTCATTATAATAAAGAAAAGCAAAAGTTAGATCTGATGATGGCTTGAGCTAATATATTATGTTCCGGTTTAGGTTGAAGGCAATCCCACTTGTTCATTTGGTGTATTCCTTGGAATACACGTTCAGTTAGAGTTAGCTCTTGCTGCTCTCTGCTTTTTTCAATTAGCCTCATTGATTTAATATTCCTCCTTGCAGAGACAATCGGCGACCCTCTGTGTTCTATTTGTTCCGTACACGCGCTTATGTTGTTTTAAGTCTGTTGTAGATGTGTACCTTTTATGGATTCTACCTAGCGGCATCTTGCGGCTACCCGCTGAAGTACTTCAAACCCCTCTAGTCAAGAGGATATACACACTAATCCACCAGGCATCGTCTGCGTCGTCAGCTAACATCTCCTTGAAGACACTGCTCCATGAAGAATAACAATTTTTGTACAGAGTTTTTTATTGTTCTTATGTTTCCCATTTTGCTATATTCTCTTTTGTTCCCTTCCCCTTCCTTTTGGCCCACCCTGCTACCTCGTGCGCCCGGCCGTTCCCTCTCTCTTCTTATCGAGTCGTCAACTTGTGAGTTCGGCTCCTCAACCGAGGTACAATTTTAAATCGCAACAATGTTGTGGTATTGGATGTAAGCTAACGGCTACCAGAAGCCATCAACCTTCAGCGGCTATAAAAAGCTAAGTACAAATCTTCAATGATTTTAAACACATTTTAATGGTTTTAATCTAAGCTGAATGCTTTTATTCGAAATTTATTGACAGTGTGGGGAATTACGCACTATTGTGCAGTAACTGTGTTCGTGGGATTTACATTGTCATGTTTTATCTAACCAAGCTTGCTTGAAAACATGAAATTTAGTACTTCTTGTACGAAATAAAGGGGATAACTTCCTCACACCGTGGGATTTCTGCTTATACTCATAGCTGTCTATAAACTTAGCTTTTTCCTCCGTGGGATTCTTACCGCTCCATTTAACTGTCTACAGTTCAGGTTTTTCCATTTAAATACATTTCAAACCGCGAAGAACTATTCTCAATACTGTCAAATTGCTGGAACTTCAAGTTAAATAGAACCAAGAACTGCAACCCACAATCTTTCCAACGCAATAAACTTATTCAAGTTCAAATTAAACTAAGTTTTCTCCATGAACTGCAATAACGTTTCGCTTGTTCCATGAACTTTCTGTGCTGCAATAGTGAAATTTTCCAATCTATCAACAGCCTTTAGTGCAAAACAGTGTCCGTTTAACTATCTACCGCGCCGCGTTTGACTGAGAGCAATAAAACTGGCCAGAATTTTGAATTCCTATCTCCTTTTCTCCAAATACCTTTTAATAACAAAATTAATTTAAAATTTAAATTTTAGTCTAAACACTACGAGGCTTCGCTTAGAATTAAGCGCCCTTCCAACTTTGCTCCATTTCCCATTTATTCACTCTGCGTCAATATATGTGGCTATAGCCCACATTTTAATATGTATTGTTTTTCCCTTCGAAAACTAGGGAGTTCTACTTTTTTGCAATTATAAAAGAGTTATCTAATTGTTTAACCCAGGCTTCACAAAAGGTGACCTGCCCTATAAGAGTTAAAAATCTCTTAAATTCAGCTTAAATAGAAGTGGTTGTAGGAACCACTTATTCATCCCTTCTCTTTCTTGTCCTGCTGAGTTCAGGAATTCCTAAATTTTGCCTTTACTAAGGTATCCAAGGGCCTTAGTTTTGAAAAAAAAATGATATACCACCTAATTGATTTATAGAAATATTAAATAATTTTATAATTACTTTATTATTATCCTTCTAACCTTGAAGATTTCTCATTGTAACTACTTTTCAAACCCTTGTATGGGTTTAGCGCTTGTTACACAGGTTTCAAACCTCGAAATTTTCCGTCGTAATCCTTTATAATTAACCTAAGGAGTTCGTAACTTTTTAATTATACGCTTGTCAAAAAACTTGTGTAAGCGTTTTGTACAAATAGGGGTCTCAGACTTCCAAGTTGTTAAAACCACAATCTATTACCTTAGCTTAAATTAGCTAAATTGTTCTTAACTCAAAATAAGATTCTACTAATTGTTAAAATAATTCTTTATTGTTTTCCGCTTTATCTCTCTTGCTAGAATCACGGTTAGGCAGGACCTTCTCTTCCCTGACTCTTATCCAAAATTATTGCTTATTTTAAAATAGATAAGGCAATCGCTATATCAAGAAAACTTTACCACTTCTTGCGTTTAAAACAAAGCTTCAAATAACAACATTTGCAAAGTTTCTCTTTGCTGTTACAGCTAATTCTAGTAAACCATTGAGGCAAATACAGCTCGCTCCACCAACTTCCTATTTGTAGAGACTTGTTCTCTAAACTTGTGTTTTACTCTTCAAAATTTCAGTTTTGTTTAAGGGGATACGTAACGTTTAAAAAGGTCAAAAATATCATATTTGATATTTTTATATGTTATGGATCTCTGAAGTCTGCTCTTTAAAATGATGTATAATACATTATAGTTTAACCATTGAAAGTTGCCACAAATTTAATTTAAACTTGCGCTAATCATGAGAAAATGGCTGCGAATTACATTGCCATAACTCCGCGATTATGAAATCTAGGATTTAGGGACGTTTTGCAATCAAGAGGACTCTCTTTATCATTTAATTCTGTTGTGGCTAGACTGCACTATTTTTGATTGTCTTTTGTTTATTCCTTGTGTATTCCATGACATGAATTTCCATGGTTACTACTTAGAGTTGTTTATTTTTGATGCGATTTGAGCTAATTAGCTGTGAATATACAGTAACTCAAGTTCAAAATGCCTAGAAGTAACCGTGTTTTTAAGAAAAGTAGGTATATTGGTATTCCAAAGAGCAGAAATGCTGTAAATGTTTTACAACAACTGAGGAGAAGCCAAGTGGAGACTTGAATGTAAACAAAGTCATTGAGTTAGTGGAACTTCCGACAGTTCTTCAAAGAAGAAGTTAGCCTCAAGCAGTGATATTTATGAAGAAGTGTGTAATGAAAGGATGGTTTTTGAACTTATAAATATTACACTTCCACAAGATGTCATGAGCGAATTTCTTCATGGGAAATGTCAAAATCCTAATGAATCGGTAAACAACGTTATAATGGTCTCGTATCCCTAAAGGCACTTTTGTGGTCATAAAAACACTACGATTCGGAGTTATTGGTGCAGTGGCCAATTATAATAAAGGAAACATTGTAAAATGTCTGGTATTGCAGGAGTTGGGACTGAAAATAGGGGGGAATTGTCTGAAAGCCATGAAGGAGTTGGACCGAGAAAGACTACGGAAAGCAGTAAGAATGGTTCAGGAAGTGCAGAAAACGCCAGGCAATCCAGGGACAAGGCTAAGTGGAAGCTAGAAGACCTGTATGAATCACAGGAAGATCCAGATTCTCCTTCATATGATGCAGGGATGCAATGAAATATGCAAACATGTGCTAAAAGTTTTACTTGCAGTTTTCTCAGATTCCAAATTTTTCGAATGTATGTTCCTTTTTCTAGGCCACTCTTTATCACAGAGCTGTGTAATTTGTCTCATATTGGTTAACATTTTAATGGAGGGATTTTCTGATTTATATAAAACTGTTTGAGATTGGGTTGTTTTTTTTTAGGAAAAAATAATTCTATTTATTGACTGTTTAAAATAATTTATCTGAGTCCCCTTAAGTCCAATTACAAAAACGCCCCTTCAGTATGTCGAGTAAGGATTGAGTAAAATGTGACATACATTTCATTTTCATAACTTTATTAGATCCTGAGAAAACGGAACATGAATTAAACAAATTTAACATTGGTAAGATATGCGGCTCCGTATCCCCTTAAGTTAGGTCTGAGGGTTTTCTCCGTTCTAAGCTTTTAGTCGGCACCCCGCTGGGTAAAAGCTTAACCTGCTTTGAGTGCAACAATTGGTATTCTCAAAAGATTTTCACTAATAACAGTAAAAAGTATTGTCAAAAGCAATAGAGTTGCTTTATCACATCCCACTCTGGGGACATTCGTCTGTACTGACGGAGATCCAACAGCTCCCAGAAATACGAGGTACGTCAAGAAAGTAAGTTCCGTTTGGTAATAAAATTAAATTGTGTACAGATACAGAAAAAATATTTATTGCACAACATTCTACAACTCTTAAAGTACTTTTCCACATAACTGCAGAACTTGTGCAGGCATTTGTCAATGCGTGGCACTAGTTTTTGGATACCTTGTTCATAGAAGTTTGCCGCCTGTGTCTTCAACCAGTTGGAAACATCTACTTTAAGCTCGTCGTCATTGTTGAAGTGTTGACTGCCAATGAAAGACTTGAGATGTGTGAACAGATGAAAGTCGCTAGGAGCGAGGTCAGGCCTGTACGGAGGGTGGTCAAACACGTCCCAGCAAAAATCCCTGTAGGAGGTTTTTCGTCACATTCGCAGTGTGCGGTCGTGCGTTGTCGTGAAGAAAAACAACACCTTTTGACAGCAACTCTCGGTGCTTTTTCTGTATTGCGCGGCGCAATTTCCTAAGTGTCTCGCAGTAAGCATCTGCGTTGATTGTTTGACCACGCGGTAAGAAATCAATGAGTAAGATGCCTTTCCAGTCCCAGAACACTGTGCACATCATTTTCCGAGGTGTCAAGATGTGATTCGGCTTAACCTATGCTGGGGATGAAGTGTGCCTCCATTCCGTTGATTGCCACTTACTTTCAGGGGTGTCGTATGAAACCCAAGTTTCATCTCCTGTGACTATCTGTGTCAGAAATTCTTCGCCGCCTTCATTGTAACGGGTCAAAAACTGAAGTGCACTACCCATCCGCTTTGTTTTGTGTTGGTCCGTAAGAATCTTTTGATATCCAACGTCGGCATAGTTTACGAAAGTTCAGTTTTTCGGTAACAATTTCATGAATTAGTGATCGTGAGAATTGGGGAAATTCCATAGAGTGAGCACTAATTGTAAACCTGCGGTTTTCCCGGATCTTGTCATCAATCGCGTGAACCAGTTCTTTTGTAACAAAAGATGGACGCCCACTTCGTTCTTCATCGTGCACTTCAGTACGTACTTCATTGAACTGTTGGACCCATCTTCTCACCATTGAATCACTCATTGCATTTTGTCCATACACTTTGCAAATTTGCCAATAAATTTCAATTGGTTTCAATTTCTTAGCATTCAGAAAACGAATCACAGATCTGATTTCACAAGCGGCGGGATTTTCAATCAACACCGACATTGTACGAGTAAACATGCACAACAACGCGTACGTGGCTGACAGCGCTCTCCAAATGGCGCACGTGTCTTCTCCTTGATACAGAGCGTCTACCGCGCATATGCGGAATTGCGCTGCAGCGGAACGTACAACTAGTTGAAGACACAGGCGGTACACTTCTATGAATAAGGTATACAAAAACTCGTGCCACGCTACGACAATTGCCTGCAACATTTCGGCAGTTATGTGATAACGTAGTTTAAGTGTTGTAGAATTTTGTGCAATAAATATTTTTTCTGTATCTGTACACAATTTAATGTTATTACCAAACGGAACTTACTTCCTGCACTACTTCGTATTTCTTGATGACACACTGGACTGGCGTGTTGCTCTTCAAGTTACCACGGTGAGCGAATGAGGATCCGCATTTATTGTTTGCATAGACGTTTTCCGCCCTGTGGAAGATTCCTTCGTTAGACAGTATCAAATAAAGTCTAAGCTACGAAAGAAAAAGCAGGGGATAACGCAATTGTTTATTATGTCCTTTCACACCAGAGTAAGATTTCAAGAGGAAAAGTAACAAATAAGATGACATGAAGGATATATATAAAAAGTGTAGAAATATATTATACAAATTGCTTAATAAACAACTATTTCCAATAATCCAAGAAAAGTTGCCAATATAACACACAGATTTAATTATAAAGAAGAATAGCAAAAGTTACATCTGAGAATCATGTTTATGATGATGACTTGAGCAAATATATTATGTTCCGGTGTCGGTTGAAAGAAACCCGTATGGACATTCAAACCCAGTTCAACCCGGTCACAGAGAACCGTGCTGCGTTATTATAAAAAGCTGCGGACTCTGGTCAGGGAGGTCAGTGAGGCACTTCAGAGAAGGAAGTGTTACAGTGACAGAGGTGGATTGTCTGCCGAACGAGATGTTGGACAACATTGGTGGTAGAACGCTCTTTGATCAATGGGCATGGAACTTGGGAACACCTTAGCTAGCGACGCTGAGAAAACAGGCGATAACCAATATTTAGGTTTCCTTTCAGGATTGAATTACAATCTATTCAATCCTTGTACCCATTATGGGAGATTCGTTTACTCACTTATTGAAAAAAAAAAAAAACGGGGAGTTAAGCTACCAATCTCTTTCATTGAGGAGCATTCCCTGAATCCCGAATCTCCCTTCACTCTAATTTCTTTTTGCAGTAGGGATTTACTATAATCCCTATCAGAAACAATCGGTTGGGACACGGTCACGATCCCGGTACGTAATCTTGGAGAATGCCTGGCCGGCGTATGGCTTAAGTCCATGTTATCAGGTGAGGAAACATCAATTGATGGAGGTGCAATGATTGGTGGGGAGCAATAATATCCAACGATTATGATATAACAATGTAACTGAAGTGTCTGGAATTATTAAGAAAATCCCAGATTATAATGCTCCACCAATCAATACAAATTATATTGTAAGTAGTACATGTTTCGATCCATCATTGGGATTTTCTTCAGCAAATTGGAATCAAACTTAATGATACATGCCTAATAAAACTGTTTACAAATGAAACTTACAGCCCCCGCTGGGTAAATGCTTAGCTTGCTTCGAGTGCAACAATTGGTAGCATATTCTCAAAAGATATTCACTAATAACAGTAAAAATATTGTCAAAAGCAATAGAGTTGCCTTATCTCTTCCCACACTGGGGACACTCGGATATACAACAGCGCCCAGAATTAAAAATTATCACAACAAATTCAAATCCTTCTAGCATTTTAAAATTCGTAATAAAGTCTAACTCTTTTGAGGGGAAACTACAAAAATCCACTTCCTTTCCGATGTCTTTGCCTTCTAGCGTACTACCTATCCCCATAATACCGGAATACTGGCTTGGGAGGGAAAGGTTGATGTGAAGAAACTGGAAAACAATGAATAAGAACGATGAATATATAAACTAATTCATTTAAAACAATATATATCAAAAACCTAAAGTTTAAATAGTATTGTGAAGAGACCAGGAATGGCCGCATCTGATAAGGACTGAATGGTTTAGTAGATCATGATAAGGCTTTCTCCAGTGTGCACACGAAAGTGTCTTATTAAATAATCCTTGGTGGAAAATCTTGTTCCGCATGTCTCGCAGGAATATGGTTTCCTGCTGCTATGAACGAACATGGGCAAATTCAAAGTTCCCTTTTGGGGGAACGTGTTGCCACATACAGTACATAAATGTGTTTATTAGTTAGTATGAATTAACAGGTGTGTGTTAAAAGACTTCGGCCCGCAGATACAGCAAATATGGGTCCTTCGGCTACTATGTGTCGGGACGTGTTTCTTTACGTCACATTGGACTGGCGTGTTGCTCTTCAAGTTACCACGGTGAACGAATGAGGCTCCGCATTTATTAATTTCTCAGTTGTATTACACGCTGTGGAAGATTGCTTTGTTAGACAGTTTCAAATAAATTCGATGCTACGAAAGAAAATGGAGTGGATAACGCGCTCGCTAATTTTGTCCATTCACACCAGAGAAAGGTTTCATCAGACAAATCTAGCAAATAAGATGACATTAAATAAATTTCAAACCGCAAAGAACTATGCTCAATACTGTCAAATTGCTGGAACTTCAAGTTAAATAGAACAAATAACTGCAACCCACAAACTTTCCAACGCAATACACTTATCCAAGTTCACATTAAACTAAGTGTTCTCCATAAACTGCAATACATTTCGCTTGTTCCGTGAACTTTCTGTGCTGCAAAAGTGAAATTTTCCAATCAACCGAGTTTAGCGCAAAACAGTGTCCGTTTAACTATATACGGCGCCGCATGAGACTGAGAGCAATACAACTTTTCCCCAAATACCTTTTACTACCAAATTTAATTTAATTTTAAGTCAAAACTCTACGAGGCTTCGCTTAGAATTTAGCGCCCTTCCCTTGCTCCATTTCCCATTTATTCACTCTGCGTCAATATATGTGGCTATATCGCACATTTTAATATGTATTGTTTTTCCCTTCTAAAACTAGGGAGTTCTACGTTTTTGCAATTATTAAAAAGTTATCTAATTGTTTAATCCAGGCTTCACCAAAGGTGACCTGCCTTATTAGAGTTTAAAATCTCTTAAATTCAGCATAAATAGAAGTGGTTGTAGGAACCACTTATTCATCCCTTCTCTTTTCTTGTCCTGCTGAGTTCAGGAATTCCTAAATTTTGCCTTTACTAAGGTATCCAAGGGCCTTAATTTTGAAAAAAAAAAAAAAATGATATACCACCTAATTCATTTATAGAAATATTAAATAATTTTATAATTACTTTATTATTATCCTTTTAAGCTTGCAGCTTTCTCATTGTAACTACTTTTCAAACTCTTGTATGGGTTTAGCGCTTGTTACAGGTTTCAAACCTTGAAATTGTCCATCGTAATCCTTTATAATTAACCTAAAGAGTTCGTAACTTTTTAATTATACGCTTGTCAAATAACTTGTGCACGCGTTTTGTACAAATAGGGGTCGCAGACTTCCAAGTAGTTAAAAACACAATCTATTACCTTAGCGTAAAATAGCTAAATTGTTCTTAACTCAAAATAAATTATAATAATTTTTAAATAAATTCTTTATTGTTTTCCGCTTTATCTCCCTTGCTAGAATCATGGTTAGGTAGGACCTTGACTTTCCTGACTCTTCTCCAAAATTATTGCTTATTTCAAAATAGAAAAGGCAATCTCTAAGTCAATAAAAACTTCACCAATTGTTGCGTTTAAAAGAAAGCTTCAAATAACAACATTTGCAAAGTTTCTCTTAGCTGTTACAGCTAATTCTAGTAAACCATTGAGGCAAATACAGCTCGCTCCACCAGCTTCCTATTTGTAGAGACTTCTTCTCTAAACTTGTGTTTTACTCTTTAAAATTTCAGTTTTTTTAAAGTTAGGTCTGAGGATTTCCTCCGTTTTAAACTTTTAGTCAGCACCCCGCTGGGTAAATGCTTAGCTTGCTTCGAGTGCAACAATTGGTAGCATATTCTCAAAAGATATTCACTAATAACAGTAAAAATATTGTCAAAAGCAATAGAGTTGCCTTATCTCTTCCCACACTGGGGACACTCGGAGATACAACAGCGCCCAGAATTAAAAATTATCACAACAAATTCAAATCCTTCTAGCATTTTAAGATTCGTAATAAAGTCTAACTCTTTTGAGGGGAAACTACAAAAATCCACTTCCTTTCCGATATCTTTGCCTTCTAGCGTACTACCTATCCCCATAATACCGGAATACTGGCTTGGGAGGGAAAGAGCACTTTATGGTTGCTTGCGGGTGACCTCAGCTCACGTTGCATTTCCCGTTTGCATAGTTCATCTCCACAAATATTTTAGGTACTTAAAAGGTTTTGTGCAGTGGATCCTTTCGCTAAATCCTTATTTTACTGCTCATTTTGGTTTTGTGTTGGATTATCTTCCTTTCTACCTAAAATTGTTTCCACTCTTAAAAACACCTCCTTTTTTTCTCTCATCTTCCTCCCTTAGTCAACCCCTGGCACTATCCAGCCCATGACGGGCTAAGGCCGACCAAGCGACCGCTGCCCAGCCATTTGGCCTGCAGATATTGGGGCGACGCGTGATCAGCGCGTCGGGTCCCCTCGGCCGTTAATCTTGGTATTCGTGATCGGGGCGCTGTCTCACTGTCAGACAGCTACTCAATTGTCCTCACGAGGTTGAGTGCACCCCGTTCCAACCCTCACGTCAGTTTTTAAATCCCTGACGGAGCCTGGGATCGAACCCGGGGCCTCCGGGTGAGAGGCAGGCGCGCTACCCCAACACCACGGGGCCGGCTCATCCTCCCTTAGGTAGTTTTAATATTCAGTATAACCTACCAACATTCACGATCCTGGTACATAATCTTGGATAATCCCTGGTCGGCCTATGGCTTATGTCCATGTTATCAGGTGAAGACACAACAGTTGGTGGGACACAACAGTATCCTAAGATTATGATATAACAATGTCACTGAAGTGACTGGAATTATTACGAAAATCCCAGATTATATTGCTCCACCAATCAATACAAATTATATTGTAAGTAGTACATGTTTCGATCCATCAATGGGATTTTCTCCAGCAAATTGGAATCAAACTTAATGAAACTTACCTAATAAAACTGTTGACAGATGAAACTAACTGAAATGAAGTGACGAAACTGGGAAACAATGAATATGAACGATGAAAATATAAAATAAATCATTTACAACAATGTTTATTAAAAACCTAATGGCTAAATATTCCTATGAAATGTAAAGTAATAAATTCAATTTGAAATTAAATAAAATGAATATCCTTATTAATAACTCGGTTAAATAAAGATTCTCAATATTTATGTATAATTAAAAAAATAACATTTTAAAGTGCATTTTAAACTTTTCATTGGAGTCGTGTTCGATGGCTGAAAATCAACCGAAACACATATTCCTTTCTTCTTGTTCCAATGACCGAAACCGATTTACATAATTACCTACTCAAAAGAAGCGACACTAAAGCAGTGGGAATCTTAGCTCGAATTAAGTGGAATATCAATTCCTTAAGGAGTCCTCTGCTTGCAATAACAAGCGAGTCGATTTCCCTTGGATATTTCCCAAAGCAATTAAAACTTACGCTAAGTAGGCAGTACTTCAGAATTAAAGAACTATTGACCTATATCGTTAGCGACTAATATGGCCGTCGCAACTTTCCCACTGTTCTCAGACACATATCATCCACGGTAAACAGCGGCGATGTCCGATGACTACACATATCTAGCAAATAAACATACATTATGATGGAAGAGTAGCAGACACCGAACTTGCTTCAATCTGTTACTGGGTGTAACTGGCACATGCATAGTGAATCGCTACTGTCCCAGATGTAGAATCGAAGGAAATGTGTTGTGTATCCCAATGGCATTGAGTAAATTACGTCCGCTAGATTCTAAGGAATAACAGATCACAAATATGGTCTATCTGGTAAAAAGTTTTAAAAGTAGTGTAGGGAACAGACACACAAACACTCTCACTTGTATACTATTGATAAAAGATGTTGGAGAAAACCTCCGTACATGCTGATCATACGCACGGTACTTCATATCAATTCTCTTGCGAAGTGTCCCGCTAAACCAGTATGACAGGTTGGTGAGTTTGTTATTGTTGTTTAGTAGGGCAGATTGGGGAGGGCATCTGCCTCTTTGAATCACTGTGGGTCCATATAATTCAATAAATCAGAGGGAAACCCACCAGAAGATCGTGCAAAATAATCATCATTCTCATTAGTGGACCCAAAAATTGTGGCCTTTGGTGCAATCGCCTGAATCAATGGTTGTGCTGGATGTCTAAGTTTAACCAACATATGTATTGTGGAGGTAGCAGTCGGATCCTCCTGCCTTGCCTTTGTCCGCTCTCGTTAGTTTGACCGACTTCTAAGTTATGCGAGCGCCATGAGAATCCTCCTTTAGAAATAATGACTCCGTTTCTTTCAGGAGTGCAGAAGTCTGGAACTCTGATCTCTTTGGCTCATGGCCTTGTTGAGAGTTCTGGATTGCCAAGGACCGCGGGTAAGTTGTGCTTTGTTACAGAGGTTATTTTGGAAGTGACAAGGAATGGCCGCAAATGATAAGGACTGAGTGGTTTTGTAGCATATGAATGAGGCTTATTCCAGTGTGTATAAGAAAGTGAATTATTAGATAATCTTTACTAGAAAATGTTGTTCCGCATGTCCGGCAGGAATAAGATATCTTGCTGCTATGAACGAAAATGGGCAAATTCAAAGTTCCTTTTTGGTTGAACGACTGATGACATAAACTTCATAAATGTGCTTATTACTCAGTATCAATTAACAGGTATGAGTTGAAATGACATTTTCGATGAGATTTTGACAAGCAGGTACAAATTGCTTAATAATCAATTATTTCCAATAATCCAAGGAAAGTATTGGGCATTGTCAATAAAATAACACACAAAATTAATTATAAAGAAGAAATAGCAAGAGTTAGATCAGAAAATCAAGTTTATGATGATGACTCGAGTTAATATATTGTGTTCCGGTGTCCTTTGAATCAAACCCGTATGGACTTTCAACCCCAGTTCAACCTGGTCAGCAAGAACCGTGCTGCCTTATTATAAAAAAACTGCGGACTCTGGTCAGGGATGTCAATGAGGCAATGCAGAGACAGGAGTCTTACAGTGACAAAGGTGGATTGTCTGCCGATCGGGATAAACTGGGATTTAAGCTTCCAGCCTCTTTCATTGGGGAGCATTCCCTGATTCCTGAATCTCCTCTCACTCTAATTTCTTTGTGTAGAAGGGGTGTACTGTAATCCCTATCAGAAGCTATCGGTTAGGACACGATCACGATCCTGGTACATAATCTTGGAGAATATCTGGTCGGCCTCTGACTTAAGTCCATATTATCAGGTGAGGACAGAACAATTAATGGAGGCACAACAATTGGTGGGGCGCAACAATATCCTACGATTATAATATAACAATGACACTGACATGTCTGGAATTATTACGAAAATCCCAGATTATAAAGCTCACCAATCAATACAAATTATATTGTAAGTAATACATGTTTCGATCCATCAATGGGATTTTCTTCAGCAAATTGGAATCAAACTTAACGATACTTGCCTAATAAAACTGTTGACAAATGAAACTAACTTAAATATATACAGGATGAAGTGACGAAACTGGAAAACAATGAATAAGAACGATGAAAAAATAAACTAAATCATTTACCACAATATATATTAAGAACCTGATGGATAAACGTTCCTGTGAATTGTAAAGAAATAAACTTAACTAGAAATCACATAAACAGGGTATCCTCATAAATAACTCGGTTAAATAAAGGTTCTCAATATTTATATATAATTAAAAGGAAAAACACTCGGAATAGCATTTTCAAACTTTACATTGGAGCCGTGTTGGATGGTTGAAAATCAACCGAAACACATATTCCTTTCTTCTTGTTCCGATTACCGAAACGGATCTACATAAGTACCTACAGAAAAGAAGCGACACTTAAGCAGTGGGAATGGAAAACATCTCAGCTCACCTTAAGCGGAATTTTAATTCCTTATGTAGTCCTCGGCTTGCAATAACAAACGAGTCGATTTCCTTTTTTTATTTTTATTTATTTAATAATTATTAGATACAACCATGAAAAGGTAATTTTACACTAATATTTTAACAATCTCAAATAATATTAACAAAAAAAAACAACAACAACAATAACAGGTAACAATTGGCAGTGATGGCAGAAGGGATGAATCTTGGGAAGGACGCAGGGAGCGATTGGGGTAGTGAGTGATTAGGAGGGTGAGGGGTTAGGAATTGAGGTTGAAAGGGATCTTCTAATGTTATGTTTGAATGTTCGATAGGGAGAGAATATGTCAATATTTGGAAGGGAGTTGCTAAGTGTAGGTAGACGTTTCTGTACTTCAAGACGTGGGCGAGGTATGTGGTGTAAATGGTTCTGGCGTGTTGAACGGGAGGGAAAATGGAGTGGGAAGAGGCTTAAGAGCATGTTACATTTTGTGTAACTATTCATAATTTTATGTAGGAAACACAGGTCAGTAAATTGTAGACGGCTTCTCAGGTCGAGTAAATTGAGCTGATTTAGAATGTCGGATTTGGCAAAGTGCCTTAGTGAAGGATTGCGAGCTTTGACAATTGATATGAAGAAATTAAAGACACTGTTCAATTTAGAAATATTGGTTATAGCCGAAGTAGACCAAATTGGAGAAGAGAAATCTAAGATAGGGAGAACATATGTGGTGAAGTATAATTTAAGTGCAGTGAGGTCTTTAATTTCTGTGAATCTGTATAGAATGCCGAGACTGCGCATTGCGCGAGATTTGATATGGTCAATGTGGGGAGAGAATGTCATTTTATCATCGTGAATAATACCTAAATCTCTTACCTGAGAAAACGAATCCAATTTATTTCCACATATTTTATAGTCCGTCTGATTTCCAGATTTCAGTAGTGAGAAAGACACATTGAAGCACTTCTTCGGATTTGGAGATAACTTCCATTTCTTGAACCAATCAGTATTCACTGCTTCCTGGAGGTCAGCGTGGTCGTCAGAACTGGAAATTTTTCTGAATATCTTGAGGTCATCAGCGTATAGAAGAAGGGAACACGGATAATTTTGCACACATGTGTTTATATCGTCAATATACAGCACGAAGAGAAGGCGTCCCAGGATACTGCCCTGAGTTACTCCTGATAAGACTGGGAGCCAGGACGACACAGACCCTGGAAGCACTACCCGTTGTTGCCTATTGGACAGGAAGCTTTGTATTAGGGATAGGAAGGATCCATGTACGTTGTATCGTAAAGCAAGCATGTGGAGGAGAAGGAAATGGTTCACGAAATCAAATGCTTTGGCCAGGCCAACGTAGATTACATCTAGCTGAGATTTTTGATCTATTGCAGAAATTATGTGATGGTTCAGAACAGTCAGATTTGTTAAACATGATTTTCCAGGGACGAAGCCATGTTGTTCTTCTGAGAGGTGTGGTTTGGTGAAAGTGAGGAGACGCCAATGTATTATTCTATCGAAGACTGAAGAGAGTATAGGGACGTTAGATATAGATCTGCATGAGGAAATGTCATGCTTGCTGCCTGATTTAAAGACAGGCGGGACATCAGCTCTTTTCCATGTGTCAGGAAAAGTGCCGGAAGTCATACACCAGTTGAGTATCATGGATAAGGGGATGCTGAGAGATGCAGAGGTGTTTTTCAGGAATATAGGGCTTATGTCTGATGGTCCGGTAGATCTGTTTGCGGGCAGACTTTTTAAAATATTTTGGATTTCATCGGGGGTCGTTGAAATTTGAGACAGTGAATCAGAACATACGCTAGTAAGTTGAGGGGGACTGGGGTACGGGAACTGAAAAGGCTGAATGGAAATATTCACTGAAATGTGTGGACCTCAATTCAAATGGGATTTCTTCACTATGGAGGTTTAAGTTAAGTGGAATTCTGGGAGTCTTTCTACGAGATGATATAAGTGTCCAGAACTTCTTCGGTTTATTCTTGAGATTTCCTGTTATGGAAGAAATGTAGCGGTTGTAATCTTCTGTCATATGAACTCTTGAAATTTTCCGTAGGTGAATAAATACATTGCGTGTATGAGGATTAGGAACTGATTTCCACAGTGACCACGCTCGAGTTTTGTTTTGGAGAAGGAGTTTGGTGTTTTGACTTAGCCAGTGCGGGTATTTGTTGGACTTGGGTACGGAGTAAGGAACGTGTTGTTTAATGGCAGAGTAAAGTAAAACCTCAAACAAGGCCACTGTGCTGTTTACGTCTCTCTCAGCTGTTAGCAGGCACCAGGGTAGAGATGATAAATCCTGATTGACAGCTTGCCAGTCGACCTTTCTCCAAAGAGGGAAAGCTTTCTTATCGGTGGTGAGGCTATTTTTATGTCTGCTGGCTGGGACGGGGAGAGTGGCTTCTATTGAGCTAAGGTTGGGGTTCAGGATATTTCTTCCAACGGTCACAGCGACATTACGCAAGGTTGAAAATATGAGGTCCAGTGTTTCGGATTTCCTTGTTGGGTGTAGATTGAACTGTTTCAGATGTAGACCGTTTATAAAAGTTGATAAGATGAAAGTATCTATTTGGGGAGAGTGTATGGTACCATTGTCTATTGATGTCCAGGAGATATGGGAGTTAAAATCGCCTAGCAACACTATTTTCTTGATTGAGGGCAAGAACAGTAGAGTTGAAACATTCTTCTAAGGTGTCAATTATGCTGGAAGGTGGGCGGTAGAAGCAACCTACGAGTAAATTCATCCTTTTTGGGATAATAAACTCAACCCATATTATTTTGCAGGAAGTTTCTAAGTCAGGCCGATGTTTTGCCTTCAGTTTGTTACGAACTGCGATTGCAACACCACCACCCCTTGAGGATCTGTCGTGCCGAAACACATTGAACTCAGATGAAAACGGAAGTTTCCCACAAGATACGAAGTCTGACAACCATGTTTCTGAGAGGCAGAGGATATCAAATTGATTGATTTCGGTTAAATTTGCTAAACAGTCGGTTAGTTTATATTTGACGCTCTGTGCGTTCTGGTAGTAGAGGTTAAGGGGTCCTGGATTTAAATGAATATCAACTGATAGTAGTAGTAGAATCAAGTAAACTGTACTGTAGGAAGCACGGCAACGTTGTACTGGTCCACGAGGTGTGGTGGAACCTTGGCGGAGCACTGGGAGGTTACAAGCTGCCACGGTCGAGAAAGTAAAATGTCTCTCTGCGCAGTACCACATAATTTCTTGAGAACAAGATACATCACTGCGGTCGGAAATGTTTTCAGACACAGTTGCACACCATATAGTACACTTGAACAGGCAAAATACCACTAAAATACAGTAATATGTCAGGGCTACTGAAACACGAGGTCTGTCACTTGCCGTCATCTTTAACAACATTTCGGAGGGTGTATGTATGATCCACTTCCTTTGTAAGATTTTCTTGCTGAATTCATTCTCGCCTTGTTGACAGGAAGGACTTCCTGTTCCTAAATGATCCGCTCTGCGCGAACCTGCCCTGCTTCCGCGTGTTTTCACTTGCTAAACGTCTTCCCCCATTAGTGACAGGGAAGCGTTCCCGCTCCCGAGTGGTTCGCCCGGCACGGAAGCGCTAGGAGAGATTTCTTGGTATGTGGGTGATGTGTAACAAGCTAGGCTTAACATCACTTTTAACGCACCATGAGCTTGTTTAATTAACATGTAATTTTGGCTTGATACACTCTTAATATAACTTCCCTAACAATTCCATGGCTAGTTGCTCTTACCCGCAATCCGCAACATTGGGAGGAGTATACGCACACGGCTCCCTTTCAACATATAACTTCGAGATTTATAAGGACATTACACTTAGCACCTTGACGCCATAGACAGTTCGAAGGATAATTCCCAAAGCCATTAAAACTTACGATAAGTAGGCAGTACTTCAGAACTCAAGAACTTTTGACCTATACCGTTAGTGACTAATATGGCCGTCGCAACTTTCCCACTGTTCTCAGACAGATGTCTTCCCCGGCAAACAGTGACGATGTCCCATGACTACACATATCTAGCAAATATACATCCATTCTGAAGGAACACTAGCAGAGACCGTACTTGCTTTTATCTGTGACTGGGTGTAACTGTCACACCCGTAGGCTGTCGCTACTGTGTCACATGTAGAATCGAAGGAAATGTGTTGTGTATCTCAATGGCATTGAAAAAATGATGGCCGCAGGATTCTTTGGAAATACAGTTCACAAATTTGGTAAATCTAGTTACATGTTTAAAAAGTTTTGTAGGGAACAGACACAAACACTCTTATTTATATACTATTAGCAGAAGTACCCGTTCTTCGAAGAGTGTTCGGTGTTAACACCTGGCATTATCAATTGAGCTACTGTTGCAATGGTTAGCGGCTTGTCATTGCTTTATAAGTTTATCAGAACGAAGTTAGTTTTCTGGGAATATCACACACAATGTTAATTTAAGGGCCTTAAAATGTGGATTTCGGAGACCCTTTATAGACTCCCGAAATTTGTGTCTCATATTGAGAAGTGCAACATATGCTTTGGTCGTCCTTCTAGGATAATTTTTATATTTCGCCTATTTTAGCACGAATTTTGAGAAGTTTTTGCCTATATCCACCTTTTTACTGTACGAAAAGTACGGTGAAGGGTTTTATAAATGATTGTTGTAGCCTATTGTCTCTTATTGATACCATACTTAATTTTACGATGCACCAAGCATCTGTACACGAGTTATAGGCGTACATGAAGATACACAGAAAGACAGACAGACAATTGTATTGTCTACAACATATCACCCAGATATCCAAATATGGGTATATCTTCCACGCAGTATCAAACAAAATCATCCTTACGATGAACCCGTATGTCGACAAAAATAAATAAATTATGAGTTAAATGTGCTCTCAAGCTAAATTCACGTAACGTGTAGGCCTACTTCCTGACGTGAAATAGAATTGAAAGCCTTGTACAGGAAACGCAATACACGTCACATAAAAACTGACCCTCTACGTTGTGTTACGTCCCCATACAAAGGACCCCTTTCATAAATTATAAAGGCTCGTTGTGCACAAAAATTCAGCTTCCTTAGCCTCAAATGGCCCAAATTCCTAAAGTCCGCAAAAAAAAATGCTAATTCAATTCAGGAAATTTTGAAAATAATGATGCTGTTTGGAGATATAACATACCTTCTGTACTATAATATGTCACACGTGAAAATTGCGTGAAAAAATCTAGTTTACCCCTTGACCCCCTGAATTGCATTGATGAATTATACAGTCTAAGTTGGTTCCGTGATAACCTTATAGCCATTTGCAAACTTTTACAGAAATGTAATAAATGGAGTGACATTGCTTCTTACAGAAAGAGATGGAAAGTTGGATGTCACCCCTTGAGATAATGTTGTCATGGTTACCGACTTGCATTCCTTCATTAGTTTGTTAAATTAAATTAGTTTTCTGGGAATAGCTCAGAAACTGTTGGTTTTAGAGCCTTATAATGTAGTGTTTGAGGTACCTTTAGGACCCCCGAGTTTAGTTTCGGGCACCGAGGGGCTTTGTATCATCGTTGTAAGCCATAACATACTACTACTACTACTACTACTACTACTAATAATAATAATAATAATAATATAGGGATAGGAATATAATAGACATTCCGTACCACAACCGCCGGTGTAAATCGCGTGAAATAATTCTAGAGTACCCCTTGTCCCCCTTAAGGTCATTATACGTTCCATGATAACATTCTAGCCGTTTGCAAACTTTCACGCTAATGTAATTAATGGAATTGCATTGCGTCTTACATCAAAAGGTAGACCTCTGCGATTCTCTTGCCAAGGTTACCGGCTTGCATTCGTTCATTAGTTTATTTTATGCATAACTACCTGGATTATTCTATTTGAAAGCATATTGTTAATCAAACGTGACATTTGACTGCACTTTGTCAGTTTAAAGAACTTGTACAAAATACCTTCTCTCCACACTGTGTCGTAGGCAGTTGTTAAACTGTGCCCCACTCTTCAATTGCTTTTCTAAACGTCTCACAATATGTGCTGTCAAGGCAAGCACCTGATCTTTCCAATTACGTTGAGGTCTGAAACCAGCTTGCTCGATAGGAAAGCTTTTACAAATTAGGGGGCTTATTCTATCATAAATAAGTCGTTCCAGGAGCTTAAAACAAACGCTCCTCAAGGTGATTGGTCTGTAGCGTTCATCAGAATTCGGAGGTTTATCAGGTTTTACGATAGCTAGAATCTTAGTTCATTTGAACTCTGAAGGAAGTTTAGTTGTTTGAAGGATGTTTGAAAAGAACTGCACTAACAATTTCCTCACATTCTTTCCTAAGTGCTTCAGAAATTCATTGTGTATACCGTAAAAAACCGGGGCTTTTCCATTTTTCATTATTGTATAATCGGTATATAGCAGACATAGCTACTACCAGCTCTCGTCAGTTTGCTTATGCTGATGATCAAACAATAGTTACTCAACATGCGGAAGCTAATGTGATAGAGAGAACTTTAAATGTGGACCTGGATGTCCTATGCAAATACTACGAAAAGTGGTGCTGGAAGCCCAGCTCTAGTAAAACGGAAACCTGCTTCCTTCATTTAAACAATCAGGAAGCGAACTCAACCCTGAAAGTGTCTCTTAATGGAGGCCCTCTCCCTCATAATGCCAACCCCAAATACCTTGGAGTTACTCTTGACCGAACGTTATCGTACAGGAAGCATCTCACCAACCTAGCTGCCAAATTAAGGACACGTAACAATATCAACCACAAACTTGCTGGCTCTACATGGGAAGCGTTTGCAACTACATTGCGTACTTCGGCGATGGCACTGGTACTTTCAACAGCTGAGTACCGTTCCTCAGTTTGGGTCATGTTAAAAAGGTGGACACAGTCCTGAATGAGACAATGCGTATTATTAGTGGCACAATAAAATCCACCCCTCTTTTCTGTTTGCCTGTGCTTCGTCACATAGAAACGCCTAGAATTAGAAGATTGAACAATTTGGTCAGGGAATACAACAAGATATTGGCCAATCCTGAACTCCCCATTCTTGAAGATGCTAGGACCAGATATAGACGCCTCAAGTCAAGATCTCCACCTATTCAAAGAGCACAGGAACTGGTTACGAAGGTTTATGATCCAAAAGGTTATTGGCAAAAAGCGTGGAACATCATAGCTCCATTGCAATGGCAGGCATTGTTCAACATTCAAAATCTGCCAGCTGGATTTGATTTGCCCCGCAAGACATGGGTAACTCTCAACAGAGTCCGCACTAACCACGGGAGATGCGGATCAATGATGTTTAAATGGGGTATGCGATCTTCCCCAACCTGTGATTGTGGTGCAGTTAGACAGACTATGAACCATATTGTCACTGAGTGTATTAGTAGGGCATTCACTGGATCAACACAGGACTTTGTAATAGCCTCTACTGAAGCCATAAGATGGCTAGAAAATTTAGACATTAATCTTTGAACACTCTTTCCCTTGCGTGATTGTTACAGTTGTAATGTGTAACCTATTGTATGAATGTATATTGTTTATGTTGTTTGTTTTGTGTTGTACCATACGCTAATAATAATAATTAGTTTATTTTTGTTAGTAGAATTGCTCTTTACTTATTCTGAAAGGGAGTAGCAGCCTTTCAGAATAAATCAATTCTTTACTAGTCTTATAGACGGTTAAGATATTGATAATATAAGCCAACTAATGGCTACACTGCGTCCTGCTGCACGGCTTAAAGCAACGGGAAACTACAGCCGTATGCTATTCCCGAGGATATGCACCTCTCTATGCATAATTACACGTGATGATGGCCTCCTCCCTTGTAAAATTTCAATCCGGAGGTAAACTAGTCCCCCGTTCGGATATCCGGGTGGGGTCTACTCGAGAGGGGGTTAACATCACAGAAGTGACAAAGAGGAAATCTGACATTCTACGGATCGGAGCGTGGAATGTTAGAAGTCTGCTAGGAAGTGGAAGGTTAGAAAACTTAGAAAGGGAAATGGATAGGTTGAGGTCGGATTTGGTTGGGATTAGTGAAATGCGCTGGCATGAAGAACAGGACTTTCGGTCAGGAGAATATAGGGTCATTAGCACTAAATCAAACAATGGACGGGCAGGGGTTGGCCTCATATTGAGTAGGAAACTTGGACAGCGGGTGGAATATTATGAGCAATATAGTGAACGGATTATTGTAGCAAAAATCAATACTAAACCTACCTGCACCACAGTGGTACAAGTCTATATGCCTACCAGTCAAGCTGATGATGAGGATGTTGAAAAGGTCTACGAAGAAATAGACGAAATTCTGAGGTATATCAAGGGTGATGAAAATGTTATAGTTATGGGAGATTGGAATGCTGTGGTAGGAAAAGGGAGAGAAGGGAAGATAGTAGGAGATTTCGGATTAGGTGAAAGGAATGATCGAGGAAGCAGGCTGGTAGAATTCTGCACCGAGCATGAATTGGTCATAGCTAACACATTATTCAATAACCACAATAGAAGAATATACACATGGATGAGACCAGGAGATACAGGGCGTTACCAAATCGACTTCATTATGGTCAAGCAGAGGTTTCGAAACCAGATTTTGGATTGTAAAACATATCCTGGTGCTGACATAAACTCTGACCACAATCTGGTTGTAATGAATTGCAGATTAAAGTTGAAGAAACTGAAGAAAAGTCAAAAGCCAAAAAGGTGGGCAATAGACAGACTGAAACAGAAGGATGTAAACGAAAGATTCAAGAAGAGTATAAAGGAAGGACTAATGAAAACCCTAAACAAACTTCAATTGCAGACGAATGGGCACTTTTGAAGAATGAAATAACAAAATCCGCAGAAGAAAACATTGGTAGGAAAGAAAGAATAGGGAGAAAACCGTGGATCACTCAGGATATACTAGAATTGATGGATGAAAGGCGGAAACACAAGAATGTAAGAGATGAAAAGGGGAAAGCAGAATACAGACGTCTGAGAAATGAGGCTAACAAGAAGTGCAAGGAAGCGAAAGAAGAATGGTTGAAAGAGAAATGTGCGAGTATAGAAAATTGTCTGAAATTAGGAAAAGTAGACACAGCTTATCGAAGGATTAAGAATACTTTTGGGGAAAAGAAGACTAAGTGCTGTAATATTAAGGACACAAATGGAAAGCCTCTAACAGATAGGGAAGAAAAGGTTGAGAGATGGAAAGATTACATCGAGAGTTTGTATAAGGGAATGGAGATTGAGGATCATGTAATGGAAAGGGAGGAGGAAATTGATGAGGATGCGAAAGGAGATTTAATATTGGGTTCAGAATTTGATAGAGCTTTGGAAGACTTAAGCAGGAACAAAGCACCAGGCATATGTGATATACCGATTGAGTAGCTACGCTGCATAGGAGATGAAGGTCTGATCAGGTTACTTCACTTGGTGTGTAGGATTTATGAGAGGTGAGGAACCCCCTGATTTCAAGAAGACTGTAATCATCCCTATACCAAAGAAAGTGGGAGCTGACAGATGTGAAGATTACCGTACAATCAGCTTGATTACTCATGCTTCAAAGATCCTGTCTAGAATAATTTACAAGAGGATTGAAAGCCAGATAGAAACGGAGTTGGGTGAAGACCAGTTTGGTTTCAGGAGAAATGTAGGAACAAGGGAAGCTGTACTAAGTCTTAGGCTGATTTTGGAAGGTAGAATAAGGAAAGATAAGAGAACGTTCATGGCTTTTGTAGACTTAGAAAAGGCTTTTGATAATGTTGATTGGACTAAATTGTTTGACATTTTGAAATCGATTGGAATACAGTACAGGGATAGGAGAGTGATATACAATCTGTACAGAAACCAGACAGCAGTCATTCGAGTTGAAGGACATGAGAGAGAAGCTGGTATTCAGAAAGGTGTAAGGCAAGGCTGCAACTTATCACCCATACTTTTCAATCTTTACATTGAACAACCAATGAAGGAAATTGGAGAAAAATTTAAAGTGGGAGTGAAGATTCAAGGAGAAATAATTTCAACTCTGAGATTTGCTGATGACATCGTCATCTTGGCCGACAAGCCTGAGGATTTGAATGAGTTTTTGAATGGTATGGACTCCGTCTTGAGGAAAGAATTCATGATGAAAATTAATAAATGTAAAACAAAAATACTGGAATGCAGCCGAAATAAATCAGAAACCTCTATGGAGATCAAATTGGCAGGTGAAAATCTGAAGGAAGTAGGAGACTTCTGTTACTTAGGAAGCAGAATAACCAGTGATGGACGAAGCAAAGAGGATATAAAAAGTAGGTTGGTTCAGGCAAAGAAAGCATTTCTACAAAAAGGGAATCTGCTGACATCGAATATAGATTTAGGTATTAGGAAGTCATTTTTGAAAGCCTTGGTCTGGTGCGTGGCGCTCTATGGAAGTGAAACATGGACTATTGGTGCAGCAGAAAAGAGGAGAATTGAAGCATTTGAAATGTGGTGTTACAGGAGAATTATGAAGATCAGATGGGTAGATAGGGTAACAAACAAAGAGGTATTAAGACGAGTGGGAGAGGAGAGATGTTTCTGGCGACTGTTAATGAAGAGAAGAGATAGGTTGGTAGGACACATACTAAGACACCCAGGAATAGCAAGCTTAGTTATGGAAGGAAGGGTCGAGGACAAAAACTGTAGAGGTAGACCAAGGTTAGAATATGTTAAACAGATTGCCTCAGATGTAGGGTGTCGGAGCTATGTAGAGATGAAACGATTAGCTCAGGACAGGGAGGCATGGAGTGCTGCATCAAACCAGTCAAAAGACTGGAGACTCAAACAACAACAACAACAACATTAAATGAAATTAGTATTCTGGGAATATCTCAAATACTGTTGGTTTTAGGGCCTTAAAATGTGGTTATCGGGGACCTTTCGGGGCCCCCGATATTTGTCTCTCACATTGAGGGGCTGAAAATGAGGTTTGTTTCGTCCTTCTACGCCCATTTCAGCATGTATTTTATGAGAGGTACGGAGAAGAGTTACATCAAAGTTTAGTCTCGTGCCTCTGAATGATATCTGTACCAAATGTTTGGTTGATTCACCCAGCCGTTCTCGAGTTATAAGGGAATAGACTTGTCCACAGACAAACAAACAGACAGACAGACAAAAAAACATTTTCGCGCGTATCCAACATAAAACAGTCTGAAACTCACAAATAACTCAAATTTCCGAAGAAATTCAGAAAAAACAGGCAAACTTTCATTTTTATATAGAGAGATAGACTGCACCTCTCGGTGTTGACCGTGTTTTATTGCACAACTTAGGTTTTACTCGCTAACCATTGGAGATACACGAAAGGTGATCAGGACCTTTCGGATAGAAAATTAAATGATAAAGCTCGTGCATGCCTTTAAAAGTTTGCTGTTTCTTAGCATTCTCTTCTTATTTGAAATGGAAATATGAAATTTTGAAACTAAAGGGTGTAGTGACGTCACAAATATGGGTTTTACTCGCTATCCGTTGGAGATACACGAAATGTGATAAGGACCATTCGGATAGGAAATTAATTTTTAAAATTCGTGCGTGCCATCAATAGTTTGATATTTCTTAGCGTTCTCTTTTTATTTGATATGGAAATATGAAATTTTGAAACCAAAGGATGTATTGACATCACTAAAATGGTCGCCATTTTTAAATAGTGCAAAATATTGAAATCAAAGGTAGCTTATGTATAACTTGGTAAATCAGCTACATCGATGCAAAATTTCATTTCAATCGGACCAGTGGTTCATGCGTGTTTGAGTAACAGACAGGACGACAGACAGACAGACAAACACCAACCCATTTGTATATATTAGTATGAAGATTGTTAAAACATATTGAAGAAGACTACCATACATGCTTATGATACGTGCAGTACTTCATATCGATTCTCTTGTGAAGTGTCATTCTAACTCAGTATGGCCGGTTAGTGAGTTCGGTATTGTTGTATAAAGGGGAAGAATAGGGAGGTCATCTGCCTTTTTGAATCACTGTGAGTCCTTGTAACTGCATAAATCAGAGGGAAACCTACCAGAACATCGTGTAAAATTATCATCATTTTCATTAGTGGTCTCAGAAATTGTGGCATTTGATGCAATCGCCTAATTCAACGGGTGGGATGGATGTCAGTTTAACCAACATAAGTATTGTGGCGTGCTCAGTCAGATCCATCAGCGCCTTGCCTTTGTCCGATCTTGTTACTTTGACTGACTTCTAAGTTATGCGACAGCCATCTGGTTCCTCCTTAAAAATAAATGGCTTTATTCCATCCAAGAGTGTAGAAGACTGGAACACTAATCTCTTTGGCTCATTGTCTTCTTGAGAGTTCTGGATTGATCGGGACTGTGGGTACGTTGTGTTTTGTTAGAGAAGTTATGTTGGAAGTGACTAGGAATGTCCGCAGATGATAAGGGACCGAAAGGTTTTGTAGTACGCGAAAATGCCTTATTAGATAATCATTACTGGAAAATGTTGTTCCGCAAGTCTCGCAGGCGTAAGGTTTTCTGTCGCTATGAAAGAACATAGGTATATTCTAAGATCCATTTTGGATGAACGACTTACCACATATACTACATAACATAGCTTATTAGTCAGTTTGAATTAACAGGTATGTTTTTGAATGGCATTTTCGAAAAGATTTCGACCCGCAGGTACTGCAAAAATGGGCCTTTCGGCTACAATGCGTCGGGACATGTTTCTTGATGTCACGTTGGACTGGCGTGTTGCTCTTCTAGTTACCACGGTGAACGAATGAGGCTCCGCATTTATTGTTTGCTCAGTTGTATTACGCGCTGTGGAAGATTGCTTTGTTAGACAGTTTCAAATACTTTCGAAGCCATGGAAGAAAAAGGAGTGGATAACGCACACGTTAATTTTATCCAATCACACCAGGGAAAGATTTCATCAGAAAAAACTAGCAAATAAGATGACATGAAGGAGAAATATAAAAGGTGTATAATTAAATTATACAAATTGCTTAATAAATAATTATTTCCAATAAACCAAGAAAAGTATTGGGCATTGCCAATAATATAATTCACAGAATTCATTATAATAAAGAAAAGCAAAAGTTAGATCTGATGATGGCTTGAGCTAATATATTATGTTCCGGTTTAGGTTGAAGGCAATCCCACTTGTTCATTTGGTGTATTTCTTGGAATACACGTTCAGTTAGAGTTAGCTCTTGCTGCTCTCTGCTTTTTTCAATTAGCCTCATTGATTTAATATTCCTCCTTGCAGAGACAATCGGCGACCCTCTGTGTTCTATTTGTTCCGTACACGCGCTTATGTTGTTTTAAGTCTGTTGTAGATGTGTACCTTTTATGGATTCTACCTAGCGGCATCTTGCGGCTACCCGCTGAAGTACTTCAAACCCCTCTAGTCAAGAGGATATACACACTAATCCACCAGGCATCGTCTGCGTCGTCAGCTAACATCTCCTTGAAGACCCTGCTCCATGAAGAATAACAATTTTTGTACAGAGTTTTTTATTGTTCTTATGTTTCCCATTTTGCTATATTCTCTTTTGTTCCCTTCCCCTTCCTTTTGGCCCACCCTGCTACCTCGTGCGCCCGGCCGTTCCCTCTCTCTTCTTATCGAGTCGTCAACTTGTGAGTTCGGCTCCTCAACCGAGGTACAATTTTAAATCGCCACAATTTTGTGGTATTGGATGTAAGCTAACGGCTACCAGAAGCCATCAACCTTCAGCGGCTATAAAAAGCTAAGTACAAATGTTCAATGATTTTAAACACATTTTAATGGTTTTAATCTAAGCTGAATGCTTTTATTCGAAATTTATAGACAGTGTGGGGAATTACGCACTATTGTGCAATAACTGTCTTCGTGGGATTTTCATTGTCATGTTTTATCTAACCAAGCTTGCTTGAAAACATGAAATTTAGTACTTCTTGTTCGAAATAAAGGGGATAACTTCCTCACACCGTGGGATTTCTGCTTATACTCATAGCTGTCTATAAACTTAGCTTTTTCCTCCGTGGGATTCTTACCGCTCCACTTAACTGTCTACAGTTCAGGTTTTTCCATTTAAATAAATTTCAAACCGCGAAGAATTATTCTCAATACTGTCAAATTGCTGGAACTTCAAGTTAAATAGAACCAAGAACTGCAACCCACAATCTTTCCAACGCAATAAACTTATTCAAGTTCAAATTAAACTAAGTTTTCTCCATGAACTGCAATAACGTTTCGCTTGTTCCATGAACTTTCTGTGCTGCAATAGTGAAATTTTCCAATCTATCAACAGCCTTTAGTGCAAAACAGTGTCCGTTTAACTATCTACCGCGCCGCGATTGACTGGGAGCAATAACACTGGCCAGAACTTTCAATTCCTGTCTCCTTTTCTCCAAATACCTTTTAATAACAAAATTAATTTAAAATTTAAATTTTAGTCCAAACTCTACGAGGCTTCGCTTAGAATTAAGCGCCCTTCCAACTTTGCTCCATTTCCCATTTATTCACTCTGCGTCAATATATGTGGCTATAGCCCACATTTTAATATGTATTGTTTTTCCCTTCGAAAACTAGGGAGTTCTACTTTTTTGCAATTATAAAATTTATCTAATTGTTTAACCCAGGCTTCACAAAAGGTGACCTGCCCTATAAGAGTTAAAAATCTCTTAAATTCAGCTTAAATAGAAGTGGTTGTAGGAACCACTTATTCATCCCTTCTCTTTCTTGTCCTGCTGAGTTCAGGAATTCCTAAATTTTGCCTTTACTAATGTATCCAAGGGCCTTAGTTTTGAAAAAAAAAATGATATACCACCTAATTGATTTATAGAAATATTAAATAATTTTATAATTACTTGATTATTATCCTTCTAAGCTTGAAGATTTCTCATTGTGACTACTTTTCAAACCCTTGTATGGGTTTAGCGCTTGTTACAGGTTTCAAACCTCGAAATTTTCCGTCGTAATCCTTTATAATTAACCTAAGGAGTTTGTAACTTTTTAATTATACGCTTGTCAAAAAACTTGTGTAAGCGTTTTGTACAAATAGGGGTCTCAGACTTCAAGTTGTTAAAACCACAATCTATTACCTTAGCTTAAATTAGCTAAATTGTTCTTAACTCAAAATAAGATTCTACTAATTGTTAAAATAATTCTTTATTGTTTTCCGCTTTATCTCTCTTGCTAGAATCACGGTTAGGCAGGACCTTCTCTTCCCTGACTCTTATCCAAAATTATTGCTTATTTTAAAATAGATAAGGCAATCGCTATATCAAGAAAACTTTACCACTTCTTGCGTTTAAAACAAAGCTTCAAATAACAACATTTGCAAAGTTTCTCTTTGCTGTTACAGCTAATTCTAGTAAACCATTGGGGAAAATACAGCTCGCTCCACCAACTTCCTATTTGTAGAGACTTGTTCTCTAAACTTGTGTTTTACTCTTCAAAATTTCAGTTTTGTTTAAGGGGATACGTAACGTTTAAAAAGGTCAAAAATATCATATTTGATATTTTTATATGTTATGGATCTCTGAAGTCTGCTCTTTAAAATGACGTATAATACATTTTGGTTCAACCATTGAAAGTTGCCACAAATTTAATTTAAACTTGCGCTAATCATGAGAAAATGGCTGCGAATTACATTGCCATAACTCCGCGATTATGAAATCCAGGATTTAGGGACGTTTTGCAATCAAGAGGACTCTCTTTATCTTTTAATTCTGTTGTGGCTAGACTGCACTATTTTTGATTGTCTTTTGTTTATTCCTTGTGTATTCCATGACATGAATTTCCATGGTTACTACTTAGAGTTGTTTATTTTTGATGCGATTTGAGCTAATTAGCTGTGAATATACAGTAACTCAAGTTCAAAATGCCTAGAAGTAACCGTGTTTTTAAGAAAAGTAGGTATATTGGTATTCCAAAGAGCAAAAATGCTGTAAATGTTTTACCACAACTGAGGAGAAGCCAAGTGGAGACTTGAATGTAAACAAAGTCATTGAGTTAGTGAAACTTCCGACAGTTCTTCAAAGAAGAAGTTAGCCTCAAGCAGTGATATTTATGAAGAAGTGTGTAATGAAAGGATGGTTTTTGAACTTATAAATATTACACTTCCACAAGATGTCATGAGCGAATTTCTTCATGGGAAATGTCAAAATCCTAATGAATCAGTAAACAACGTTATAATGGTCTCGTATCCCTAAAGGCACTTTTGTGGTCATAAAAACACTACGATTCGGAGTTATTGGTGCAGTGGCCAATTATAATAAAGGAAACATTGTAAAATGTCTGGTATTGCAGGAGTTGGGACTGAAAATAGGGGGGCACTGTCTGAAAGCCATGAAGGAGTTGGACCGAGAAAGACTACGGAAAGCAGTAAGAATGGTTCAGGAAGTGCAGAAAACGCCAGGCAATCCAGGGACAAGGCTAAGTGGAAGCTAGAAGACCTGTATGAATCACAGGAAGATCCAGATTCTCCTTCATATGATGCAGGGATGCACTGAAATATGCAAACATGTGCTAAAAGTTTTAACTGCAGTTTTCTCAGATTCCAAATTTTTCGAATGTATGTTCCTTTTTCTAGGCCACTATTTATCACAGAGCTGTGTAATTTGTCTCATATTGGTTAACATTTTAATGGAGGGATTTACTTATTTATATAAAACTGTTTGAGATTGGGTTGTTTTTTTAGGAAAAAATAATTCTATTTATTGACTGTTTAAAATAATTTATCTGAGTCCCCTTAAGTCCAATTACAAAAACGCCCCGACAGTATGTCGAGTAAGGATTGAGTAAAATGTGACATACATTTCATTTTCATAACTTTATTAGATCCTGAGAAAACGGAACATGAATTAAACAAATTTAACATTGGTAATATATGCGGCTCCGTATCCCCTTAAGTTAGGTCTGAGGGTTTTCTCCGTTCTAAGCTTTTAGTCGGCACCCCGCTGGGTTAAAGCTTAACCTGCTTTGAGTGCAACAATTGGTATTCTCAAAAGATTTTCACTAATATCAGTAAAAAGTATTGTCAAAAGCAATAGAGTTGCTTTATCACATCCCACTCTGGGGACATTCGGCTGTACTGACGGAGATCCAACAGCGCCCAGAAATACGAGGCACGTCCAGAAAGTAAGTTCCGTTTGGTAATAAAATTAAATTGTGTACAGATACAGAAAAAATATTTATTGCACAACATTCTACAACTCTTAAAGTACTTTTCCACATAACTGCAGAACTTGTGCAGGCATTTGTCAAAGCGTGGCACTAGTTTTTGGATACCTTGTTCATAGAAGTTTGCCGCCTGTGTCTTCAACCAGTTGGAAACATCTACTTTAAGCTCGTCGTCATTGTTGAAGTGTTGACTGCCAATGAAAGACTTGAGATGTGTGAACAAATGAAAGTCGCTAGGAGCGAGGTCAGGCCTGTACGGAGGGTGGTCAAACACGTCCCAGCAAAAATCCCTGTAGGAGGTTTTTCGTCAATTTCGCAGTGTGCGGTCGTGCGTTGTCGTGAAGAAAAACAACACCTTTTGACAGCAACTCTCGGTGCTTTTTCTGTATTGCGCGGCGCAATTTCCTAAGTGTCTCGCAGTAAGCATCTGCGTTGATTGTTTGACCACGCGGTAAGAAATCAATGAGTAAGATGCCTTTCCAGTCCCAGAACACTGTGCACATCATTTTCCGAGGTGTCAAGATTTGATTCGGCTTAACCTTTGCTGGGGATGAAGTGTGCCTCCATTTCGTTGAATGCCACTTACTTTCAGGGGTGTCGTATGAAACCCAAGTTTCATCTCCTGTGACTATCTGTGTCAGAAATTCCTCGCCGCCTTCATTGTAACGGGTCAAAAACCGAAGTGCACTACCCATCCGTTTTGTTTTGTGTTGCTCCGTAAGAATCTTTTGATATCCAACGTCGGCATAGTTTACGAAAGTTCAGTTTTTCGGTAACAATTTCATGAATTAGTGATCGTGAGATTTGGGGAAATTCCATAGAGTGAGCACTAATTGTAAACCTACGGTTTTCCCGGATCTTGTCATCAATCGCGTGAACCAGTTCTTTTGTAACAAAAGATGGACGCCCACTTCGTTCTTCATTGTGCACTTCAGTACGTACTTCATTGAACTGTTGGACCCATCTTCTCACCATTGAATCACTCATTGCATTTTGTCCATACACTTTGCAAATTTGCCAATAAATTTCAATTGGTTTCACTTTCTTAGCATTCAGAAAACGAATCACAGATCTGATTTCACAAGTGGCGGGATTTTCAATCAACACCGACATTGTACGAGTAAACATGCACAACAACGCGTACGTGGCTGACAGCGCTCTCCAAATGGCGCACGTGTCTTCTCCTTGATACAGAGCGTCTACCGCGCATATGCGGAATTGCGCTGCAGCGGAACGTACAACTAGTTGAAGACACAGGCGGTACACTTCTATGAATAAGGAATACAAAAACTCGTGCCACGCTACGACAATTGCCTGCAACATTTCGGCAGTTATGTGATAACGTAGTTTAAGTGTTGTAGAATTTTGTGCAATAAATAATTTTTCTGTATCTGTACACAATTTAATGTTATTACCAAACGGAACTTACTTTCTGGACTACTTCGTATTTCTTGATGACACACTGGACTGGCGTGTTGCTCTTCATGTTACCACGGTGAACGAATGAGGATCCGCATTTATTGTTTGCATAGACGTTTTCCGCCCTGTGGAAGATTCCTTCGTTAGACAGTATCAAATAAAGTCTAAGCTACGAAAGAAAAAGCAGGGGATAACGCACTTGTTTATTATGTCCTTTCACACCAGAGTAAGATTTCAAGAGGAAAAGTAACAAATAAGATGACATGAAGGATATATATAAAAAGTGTAGAAATATATTATACAAATTGCTTAATAATCAACTATTTCCAATAATCCAAGAAAAGTTGCCAATATAACACACAGATTTAATTATAAAGAAGAATAGCAAAAGTTACATCTGAGAATCATGTTTATGATGATGACTTGAGCAAATATATTATGTTCCGGTGTCGGTTGAAAGAAACCCGTATGGACATTCAACCCCAGTTCAACCTGGTCAGAGAGAACCGTGCTGCGTTATTATAAAAAGCTGTGGACTCTGGTCAGAGACGTCAGTGAGGCACTTCAGAGAAGGAAGTGTTACAGTGACAGAGGTGGATTGTCTGCCGAACGAGATGTTGGACAACATTGGTGGTAGAACGCTCTTTGATCAATGGGCATGGAACTTGGGAACACCTTAGCTAGCGACGCTGAGAAAACAGGCGATAACCAATATTTAGGTTTCCTTTCAGGATTGAATTACAATCTATTCAATCCTTGTACCCATTATGGGAGATTCGTTTACTCACTTATTGAAAAAAAAAACGGGGAGTTAAGCTACCAATCTCCTTCATTGGGGAGCATTCCCTGAATCCCGAATCTCCCTTCACTCAAATTTCTTTTTGTAGTAGGGATTTACTATAATCCCTATCAGAAACAATCGGTTAGGACACGGTCACGACCCCGGTACGTAATCGTGGAGAATGCCTGGCCGGCGTATGGCTTAAGTCCATGTTATCAGGTGAGGAAACATCAATTGATGGAGGTGCAATGATTGGTGGGGAGCAATAATATCCAACGATTATGATATAACAATGTAACTGAAGTGTCTGGAATTATTAAGAAAATCCCAGATTATAATGCTCCACCAATCAATACAAATTATATTGTAAGTAGTACATGTTTCGATCCATCATTGGGATTTTCTTCAGCAAATTGGAATCAAACTTAATGATACATGCCTAATAAAACTGTTTACAAATGAAACTTACAGCCCCCGCTGGGTAAATGCTTAGCTTGCTTCGAGTGCAACAATTGGTAGCATATTCTCAAAAGATATTCACTAATAACAGTAAAAATATTGTCAAAAGCAATAGAGTTGCCTTATCTCTTCCCACACTGGGGACACTCGGAGATACAACAGCGCCCAGAATTAAAAATTATCACAACAAATTCAAATCCTTCTAGCATTTTAAAATTCGTAATAAAGTCTAACTCTTTTGAGGGGAAACTACAAAAATCCACTTCCTTTCCGATGTCTTTGCCTTCTAGCGTACTACCTATCCCCATAATACCGGAATACTGGCTTGGGAGGGAAAGGTTGATGTGAAGAAACTGGAAAACAATGAATAAGAACGATGAAAATATAAACTAAATCATTTAAAACAATATACATAAAAAACCTAAAGTTTAAATAGTATTGTGAAGAGACCAGGAATGGCCGCATCTGATAAGGACTGAATGGTTTAGTAGATCATGATAGGGCTTTCTCCAGTGTGCACACGAGAGTGTCTTAAATAATCCTTAGTGGAAAATTTTGTTCCGCATGTCTCGCAGGAATACGGTTTCCTGCTGCTATGAACGAACATGGGCAAATTCAAAGTTCCCTTTTGGGGGAACGTCTTGCCACATACAGTACATAAATGTGTTTATTAGTTAGTATGAATTAACAGGTGTGTGTTAAAAGACTTCGCCACGCAGATACAGCAAATATGGGTCCCTCGGCTACTATGTGTCGGGACATGTTTCTTGACGTCACATTGGACTAGCGTGTTGCTCTTCAAGTTACCACGGTGAACGAATAAGGCTCCGCATTTATTAATTTCTCAGTTGTATTACGCGCTGTGGAAGATTGCTTTGTTAGACAGTTTCAAATAAATTCGATGCTACGAAAGAAAATGGAGTGGATAACGCGCTCGCTAATTTTGTCCATTCACACCAGAGAAAGGTTTCATCAGACAAAACTAGCAAATAAGATGACATTTAAATAAATTTCAAACCGCAAAGAACTATGCTCAATACTGTCAAATTGCTGGAACTTCAAGTTAAATAGAACAAATATCTGCAACCCACAAACTTTCCAACGCAATAAACTTATCCAAGTTCACATTAAACTAAGTGTTCTCCATAAACTGCAATAAATTTCGCTTGTTCCGTGAACATTCTGTGCTGCAAAAGTGAAATTTTCCAATCAACCGAGTTTAGCGCAAAACAGTGTCCGTTTAACTATATACTGCGCCCCATGAGACTGAGAGCAATAAAACTTCTCCCCAAATACCTTTTACAACCAAATTTAATTTAATTTTAAGTCAAAACTCTACGAGGCTTCGCTTAGAACTAAGCGCCCTTCCAACTTTGCTCCATTTCCCATTTATTCACTCTGCGTCAATATATGTGGCTATATCGCACATTTTAATATGTATTGTTTTTCCCTTCTAAAACTAGGGAGTTCTACTTCTTTGCAATTATAAAAGAGTTATCTAATTGTTTAATCCAGGCTTCACAAAAGGTGACCTGCCCTATTAGAGTTTAAAATCTCTTAAATTCAGCATAAATAGAAGTGGTTGTAGGAACCACTTATTCATCCCTTCTCTTTTCTTGACCTGCTGAGTTCAGGAATTCCTAAATTTTGCCTTTACTAAGGTATCCAAGGGCCTTGATTTTGAAGAAAGAAAAAATGATATACCACCTAATTCATTTATAGAAATATTAAATAATTTTATAATTACTTTATTATTATCCAAGCTTGAAGCTTTCTCATTGTAACTACTTTTCAAACCCTTGTATGGGTTTAGCGCTTGTTACAGGTTTCAAACCTTGAAATTGTCCATCGTAATCCTTTATAATTAACCTAAAGAGTTCGTAACTTTTTAATTATACGCTTGTCAAATAACTTGTGCACGCGTTTTGTACAAATAGGGGTCGCAGACTTCCAAGTAGTTAAAAACACAATCTATTACCTTAGCGTAAAATAGCTAAATTGTTCTTAACTCAAAATAAATTATAATAATTTTTAAATAAATTCTTTATTGTTTTCCGCTTTATCTCCCTTGCTAGAATCATGGCTAGGCAGGACCTTGACTTTCCTGACTCTTCTCCAAAATTATTGCTTATTTCAAAATAGAAAAGGCAATCTCTAAGTCAATAAAAACTTCACCACTTGTTGCGTTTAAAAGAAAGCTTCAAATAACAACATTTGCATAGTTTCTCTTAGCTGTTACAGCTAATTCTAGTAAACCATTGAGGCAAATACAGCTCGCTCCACCAGCTTCCTATTTGTAGAGACTTCTTCTCTAAACTTGTGTTTTACTCTTTAAAATTTCAGTTTTGTTTAAGTTAGGTCTGAGGATTTCCTCCGTTCTACACTTTTAGTCGGCACCCCACTGGGTAAAAGCTTAGCTTGCTTCGAGTGCAAAAATTGGTAGCCTATTCTCAAAAGATATTCACTAATAACAGTAAAAATATTGTCAAAAGCAATAGAGTTGGCTTATCTCTTCCCACACTGGGGACACTCGGAGATACAACAGCGCCCAGAAATAAAAATTATCACAACAAATTCAAATCCTTCTAGCATTTTAAAATTCGTAATAAAGTCTAACTCTTTTGAGGGGAAACTACAAAAATCCACTTCCTTTCCGATATCTTTGCCTTCTAGCGTACTACCTATCCCCATAATTCCGGAATACTGGCTTGGGAGGGAAAGAGCACTTTATGGTTGCTTGTGGGTGACCTCAGCTCACGTTGCATTTCCCGTTTGCATAGTTCATCTCCCCAAACATTTTAGGTACTTAAAAGGCTTTGTGCCGTGGAACTTTTCGCTAAATCCTTATTTTATTGTTCATTTTGGTTTTGTGTTGGATTCTCTTCCTTTCTACCTAAAATTGTTTCCACTCCTAAAAACACCTCCTTTTTTCTCTCATCATCTTCCCTTAGGTAGTGTTAATATTCAGTATAACCTACCAACTTTCACGATCCTGGTACATAATCTTGGATAATCCCTGATCAGCCTATGGCTTATGTCCATGTTATCAGGTGAAGACACAACAGTATCCTAAGATTATGATATAACAATGTCACTGAAGTGACTGGAATTATTACGTAAATCCCAGATTATATTGCTCCACCAATCAATACAAATTATATTGTAAGTAGTACATGTTTCGATCCATCAATGGGATTTTCTTCAGCAAATTGGAATCAAACTTAATGAAACTTACCTAATAAAACTGTTGACAGATGAAACTAACTGAAATGAAGTGACGAAACTGGGAAACAATGAATATGAACGATGAAAATATAAAATATATCATTTACTACAATGTTTATTAAAAACCTAATGGCTAAATATTCCTGTGAAATGTAAAGTAATAAATTCAGTTTGAAATTTAATAAAATGAATATCCTTATTAATAACTCGGTTAAATAAAGATTCTCAATATTTATGTATAATTAAACAAGAAGTTCCGTGACGAACTAAAGAGCCTACCTTTCTTAAAATTAAGGGTCCATGGCAATGATTAATCTATATGGATCTATCTAGAATAATGACGAAATTAATTAGGTTATATCGAAAGTTCGATTTAGTTCGAAATACTGTATACCTGGCATAATGTAGCCTAATAGAGAACTACAGTTGGTAGCCCTGGTGACTGAATACATTCTTAGTTCCATCTCTTAAGGTACAGAATACAAAATTTGGTTGAAGTCCAATGGATAGCATGGACGTTACATGTAGTTAAACATTGGATCTAACAGCGCGCGTAAAATCATGTTGGCTACAATGACGTACATGTATTGGTCAGAAATAATCTGAAAAAATATGGTCTATTCTTGTGTCAATTTTGAATGAAATCCATTAGTTAGTATATAGTAGCCTCCGTGGCTTAGGCGGCAGCACGCCGGCCTCTCACCGCTGGGTCCGTGGTTCAAATCCCGTTCACTCAATGTGAGATCTGTGCTGGACAAAACGGAGGCAGACAGGTTTTTCTCCGGGTACTCCGGTTTTCCCTGTCACAATTTCATTCCAGCAACACTCTCCAATATCATTTCATTTCATCTGTCATTCATTTAATCATTGCCCCATAGGAGTGCGTCAGGTCTCGGCAGCCGGCACGTTTATATCCTCGCCGCTAGATGGGGGCTTCATTCATTCCATTCCTGACCCGGTCGGGACTGGAAGCAGGCTGTGGATTTTCATTCATTTCATTAGTTAGTATAGAAGTTACATGTATTTTAAAATTGGACCTATCAGCAGCCTTAGATTCATGTTGGCAGCACTGACGTATATAAGTTACTCCAAATTAATCTAGAATGTCAGGTACTATACGTGTGCAAAGTTTAGAGCTGTTGGCTTGCATACTTTCTGATATATTGGTATTAAGAAAAACGAATAGAGACAGCATTTATTAACAGTTGGCAGCCCTGGTTGCTCCTAAGAATGTGCAAAGTAATATCTGTTACGGTACACATTGCACATAAGAAATTTGATTGAAATCCAATTGATAGTATAGAAGTTACATGTATTTAAAGTCGGACCTCTCAGCAGGCTTAGAATCATGTTGGTAGCACTGATGTATAAAAGTTACTCCAAATTAATATAGAAAGTCAGGTACTATACGTGTGCATAGTTTAAAGCTATCGGCTTGCATACTTTCTGATATATGGGTATTTGGATTTAAAAAAATTGAGAGCATTTATTAACAGTTGGCAGCCCTGATGGCTCTTAAGAATACACTAGGTCATATCTGTTTATGTACACATATCATATACGAAATTTGGTTGAAATCCAATTGATAGTGTAGAAGTCATATGCATTTAAAATTTGGACCTATCAGCAGGCTTATAATCAGTTTGGCAAAACTGCCATGTATGGCCTCCTGGAAATTAGACTGCAATATTATTGTCTATACGTGTGCCAATTTTGAAATAGCTCCCATTCATACCTTCCAAGATATCCAACATGGAGCTCAAATTTCAATTGCGATTTTTCAGCAGTTGGTAGCACTGACATCATTTTCAAATATGGCCGTGAGATATTCAAGTATAGATCTTTAATCCTACCAAATTTTGTTTGGATTGCTGCAGCCGTTTAGGAGTTGATAGGGGGAGACACACACACACAGCCAGACAGACAGAAGGACAGACAAACAGACAGAAGGACAGACAGACAGACAGACACACATTTGCCCGATCTCATAAGTCTACTTTTTCCTCATTTTTGCAAAATGTGAAAAGTAGGCTAAAAAATAACATTTTAAAGTGCATTTTAAACTTTTCATTGGAGTCGTGTTCGATGGCTGAAAATCAACCGAAACACATATTCCTTTCTTCTTGTTCCAATGACCGAAACCGATTTACATAATTACCTACTCAAAAGAAGCGACACTAAAGCAGTGGGAATCTTAGCTCGAATTAAGTGGAATTTCAATTCCTTAAGGAGTCATCTGCTTGCAATAACAAGCGAGTCGATTTCCCTTGGATATTTCCCAAACAATTAAAACTTTCGCTATGTAGGCAGTACTTCAGAATTAAAGAACTATTGACCTATATCGTTAGCGACTAATATGGCCGTCGCAACTTTCCCACTGTTCTCAGACACATATCATCCACGGTAAACAGCGGCGATGTCCGATGACTACACATATCTAGCAAATATACATACATTATGATGGAAGAGTAGCAGAGACCGAACTTGATTCAATCTGTTACTGGGTGTAACTGTCACATGCATAGTGAATCGCTACTGTCCCAGATGTAGAAACGAAGGAAATGTGTGGTGTATCCCAATGGCATTGAGTAAATTACGTCCGCTAGATTCTAAGGAATAACAGATCACAAATATGGTCAATCTAGTAAAAAGTTTTAAAAGTAGTGTAGGGAACAGACACACAAACACTCTCACTTGTATACTATTGATAAAAGATGATGGAGAAAACCTCCGTACATGCTGATCATACGCACGGTACTTCATATCAATTCTCTTCCGAAGTGTCGCGCTAAACCAGTATGACAGGTTGGTGAGTTTGTTACTGTTGTTTAGAGGGGCAGATTGGGGAGGTCATCTGCCTCTTTGAATCACTGTGGGTCCATATAATTCAAAATATCAGAGGGAAACCCACCAGAAGATCGTGCAAAATAATCATCATTCTCATTAGTGGACCCAAAAATTGTGGCCTTTGGTGCAATCGCCTGAATCAATGGTTGTGCTGGATGTCTAAGTTTAACCAACATATGTATTGTGGAGGTAGCAGTCGGATCCTCCTGCCTTGCCTTTGTCCACTCTCGTTAGTTTGACCGACTTCTAAGTTATGCGAGCGCCATGAGAATCCTCCTTAAGAAATAATGACTCCGTTTCTTTCAGGAGTGCAGAAGTCTGGAACTCTGATCTCTTTGGCTCATGGCCTTGTTGAGAGTTCTGGATTGCCAAGGACCGCGGGTAAGTTGTGTTCTGTTAGAGAGGTTATTTTGGAAGGGACCAGGAATGGCTGCAATTGATAAGGACTGAGTGGTTTTGTAGCATATGAATGAGGCTTATTCCAGTGTGCACAAGAAAGTGAATTATTAGATAATCTTTACTAGAAAATGTTGTTCCGCATGTCCGGCAGGAGTAAGATTTCTTGCCGCTATGAACGAAAATGGGCAAATTCAAAGTTCCTTTTTGGTTGAACGACTGATGACATAAACTTCATAAATGTGCTTATTACTCAGTATCAATTAACAGGTATGAGTTGAAATGACATTTTCGATTAGATTTTGACAAGCAGGTACTGCAAAAATGGTCGTGGGGCCATGTTACTTGATGACACACCGGAGTGGCGTGTTGCTCTTCTAGTTACCACGGTGAACGAATGCGTCTCCGCATTTATTGTTTGCATAGTTGGCCTCCGCCCTGTGGAAGATTGCTTTGTTAGACAGTTTCAAATAAATTCGAAGCTATGAAATAAAAAGGAGTGGATAACGCACTCGCTAATTATGTCCATTCGCACCAGAGATAGTTTTCATCACGAAAAACTAGTAAATAAGATGACATGAAGGAGAAATATAAAAGGTGTAGAAATAAATTGTACAAATTGCTTAATAATCAATTATTTCCAATAATCCAAGGAAAGTATTGGGCATTGTCAATAAAATAACACACAAAATTAATTATAAAGAAGAAATAGCAAGAGTTAGATCAGAAAATCAAGTTTATGATGATGACTCGAGCTAATATATTATGTTCCGGTGTCCTTTGAATCAAACCCGTATGGACTTTCAACCCCAGTTCAACCTGGTCAGCAGGAACCGTGCTGCCTTATTATAAAAAGCTGCGGACTCTGGTCAGGGATGTCAATGAGGCAATGCAGAGACAGGAGTCTTACAGTGACAAAGGTGGATTGTCTGCCGATCGGGATATCGGACAACTTAGGTCGTAGAACGCTCTTTGATCAAAGGGCACGGAGCTTGGGAGCACCATAGCTGAGATAACCAATATTTCTATTTCTTTCAGGATTGAATTATAACAAATTCTATCCTTTTACCCATGATGGCAGACTCCTTAAGCCTACTCCTTTATTGAATAAACTGGGATTTAAGCTTCCAGCCTCTTTCATTGGGGAGCATTCCCTGATTCCTGAATCTCCTCTCACTCTAATTTCTTTGTGTAGAAGGGGTGTACTGCAATCCCTATCAGAAGCTATCGGTTAGGACACGATCACGATCCTGGTACATAATCTTGGAGAATATCTGGTCGGCCTCTGAGTTAAGTCCATGTTATCAGGTGAGGACAGAAAAATTAATGGAGGCACAACAATTGGTGACGCGCAACAATATCCTACGATTATAATATAACAATGACACTGACATGTCTGGAATTATTATGAAAATCCCAGATTATAATGCTCACCAATCAATACAAATTATATTGTAAGTAGTACATGTTTCGATCCATCAATGGGATTTTCTTCAGCAAATTGGAATCAAACTTAATGATACTTGCCTAATAAAACTGTTGACAAATGAAACTAACTTAAATATATACAGGATGAAGTGACGAAACTGGAAAACAATGAATAAGAACGATGAAAATATAAACTAAATCATTTACCACAATATATATTAAGAACCTGATGGATAAACGTTCCTGTGAATTGTAAAGAAATAAACTTAACTAGAAATCACATAAACAGGGTATCCTCATAAATAACTCGGTTAAATAAAGGTTCTCAATATTTATATATAATTAAAAGGAAAAACACTCGGAATAGCACTTTCAAACTTTTCATTGGAGCCGTGTTGGATGGTTGAAAATCAACCGAAACACATATTCCTTTCTTCTTGTTCCGATTACCGAAACGGATCTACATAAGTACCTACAGAAAAGAAGCGACACTTAAGCAGTGGGAATGGAAAACATCTCAGCTCACCTTAAGCGGAATTTGAATTCCTTATGCAGTCCTCGGCTTGCAATAACAAACGAGTCGATTTCCCTTTTTATTTTTATTTATTTAATAATTATTAGATACAACCATGAAAAGGTAATTTTACACTAATATTTTAACAATTTCAAATAATATTAACAAAAACAACAACAACAATAACAGGTAACAATTGGCAGTGATGGCAGAAGGGATAAATCTTGGGAAGGACGCAGGGAGCGATTGGGGTAGAGAGTGATTAGGAGGGTGAGGGGTTAGGAATTGAGGTTGAAAGGGATCTTCTAATGTTATGTTTGAATGTTCGATAGGGAGACAATATGTCAATATTTGAAAGGAGTTGCTAAGGGTAGGTAGACGTTTCTGTACTTCAAGACGTGGGCGAGGTATGTGGTGTAAATGGTTCTGGCGTGTTGAACGGGAGGGAACATGGAGTGGGAAGAGGCTTAAGGGCATGTTATATATTTTGTGTAACCATTCATAATTTTATGTAGGAAACACAGGTCAGTAAATTGTAGACGGCTTCTCAGGTCGAGTAAATTGAGCTGATTTAAAATGTCGGATTTGGCAAAGTGCCTAAGTGAAGGATTGCGAGCTTTGACAATTGATATGAAGAAATTAAAGACACTGTTCAATTTAGAAATATTGGTTATAGCCGAAGTAGACCAAATTGGAGAAGAGAAATCTAGGATAGGGAAAACATATGTGGTGAAGTATAATTTAAGTGCAGTGAGGTCTTTAATTTCTGTGAATCTGTATAGAATGCCGAGACTGCGCATTGCGCGAGATTTGATATGGTCAATGTGGGGAGAGAATGTCATTTTATCATCGTGAATAATACCTAAATCTCTTACCTGAGAAACCGTATCCAATTTATTTCCACATATTTTATAGTCCGCCTGATTTCCAGATTTCAGTAGTGAGAAAGACACATTGAAGCACTTCTTCGGATTTGGAGATAACTTCCATTTCTTGAACCAATCAGTATTCAATGCTTCCTGGAGGTCAGCGTAGTCGTCAGAACTGGAAATTTTTCTGAATATCTTGAGGTCATCAGCGTATAGAAGAAGGGAACACGGAGAATTTTGCACACATGTGTTTATATCGTCCATATACAGCACGAAGAGAAGGCGTCCCAGGATACTGCCCTGAGTTACTCCTGATAAGACTGGGAGCCAGGACGACACAGACCATGGAAGCACTACTCGTTGTTGCCTATTGGACAGGAAGCTTTGTATTAGGGATAGGAAGGATCCATGTACGTTGTATCGTGAAGCAAGCTTGTGGAGGAGAAGGAAATGGTTCACGAAATCAAATGCTTTGGCCAGGCCAACGTAGATTACATCTAGCTGAGATATTTGATCTATTGCAGAAATTGTGATGGTTCAGAACAGTCAGATTTGTTAAACATGATTTTCCAGGGACGAAGCCATGTTGTTCTTCTGAGAGGTGTGGTTTGGTGAAAGTGAGGAGACGCCAATGTATTATTCTTTCGAAGACTGAAGAGAGTATAGGGACGTTAGATATAGGTCTGCATGAGGAAATGTCATGCTTGCTGCCTGATTTAAAGACAGGCGGGACATCAGCTCTTTTCCATGTGTCAGGAAAAGTGCCGGAAATCATGCACCAGTTGAGTATCATGGATAAGGGGATGCTGAGAGATGCAGAGGTGTTTTTCAGGAATATAGGGCTTATGTCTGATGGTCCGGTAGCTCTGTTTGCGGGCAGACTTTTTAAAATATTTTGGATTTCATCGGGGGTCATTGAAATTTGAGACAGTGAATCAGAACATACGCTAGTAAGTTGAGGGGGACTGGGGATTGGTACGGGAACTGAAAAGGCTGAATGGAAATATTCACTGAAATGTGTGGACCTCAATTCAAATGGGATTTCTTCATTATGGAGGTTTAAGTTAAGTGGAATTATGGGAGTCTTCGAGATGATATAAGTGTCCAGAACTTCTTCAGGTTATTCTTGAGATTTCCTGTCATGGAAGAAATGTAGCGGTTGTAATCTTCTGTCATATGAACTCTTGAAATTTTCCGTAGGTGAATAAATACATTGCGTGTATGAGGATTAGGAACTGATTTCCACAGTGACCACGCTCGAGTTTTGTTTTGGAGAAGGAGTTTGGTGTTTTGACTTAGCCAGTACGGGTATTTGTTGGACTTGGGTACGGAGTAAGGAACGTGTTGTTTAATGGCAGAGTAAAGTAAAACCTCAAACAAGGCCACTGCGCTGTTTACGTCTCTCTCAGCTGTTAGCAGGCTCCAGGGTAGAGATGATAAATCCTGATTGACAGCTTGCCAGTCGATCTTTCTCCAAAGAGGGAAAGCTTTCTTATCGGTGGTGAGGCTATTTTTATGTCTGCTGGCCGGGACGGGGAGAGTGGCTTCTATTGAGCTAAGGTTGGGGTTCAGGATATTTCTTCCAACGGTCACAGCGACATTACGCAAGGTTGAAAATATGAGGTCCAGTGTTTCGGATTTCCTTGTTGGGTGTAGATTGAACTGTTTCAGATGTAGACCGTTTATAAAAGTTGATAAGATGAAAGTATCTATTTGGGGAGAGTGTATGGTACCATTGTCTATTGATGTCCAGGAGATATGGGAGTTAAAATCGCCTAGCAACACTATTTTCTTGATTGAGGACAAGAACAGTAGAGTTGAAACATTCTTCTAAGGTGTCAATTATGCTGGAAGGTGGGCGGTAGAAGCAACCTACGAGTAAATTCATCCTTTTTGGGATAATAATCTCAACCCATATTATTTTGCAGGAAGTTTCTAAGTCAGGCCGATGTTTTGCCTTCAGTTTGTTACGAACTGCGATTGCAACACCACCACCCCTTGAGGATCTGTCGCGCCGAAACACATTGAACTCAGATGAAAACGGAAGTTCCCCACAAGATACGAAGTCTGACAACCATGTTGCTGAGAGGCAGAGGATATCAAATTGATTGATTTCGGTTAAATTTGCTAAACAGTCGGTTAGTTTATTTTTGACGCTCTGTGCGTTCTGGTAGTAGAGGTTAAGGGGTCCTGGATTTAAATGAATATCAACTGATAGTAGTAGTAGAATCAAGTAAACTGTACTGGAGGAAGCACGGCAACGTTGTACTGGTCGACGAGGTGTGGTGGAACCTTGGCGGAGCACTGGGAGGTTACAAGCTGCCACGGTCGAGAAAGTAAAATGTCTCTCTGCGCAGTACCACAGAATTTCTTGAGAACAAGATACATCACTGCGGCCGGAAATGTTTTCAGAAACAGTTGCACACCATATAGTACCTTAGAACAGGCAAAATACCACTAAAATACAGTAATATGTCAGGGCTACTGAAACACGAGGTCTGTCACTTGCCGCCATCTTTAACAACATTTCGGAGGGTGTATGTATGGTCCACTTCCTTTGTAAAATTTTCTTGCTGAATTCTTTCTCGCCTTGTTGACAGGGAAGACTTCCTGTTCCTAAATGATCCGCTCTGCGCGAACCTGCCCTGATTCTGCGTGTTTTCACTTGCTAAACGTCTTCCCCCATTAATGACAGGGAAGCGTTCCCGCTCCCGAGTGGTTCGCCCGGCACGGAAGCGCTAGGTAAGATTTCTTGGCAGGTGGGCGATGTGTAACAAGCTAGGCTTTACATCACTTTTAACGCACCATGAGCTTGTTTAATTAACATGTAATTTTGGCTTGATACCCTCTTAATATAACTTCCCTAACAATTCCACGGCTAGTTGCTCTTACCCGCAATCCGCAACATTGGGAGGAGTATACGCACACGGCTTCCTTTCAACATATAACTTCGAGATTTATAAGGACACTAGCTGAAGTACCCGTGCTTCGCTACGCGTCATAAATAAATTAAAATGTGAAGGTGACAGTTAAAACAGGGGATAGGCGAGGTGCTGCGCAGAGGGAGATTAAGGATGGAACATTTTGTCCAACTACACCGCTCGGCGTTGACCGTGTTTTATAGCACAAATTTAGGTTTTACTCGCTAACAGTTGCAGATACCTTTCGGATAGAAAATGTAATTTTAAATCTCGCATATGCCATCAAAAGTTTGCTATTTCTTAGCGTTCTCTTTTTATTTGAAATGGAAATATGAAAGTTTGAAACCAAAGGGTGCAGTGACGTCACTAAAATGGTCGCCATTTTAAATAGTGCAACGTATTGAAATCAAAAGTAACCTATATGTTAACCAGGTAAATCAGCTACTTCCATGTAAAATTCACGTAAATCGGACCAGTGGTACTTGCGAGATTGAGTAATACACAGACACACACCATCTCAATTTTAGCCTCGCATCGCTCGCGTCATAGTCGTATCATATTGTTTTTCAATGAAATGTAGGTTTAACCCCGTTAACACCACTTTAGAACCTGAATACCCAAAAATCCCTCCTTAGTAGACGTTTTCGACACACAACAAACAAACATATCCCCAAAATATCATTCTTCTAACTTTAATAGTTTTGGTTGGTCGATGAGAGCAAACATCCAAAAATCCTTCCTTAGTGGACGTTTTTCTTCCAGAAGTTCACCCCTCCCCATATGCCCCTTAAATTGCATTTATGAAAACACGGTCGAACAACTATTTATTTTATTTATTTATTCATTTGTTTATTTATTTTTAAGCTGATAGATTTCCTCCGAGTTTCAGACTCCTCCCTATGTCGTTTAAGAGATACACGCTCAGTTAGGAATCTTTCAACCCCCACTTTTCAACCCTTTCACCTCATAATATACACTACATCGAAAAACCATTAGACATGTGTCAGCTTATTTTTAATGATTAGTATATGTGCCAAGTATCACATCCCCAAATGAAACCACTCGTGAGATATTGTTATCAATGGAAAGCACGTTTACCCCCTTAACACCTCTTTAGAACCTGAATATCCAAAACTCTTTCCTTAGGGGACGTTTTCGACATACAACGAACATACCCCAAAATTTCATGTTTCTAACTTCAATAATTTTGGCTGGGCGATGATGAGTGAGTGAGTCAGTCAGGACATTTTCTTTCATTTATTTTTGATAATTTCACCCCTCCCCATGAACCCCTTAAATTGGATTTATGAAACAAACGGTCGAACACCTATTTACTTATTTAAAGCTGTTTTCCCCCTGAGTTTGATGAGTGAGTAAGTGAGTCAATCAGTTAGGACACTTTCTTTCCTGTTTTTTTTTCCCCCCAGAATTTCACCCCTCTCCAAGGGCCCCTTAAATTGGATTTATGAAAAAACGTTCGAACACCTATTTACCTGTATTTTAAGCTGTTTTTTCCCACCGAATTTCAAACTTCACGCCTATGTCGTTTCAGAGATTCACGCTCCGTCAAGAATCCCTCAACCCCCAATTTTCACCCCTTTCACCTCATAATATACACCACATCGATAAACCCTCAGACATATGTCTGATTATTTTTAATGATTAGTTTATATACCGAATATCACATCCCCAAGCAAACAACTCATGAGATATCGTTATTCAATGAAATGCACGTTTACCCCCTTGACACGTCTCTAAAACCCGAATTAAAAAAATCATTCCTTAGTTAACGTTTTCGACATACAGCGAACATCTTCCCAAAATTTCATGTTTCCAAATTTAATAGTTTTCGCTGGGCGTGATGAGTGAGTCAGACAGGACATTTTCTTTAATTTATTTTACCAGAATTTCACCCCTCCCCATGGGCCCCTTAAATTGGATTGATTAAAAAACGCTTGAACACCTATTAACTTATTTCTTAAGCTGTCTTTTTCCCCTGAGTCAGTCGGTTAGGACACTTTCTCTCCTTTTTTTCCCCCAGAATTTCACCCCACCCCATTCGCCCCTTAAATTAATTTATGAAAAAACAGTCGAAAACCGATTTACTTACTTTTTAAGCTGATTTTTTCGCTGAGTTTCAAATTTCTCGCCTATGTCGTTTAAGACATAGGCCTACACGCTCCATTAGGAATCCTTCAACCCCCACTTTTCAGCCCTTTCACCTCATAATAATACACCACATCGAAAAACGCTTAGACACATGTCTGCGTATTTTTAATGATTAGTTTATATGCCGAGTATCACATCCACAAATGAAACCACTCGTGAGATATTGATATTCAATGAAATGCAGGTTTAACCCCCTTAAGACCCCTTTAGAACCCGAATATCCAAAAAACCTCCCTTAGTGTACGGTTTTGACATACAACGAACATATCCCCGTAATGTCATGTTTCCAACTTCAATATTTTTGGCTGGGCGATGATGAGTGAGTGAATGAGTCAGGACATTTCCTTTCAATTTTTTTTTCTTCAGAATTTCACCCCTCCCGATGAACCCCTTCAATTTGATTGAAAAACAAACTGACGAAAAGCTGTTTACTTACTTTAAAGCAGTTTTTTCCCGTGAGTTTGATGAGTGAGTCAGTCAGTCAATCAGTTAGGACACTTTCTTTCCTGTCCCTCCCCCCGAATTTCACCCCTCCCCATGGGCCCCTTAAATTGGATTTATAGAAAAGCGGTCAAACACATATTTACTTATTTTTATGCTGATTTTTTTCCGCTGAGTTTCAAACTCCTCGCCTATGTCGTTTAAGAGATACACGCTCCGTTTGGAATCTTTCAATCCCCACTTTTCACCCCTTTAACCTCATAAACACATCGAAAAACCCTCAGACACGTGTCTTGTTACTTTTTAATGATAAGTTTATATGCCGTGTATCACATCCCCCAATGAAACCAATCGGGAGATAAAGTTATTCAATGAAATGCAGGTTTAACCCCCTTAAGACCCCTTTAGAACCTGAATATCCGAAAATCCTCCCTTAGTAGACGGTTTTGACATACAATGAACATATCCCCAAACTGTCATGTTTCTAACTTCAATAATTTTGGCTAGGCGATGATGAGTGAGTGAGTAAGTGAGTGAGTCTGGACATTTTCTATCAATTTTCTTTTTTCAGAATTTCACCCCTCCCCATGAACCCCTTAAATTCGATTTATGAAAAAAAACTGTCGAACAGCTATTTACTTACTTTAAAGCAGTTTTTTTCCCCTGAGTTTGATGAGTGAGCCAGTCAGTCAATCAGTTAGGACACTTTCTTTCCTGTTCCCCCCCCCCCCCAGAATTTCATCTCTCCCCATGGGCCCCTTAAATTGGATTTATGAAAAAACTGTCAAACACATATTTACTTCTTTTTTATGTTGATTTTTTTTCGCTGTGTTTCAAACTCCTCGCCTATGTCGTTTAAGAGACACACGCTCCGTTAAGAATCTTTTAATCCCCACCTTTCACCCCTTTCACCTCATAATATACACCACATCGAAAAACCCTCAGACACATGTCTTCTTATTTTTAATGATGAGTTTATATGCCGAGTATCACATCCCCCCATGAAACCAATCGGGAGATATTGCTATTCAATTAAATGCAGGTCTACCCCCTTAACACCCCTTTAGAACCTGAATAGCCAAAATTTCTCTCTATGTGGGCATTTGCGGCCCTTGAGGAAGCTGCATACCAGATTTCATTCCAATCTGTTCGGTGGTTTCTGAAATTTCGTGATGAATAAATGAATGAGTGAGTGAGTGAGTGAGTGAGTGGTATTTGAAAAATATATAGTAGAAAGAAGATAGTGTCAAGTCTTTGTTATGCTAAACTCGGTTGACAGTGCTGTGCGAGCAGTTGAGTAACTAACGGGATTTCAAGTAAAGATCCTCATTTTCTATACCGGTAGTGCTGAGCGCAATTGGCATCAAGTCGGCCGTGTCTCGACTTGAGCTATGTTGCCATGGAAACTATCTGCCTTGCCATTCCTTCATGAGTATATTTTATGATTTGATTAGCCTGTTTTTGAGTGAAAAAGGGCCAAAATCAGAAGAATGAGAAAGACTATCGAAAATTCATGTAGCCAGCGGTTCCTTATTGGTCCTAAACTATGTGTATGCAAAATATGGTTGAGATAGGTGGAACGGTGTAGATTTGTATACGGAACCAACATATATACATACATACAGACTTTCACTTTTATATATTAGATTACACATAGCACTTTGCCGCCATAGACAGCTCGAAGGATAATTCCCAAAGCCATTAAAACTTACGATAAGTAGGCAGTACTACAGAACTCAAGATCTATTGACCTATACCGTTAGTGACTAATATGGCCGTCGCAACTTTCCCACTGTTCTCAGACACATGTCTTCCCCGGCAAACAGTGACGATGTCCGATGACTACACATATCTAGCAAATATACATCCATTCTGAAGGAACACTAGCAGAGACCGTACTTGCTTTTATCTGTGACTGGGTGTAACTGTCACATCCGCAGGCTGTCGCTACTGTGTCACATGTAGAATCGAAGGAAATGTGTTGTGTATCTCAATGGCATTGAAAAAATGATGGCCGCAGGATTCTTTGGAAATACAGTTCACAAATTTGGTAAATCTAGTTACATGTTTAAAAAGTTTTGTAGGGAACAGACACAAACACTCTTATTATATACCGTACTATTATCAGAAGTACCCGTTCTTCGAAGAGTGTTCGGTGTTAACACCTGGCATTATCAATTGAGCTACTGTTGCAATGGTTAGCGGTTTGTCATTGCTTTATAAGTTTATCAGAACGAAGTTAGTTTTCTGGGAATATCACACACACTGTTAATTTAAGGGCCTTAAAATGTGGATTTCGGAGACCCTTTATAGACTCCCGAAATTTGTGTCTCACATTGAGAAGTGCAACATATGCTTTGGTCGTCCTTCTAGGATAATTTTTATATTTCGCCTATTTTAGCATGTATTTTGAGAAGTTTTTCCCTATATCCAACTTTTTACTGTATGAAAAGAACGGTGAAGGGTTTTATAAATGATTTGTGTAGCCTATTGACTCTTATTGATACCATACTTATTTTTACGATGCACCAAGCATCTGTACACGAGTTATAGGCGTACATGAAGATACACAGAAAGACAGACAATTGTATTGTCTACAACATATCACCCAGGTATCCAAATATGGGTATATCTTCCACGCAGTATCAAACAAAATCATCCTTACGATGAACCCATATGTCGACAAAAATAAATAAATTATGAGTTAAATGTGCTCTCAAGCTAAATTCACGTAACGTGTAGGCCTACTTCCTGACGTGAAATAGAATTGAAAGCCTTGTACAGGAAACGCAATACACGTCACATAAAAACTGACCCTCTACGTTGTGTTACGTCCCCATACAAAGGAAGACCCCTTTCATAAATTATAAAGGCTCGTTGTGCACAAAAATTCAGGTTCCTAGCCTCAAATGGCCCAAATTCCTTAAGTCCGCAAAAAAAAAAAAAAAAAATGCTGATTCAATTCAGGAATTTTTGAAAATAATGTTGCTGTTTGGAGATATAACATACCTTCTGTACTATAATATGTCACACGTGAAAATTGCGTGAAAAAATCTAGTTTACCCCTTGACCCCCTGAATTGCATTGATGAATTATACAGTCTATGTTGGTTCCGTGATAACCTTATAGCCATTTGCAAACTTTTACAGAAATGTAATAAATGGAGTGACATTGCTTCTTACAGAAAGAGATGGAAAGTTGGATGTCACCCCTTGAGATAATGTTGTCATGGTTACCGACTTGCATTCCTTCATTAGTTTGTTAAATTAAATTAGTTTTCTGGGAATAGCTCAGAAACTGTTGGGTTTAGAGCCTTATAATGTAGTGTTTGAGGTACCTTTAGGACCCCCGAGTTTAGTTTCGGGCACCGAGGGGCTTTGTATCATCGTTGTAAGCCATAACATACTACTACTACTACTACTAATAATAATAATAATATAGGGATAGGAATATAATAGACATTCCTTACCACAACCGCCGGTGTAAATCGCGTGAAATAATTCTAGAGTACCCCTTGTCCCCCTTAAGGTCATTATACGTTCCATGATAACATTCTAGCCGTTTGCAAACTTTCACGCTAATGTAATTAATGGAATTGCATTGCGTCTTACATCAAAAGGTAGACCTCTGCGATTCTCTTGCCAAGGTTACCGGCTTGCATTCGTTCATTAGTTTATTTTATGCATAACTACCTGGATTATTCTTTTTTAAAGCATATTGTTAATCAAACGTGACATTTGACTGCACTTTGTCAGTTTAAAGAACTTGTACAAAATACCTTCTCTCCACACTGTGTCGTAGGCAGTTGTTAAACTCTGACCCACTCTTCAATCGCTTTTCTAAACCTCTCACAATATGTGCTGTCAAGGCAAGCACCTGATTTTTCCAATTACGTTGAGGTCTGAAACCAGCCTGCTCGATAGGAATACTTTTAAGTAGTGTGTTTGTAGCGGTTCAGATGCCTCCTCCTCCTCACCCTCCTCACAAGATGGCGGCGACGCGATATCTCTCGAACGCATGGTCGGATTTTGACGAATGAGGTGTCATTGAACTCGGGCTGACACCCCCTTTCCAATGGACAACATATTTCCACCCCAAAAATAAAAACTACCCCTACTAGGGGGTGAAATTTAATTCTTTAGAGAATCTCTCTTTCCAATTGCAACATGTGAGAGTTTGAATGCCGAAATGGAATGTAACGTTGTTCTGCAAACCAATAATCAAAGAGGGGCATGTTAGGCCTTGAGATGAGAGCCCCTGTTATTGTTGACGAGCCCCCTGCTGTCGGGCCCCTGTTGATGGGATATTGTTGACAGGTCCTTGTGGACGAGTCCTTGTCCCTTTGGACTGATCCCTTTGGACGGGTCCCTTTGGCCTGGTTCCTACGGACTAGCCCATGACTTTATTTAAATTATGTCAAAGGGCCTAACTACATTTTGTATGTGTTGAATTGACGTTGTTCACTAATCCCCCACTACTATAATGGGATAACGATATGAAAGGAAAGTGACGAAATACATGTGAACACGTGTGAAATGACCTTATTACCGTCCTCCTTGTGAAACAAGTCACATCCTGTTTTGCTTCATACGTGAGAAAATGTGAGTTCATGTGTAATATGATCTAACACACAGGTGTTCACCTGTACACGCGCACGATAAGAGCTAACAAGTCCCAACCTGTTTTGACAGTGGTGGGAGGTGAAGGGGGGGTTAGTGTAAGAGAGAACACAGGTGAAGAGAGAAAGAAATATGTATTGCTCATAATACATGTATTGCTGAGGACTGTACATAGGACTGTAGGTTAAGTACAACATGAGTAAATAAATAAATACAAGACACACAGGTTCACACAACATGTAATTTATTAATCCAAGAATTAAAGGCTGAGCTAAATCCCTACCATTTTACATATAGTTTATTTCCTTTTTGTTTCAACACTTTTTCCACAAGGTAATGTTTAGGAAACGCTGTCTTTTGAAGTTCTTGAAGATAAAACCTGCCGTTTATGGGTTGATGGTTGAGGTCCTCGAGTAAATAGGTGACTGGACTGTTCAGGTTGACTTGACGAATTCGAAATAGTTCAGTCCCCCAATTAGGTGTGTAGCCCTTGTCGAAGACGGACTTGAATTTGCTCACACGAACATGGTCCCCAATATTAAGGCGATGACGTTTAGGGTCTGCTGTTTTTATGGGGTTAAACAGTTTATCCAGTTGTGGAATATTTTTAGTTACAAGTCGTGGCTTGGTCCCAATGGTTCTGTGTTTGGTGTCATTGTAACGTGACACTAGCTCAGGTAACATGTCCAACCAGCGATAAGTGCCCTGAGCGGTAAACGCTTTCCACATATGGGTTTTCAATGTTCGGTTGAACCGCTCGACCACGCTGGCTTTGAGATTGCTGTACGTGGTGTAATGGTGAATATCCTTAGATTTGAGAAAACTGGAGAAATCCTTGTTGAAAAATTCTTTTCCCTGATCGGATTGTAGCAGCTGAGGTTGACGTTTAGATTGTTGAATAATATGTTGAAAGGCCTTAGTGACTAGTGGACCAGACTTGCGACGCACAGGTTCAACAAACGCCATTTTGGAATAAACATCAATGACCGTCAACATATAGCGTACACCATCGTTCACGTTAGCATAGGGAATCATTTCAACAAAGTCTGCTTGCCAAAGTTCATCCACACCCTGTGAAATCACCTTGAGTCGCTGATAGTGACGTCTAGCTGGACGATGCAACTCGTGAGCAATACCCATTTTAATGGATGAGGGCTTAAACAATAATTTTGGCATTTCGAAGTTCTTCCTCAATTTCTTGAATTTCCCAATCGTGACCAGTATGGCCGGCTTGACGTGAAGCATGCAACAGCTGTAGTCGCTGGACGAGTTTATTGGGATTGTGCCAGTAGGTAACATCCACAAGGGGTTTTAATGGTTTAAATGATACTCCTGAAGCGGACACTTTACGACGACCACTATGACAAGTGGGGAACATTTTTGCAATGATGGTTTTATATTTTTGAGATATATTGGCATTCACTTGTTGAGTGGGATCATACTGTCTTTTGTGGGCATGGGTGTCCAATAAAATGGATTTATATTTACCAAGATCCTCTGGCGTATAATCTTGGGATGAGGGAGTCCGAGAGAATAGTAGCTTTAACAGTCCTGGTGTTAATTTATAGTTGATCTTTTTAATGACAGCTTTAGTACGACTAAATTTAATCGATGAATCACCAATTTTAAAACTATCATCCTCATAGCGAACGCCATATGTGGTATCTGTGTTTCCAACAAATAGATTGGTGAAATAGGGTTCCAGTGTTGATCCATAATATTTTATTAAAATGTTTTTTAGTTGAGCTTTATGTTGAGGGGTGGCCAAGAGTTGTGAAAATGGAGACGATCTGGAAGGGCAAGGGGTTTCGACCATGGCCAAGGATTTCCTTTTTCTTAAAAACTCTGCAAGGGGTGATGCCTTTTTTTGAGGCGTAAACACTTGTTCCTCATTATCCTCAACTTCACTAACACTAGTTAAATCTTCCTCTTCCTATTCCTCAGAGTCCTCGTGGTGCGTCTGAGTGGCTTCTGAAACGGTAGGTAGCGTTTCAGATGGCTTGAAAGAGGGTTTCAACATGGCTTTTAGCGGAGGCGCTAAATGTTGTTGAATAAACAAAGCATGATCCGCACGCGATCGTTTCAATTGACGAAACTTTTGGCGAATAGTATTTTTTGCTCTAATAATACGCTTTTTCAATTGACTCTCTGCTAACGCCATGATGTCGTGACAAATGACTTGAGAGGGAATGATACAGTGCCTTAAATAGCAATAAAATGATCAAACCCTAAGCGATACCGCCCTTGGTTGAGTTCACTTTGTTTGTCAATCACTAAACAGGCATGACGTTGTGTGTTCCAGCACTTGCCACACAATTCTGTAAACATTTGAAAGGTCATATCCGGATTCACATGTTCATTATAAATGTAACGACTGTTCCTCTCATCCTGGCGAAATAAAACAATGACATTGGCATTGTCACGAATCAACTGTTTGGACATTTTAGAATACGTTTGTCCAAGATAAAAGCAATCGATATGTTTGTGTCGACCCATGCTGAAATAGCTTTGAATGATACCTTGTCGTTCAGTGGATACATCATCGAAAATCATGAGTGAATCAGGCTTTACCTCATCCGGTGAAATAACATTTTCTTGTGTGGAAAATGTAAAATACCCCATATTCTCATTTTTTAATCCAGACATGACTTGATCCAGAAACACGTAGAGGGGTTGGTAGAGAGATTTTGCGAAAATATAAATATTTTGAAAACACAGACCATTGGGCGCTGTAATAAGTGTCAGCAAAAGATTGGTCTTTCCACAGCCGGAAGGTCCCACAATGATGCAGCGAATGGAAGATGGAAACAGTGAACCATGGCGTTGTTCACGTGATGTGGGGCAGAGATGGGAAACCATGTCCCTCACGGGGAATGACTCTTGCTGCATAATTAGCTTCATTTCAACTAAGGCTTAGAGTGGCTAGCAGGCTGTCTATATACATCGCACCGAGCCTTGACATAGAAACAGTAGACTGGTACTACAGGTTGACGATGGATGTCTTTGGACGTGCGTTGATGGTCAAAGCTAGGTCTGTTCCCTTACATGATCCTAAACAAGAAACAGATCCTGCTAATAAACACTATGTGGATAGGTCAGTAGTGCCACGCACAAAACAGGGAGATTATGACTTTAAGGGAAAGCGGTTAACCCATGTAAAACATCCTCAAGTGTCTACAGACGTTACTACAAAAAAGTATGTGGATAACAAGGTGTATGAGTTTTATGATAAAGTGCCTCAGCTTACGGTGGATGGCTATAGCGCTAATCATCACCGCATTATTCACGTGGAAGACCCACAAGAAGATAATGATGTCTGTACCAAGCGATACGTGACCTATGAAATGAAAAGGCTTTATAAATTTATCCCATCTGTATTTTTAGTGCATCTGACAAATGTAAAACCTGTGAATGAGAGAAACCATATACCGCTAGTTCATGACCAGCACTTGACCTATGTGCTTGCTTCAGGTTTAAGCCACTATCGACTACACTATAATGGAACCATTCACATCAAATATGCCATACCTGATGAGAACCATTTACAAATAGAGATAAATGGTCATTGGATGTTGGTCCATAACCATGAAATGGTCAATGCAGGAGACGAATTATCCTTTCATCTCCTGTTGACATGGATTGAAAAGCAAGCTGGAAAAACCATAAATGATTTCCCACTTTATGTAGAATTGGAATATACAGCCATGAAATAACAATCTAATGTTAGTTGTGACTTAAACTTTCTTGTGAAAGGTTGTTGGTCATCATCATCATGGTGAAACAAAGATATGTGGTGAGAAAGCCAAAAAATATGAGCCTGTCCTTGGCAAAGCCTGGGCTTATGACATTCGTGGACAAGCCCTTTCGAAAGAAAAAATAATGTGTTGACCATAAGGAAAGCTCTTCGAGTAGCACAGAGACATGTTATTCCAAAACGTCAGCGACAGGGTTCAAAACAAGGGCGAGTGATCCCCGTCCCCAAACGAGCGGGATTTTTACCTGCATTATTCGCTGGTCTGGCTGCTCTAGGTTCACTTTTAGGCGGCGCCAGTGCAGTGGCAAAAACCATTAAAGCCGTGCAACAGGGCAAGCAACAACTCAATGAAAGTCAGCGACACAATGAAACAATGGAGGCCATTGCTATGGGGGCTAGAAATGTCAATTTGAAGCCAGCCTTTTATCAACAAGGATTTGGAATTTCACCTTTTCGAAATAAAAAAAACATCTTTAACCTCAGCCATAGCAAGACATGCCCTGACGCATCAGCAAGTGGAAAGCTATGCTAAACAACTGAAGCTTTCTCATTTTCGAGGTGTGTTTATGCGAAACCAATTACCCTCACAACCCGGGAAACATGAATGTGCTGTTGTCAATTTGGATGATCACCGAGGACCTGGAACACATTATGTAGCTTATGTCAAAGAGGGATCTACTGTATGGTACTTTGACAGTTTTGGGAATTTGCCCCCACCCATGGAACTAGTGGCCTATTTTGGAAACAGGATCAAGATATATTATAATGTGAAACGTTAGCAAACGTTTAACAGCCAACAGTGTGGACGTTTGTGTTTAATTTTTTTTTATATAAGACGCAACATAAGCAAAAACGTCAACAGTATATCGGTGGATAGTAAGACGTTTACACTGCATGGGCGTGGACCTGAAGTGAGTCTAGACTTTTACCCACCTATCGAATTGAGTGAAAAACCTTATGGTTTAGGACTTGTTTCTCTTGAAACGTACAATCGAATATACAACATACGTGAAAATGTGAACAACAAGTTTTACTATGATGATTCTGTGCTCACCCTGAACTCTGGTGGATACACGATAGATGACATTTATGAACAAATTTATGTGGTGTTGATCAATGAATATGGTTTAAAGTCATTTCTCGATGGAACGCGCAAGTTTGAACTTGTAGGAAATACCAACACTCATCGCTGCAGTATTTTTTCTACATTCAAAATTGACTTTAAAACTCACTCCGATTCCATTGGTCCATTACTAGGATTTAAACCACGTGTGTTAGAGCCCAACAAAAAACATGAATCAGCCATGAAGTGAAATTCATTGAGGACCATCATGTGTCGGTGACGTGTAATATTATTAGTCAAGTGTACACCAATCAAGAACCGTCGCATTCGCTTTATGACTTTATTGTAACATCGCCCAATGGCTATATTATTCGTGAAAACCCTCCAGTGATGCTTTTTCATTCTGTGGCTGTCGATGGTATTAGTAATATAACATTAAGACTGATGAATAGAGAGCAACAACTCATTGATCTAGATTCTACCATACCAGTGACTTACAAGTTGGTGATAAAACCACTATGAAGTTTGTATATAAAGCAACAGCACCGTCTAGGAATGGTGTTAGTTGTTTACCACGTGAATACACGTTAACATCTCAGAACAAGCAGATTTTACAGCATTTGGGTTACCACATTAACCCCCGCGATGAATTCTATTCTAGAGGTAGCGAACCACATCGAGGAGCAACCAGGAGTGGTAAGAATTGATCTGCATTCTTATCAAGCTCAAACACCTGGACTCAATAACAATGATGAAATTCAATTTGTTATCAACAACCAAGATATTTACACTCTACCGCATGAAAGTGTTATTCAGATTGAAGGTCGGCTCACCAAAGCCGATGGTTCTACACCCACTACATCCAAGTTAGCCAACCATGCTTTCGCCTTCCTGTTTTCTGAAGTGCGGTATGTCATTAACGATATCGTGGTGGATAGCACTCGAAATGTGGGTATTACCAGTGTCATGAAACTATATCCCTCTTATAGTGAGGAAGAAGCTAAAACACTTTGCATGGCGGGTTGGTGCCCTGACTCGACCAATGACTGGATGGTACACACCGATGGCACCTTCACTGGATATTTACCTATTAAACTGATTTTAGGCTTTGCTGAAGATCACCAGCGCATTGTGGTCAACGCAAGGCAAGTGCTTTATCTGGTGAGAGACAGGAGTGATAATAATGCACTCAAAGGAGTCGAGAATGCCCCCATTGATTCAAAAATTCAACTACAACGCTTGCTATGGAAAGTGCCTCATGTGACCCTTAACGATAGCAAAAAACTGGACATACTCAAAATGGTAAAGAGAGATATACCTCTACCCATGGAATTTAGAAGCTGGGCACTCCACGAGTACCCGTTATTGCCCACCACTAACACACACAGTTGGTCTATAAAAACAGCCCGCTATACAGAGAGACCTCTCTACATGATTGTGGGTTTTCAAACGAATCGCAAGTATCAACAAACCAAAGATGCCACGCAATTTGATCACCTGCAATTGAGAAATGCACGTCTTTTCCTCAACGGTGCTGTGTTTCCCTATGAAGGGCTGGATTTAGATTTTTCAAAAAATAAGTTTGCCCCCCTGTACGACTTGTTTTCTAAATTTAGATGGTCGTATTATCAAAAAGAGAATTGTCCAATGTTGTCACCCCAAGCTTTTAAGACAAGGGCGCCACTGATTGTCTTTGACTCTTCCTACTTGGAAGAGTCTGTCAAACCATCCAATATTGACATTCGACTAGATTTTGAAACGCATGACAATGTTCCAGCCAATACCACGGCCTACTGTTTGATTATTCATCACAAACAAGTCAACTATTATCCACTATCCAACCAAGTGACAAGTGTATAAATGGCAGGTCAACACACATCAAACCACTCAGTTATGTCTTGCTTTCAAGCCTCAAGAGAAGTTACATCCATGAATTTAAAATCTGAGGAACAACGTTTCAAGACCTTTGCGACGTGGCCGGTGCCTTTTATAAACCCTCAAGCCTTAGCAGCCGCTGGATTCTACTATTTAAAAAGAAGAGATGAAGTGAAATGTGTGTTTTGTCCCATCATCTGAGACCAATGGCAAGAGAGCGATGAACCCATGCAGGAACATCAGCGCTGGTCACCTGCCTGTCCCTACCTATGCAGAATGGAGGTGGGTAATATACCCTGTCATTCAAGTTACCCCTCACTCATGCCTCTGAGTGATGAAAAAAGTTATGATACGTGTGGACTTTATGGTGCCGGCAGTGCTTCAGTGAGCAGCTCACAGTCAAAAACATCCAGTTTAGAGACAGTAGAATATCATCGGTGTTATGGACACTATAAACACAAAAGACTTTTTTGTTGTATGAGATGGTACCGCCTCTATCCTAGAATGAAAAAAGAATGTAAAACTTGCTATGCTAATAAAATAATGAAATAAAAAAAATTGGTTGTTGTTGTTATATTATTATTTCTTATGATCCCCCTGTCATATCCTAACCTCTATAGTGACTACTCGATGTTTTTCTTTTCTTTTACTAGAATGGAATGTAAGTAAATGACATGGGTACACCTTACTGAACAATTATCAGTCTGTGGTCAGTTGGACTTGATCCAGACAAGAGTGAACATGTTGCGTACACTGATTGTCGACTGTCAAGGGTTTAAAATTGGAGATAACAAATTTATATTTAAAGAAGTGGCCATCATCGATTGTTCCACTTTTTGGATATCACAAGCTACCCATTTGGTGTTTAAACCACCTTATGCGTTTGATTTGTTGTGTGATAAAGACCGTAAACAAACCCAGTGGATTGAAACTCATATGCAACTAGACTGGAAGCAAGGAACCATTTCATATAAGCACCTGGACATGGTCATGAAAGACCACTTGTCTTCTGCCCATGTAATATTTGTGAAAGGTAGTGAAAAACGTCAATGGCTACAACCATTTTTAGCGTCTTACTGTCAATGTATCGATTTAATGGACATGGGCTGTCCATCGCTGCAAACACTCATGGATCGCTGCCCCTGTGACAATATTACCCATAAATCCTTGGCACAGGTGTGGCAATTGTTTCATTGGCTATCCACCAATGCCTGCTGGGAGTTGTTAAATAAAATTAAAACTAAAGGTTTACCTGTGGATGACACCAGTGAGATTTCTACAAGCGACGTGTAAACATCAACGTGATACCATGGAGAAAGGGGATGCTACCGATAAAGCGATTGGAAAGTTCTTTGTGTGTAAAAAGAAACTAGACAGTTTTACTAAAGAAGAATTATTGGCTCTTCCAATATCATTCATTTATTATGTCGCAGCAAATGCAGTGGAAGAAATCTGGCAACATGTACCAAAATCATGGACTCAAGACCCTGTGTTAAGTGAATTGCAACCATGTACGGATTATGATCACCATAAGCAAGTGGCTATGGCAAAAATACCCTCTATGCGACAGTGTGCTACTTGTCAGCTAGTCAAACTATATCATGGTCATAAAAGTCAGTGTAAAGACTTTGTTTCCTCATACCACGGGAGTAATGAAGAAAAAAGCAACAACAACAAACATCATCCACAGAGGAAGAGGAAGATCAAACCTTTTTACCATCGATGGAAAAGGATATGCCAGACCTGTACTGGCAATGGCGTCATTAACAAAGTAATTCAATACTTGACTTTCGAAATCTACCTACCTGGTTATTATTTGTGTAGTCCTGGAACTTGTCTTGAAGAACCTTTGCAGCATAGTGATATACCTATTAATCCTTTGGATTAAGCATGCACCTTTCTTATCACCACAGTCATTCTGCCTTAAGACGTGTAGCGGATAAAGTATCGTTGAAAAGCTAAACAACTTTTGACATTCTGTGATGTCTCAGTGGGAGAGAGGTTGGCAGTCGTCATTGTGATTAGTGTTATAAAAGGAAAGTTAATAATGAGTGGACATGGACATTGAAAAGGATTGAGGAATTGGTATTTCTTTGTATTCTATTTTTTAAAGCTCTATTTGTTGTGAAATAAAAACAAGGTTTACAAGATCACAATGTCTTTTAATTCTAAAAATGGTGATAGTCATTTCTTCATTTTCATTTTTTCACACATGAATATTTACAATTTCCACTTTACATTTTTTACATTCCCCTTGTTTAGTTCACACATTCTGTAATTTTTTTTGTGAAATATAAATAAGGTTCACTAAATCACTATATCTTTTAATTTTTAAAAATGGTGATAGCCATTTCATTTTTTTCACACATAAATATTTACAATTTCCACTTTTCATTTTTTACATTCCCTTGTTTAGTTTACACATTCTGTACATTTTTGTTGTTGTGAAATAAAAAACAAGGTTTACCAGATTACAATGTCTTTTTAATTTTAAAATGGTGATAGCCATTTCACTTTTTCACACATGGATATTTACAATTTCCACTTTACATTTTTTACATTCCCCTTGTTTAGTTCACACATTCAGTAAATTTTTTAAAATCTTTTTCGTAATATACAAAAGCAAACATTTTACACTAAAATGTATTACTTATCTTATTTTTACTAAACTTCTGTAGCCTAACATTATACATTCTACTTACAGTTTTTACAAAAAATATTACAATATAAAACACACTACAAATATTACAATATAGTGATCATTAGACTTAAGTAAATTAATAGTCGTCAATACGACTGTTTCCCCAAGCAAGAGTATTAAATGTGTTGGGTATAATGAATCGTTTGTTGTCTTCATTACTTAAAGCAACTTTGTTCAACAAATTGGTATGTAGCTGATGATTTTTACTTCTAAATACACACATTTTCTTATATAATACAGGTGGGTTACTAACTACAGTATACAGTTTTTATAATCACTTATATCTAACTCTTTACTAACAACATTCTTTTTCACTCCTTTTAATTTTTTTACTACTACATCATCAATTGTCATATAGCTGTATGATTTAGATTTTGTGCCTACAAAGGTGTCTATAATAACACCAGCACATTCATCCTTAAATTTCCCAAGAACCTTTTTGTTTACTAGAGGTAAATGGTAAATATTATCCTTGGGGTAGTCACTTGTATCAAACCTATTTAGCTCAGTTTTGATATCCTCGTAAAAATCATCAGTTTTAAACTCATAAATAAAAGAATCTGTGTCTGTGTAGAGTAATTTAGCATTATCAAGATAGTTTTTCTTTACATAATCATAGTGAAATTCATACATAAGTGTTTTTGATAATTCCAGAATGGTGTAACCCACATATATGGGTTTGTTGTAAGTTACTTTAAGACGATTCATTTGTATTACAACTAAATCCTCATGAATAATTGAACAGCTATGAAAGTTAGGCTTGCTTATTAAGTTGCACACCATACCTTTTACCATCATTCTCCCACTTTGTTATCAGCTTTACATCAACTCGTTTATCAACATTCTCCATAGTCTTTCCAAAAACACTATTATTCATGAGTTTATAAAAATCTTTTTCAAACGCGTTTGTTGACTGCGTTCTTAAATTATTGTTTAGATCAATATACGGGTTGAGCCATGCTGACTGATGAAATTGCAATACGCGATGAATTTTAGTTAATTTCAATCCATGCTGTAGACACTGTTTCAAGTTTTGATAATGTATTACACATTTACATTTATCATTTACATTAGCAATTAATATTTTTGTTCGTGATGTGATGTATGGAGATTTCATATTCTCAGGACAAAATGGTAAATCATTATGATCATCATGTAACTCTTTAGGGTACTCAAGATTTACCTCTAAAATATATCCTTTATCATCGTTATCATTAAGAGTGTCAACATGTAAGACATCAATTTCAGGTTGTGTCTGCCAGCGAAAATCTTTCAGTGGTAGATATTGACTCATAGCCCAACCATATTGGTTATTTGCATCGAGGTAGACAATATACTTTGACTCTTCACAAGGATTGTAGCTAGGCATGTATTTATTATTCGCTTTAGAGTACCGTCCACTACATTGACTTAATCCACCTCGAATTGATGATTTTATAAAATTGATCATGTCTATATCAGTCATTAATTCTAAATTTACTTTCGTTTTTTTCAACATTGAACTGAAACTTAACCCAGGAGCTGTGAAATACTGACAAGGATCAAGGTCATACGTTTTCATACAAACATTCCGAACATTTTCAAAAACATCTGCTAATAACAACACATCTGTCTTCAAATATATGTCTGAAAATTCTCCTAAAGTTCGAATGTGGAACTGTGCCCATACACGTTGTGCATGTAAATATTCCTGATCACTGATATGACTTGTGTTTAAGAAACTGTAAAATGCATCTTTCGGTGGTAAAGAACACTCTTCAAGACGTTCCACACAGTTAATATATTCATAAGGGAATATACCCTTTTGATGAATCAAATTAAAATCATCTTCTTTAGGAAAGACACGTTGAATTTCATGAAACTGATCTGATTTTAAATTACTAGCCAGCTTATCAAGACTACTCGACATAAAGCGGAATGAATCTAAAAATCGCAGTTTAATGGTTTTTTTATTGCTAGTTTTGATGTATTTTGTGAACGATATGTATTGTTCCTTATTATTTGCAATAACATCAATTTTCACATCTGAAGCTCCAAATTCTTTAACGATAAAGTGGTTATCGTATTTGCTACCATTGTGTAGAATGACCGGAATGAATTTACTTACTCTATAATTTAAATTACATTCTTGGTGAGCCGCACCACGATATTTTCCTGTTAAATGGTCATGATCGCGAACCCTGTCTGTATATAAACATTCACCACATATAAAACAATTAGTTTCAGTTTCAAAATTCATTTGCTCTAATGAAGTTAGTGGCTCCATTGGAATGATCGTATTTAAAATAGAGGATATACGGACGGCATCTTTCTCAAGCCTTTCCATAAAAACTTAAGGTGCATCAGGTCCTCTATAGAGCTCGAACTTATTTAAAGAGTCATCATAACTACATTTAATATAATATGCAAAGCTAAAAGGTTCATGAATGTGAGTAGTGTTGGTGAAAGGTTGGGCTGGATTCGATGAACATGTATTAAATGGTTTTAGCAAAGCCTCGAAGTCAGCATATATAACAAATGGTACTCGAAGCTGTTTCTCATAATCCTTAAATTTTAGAATGTTATTTTTAGGAGTCGGTAATACCATACGAACATGATTACACCCCCATTTTTGATGTTGAGTTAGTTGATCCTCTTTTGTAAAATAGAGCAAACAGCCTTCACACAACCACTTCTTACCTTCGTATTTTGATAGTTGACTACCAACAAGTCTACTTAAATGTTTTATCCAACAATAGTGGGCATTTTCACCTTCGGTTATGTAAAGTAAATTTACATGAGCATCCTTTTTTTCCTGAGTATAATATAGAGGACCAACTATACTCTTATTTTCAATTCCATAAACATTAATACTTACATTGTTCAGCTCTTCAAAACGTTGAATGTCTTTTATTGCCATAGGAAATTCCATTTCTTCTAAATCTAACACTGAAGAATAGTGAGGATATGATGATGTTCTCATCGTGTCCCTCACTGCTGGATGGAGAGATGAGGTTACAGCCCATGCAAAGCATGCGTCATCATTATTCATAACGTTTACACAAGCGTGCTTACGTTTGATCCATCCTGGCAAATCAACGTATGATGATGCTCGAAGGGGGTTGTATTTATTCATGTTGGTTTCTAAATAAATTACTTCAACCAATGCCCAGCCCGACTCCCTTTCCTGGACCTCTTCACTCTTCACGATGATAGCACTTGAAATATTTTGATATATATCACTAATATTAGTTGATTCACTAACAATTACGTTTTTTGTATTAAAAGATTTGATATCCGTAATTTCACCTTCGCTCCCAGTTTTTACACAGAGGCCAAAAAGTTCAAAATTCATTTTAAATGTTTTATGCTCTAATAAAACATTACCTACCAAACCAAACACAGTAGGTTGAACATTTTTTAAAAATGATTCAATACTTTGAGTTTTTTTTACTATAAAGTCTATAACTAGCAATTCGACTTTTAAATGCACTACCAATTTGTTGAATATTTCCAGAATTTCTTTCATGGCAAGCGTTATTTTTATGTTGAATACTGCGTAAATGTCCATGAATGATTGAAGAAGGTATATCAATATTACATACATCACAATGTGTTATCGAAGGTTCACCATTCTTCTTTCTTTTTGTTGCACAACTATTTTCGCAATCTTGAGAACGTTTACGCTTTTGAGTATCACATTCGTTTAAAGGTTCCGTGCTAGTTGATGGTTTTACAGATTTTAATTCCTGTTGTTCTCCATGCACTTCAACCATATGGGATTGATATCGCTTTACAGCAGAAAAACCAAGTTCGCAAACTGAACACGAAAATGGTGCTGAACTAACATGCATTAAATTTACATGACGTGCAAGATTATCTTGTCTGTTAAATGTGGTAGCACAATGACTGCACACAAACATTTTAATGTCATGTTTAGCATTTGCGTGTCGTTGAAGGTTGTCAGGTCTTGAAAACTGTTTCTTACAGTCAGCACACTTGAACATGATGATCACTTTCAAAATTACCTATAAAAGAAAGAAATCATAAATGTTAATAAAAAATAAAACAAAGTAAAATATAAATAGTTTAATTACATTCCAGTCAATGGTTATAGCAGGGTATTTAAATCGATCATCTGTGAACTCCTAGCAAGTCTAACTTCATGTAGTTCTAACTGGGGTTACTATATACCACTGTCACTGACACCTAGCAGTGAACATTGGAACTTGATAGAGTGAGAGAAACCAGTGATTGCCAGTTAAGTGAGCTAAGTGTGACGTCATAGCCAGTCTTAAAACAAGTCTAAACTTGTAGAACATGTCACGTGATAGAAACCAGCAGCCACCAGTTAAGTGAGCTAAGTGTGACGTCATAGCCAGTCTTAAAACAGGTCTAAACTTGTAGAACATGTCACATATTGGAAACCAGCAGCCACCAGTTAAGTGAGCTAAGTGTGACGTCATAGCCAGTCTTAAAACAAGTCTAAACTTGTAGAACATGTCACATATTGGATTCCAGCGATCACCAGTTAAGTGACCTAAGTGTGACGTCATAGTCAGTCATAAAGCAAGTCTAAACTTGTAAAACATGTCACGTGACAAGGTTAAGTTAGGTAAAGTTAGGTTATGTTAGGTGAACTGGGGTTAAGTCTTTAAATATTCCCTCTGTCACTGACACCTAGCAATGAACATTCGGACTTAATAGAGCGGTACTCAAAATCTAACCTACAAATTTAGCTTTACACATCATGGTCAAGTAGTTCCAACTTTTGACTGCTAAATATACCATTTTCACTGACATGTAGTAGTGAACATTGGAAAATATCACTCTAGCTGTTTAAAAGTTATTAGAGGGGCACTTACCTTTTTATAATTGATCAACTTCTGCCACTGAATGAACAGATTGAAGGAATCTGGTAACCTACAGGTACCCAATTATCTGTAAACAAATTAATCAATCAATCAATCAATAAATACATTCCAATCAATAACTTCAACATCAATTAGTAATAAAAGACTACAATCCATTAATAATAAGTACTTACCTTGCAAAATAATTTAATGATTTTCTACCAAAACGGCTTTTTTACAACTCTAGAGCAGTAATAGAGCACTGTTCACTCAAAGCGAGTAATAAAGACTGACAGTAGGGAGATATATGACACCCCTCTTATATAAACTCTCATCGCTCGTGTCAGCAGTTTTTTGCAGATCATTGCAATTCCTTTCCCAATACAGTTGAGAGTCCAAAATACACTAGGAACACCTGTGTGGTATTCAATGACTGCTGACTTTGCATGATCATCACCCATTGTCTTAATCAACATATGGGGTTTCAAATTACTGCAGCGTCAGTCATAGCAACAGCAGTGTGCGCTCTCTGGTATGTCAGCAACATGACACCGGAAGGAACACCTGTGTAATATCCAATAACTCCTAACTTTGCATGATCATCATCCATTGTCTTAATGAACACTTGCGGTTTCAAATTACTGCAGTGTTAGTCATAGCAACAGATCTGCGCGCTCTCTGTCATGTCTGTAATATGACACAGGAAGAAACAAGACGTCTTACTGCACGTGCCATCTCCTCAGTTTTAACATCTTAAGAACATTTATTATTCTCTTTCAACTACAAATGACTCCTTAGAACACATCCATCCACCAAGTTAGATCCCTTGTATGTTCACATGTATTTCGTCACTTTCCTTTCATATCGTAATCCCATTATAGTAGTGGGGGATTAGTGAACAACGTCAATTCAACACACACAAAATGTAGTTAGGCCCTTTGACATAATTTAAATAAATTCATGGGCTAGTCCGTAGGAGCCAGGCCAAAGGGACCCGTCCGAAGGGATCAGTCCAAAGGGACAAGGACTCGTCCACAAGGACTCGTCCACAAGGACTTGTCCACAATGACCAGTCCACAGGGACCCGTCAACAATGACTTGTCAACAATGACCTGTCAACAATAACCCGTCCACAGGGAACCACTCCCCCACCCTCTTACAAAAGCTATGAGTGGGCATGCGTAAAAAACAAAAAACAAGCATGTTAAATCATAGTGGCTATCCACCGTACACATGCACTTTATGTGGAACAACGTTTAAATCCATATCGGCATTCAAACTCTCACATGTTGCAATTGGAAAGAGAGATTCTCTAAAAAATTACAATTTCACCCCCCTAGTAGGGGTAGGTTTTATTTTGGGGTGGAAATATGTTGTCCATTGGAAAGGGAGTGTCAGCCCGAGTTCAAAAACACCTCATTTTTTAAAATCCAACCATGGGTTCGAGAGATATCACACCGCCGCCATCTTGGAGGAAGGGAGGATGAGGAGGCTGCGGAACTATCCAAAACACACTACTCTTTTACAAATTAGGGGGCTTATTCTATCATAAATAAGTCGTTCCAGGAGCTTAAAACAAACGCTCCTCAAGGTGATTGGTCTGTAGCGTTCAACAGAATTCGGAGGTTTATCAGGTTTTACGATAGCTAGAATCTTAGTTCGTTTGAACTCTCAAGGAAGTTTAGTTGTTTGAAGGTTGTTTGAAAAGAACTGCACTAACAAATTCCTCACATTCTTTCCTAAGTGCTTCAGAAATTCTGTGTGTATACCGTAAAAAACCGGGGCTTTTCAATTTTTCAATACTTTTAGGGCAAGCAGTAGCTCTTGTTCAGTAAAAGGATCAGAAAAATGAGGGTACTGATACTCAATAATGGTCTTCCACAGGGATCTGTTCTTCTTCATTATTGTATAATCGGTATATAGCAGACATAGCTACTACCAGCTCTCGTCAGTTTGCTTATGCTGATGATCAAGCAATAGTTACTCAACATGCGGATGCTAATGTGATAGAGAGAACTTTAAATGTGGACCTGGATGTCCTATGCAAATACTACGAAAAGTGGTGCTGGAAGCCCAGCTCTAATAAAACGGAAACCTGCTTCTTCCATTTAAACAATCGGCAAGCGAACTCTACCCTGAAAGTGTCTCTTAATGGAGGCCCTCTCCCTCATAATGCCAACCCCAAATATCTTGGAGTTACTCTAGACCGAACGTTATCGTACAGGAAGCATCTCACCAACCTAGCTGCCAAATTAAGGACACGTAACTATATCAACCACAAACTTGCTGGCTCTACATGGGAAGCGTTTGCAACTACATTGCGTACTTCGGCGATGGCACTGGTACTTTCAACAGCTGAGTACCGTTCCTCAGTTTGGGTCATGTTAAAAAGGTGGACACAGTCCTGAATGAGACAATGCGTATTATTAGTGGCACAATAAAATCCACCCCTCTTTTCTGTTTGCCTGTGCTTCGTCACATAGAAACGCCTAGAATTAGAAGATTGAACAACTTGGTCAGGGAATACAACAAGATATTGGCCAATCCTGAACTCCCCATTCATGAAGTTGCTAGGACCAGATATAGACGTCTCAAGTCAAGATCTCCACCTATTCAAAGAGCACAGGAACTGGTTACGAAGGTTTATGATCCAAAAGCTGATTGGCAAAAAGCGTGGAACATCATAGCTCCATTGCAATGGCAGGCATTGTTCAACATTCAAAATCTGCCAGCTGGATTTGATTTGCCCCGCAAGACATGGGTAACTCTCAACAGAGTCCGCACTAACCACGGGAGATGCGGATCAATGATGTTTAAATGGGGCATGCGATCTTCCCCAACCTGTGATTGTGGTGCAGTTAGACAGACTATGAACCATATTGTCACTGAGTGTATTAGTAGGGCATTCACTGGATCAACACAGGACTTTGTAATAGCCTCTACTGAAGCCATAAGACGGCTAGAAAATTTAGACATTAATCTTTGAACACTCTTTCCCTTGCGTGATTGTAATAGTTGTAATGTGTTATCTATTGTATGAATGTATATTGTTTATGTTGTTTGTTTTGTGTTGTACCATACGCTAATAATAATAATTAGTTTATTTTTGTTAGTAGAATTGCTCTTTACTTATTCTGAAAGGGAGTAGCAGCCTTTCAGAATAAATCAATTCTTTACTAGTCTTATAGACGGTTAAGATATTGATAATATAAGCCAACTAATGGCTACACTGCGTCCTGCTGCACGGCTTAATCAACGGGAAACTACAGCCGTATGCTATTCCCGAGGATATGCACCTCTCTATGCATAATTACACGTGATGATGGCCTCCTCCCTTGTAAAATTTCAATCCGGAGGTAAACTAGTCCCCCGTTCGGATATCCGGGTGGGGTCTACTCGAGAGGGGGTTAACATCACAGAAGTGACAAAGAGGAAATCTGACATTCTACGGATCGGAGCGTGGAATGTTAGAAGTCTGCTAGGAAGTGGAAGGTTAGAAAACTTAGAAAGGGAAATGGATAGGTTGAGGTTGGATTTGGTTGGGATTAGTGAAATGCGCTGACAGGAAGAACAGGACTTTTGGTCAGGAGACTATAGGGTCATTAGCACTAAATCAAACAATGGATGGGCAGGGGTTGGCCTCATATTGAGTAGGAAACTTGGACAGCGGGTGGAATATTATGAGCAATATAGTGAACGGATTATTGTAGCAAAAAATCAATACTAAACCTACCTGCACCACAGTGGTACACGTCTATATGCCTACCAGTCAAGCTGATGATGAGGATGTTGAAAAGGTCTACGAAGAAATAGACGAAATTCTGAGGTATATCAAGGGTGATGAAAATGTTATAGTAATGGGAGATCGGAATGCTGTGGTAGGAAAAGGGAGAGAAGGGATGATAGTAGGAGATTTCGGATTAGGTGAAAGGAATGATCGAGGAAGCAGGCTGGTAGAATTCTGCACCGAGCATGAATTGGTCATAGCTAACACATTATTCAATAACCACAATAGAAGAATATACACATGGATGAGACCAGGAGATACAGGGCGTTACCAAATCGACTTCATTATGGTCAAGCAGAGGTTTCGAAACCAGATTTTGGATTGTAAAACATATCCTGGTGCTGACATAAACTCTGACCACAATCTGGTTGTAATGAATTGCAGATTAAAGTTGAAGAAACTGAAGAAAAGTCAAAAGCCAAAAAGGTGGGCAATAGACAGACTGAAAGAGAAGGATGTAAACGAAAGATTCAAGAAAAGTATAAAGGAAGGACTAATGAAAAACCCTAAACAAACTTCAATTGCAGACGAATGGGCACTTTTGAAGAATGAAATAACAAAATCCGCAGAAGAAAACATTGGTAGGAAAGAAAGAATAGGGAGAAAACCGTGGATCACTCAGGATATACTAGAATTGATGGATGAAAGGCGGAAACACAAGAATGTAAGAGATGAAAAGGGGAAAGCAAAATACAGACGTCTGAGAAATGAGGTTAACAAGAAGTGCAAGGAAGCGAAAGAAGAATGGTTGAAAGAGAAATGTGCGAGTATAGAAAATTGTCTGAAATTAGGAAAAGTAGACACAGCTTATCGAAGGATTAAGAATACTTTTGGGGAAAAGAAGGCTAAGTGCTGTAATATTAAGGACACAAATGGAAAGCCTCTAACAGATAGGGAAGAAAAGGTTGAGAGATGGAAAGATTACATCGAGAGTTTGTATAAGGGAATTGGAGATTGAGAATCATGTAATGGAAAGGGAGGAGGAAATTGATGAGGATGCGAAAGGAGATTTAATATTGAGATCAGAATTTGATAGAGCTTAGGAAGACTTAAGCAGGAACAAAGCACCAGGCATAGATGATATACCGATTGAGTTGCTACGCTGCATAGGAGATGAAGGTCTGATCAGGTTATTTCACTTGGTGTGTAGGATTTATGAGACAGGTGAGGTTCCCCCCTGATTTCAAGAAGCTGCGTGGCTCAGGGGTAACGTTCTCGCTTGCTGAGTCCAAGGTTGCAGGTTCGAAACCTGGCGCAGTCAGCTGGCATTTGAGGGTGCGCAAATGCGAGAGAGCCGTGTCAGTAGATTTACTGGCACGTTAAAGATCCCCTTCGAGGCAAAATTCCGGCACCCCGGCGTCTCTAAAAGCCAGTGTAGTTAAAAGGGACGTAAAACCAATAACATTAACGATTTCAAGAAGAATGTAATCATCCCTATACCAAAGAAAGTGGGAGCTGACAGATGTGAAGATTACCGTACAATCAGCTTGATTACTCATGTTTCAAAGATCCTGTCTAGAATAATTTACAAGAGAATTGAAAGCCAGATAGAAACGGAGTTGGGTGAAGACCAGTTTGGTTTCAGGAGAAATGTAGGAACAAGGGAAGCTGTACTAAGTCTTAGGCTGATTTTGGAAGGTAGAATAAGGAAAGATAAGAGAACGTTCATGGCTTTTGTAGACTTAGAAAAGGCTTTTGATAACGTTGATTGGATTAAATTGTTTGACATTTTGAAATCGATTGGAATAAAGTACAGGGATAGGAGAGTGATATACAATCTGTACAGAAACCAGACAGCAGTCATTCAAGTAGAAGGACATGAGAGAGAAGCTGGTATTCACAAAGGTGTAAGGCAAGGCTGCAACTTATCACCCATACTTTTCAATCTTTACATTGAACAACCAATGAAGGAAATTAGAGAAAAATTTAAAGTGCGAGTGAAGATTCAAGGAGAAATAATTTCAACTCTGAGATTTGCTGATGACATCGTCATCTTGGCCGACAAGCCTGAGGATTTGAATGAGTTTTTGAATGGTATGGACTCCGTCTTGAGGAAAGAATTCATGATGAAAATTAATAATTGTAAAACAAAAATACTGGAATGCACCCGAAATAAATCAGAAACCTCTATGGAGATCAAATTGGCAGGTGAAAATCTGGAGGAAGTAGGAGACTTCTGTTACTTAGGAAGCAGAATAACCAGTGATGGACGAAGCAAAGAGGATATAAAAAGTAGGTTGGTTCAGGCAAAGAAAGCATTTCTACAAAAAGGGATTCTGCTGACATCGAATATAGATTTAGGTATTAGGAAGTCATTTTTGAAAGCCTTTGTCTGGTGCGTGGCGCTCTATGGAAGTGACTATTGGTGCAGCAGAAATGAGGAGAATTGAAGCATTTGAAATATGGTGTTACAGGAGAATTATGAAGATCAGATGGGTAGATAGGGTTACAAACAAAGAGGTATTAAGACGAGTGGGAGAGGAGAGATGTTTCTGGCGACTGTTAATGAAGAGAAGAGATAGGTTGGTAGGACACATACTAAGACACCCAGGAATAGCAAGCTTAGTTATGGAAGGAAGGGTCGAGGACAAAAACTGTAGGGGTAGACCAAGGTTAGAATATGTTAAACAGATTGCCTCGGATGTAGGGTGTCGGAGCTATGTAGAGATGAAACGATTAGCTCAGGACAGGGAGGCATGGAGTGCTGCATCAAACCAGTCAAAAGACTGAAGACTCAAACAGCAACAACATTAAATGAAATTAGTATTCTGGGAATATCTCAAATATTGTTGGTTTTAGGGCCTTAAAATATGGTTATCGGGGACCCTCTGGGGCCCCCGATATTTGTCTCTCACATTGAGGGGATGAAAATGAGGTTTGTTTCGTCCTTCTACGCCTATTTCAGCATGTATTTTATGAGAGGTACGGAGAAGAGTTACATCAAAGATTAGTCTCGTGCCTCTGAATGATATCTGTACCAAATGTTTGGTTGATTCACCCAGCCGTTCTCGAGTTATAAGGGAATAAACTTGTCCACAGACAAACAAACAGACAGACAGACAAAAAAAAACATTTTCGCGCGTATCCAACATAAAACAGTCTGAAACTCACAAATAACTCAAATTTCCGAAGAAATTCAGAAAAAACAGGCAAAATTTCATTTTAATATATAGAGAGACTGCACCTCTCGGTGTTGACCTTGTTTTATAGCACAAACTTAGGTTTTACTAGCTAACCATTGGAGATACACGAAAAGTGATCAGGACCTTTCGGATAGAAAATTAAATGATAAAGCTCGTGCATGCCTTTAAAAGTTTGCTGTTTCTTAGCATTCTCTTCTTATTTGAAATGGAAATATGAAATTTTGAAACTAAAGGGTGTAGTGACGTCACAAATATGGGTTTTACTCGCTATCCGTTGGAGATACACGAAATGTGATAAGGACCATTCGGATAGGAAATTAATTTTTAAAATTCGTGCGTGCCATCAATAGTTTGATATTTCTTAGCGTTCTCTTTTTATTTGAAATGGAAATATGAAATTTTGAAACCAAAAGGTGTATTGACATCACTAAAATGGTCGCCATTTTTAATAGTGCAAAATATCGAAATCAAAGGTAGCTTATGTATAACTTGGTAAATCAGCTACATCGATGCAAAATTTCATTTCAATCGGACCAGTGGTTCTAGCGTGTTTGAGTAACAGACAGGACGACAGACAGACAGACAAACACCATCTCATTTGTATATATTAGTATGAAGATTGTTAAAACATTTTGAAGAAGACTACCATACATGCTTATGATACGTGCAGTACTTCATATCGATTCTCTTGTGAAGTGTCATTCTAACTCAGTATGGCCGGTTAGTGAGTTCGGTATTGTTGTATAAAGGGGAAGAATAGGGAGGTCATCTGCTTTTTTGAATCACTGTGAGTCCTTGTAACTCCATAAACCTACCAGAACATCGTGTAAAATTATCATCATTCTCATTAGTGGTCTCTGAAATTGTGGCATTTGATGTAATCGCCTAATTCAACGGGAGGGATGGATGTCAGTTTAACCAACATAAGTATTGTGGCGTGCTCAGTCAGATCCACCAGCGCCTTGCCTTTGTCCGGTCTTGTTACTTTGACTGACTTCTAAGTTATGCGACAGCCATCTGGTTCCTCCTTAAGAATAAATGGCTTTATATCTTTCAAGAGTGGAACTCTAATCTCTTTGGCTCATTGTCTTCTTGAGAGTTCTGGATTGACCGGGACTGTGGGTACGTTGTGTTTTGTTTGAGATGTTATGTTGGAAGTGACTAGGAATGTCCGCAGAAGATAAGGGACCTAAAGGTTTAGTTGTACACGAAAATGTCTTATTAGATAATCATTACTGGAAAATGTTGTTCCGCCAGTCTCGCAGGCGTAAGGTTTCCTGCCGCTATGAAAGAACATAGGTACATTCTAAGATCCATTTTGGATGAACAATTTACCGCATACACTACATAACATAGCTTATTAGTCAGTTTGAATTAACAGGTATGTTTTTGAATGGCATTTTCGAAAAGATTTCGACCCGCAGGTACTGCAAAAATGGGCCTATCGGCTACAATGCGTCGGGACATGTTTCTTGATGTCACGTTGGATTGGCGTGTTGCTCTTCAAGTTACCACGGTGAACGAATGAGGCTCCGCATTTATTGTTTGCTCAGTTGTATTACGCGCTGTGGAAGATTGCTTTGTTAGACAGTTTCAAATAAATTCGAAGCCATGAAAGAAAAAGGAGTGGATAACGCACACGTTAATTTTATCCAATCACACTAGAGAAAGATTTCATCACTTAAAAACTAGCAAATAAGATGACATGAAGGAGAAATATAAAAGGTGTAGAATTAAATTATACAAATTGCTTAATAAACAATTATTTCCAATAAACCAAGAAAAGTATTGGGCATTGCCAATAATATAACACACAGAATTAATTATAATAAAGAAAAGAAAAAGTTAGATCTGATGATGACTTGAGCTAATAAATTATGTTCCGGTTTAGGTTGAAGGCAAACCCGCATGGTCATTTGGTGTATTCCTTGGAATACACGTTCAGTTAGAGTTAGCTCTTGCTGCTCTCTGCTTTTTTCAATTAGCCTCATTGATTTAATATTCCTCCCTGCAGAGACAATCGGCGACCCTCTGTGCTCTATTTGCTCCGTACACGCGCTTATGTTGTTTTAATTCTGTGTAGATGTGTACCTTTTATGGATTCTACCTAGCGGCATCTTGCGGCTACCCGCTGAAGTACTTCAAACTCCTCTAGTCAAGAGGATATACACACCAATCCACCAAGCATCGTCTGCGTCGTCAGCTAACATCTCCTTGAAGACACTGCTCAATGAAGAATAACAATTTTTGTACAGAGTTTTTTATTGTTTTTATGTTTCCCTTTCTGTCATATTCTCTTTTGTTCCCTTCCCCTTCCTTTTGGCCCCCCTGCTACCTGGTGCGCTCGGCCGTTCCCTCTCACTTCTTATCGAGTCGTCAACTTGTGAGTTCGGCTCCTCAACCGAGGTACAATTTTAAATCGCCACAATGTTGTGGTATTGGATGTAAGCTAACGGCTACCAGAAGCCATCAACCTTCAGCGGCTATAAAAAGCTAAGTACAAATCTTCAATGATTTTAAACACATTTTAATGGTTTTAATCTAAGATGAATGCTTTTATTCGAAATTTATAGACAGTGTGGGGAATTACGCACTATTGTGCAATAAGTGTCTTCGTGGGATTTACATTGTCATGTTTTAGCTAACCAAGCTTGCTTGAAAACATGAAATTTAGTACTTTTTGTTCGAAATAAAGGGGATAACTTCCTCACACCGTGGGATTTCTGCTTATACTCATAGCTGTCTATAAACTTAGCTTTCTCCTCCGTGGGATTCTTACCGCTCCACTTAACTGTCTACAGTTCGGGACTTTTCCATTTAAATAAATTTCAAACCGCAAAGAACTATGCTCAATACTGTCAAATTGCTGGAACATCAAGTTAAATAGAACCAAGAACTGCAACCCACAATCTTTCCAACGCAATAAACTTATTCAAGTTCAAATTAAACTAAGTTTTCTCCATGAACTGAAATAACTTTTCGCTTGTTCCATGAACTTTCTGTGCTGCAATAGTGAAATTTTCCAATCTATCAACAGCCTTTAGTGCAAAACAGTGTCCGTTTAACTATCTACCGCGCCGCGTTTGACTGAGAGCAATAAAACTGGCCAGAATTTTGAATTCCTATCTCCTTTTCTCGAAATACCTTTTAATAACTAAATTAATTTAAAATTTAAATTTTAGTCCAAACTCTACGAGGCTTCGCTTAGAATTAAGCGCCCTTCCAACTTTGCTCCATTTCCCATTTATTCACTCTGCTCAATATATGTGGCTATAGCCCACATTTTAATGTGTATTGTTTTCCCTTCGAAAACTAGGGAGTTCTACTTTTTTGCAATTATAAAAGAGTTATCTAATTGTTTAATCCAGGCTTCACAAAAGGTGACCTGCCCTATTAGAGTTTAAAATCTCTTAAATTCAGCTTAAATAGAAGTGGTTGTAGGAACCACTTATTCATCCCTTCTCTTTTCTTGTCCTGCTGAGTTCAGGAATTCCTAAATTTTGCCTTTACTAAGGCCTTAGTTTTGAAAAAAAAAATGATATACCACCTAAGTTAATTCATTTATAGAAATATTAAATAATTTTATAATTACTTTATTATTATCCTTCTAAGCTTGAAGCTTTCTCATTGTAACTACTTTTCAAACCCCTGTATGGGTTTAGAGCTTGTTACAGTTTTAAAACCTTGAAATTGTCCTTCGTAATCCTTTATAATTAACCTAAAGAGTTCGTAACTTTTTAATTATACGCTTGTCAAATAACTTGTGTAAGTGTTTTGTACAAATAGGGGTCTCAGACTTCCAAGTTGTTAAAACCACAATCTATTACCTTAGCTTAAAATAGCTAAATTGTTCTTAACTCAAAATAAGATTCTAATAATTTTTAAATAATTCTTTATTGTTTTCCACTTTATCTCTCTTGCTAGAATCACAGTTAGGCAGGACCTTCTCTTCCCTGACTCTTCTCCAAAATTATTGCTTATTTCAAAATAGATAAGGCAATCGCTATATCAAGAAACCTTTACCACTTCTTGCGTTTAAAACAAAGCTTCAAATAACAACATTTGCAAAGTCTCTCTTTGCTGTTACAGCTAATTCTAGTAAACCATTGAGGCAAATACAGCTCGCTCCACCAGATTCCTATTTGTAGAGACTTGTTCTCTAAACTTGTGTTTTACTCTTCAAAATTTCAGTTTTGTTTAAGGGGATACGTAACGTTTAAAAAGGTCAAAAGTATCATATTTGATATTTTTATATGTTATGAAGCTCTGAAGTCTGCTCTTTAAAGTGATGTCTAAAACATTATAGTTTAACCATTGAAAGTTGCCTTAAATTTAATTTAAACTTGCGCTAATCATGAGAAAATGGCTGCGAATTACATTACCATAACTCCGCGATTATGAAATCTAGGATTTAGGGACGTTTTGCAATCAAGAGGACTCTCTTTATCTTTTAATTCTGTGGTGGCTAGACTGCACTATTTTTGATTGTCTTTTGTTTATTCCTTGTGTATTCCATGACATGAATTTCCATGGTTACTACTTAGAGTTGTTTATTTTTGATGCGATTTGAGCTAATTAGCTGTGAATATACAGTAACTCAAGTTCAAAATGCCTAGAAATAACCGTGTTTTTTAAGAAAAGTAGGAATATTGGTATTCATTTTCCGAGGTGTCAAGATTTGATTCGGCTTAACCTTTGCTGGGGATGAAGTGTGCCTCCATTCCATTGATTGCCACTTACTTTCAGGGGTGTCGTATGAAACCCAAGTTTCATCTCCTGTGACTATCTGTGTCAGAAATTCTTCGCCGCCTTCATTGTAACGGGTCAAAAACTGAAGTGCACTACCAATCCGTTTTGTTTTGTGTTGCTCCGTAAGAATCTTTGATATCCAACGTCGGCAAAGTTTACGAAAGTTCGGTGTTTCGGTAACAATTTCATGAATTAGTGATCGTGAGTTTTGGGGAAATTCCATAGAGTGAGCACTAATTGTAAACCTGCGGTTTTCCCGGATCTTGTCATCAATCGCGTGAACCAGTTCTTCTGTAACAAAAGATGGACGCCCACTTCGTTCTTCATCGTGCACTTCAGTACGTACTTCATTGAACTGTCGGACCCATCTTCTCACCATTGAATCACTCATCGCATTTTGTCCATACGGATTGCAAATTTGCCAATAAATTTCAATTGGTTTCACTTTCTTAGCATTCAGAAAACGAATCACAGATCTGATTTCACAAGCGGCGGGATTTTCAATCAACACCGACATTGTACGAGTAAACATGCACAACAACGCGTACGTGGCTGACAGCGCTCTCCAAATGGCGCACGTTTCTTCTCCTTGATACAGAGCGTCTACCGCGCATATGCGGAACTGCGCTGCAGCGGAACGTGCAACTAGTTGAAGACACAGGCGGTACACTTCTATGAATAAGGTATACAAAAACTCGTGCCACGCTACGACAATTGCCTGCAACATTTCGGCAGTTATGTGAAAACGTAGTTTAAGTGTTGTAGAATTTTGTGCAATAAATAATTTTTCTGTATCTGTACACAATTTAATGTTATTACCAAACGGAACTTACTTTCTGGACTACTTCGTAGTTCTTGATGACACACTGGACTGGCGTGTTGCTCTTCAAGTTACCACGGTGAACGAATGAGGATCCGCATTTATTGTTTGCATAGACGTTTTCCGCCCTGTGGAAGATTCCTTCGTTAGACAGTTTCAAATAAAGTCTAAGCTACGAAAGAAAAAGTAGGGGATAACGCACTTGTTTATTATGTCCATTCACACCAGAGTAAGATTTCAAGAGGAAAACGTAGCAAATAAGATGACATGAAGGATACATATAAAAAGTGTAGAAATATATTATACAAATTGCTCAATTATCAACTATTTCCAATAATCCAAGAAAAGTTGTCAATATGACACACAGATTTAATTATAAAGAAGAATAGCAAAAGTTACATCTGAGAATCATGTTTATGATGATGACTTGAGCAAATATATTATGTTCCGGTGTCGGTTGAAGGAAACCCGTATGGACATTCAACCCCAGTTCAACCTGGTCAGAGAGAACCGTGCTGCGTTATTATAAAAAGCTGCGGACTCTGGTCAGGGAGGTCAGTGAGGCACTTCAGAGAAGGAAGTGTTACAGTGACAGAGGTGGATTGTCTGCCGAACGAGATGTTGGACAACATTGGTGGTAGAACGCTCTTTGATCAATGGACAAGGAACATGGGAACACCTTAGCGACGCTGAGAAAACAGGCGATAACCAATATTTAAGTTTCCTTTCAGGATTGAATTACAATCTATTCAATCCTTGTACCCATTATGGGAGATTCGTTTACCCACTTATTGAAAAAAAAAACTGGGAGTTAAGCTACCAATCTCTTTCATTGGGGAGCATTCCCTGAATCCCGAATCTCCCTTCACTCTAATTTCTTTTTGTAGTAGGGATTTACTATAATCCCTATCAGAAACAATCAGTTAGGACACGATCACGATCCCGGTACGTAATCTTGGAGAATGACTGGCCGGCGTATGGCTTAAGTCCATGTTATCAGGTGAGGACACAACAATTAATGGAGGTGCAATGATTGGTGGGGAGCAATAATATCCTACGATTATGATATAACAATATAACTGAAGTGTCTGGAATTATTGCGTGAATCCCAGATTATAATGCTCCACCAATCAATACAAATTATATTGTAAGTAGTACATGTTTCGATCCATCAATGGGATTTTCTTCAGCAAATTGGAATCAAACTTAATGATACTTGCCTAATAAAACTGTTTGCAAATGAAACTTATATAAATATATACAGGTTGATGTGAAGAAACTGGAAAACAATGAATAAGAACGATGAAAATATAAACTAAATCATTTAAAACAATATATATCAAAAACCTAAAGTTTAAATAGTATTGTGAAGAGACCAGGAATGGCCGCATCTGATAAGGACTGAATGGTTTAGTAGATCATGATAGGGCTTTCTCCAGTGTGCACACGAAAGTGTCTTATTAAATAATCCTTAGTGGAAAATCTTGTTCCGCATGTCTCGCAGGAATACGGTTTCCTGCTGCTATGAACGAACATGGGCAAATTCAAAGTTCCCTTTTGGGGGAACGTCTTGCCACATACAGTACATAAATGTGTTTATTAGTTAGTATGAATTAACAGGTGTGTGTTAAAAGACTTCGCCCCGCAGATACAGCAAATATGGGTCCCTCGGCTACTATGTGTCGGGACGTGTTTCTTGACGTCACATTGGACTGGCGTGTTGCTCTTCAAGTTACCACGGTGAACGAATGAGGCTCCGCATTTATTAATTTCTCAGTTGTATTACGCGCTGTGGAAGATTGCTTTGTTAGACAGTTTCAAATAAATTCGATGCTACGAAAGAAAATGGAGTGGATAACGCGCTCGCTAATTTTGTCCATTCACACCAGAGAAAGGTTTCATCAGCAAAATGTAGCAAATAAGATGACATTTAAATAAATTTCAAACCGCAAAGAACTATGCTCAATACTGTCAAATTGCTGGAACTTCAAGTTAAATAGAACAAATATCTGCCACCCACAAATTTCCAACGCAATAAACTTATCCAAGTTCACATTAAACTAAGTGTTCTCCATAAACTGCAATACATTTCGCTTGTTCCGTGAACTTTCTGTGCTGCAAAAGTGAAATTTTCCAATCAACCGAGTTTAGCGCAAAACAGTGTCCGTTTAACTATATACTGCGCCGCATGAGACTGAGAGCAATAAAACTTTTCCCCAAATACCTTTTACAACCAAATTTAATTTAATTTTAAGTCAAAACTCTACGAGGCTTCGCTTAGAACTAAGCGCCATTCCAACTTTGCTCCATTTCCCATTTATTCACTCTGCTCAATATATGTGGCTATAGCCCACATTTTAATATGTATTGTTTTTCCCTTCTAAAACTAGGGAGTTCTACTTTTTTGCAATTATAAAAGAGTTATCTAATTGTTTAATCCAGGCTTCACAAAAGGTGACCTGCCCTATTAGAGTTTAAAATCTCTTAAATTCAGCATAAATAGAAGTGGTTGTAGGAACCACTTATTCATCCCTTCTCTTTTCTAGCCCTGCTGAGTTCAGGAATTCCTAAATTTTGCCTTTACTAAGGTATCCAAGGGCCTTAATTTTGAAAAAAAAAAAATGATATACCACCTAATTCATTTATAGAAATATTAAATAATTTTATAATTACTTTATTATTATCCTAAGCTTGAAGCTTTCTCATTGTAACTACTTTTCAAACCCTTGTATGGGTTTAGCGCTTGTTACAGGTTTCAAACCTTGAAATAGTCCATCGTAATCCTTTATAATTAACCTAAAGAGTTCGTAACTTTTTAATTATACGCTGGTCAAATAACTTGTGCACGCGTTTTGTACAAATAGGGGTCGCAGACTTCCAAGTAGTTAAAACCACAATCTATTACCTTAGCGTAAAATAGCTAAATTATTCTTAACTCAAAATAAATTATAATAATTTTTAAATAAATTCTTTATTGTTTTCCGCTTTATCTCCCTTGCTAGAATCATGGTTAGGCAGGACCTTGACTTTCCTGACTCTTCTCCAAAATTATTGCTTATTTCAAAATAGAAAAGGCAATCTCTAAGTCAATAAAAACTTCACCACATGTTGCGTTTAAAAGAAAGCTTCAAATAACAACATTTGCAAAGTTTCTCTTAGCTGTTACAGCTAATTCTAGTAAACCATTGAGGCAAATACAGCTCGCTCCACCAGCTTCCTATTTGTAGTGACTTCTTCTCTAAACTTGTGTTTTACTCTTTAAAATTTCAGTTTTGTTTAAGTTAGGTCTGAGGATTTCCTCCGTTCTAAACTTTTAGTCGGCACCCACTGGGTAAAAGCTTAGCTTGCTTCGAGTGCAAAAATTGGTAGCCTATTCTCAAAAGATATTCACTAATAACAGTAAAAATATTGTCAAAAGCAATAGAGTTGGCTTATCTCTTCCCACACTGGGGACACTCGGAGATACAACAGCGCCCAGAATAAAAATTATCACAACAAATTCAAATTCTTCTAGCATGTTAAAATTCGTAATAAAGTCTAACTCTTTTGAGGGGAAACTACAAAAACCACTTCCTTTCCGATATCTTTGCCTTCTAGCGTACTACCTATCCCCATAATACCGGAATACTGGCTTGGGAGGGAAAGAGCACTTTATGGTTGCTTGTGGGTGACCTCAGTTCACGTTGCATTTCCCGTTTGCATAGTTCAGGTCCACAAACATTTTAGGTACTTAAAAGTCTTTGTGCCGTGGAACTTTTCGCTAAATCCTTATTTTATTGCTCATTTTGGTTTTGTGTTGGATTCTCTTCATTTCTACCTAAAATTGTTTCCACTCCTAAAAACACCTCCTTTTTTCTCTCATCATCTTCCCTTAGGTAGTGTTAATATTCAGTATAACCTACCAACATTCACGATCCTGGTACATAATCTTGGATAATCCCTAATCGGCCTATGGCTTATGTCCATGTTATCAGGTGAAGACACAACAGTATCCTAAGATTATGATATAACAATGTCACTGAAGTGACTGGAATTATTACGTAAATCCCAGATTATATTGCTCCACCAATCAATACAAATTATATTGTAAGTAGTACATGTTTCGATCCATCAATGGGATTTTCTTCAGCAAATTGGAATCAAACTTAATGAAACTTACCTAATAAAACTGTTGACAGATGAAACTAACTGAAATGAAGTGACGAAACTGGGAAACAATGAATATGAACAATGAAAATATAAAATAAATCATTTACTACAATGTTTATTAAAAACCTAATGGCTAAATATTCCTGTGAAATGTAAAGTAATAAATTCAATTTGAAATTTAATAAAATGAATATACTTATTAATAACTCGGTTAAATAAAGATTCTCAATATTTATGTATAATTAAACAAGAAGTTCCGTGACGAACTAAAGAGCCTACCTTTCTTAAAATTAAAGGTCCATGGCAATGATTAATCTATATGGATCTATCTAGAATAATGACGAAATTAATTAGGTTATATCGAAAGTTCGAATTAGTTCGAAATACTGTATACCTGGCATAATGTAGCCTAATAGAGAACTACAGTTGGTAGCCCTGGTGACTGAATACATTCTTAGTTCCATCTCTTAAGGTACAGAATACAAAATTTGGTTGAAGTCCAATGGATAGCATGGACGTTACATGCAGTTAAACATTGGATCTAACAGCGCGCGTAAAATCATGTTGGCTACAATGACATACATGTATTGGTCAGAAATAATCTGAAAAAATATGGTCTATTCTTGTGTCAATTTTGAATGAAATCCATTAGTTAGTATAGAGTAGCCTCCGTGGCTTAGGCGGCAGCACGCCGGCCTCTCACCACTGGGTCACATAAAAACTGACCCTCTACGTTGTGTTAGGTCCCCATTCAAAGGAAGACCCCTTTCATAAATTATAAAGGCTCGTTGTGCTAAAAATTCAGGTTCCTTAGCCTCAAATGGCCCAAATTCCTAAAGTCCGCAAAAAAAAAAAAAAAAATGCTGATTCGATTCAGGAATTTTTGAAAATAATGTTGCTGTTTGGAGATATAACATACCTTCTGTACTATAATATGTCACACGTGAAAATTGCGTGAAAAAATCTAGTTTACCCCTTGACCCCCCTGAATTGCATTGATGAATTATACAGTCTAAGTTGGTTCCGTGATAACCTTATAGCCATTTGCAAACTTTTACAGAAATGTAATAAATGGAGTGACATTGCTTCTTACAGAAAGAGATGGAAAGTTGGATGTCACCCCTTGAGATAATGTTGTCATGGTTACCGACTTGCATTCCTTCATTAGTTTGTTAAATTAAATTAGTTTACTGGGAATAGCTCAGAAACTGTTGGTTTTAGAGCCTTATAATGTAGTGTTTGAGGTACCTTTAGGACCCCCGAGTTTAGTTTCGGGCACCGAGGGGCTTTGTATCATCGTTGTAAGCAATAATATACTACTACTACTACAAATAATAATAATAATAATAATATATAGGGATAGGAATATAATAGACATTCCGTACCACAACCGCAGGTGTAAATCGCGTGAAATAATTCTAGATAACCCCTTGTCCCCCTTAAGGTCATTATACGTTCCATGATAACATTCTAGCCGTTTGCAAACTTTCACGCTAATGTAATTAATGGAATTGCATTGCGTCTTACAGCAAAAGGTAGACCTCTGCGATTCTGTTGCCAAGGTTACCGGCTTGCATTCGTTCATTAGTTTATTTTATGCATAACTACCTGGATTATTCTATTTGAAAGCATATTGTTAATCAAACGTGACATTTGACTGCACTTTGTCAGCTTAAAGAACTTGTACAAAATACCTTCTCTCCACACTGTGTCGTAGGCACTGCCCCACTCTTCAATCGCTTTTTTAAACTTCTCACAATATGTGTTGTCAAGGCAAACACCTGATCTTTCCAATTACGTTGAGGTCTGAAACCAGCCTGCTCGATAGGAATGCTTTTACAAATTAGGGAGCTTATTCTGTTATAAATAAGTCGTTCCAGGAGCTTAAAACAAACGCTCCTCAAGGTGATTGGTCTGTAGCGTTCAACAGAATTCGGAGGTTTATCAGGTTTTACGATAGCTAGAATCTTAGTTCGTTTGAACTCTGAAGGAAGTTGTTTGAAGGATGTTGGAAAAGAACTGCACTAACAAATTCCTTACATTCTTTCCTAAGTGCTTCAGAAATTCTGAGTGTATACCGTAAAAAACCTTGGCTTTTCCATTTTTCAATACTTTTAGGGCAAGCAGTAGCTCTTGTTCAGTAAAAGGATCAGAAAAATGAGGGTACCGATACTCAATAATGGTCTTCCACAGGGATCTGTTCTTCTTCATTATTGTATAATCGTTATATAGCAGACATAGCTACTACCAACTCTCGTCAGTTTGCTTATGCTGATGATCAAGCAATAGTTACTCAACATGCGGATGCTAATGTGATAGAGAGAACTTTAAATGCGGACCTGGATGTCCTATGCAAATACTACGAAAAGAGGTGCTGGAAGCCCAGCTCTAGTAAAACGGAAACCTGCTTCTTCCATTTAAACAATCGGCAAGCGAACTCTACCTTGAAAGTGTCTCTTAATGAAGGCCCTTTCCCTCATAATGCCAACCCCAAATATCTTGGAGTTACTCTTGACCGAACGTTATCGTAGAGGAAGCATCTCACCATCCTACCTGCCAAATTAAGGACACGTAACAATAGCAACCACAAACTTGCTGGCTCTACATGGGAAGCGTTTGCAACTACATTGCGTACTTCGGCGATGGCACTGGTACTTTCAACAGCTGAGTACCGTTCCTCAGTTTGGGTCATGTTAAAAAGATGAGACAATGCGTATTATTAGTGGCACAATAAAATCCACCCCTCTTTTCTGTTTGCCTGTGCTTCGTCACATAGAAACGCCTAGAATTAGAAGATTGAACAATTTGGTCAGGGAATACAACAAGATATTGGCCAATCCTGAACTCCCCACTCATGAAGATGCTAGGACCAGATATAGACGTCTCAAGTCAAGATCTCCACCTATTCAAAGAGCACAGGAACTGGTTACGAAGGTTTATGATCCAAAAGCTGATTGGCAAAAAGCGTGGAACATCATAGCTCCATTGCAATGGCAGGCCTTGTTCAACATTCAAAATCTGCCAGCTGGATTTGATTTTCCCCGCAAGACATGGGTAACTCTCAACAGAGTCCGCACTAACCACGGGAGATGCGGATCAATGATGTTTAAATGGGGTATGCGATCTTCCCCAACCTGTGATTGTGGTGCAGTTAGACAGACTATGAACCATATTGTCACTGAGTGTATTAGTAGGGCATTCACTGGATCAACACAGGACTTTGTAATAGCCTCTACTGAAGCCGTAAGATGGCTAGAAAATTTAGACATTAATCTTTGAACACTCTTTCCCTTGCGTGATTGTAATAGTTGTAATGTGTTACTTATTGTTTGTATGTATATTGTTTATGTTGTTTGTTTTGTGTTGTACCATACGCTAATAATAATAATTAGTTTATTAAATGAAATCAGTATTCTGGGAATATCTTAAAAACGGTTGGTTTTAGGGCCTTAAAATGTGGTTATCGGGGACCCTTAAGGTCCCCCGATATTTGTCTCTCACATTGAGGGGCTGAAAATGAGGTTTGTTTCGTCCTTCTACGCCTATTTCAGCATGTATTTTATGAGAGGTACGGAGAAGAGTTACATCAAAGATTAGTCTCGTGCCTCTGAATGATCTGTACCAAATGTTTGGTTGATACACCCAGCCGTTATCGAGTTATAAGGGAATAAACTTGTCCACAGACAAACAAACAGACAGACATACAAAAAAAATTCGCGCGTATCCAACATAAAACAGTCTAAAACTCGCAAATAACTCAAATTTCCGAAGAAATTCAGAAAAAACAGGCAAACTTTCATTTTTATATATAGAGAGATAGTCTGCACCTCTCGGTGTTGACCGTGTTTTATTGCACAAACTTAGGTTTTACTCGCTAACCGTTGGAGATACACGAAAAGTGATCAGGACCTTTCGGATAGAAAATAAAATGATAAAGCTCGTGCATGCCTTTAAAAGTTTGCTGTTTCTTAGCATTCTCTTCTTATTTGAAATGGAAATATGAAATTTTGAAACCAAAGGGTGTAGTGACGTCACAAATGTGGGTTTTACTCGCTATCCGTTGGAGATACACGAAATGTGATAAGGACCATTCGGATAGGAAATTAATTTTTAAAATTCGTGTGTGCCATCAATAGTTTGATATTTCTTAGCGTTCTCTTTTTATTTGAAATGGAAATATGAAATTTTGAAACCAAAGGGTGTATTGACATCACTAAAATGGTCGCCATTTTTAAATAGTGCAAAATATCGAAATCGAAGGTAGCTTATGTATAACTCTGGTAAATCAGCTACATCAATACAAAATTTCATTTCAATCGGACCAGTGGTTCTTGCGTGTTTGAGTAACAGACAGGACGACAGACAGACAGACAAAAACCATCTCATTTGTATATATTAGTATGAAGATTGTTAAAATATGTTGAAGAAAACTACCATACATGCTTATCATACGTGCAGTACTTCATATCGATTCTCTTGTGAAGTGTCATTCTAACTTAGTATGGCCGGTTAGTGAGTTCGGTATTGTTGCATAAAGGGGCAGAAAAGGGAGGTCATCTGCCTTTTTGAATCACTGTGAGTCCTTGTAACTCCATAAATCTGAGGGAAACCTACCAGGACATCGTGTAAAATTATCATCATTCTCATTAGTGGTCTCAGAAATTGTGGCATTTGATGCAATCGCCTAATTCAACGGGTGGGATGGATGTCAGTTTAACCAACATAAGTATTGTGGCGTGCTCAGTCAGATCCACCAGCGCCTTGCCTTTGTCCACTCACGTTACTTTGACTGACTCCTAAGTTATACGACAGCCATCTGGTTCCTTCTTAAGAATAAATGGCTTTATTCCTTCCAAGAGTGCAGAAGTCTGGAACTCTAATCTCTTTGGCTCATTGTTTTCTTGAGAGTTCTGGATTGACCGGGACTGCGGGTACGTTGTGTTTTGTTAGAGATGTTATGTTGGAAGTGACTAGGAATGTCCACAGATGATAAGGGACCGAAAGGTTTTGTAGTACGCGAAAATGCCTTATTAAATAATCATTACTGGAAAATGTTGTTCCGCAAGTCTCGCAGGCGTAAGGTTTTCCGTCGCTATGAAAGAAGATAGGTATATTCTAAGTTCCATTTTGGATGCACGACTTACCGCATACACTACATAACATAGCTTATTAGTCAGTTTGAATTAACAGGTATGTTTTTGAATGGCATTTTCGAAAAGATTTCGACTCGCAGGTACTGCAAAAATGGGCCTTTCGGCTACAATGCGTCGGGACATGTTTCTTGATGTCACGTTGGACTGGCGTGTTGCTCTTCTAGTTACCACAGTGAACGAATGAGGCTCCGCATTTATTGTTTGCTCAGTTGTATTACGCGCTGTGGAAGATTGCTTTGTTAGACAGTTTCAAATAAATTCGAAGCCATGAAAGAAAAAGGAGTGGATAACGCACACGTTAATTTTGTCCAATCACACCAGGGAAAGATTTCATCAGGAAAAACTAGCAAATAAGATGACATGAAGGAGAAATATAAAAGGCGTAGAATTTAATTATACAAATTGATTAATAAATAATTATTTCCAATAAACCAAGAAAAGTATTGGGCATTGCCAATACTATAACACACAGAATTTATTATAATAAAGAAAAGAAAAAGTTAGATCTGATGATGGCTTGAGCTAATATATTATGTTCCGGTTTAGGTTGAAGGCAAACCCGTATGGACATTTGTTGTATTCCTTGGAATACACGTTCAGTTAGAGTTAGCTCTTGCTGCTCTCTGCTTTTTTCAATTAGCATCATTGATTTAATTTTCCTCCTTGCAAACACCATCGGCGATCTTCTGTGTTCTATTTGCTCCGTACACGCGCTTATGTTGTTTTTAATTCTGTTGTAGATGTTGGTGTATTCTTTGAATACACGGCACCTGAGATATAATTTTTATTGCTCTTTGCATGTTCATTTCTTCCTTCCTCTTTGCCAAACACCAACAGTGATCATCTGTTTTCTCCTTGTTGGGCATATCTCTTATGTCTTCATAAGTATGTTTCAGATATATAACCTCTGTGACCCACCTAGCGTCACCTCGCAGCGAATCTCTGAAGCTCCTCAATTCTTCCTGGTGCTAGAGGACTTACTTATCCATTTGGCTACCAGATCCTGTTACCATCGTCAGCTATTTTCTCTTGGAGCAAGAGGACTACGTCCACTTCTTTACTCACCATGCTTCGCTAGTATCAACTGTTATCAACTCTTAGAAGACCAGCTCAGCAAGAGAAGATAAATTTTTTGTATTTAAGTTGGTAATGCTTATATGTTCTCCTTTTGTCTCCTACCCCCCACTCTTTCCTCCCTTCTTGGTCCCTTCGTGCTCCGTTGAGCTGCTCTCACTTCTTAGTCTGCAGTTGACTCGTTAAGTCAAAGCTCCGCTCGAGCTTGCCTCCTCAAACCAAGAGGCTCACACTCTTCTACGCCATGTTGGCATAATAGTAGGAAACCTCAACTTCAACATGAAATCAAGATAAGTACAATTTTAAAAGTTTTAACCTCATCTTCATGGTTTTAACTTCCTCGTGCTTTTAATTATAATTTATAGACAGTGTGAAATCATTTATTTTGGGGCAATACTCATTCCTCGTGGGATTTGCCATGTTGAGCTTTTGCTTGTATAACCCAACTTTACTAAAAAAGAGCTTTTCTTAAGCTATTTAAACGAGAAACCCTCTCGCTACGTGGGATATTATCTAATACCCGCTGTCTATAATTATAAAGCTAATTCCTCCGTTGGATTTTCTCAACCACATTTTCTGCTAAGGTCGTTCTGGAACCTTCGAGATCTTATTCTCTATCTGCGAGTATTGCCGTTAAGTATTGTTCACGCACTTGTGAAAATGCTAGTTAAAATGAGGAATCTTCCTTACAAATTTTTGCAATAGCTAACTTTCCTCCACCGCTGGAACCTCTGGAACATTCTATGGCGCATTTAATTGCAAATCACAACTTTTTCAAGAAATAGACTCTCACCTATAGTGCAATCAATTATTTCCCTAATTGCAATAACTTTTTTTCTCATAAACTTCAGTGTTTCTATAGTGAACTTTGCATCCATCTTCATAAACTATAGTGATAAACAGTGCTTGCTCCGCGTTTCTACCGCGTCGCGATCGTCCGGTTATATTAAATACGGCCATGAACATTGATCCTATATCCCAATGATCTTTCCTCAACCTTCTACTAACAACCATTATTAATAAAATTGAAACTTTTCTATAAGGTGTCACCCACGAGGTGCCCTTCCAACTTTGTTAGTTTAACATTAATTAAATTCTGCATAATTGCTTGTGTGATACAAGTTTTAAACTCACGTTGTTCCTTTCCCATAATCAGGGAAAACAATTCTCTAAACTCTTGAGCGAGTCATGTTCAGGTTTCACGAAATGGAAACTGTCCCATTTGGCGAGTGATTCCTGCTCAACTTGGGAAGTCCAGAACTTTCCCTTTCAATTTCTTCAGGTTTCACAGTAAGTGACCTGCCCTCTTTGTATAATTCTCATATATTAATTCTGTATAAATATAAGAAGTTGTAGGAACTTCTATCTTATTTTTCATGTTGTTATTATTTTTATTTTCAAAGTTGTCACTTTCTCTAGAACATTCTCTCCTGAATTTCTTAAGGTGCACTTTTTGTACTCCAATTCTCGTTTAAGCTTTAATTATTTCATTGCTCAAATCTTAGAAAGATTTTAAAAACATGTAAGGTTTGAAACCTTGTAAATGGTCAATTGCCTGGAGCAACCTTTTAATGTTGAGAGGTCTGCGACCCTATTTGTTAAAGAGTTCAAACGAACTATGTTTATTAAAATTATATTGCATAATTGTTAATTTCCTCAAACTTCATCTAATTGTTAAATAAATTAAATATTTGTTTTTGGATTCATCATTTCTCTGATACTACAGTTAGGCAGGATCCTGGCTTTCCTAGCCCTTCCTAGGTTTATGCCCTCGTTCATGCTTAATAAAGCTTTTACTATCTGTCTGGCCAGACCATCACCCTTCCCTATAGTACTTTTATTCGTGCTTGGGAGGAAAGACACTAAAGCCACTCTCTGGCAAACTGCCCAAGTCTTAGCTGCAGTTCCCGTCAGCTTCGACCAAGCTCGTACCTATTTTAGATATCAGGAGGTTAAGTTTCTGTGGCAATCGCCTTTAAGTGTGTTTAAAGTGAAACTTATTAATTTTGTGGGACTCTCCTCCTATTTTTCTATCCTTCTTTTCCAATCCAAACTCTACTTCCTTCTCTTAATCATCTTCCCTTGGTGGGTGGGTTATTCCTCAGCCAATAAACTACCCAGATGTGTACCTTTTATGCATTCTTCCTAGCGGCATCTTGCGGCTACCCGCTGAAGTACTTCAAACTCCTCTAGTCAAGAGGATATACGCACCAATCCACCAGGCATCGTCTGCGTCGTCAGCTAACATCTCCTTGAAGACACTGCTCCATGAAGAATAACAATTTTTGTACAGAGTTTTTTATTGTTCTTATGTTTCCCATTTTGCTATATTCTCTTTTGTTCCCTTCCCCTTCCTTTTGGCCCACCCTGCTACCTCGTGCGCCCGGCCGTTCCCTCTCACTTCTTATCGATTCGTCAACTTGTGAGTTCGGCTCCTCAACCGAGGTACAATTTTAAATCGCCACAATGTTGTGGTATTGGATGTAAGCTTCAACCTTCAGCGGCTATAAAAAGCTAATTACAAATGTTCAATGATTTTAAACACATTTTAATGGTTTTAATCTAAGATGAATGCTTTTATTCGAAATTTATAGACAGTGTGGGGAATTACGCACTATTGTGCAATAACTGTCTTCGTGGGATTTTCATTGTCATGTTTTAGCTAACCAAACGTGCTTGAAAACATGAAATTTAGTACTTCTTGTTCGAAATAAAGGGGATAACTTCCTCACACCGTGGGATTTCTGCTTATACTCATAGTTGTCTATAAACTTAGCTTTCTCTTCCGTGGGATTCTTACCGCTCCATTTAACTGTCTACAGTTCGGGACTTTTCCATTTAAATAAATTTCAAACCGCGAAGAACTATGCTCAATACTGTCAAATTGCTGGAACTTCAAGTTAAATAGAACCAAGAACTGCAACCCACAATCTTTCCAACGCAATAAACTTATTCAAGTTCAAATTAAACTAAGTTTTTTCCATGAACTGCAATAACTTTTCGCTTGTTCCATGAACTTTCTGTGCTGCAATAGTGAAATTTTCCAATCTATCAACAGCCTTTAGTGCAAAACAGTGTCCGTTTAACTATCTACCGCGCCGCGTTTGACTGAGAGCAATAAAACTGGCCAGAACATTGAATTCCTATCTCCTTTTCTCCAAATACCTTTTAATAACTAAATTAATTTAAAATTGAAATTTTAGTCCAAACTCTACGAGGCTTCGCTTAGAATTAAGCGCCCTTCCAACTTTGCTCCATTTCCCATTTATTCACTCTGCTCAATATATGTGGCTATAGCCCACATTTTAATATGTATTGTTTTTCCCTTCGAAAACTAGGGAGTTCTACTTTTTTGCAATTATAAAAGAGTTATCTAATTGTTTAATCCAGGCTTCACAAAAGGTGACCAGCCCTATTAGAGTTTAAAATCTCTTAAATTCAGCTTAAATAGAAGTGGTTGTAGGAACCACTTATCCATCCCTTCTCTTTTCTTGTCCTGCTGAGTTCAGGAATTCCTAAATTTTGCCTTTACTAAGGTATCCAAGGGCCTTAGTTTTGAAAAAAAAAATGATATACCACCTAAGTTAATTCATTTATAGAAATATTAAATAATTTTATAATTACTTTATTATTATCCTTCTAAGCTTGAAACTTTCTCATTGTAACTACTTTTCAAACCCTTGTATGGGTTTAGCGCTTGTTACAGGTTTAAAACCTTGAAATTGTCCTTCGTAATCCTTTATAATTAACCTAAAGAGTTCGTAACTTTTTAATTATACGCTTGTCAAATAACTTGTGTAAGTGTTTTGTACAAATAGGGGTCTCAGACTTCCAAGTTGTTAAAACCAAAATCTATTACCTTAGCTTAAATTAGCTAAATTGTTCTTAACTCAAAATAAGATTCTAAGAATTGTTTAACAAGTTCTTTATTGTTTTCCGCTTTATCTCTCTCGCTAGAATCACGGTTAGGCAGGACCTTCTCTTCCCTGACTCTTCTCCAAAATTATTGCTTATTTCAAAATAGAAAAGGCAATCGCTATATCAAGAAAACTTTACCACTTCTTGCGTTTAAAACAAAGCTTCAAATAACAACATTTGCAAAGTTTCTCTTTGCTGTTACAGCTAATTCTAGTAAACCATTGAGGCAAATACAGCTCGCTCCACCAACTTCCTATTTGTAGAGACTTGTTCTCTAAACTTGTGTTTTACTCTTCAAAACGGTTAAAAAGATCAAAAATATCATATTTGATATTTTTATATTTTATGAATCTCTGAAGTCTGCTCTTTAAAATGCTGGAGTTGCCAAAAATTTAATTTAAACTTGCGCTGACAATGAGAAAATGGCTGCGAATTACATTGCCATAACTCCGCGATTATGAAGTCTAGGATTTAGGGACGTTTTGCAATCAAGAGGACCTTCTTTACCTTTTAATTCTGTGGTGGCTAGACTGCACTATTTTTGATTGTCGTTTGTTTATTCCTTGTGTATTCCATGACATGAATTTCCATGGTTACTACTTAGAGTTGTTTATTTTTGATGCGATTTGAGCTAATTAGCTGTGAATATACAGTAACTCAAGTTCAAAATGCCTAGAAGTAACCGTGTTTTTAAGAAAAGTAGGAATATTGGTATTCCAAAGAGCAAAAATGCTGTAAGTGTTTTACCACAACTGAGGATAAGCCAAGTGGGGACTCGAATGTAAACAAAGTCATTGAGATTAGTGGAACTTCCGACAGTGCTTCAAAGAAGAAGTTAGCCTCAAGCAGTGATATTTATGAAGAAGTGTGTAATGAAAGGATGGTTTTTGAACTTGTAAATATTACACTTCTACAAGATGCCATGAGTGAATTTCTTCATGGGAAAGTCAAAATCCTAATGAATCGGTAAACAACGTTATAATGGTCTCGTATCCCTAAAGGCAATTTTGTGGGCATAAAAAGACTATGATTTGGAGTTCTTGATGCAGTGGCCAATTATAATAAAGGAAACATGTAAAATGTCTGGTATTGCAGGAGTTGGGACTGAAAATAGGGGGGAATTGTCTGAAAGCCATGAAGGAGTTGGACCGAGAAAGACTACGGAAAGAAGTAAGAATGGTTCAGGAAGTCCAGAAAGAGCTAGGCAATCCAGGGACAAGGCTAAATGGAAGCTAAAAGACCTGTATGAATCACAGGAAGATCCAGATTCTCCTTCATATGGTGCAGGGATGCACTGAAATATGAAAACATGTGTGAAAAGTTTTAACCTCAGGTTTCTCAGATTCCAATTTTTTGGAATGTATGTTCCTTTTTCTAGGCGACTATTTATCACAGAGCTGAGTAATTTTCATCATGAATTTGTCTCATATTGGTTAACATTTTAATGGAGAGATTTTCTGATTTATATAAAACAGTTGGTGATAGGGCTGTTTTTTTAGGAAAAAATAATTATATTTATTGACTGTTTAAAATAAATTGTATCTGAGTCCCCTTAAGTCCAATTATAAAAACGCCCCGTCAGTATGTCGAGTAAGGTTTGAGTAAAATGTGACATAAATTTCATTTTCATAACTTTTTTAGATCCTGAGAAAAAAGAACATGATTTAAACAAATTTAACATAGGTAAGATAGGCGGCTCCGTATCACCTTAAGTTAGGTCTGAGGGTTTTCTCCGTTCTAAGCTTTTAGTCGGCACCCCGCTGGGTAAAGGCTTAACCTGCTTTGAGTGCAACAATCGGTATTCTCAAAATATTTTCACTAATAACAGTAAAAAGTATTGTCAAAAGCAATAGAGTTGTTTTATCTCTTCCCACTCTGGCGACATTCGGCTGTACTGACGGAGATCCAACAGCGCCCAGAAATAAAAATTATCACAACAAATTCAAATCCTTCTAGCATTTTAAAATGCGTTGTAAAGTCTAACTCTTTTGAAGGGAAACTACAAAAATCCACTTCCTTTCCGATATCTTTGCCTTCTAGCGTACCTATCCCCATAATACCGGAATACTGGCTTGGGAGGTAAAGAGCACTTTATGGTTGCTTGCGGGTGACCTTAGCTCACGCTGCATTTCCTGTAGGCGTAGTTCAGGTCCCCAAACATTTTAGGTACTTAAAAGGCTTTGTGCAGTGGAACCTTTCGCTAAATCCTTATTTTATTGTTCTTTTTGGTTTTGTGTTGGATTCTCGTCATTTCTACCTAAAATTGTTTCCACTCCTAAAAACATCTCCTTTTTTCTCTCATCATCTTCCCTTAGGCAGTGTTAATATTCAGTATAACCTACCAACATTCACGATCCTGGTACATAATCTTGGATAATCCCTGATCGGCCTATGGCTTATGTCCATGTTATCAGGTGAAGACACAACAGTTGGTGGGACACAACAGTATCCTAAGATTATGATATAACAATGTAATTGAAGTGTCTGGAATTATTACGTAAATCCCAGATTATAATGCTCCACCAATCAATACAAATTATATTGTAAGTAGTACATGTTTTGATCCATCAATGGGATTTTCTTCAGCAAATTGGAATCAAACTTAATGATACTTGCCTAATAAAACTGTTGACAGATGAAACTAACTGAAATGAAGTGACGAAACTGGGAAACAATGAATATGAACGATGAAAATATAAACTAAATCATTTACAAAAATATTCGTTAAAAACCTAATGGATAAATATTCCTGTCAAATGTAAAGTAATAAAATCAATTTAAAATCTCCACCTAAGATGATAATTTTTCCTCCTAAAGGCACGTCGTTATTCATGATGTCCTTGAGCAGCCGATTTACACACATCAACGCGTGCTTATTAGCCGTAGGGGCTTCATCCCGGACGATAAGTTTTGCTGAACGAATATAAAAAAATCCTCTCGGCACGCCAGAAGGCGGAGGTAGATTTCACCGGGCAACCTAGGGGATAGGCTATAATAGACAAAATATGCAGGTTTTCGTAGAACGATCAGACCTCATTTATTGCGAAAAAGTATTTTACAATGTAATTGGAGCTCAATTAACTTTTCTTTCGTCTTACTATGCATATTTTTAACATTTTATTCTGTTAGGGGGACGGTAACCTTCTTGTCATTTGCGGTCCATTTTTAGCCTATTTTCAATTTTGAAAAAAAAACAACAAAGGCTTATGAGATCACCTTTTTTCTGTGTGTGTGTGCGTGTGTGTGTGTGTGTGTGTGTGTGTTGGTGTATTCTTGGAATACACGGTATGAGAGAATATAAAGTTTAATGCTCTTTCCTTGTTCATTCCTTCCTCTTTATCAAACACCAGCAGTGATCTTCTATTTTCCCTTTGATGGTCATGTCGTTTATATCTTTTGTGAGTCTGTTCTAGATATATATCTTCCATGACCCACCTAGCGTCATCTAGCAGCGAATCTCTGAAGCTCCTCAATTCTTTCTGGTGCAAGAGGATTTACTTATCCATCTGGCCACCAGATTTTGCTACCACCGCCAGCTATCTTCTCCATGAGCAAGAGAACTTCGTTTACTTTTTCACTCACCATGCTGTGCTAGTATCGCCTGTTATCAACTCTTTGAAGACCATCTCCTCAAGAGAATTTCATTTCTTATGTTGGTTATGCTGATATGTATACCTTTTGTCTCCTACCCCCACTCTTTCCCTTCCTTGGACCCTCCGCGCTTTGCTGAGCAGGTCTCACTTGTAAGTCGGCAGTTGACTCGGTCAGTTAAGGCTCAACTAGAGCCAGTCTCCTCAAACCAAGAGGCACTCTCTACTCTCTACGCCACGTTGGCACATTAGGTATCCGTCAAAGGGAACTTCACCTACGACATGCAACCAAGATAAGTACATACTTCAAGTTTTAACTTCATCTTCATCGGTTTTAACTTCTACATGCTTTTAACGATATTTTATAGACAGCGTGAGATTACTTATTTGGGACAAAATCATTCTTCGCGGGATTTGCCATGTTGAGCTTTTGTCTGTCTAGCCAACCTTAATAGAAAGTAGCTTTTCTTAAGCTAATTAATGAGAAATCTTCTCACCACGTGGGATATTATCTAATATCCGCTGTCTATAAATCACCAAGCTAGTTCCTCCGCGGGATTAGCTTTGGCCCCATTCTTCTATTAAGATCGTTCTGGAACCTTCCAGATCCTATACTTAATCTACAAGTCCTGCCGTCATGTATTTTTCACTCACTTGTGAGAATACTATTTAAAATTGAAGAATCTTACTTCTAAATTAAAGCTCAATAGCGAATTTTCTTCCACCGCTGGAATGTTCTATGGCGCATTTAATTGTAATTCACAAACTTCTCCAGAAATAGACTCTCGCCTACCTAGTGCAACCAGTTATTTTCCTCATTGCAATAACTTTCTTTCCCATAAACTTTCGTGTTACTAAAGTGAACTTTTCATCTATTCAACAAACTATAGTGAGAAACAGTGCTTTCAGTATTTCTTCCGCGTCGCGATCGTCCGTTTACATTAAATAAGGCCATGAACATTTATCCTCAATCCCAATTGATCCTTCCTAAACCTTCTACTAACAAACTATATTAATAAAATTATAAATCTGGATCATTTCCAACAAGGTGTCACTCTAGCGAAGTGCCCTTCCATCTTGCTTGTTTATCATTACTTAATTTCTGCATAACTGCGTGTTTTATACCCGGTTCAAACTTACATTGTTTCTACCTTATAATCAGGGAAAACAATTCTTTCAACTCTTGAGTGAGTTATTTCTAGGTCTCACGAAATGGAAACTGCCCCATTTAGCTCGTGATTCCTATTTAAACATAGGAGGTCGAGAACGTTCCTTCTGATTTTCTCTTCAGGTTTCACAGTAAGTGACCTGCCCTTATTTGTATATCAACCAACAGTAATTCTGTATAAATATAAGAAGTTGTAGGAACTTCTATCTTATTCTTCATGTTTTTCTTTTTGTTATTTTCGAAGTTGTAACTTTTTTAAAAATAGTTACCTGGAAATTTCTTAAAGTACACTCCTTGTACTCAATTGAATGTTTAAACTATAATCACTTCATTTGTCTTTTTTAAATCTTACAAAGATTTTAGGACATATATAAGGGTTGAAACCTAAAGAATTGTTAATTGCCTGGAGCAACCTTTAAATGTTAGGAGGTCTGCGACCCCAAATTGTTACTAAAAATTTAAACTATATATTTGTCAAATTTATTAGACTCTTTTGCCTTGTTAAATAAATTAAATATTTGTTTTTGGATTTATCATTTCTCTAATACCACGGTTAGGCAAGATCCTGTCTTCCTTGACTCTCTACTCAATGCCATTAAATCTATTGATAGGGCTTTCACCACTCGTTGCATTTGAGCAAGAACTCTTAGTGGTAATATCGTCAAAGTTTCTCTTAGCTTTAAAAGCTAATCCTAACTGGCCAGTAAGGCAAGTAAAGCTCGCTACGCCAGCTACCTGTTTGTCGAGATCCTCTCCGAAAACTTATGGTTAGTTTTCCAAAAGATAAGTGTTTATTTTTGTCTAAACTTTTAGCCGGCTCCTTGCTGAGTAAAAGCTTAGCCATTTCCACATGCAACCATTGGTCCACTTCCCAAAATTACTCCCCAAGGTATAATGTTTTATCATTATCCTTCTTGGAAGCACTTGGTCGCATTTTTAGGAACTCTATAACTTCGAAAACTGGAAATACCAAACCTGATTCAAATTATTGGCATCCTTCGAATTACTTTGCAGAAACGAATTTCTTTGAACAGACATACAATAAATCTGTTACACTCAGTATTGCCAGACCAACACCCTTCCCCATAGTAGTCTTATGCCTGCTTGAGAGGGAATATACTAAGGCCACTCTCTTGCAAACCGTCCAAGTCCTAGCTGTATTTCCCGTCAGCTTAGACCAAGTCCTTACCCACTTTAGGTATCAGAGAGCGGATTTGCGGTGGCAACCGCCTCTAAGTGTATTTAAGGTTAAATTTATAACTTTTGTGTGACTCTCCTCCTATTTTTCTATCCTTTTTCTCCAGTCCGAAACCTATCTCCTTCTCTTAATCATCTTCCCTTGGTGGTTAGGTTATTCCTCAGCCAATAATCTACCCATGTGTGTGTGTGTGAGAGGTGTGTGTGTCCCTAATAAATTCTAAACGGCTGGAGCGATTTCAATGAAACTCGGTAAGTTCATAGCACTATTGCGGGCGACCCCGATCGTGCCCTTCACATTTTGTTACGTCTCACCAATCCAACATGGTGGCTGTGCGAAATATGTCACCAGCATTCATTATCTCCGAAACTATTCCCGATATCAACCTGGAATTTATTACAGTGATAAAGGGAACTACTAGAAGTTCATCTATGTGACTCTTGAAAAAAAAAACTGGTAACTACAAAACCAACATGGTGGCCACGCGATTTTGCGACTTTTAAATAGACGTTTCTCGCGATTTAACTACCCAAACGCAATAAAACTTGGTACAGTATATGCATATACACATTGCAATACACCGACATCTAACTTCGTTCATTTATTTCCATAACCACAAGATGGCGGATGTGCGTAATATTTCACCGGCATTCTAAGTCTCTGAAACTATTAGCGGTATCACCCTGAAATGTTGTGCGCAAATAAAGGGCACTACTGGAGGTTCATCTATAACACTTTCAAAATCCAGTTGACTACAAAACGAATATGGCGACCAAGTGAATTTGAAAAATTTAAATAGACCGTTCTCGCGATTTATTGTTCCAAACGCAATGAAATCTGGTACCGAAAACGTTTATACGCATTGTAATGCACTGGTATCTAACTAAGTTCAATTGTTTATATAACGTCAAGATGGCGGCTTTGCGAATTTTAAAATTAAGTTTTTATTTATTGTGTCTTAATCATGCGATCGAAGTGAAAGTTTGAATAATGAACCTACGAATAATTTTCCTTTGATGGTAAATGACTATGGCCTATACATGTAACAATTCAACATGGCGACCATCCGAAATATTTAGACGGCTCTGAATATCTACGAATCTATTATAGCAATCAAACTGATTTTTTTAATGTTCATAGGGGCTATGAACTTAATTTCACCTATAGGACTTTAAATAATCTGGTGATCACAAATCCAACATGGTGGCGACGCGAATTATAAATATTCACATGGACGTTTCCCGCAATTTAACCGTCGGGGTGCAGTGAAACTTGGTACAATAAATCCTTATACGAATGTTAATCCACTGACATCTAATTTATTTCAATTGTTTCCATAACCACAAGATGGCAGCTGTGCGAATATTTAAAATCTCCTTGTTACTTCTTGTGTCCTAATCATGAGATTGAAATTTGAATGCTACACGTACACAATAATCTTCATGTAACAGTACATAACTCTAGGACATACATATATAAAATCCAACATGTTGACCAACCGAAATATTTAGTCGGTTCTCAATATCTACGAATCTATTACAGCAATCAAACTGAAATTTTGTATGTTGATAGTGACAGTTAACATAAGTAGGATATATGAAAATAGGCTGTATATTTCTTCACGGAACTACTTGTTATACTTGTGGTCACACCGTCCTTATGCAAGGTTTGGAACTGATGTGTAACTATCTAACAGTCTGTTACTTCTTCACGTCAAATTTTATCTCCCGCAGAGATGTTGGTTGATTCCTCAGTTTAGGGCTGCGACAACGCGGTCATGTAACCCCGTGTACTTTGGGTGTGTGTAGAATCTGTCTGATAAACGGTGTTAAGTGTGATGGCTGTATTAGTCTGTAATTCAGGTAAGGACTGCAGACGGTCAATTTCAAGTAGTAGTTCCTAATGTTGGTACCAAATATACCGTCAACGACACCTAGCTGTGAACTTGGCTACTAGATGCCACCGCAACCAGTAACTTGCAAAGAACGTTGGACTTCCCCTCTGAAGGAAAGCATACTGAGGGATTTTCAGCGCTCTTTGAAAATCCGACGACTTCGGCCGGCTTTGAACCCGCGACCTTGGGCATAGAAGTTCAGCATGTACCAGCTAGGCTACGTCACCGATGCAGCTTCCCACATAGTCATGGAAATTGAATGTGATCTCGTTTTCATGGCAACCTCTGATAGCTCATCCCTCATCAATTTAGAAGCGTTGTCATGGTAACCTCTTATGGCTCTTGGCATTTTCTTCTAATTCCGAAATAATTTTTCTCATCCCTTGGCGTAATGGTGGGTTGTATCAAAAATTCCTTCAGACAAAAGTTTTAGGTAATTATTAGGGGAATATCGCCCATTTTGTACGGTTTTGATATTGGGCCTATTAAGAGAGATATGATTAATGCTTCCCGAAAAACTCACTTTTTTCCACCCCATTGGCCAATGGTTGGTGCTATCAAAAATCTTTTTAAACATAAATTTTTGGCACTTATCCGGCACATAATATGAACTTTGAAGGGATTCGATATTTCACATATTAAGAGAGTTATAGTGATATTTCACTTTTTCGAAAAACGCCCCCCATTTTACCCCCTTCGACCGATTTTGCCCATTAACGAACTCGACCGAGATTTTATAGGGATACACATCATGTAAAAAAATCAAAGTGATTGGTGCAAAATTACGGCAGTTATCGTGTCCACAAGAAACTGATATATATATATATAGATAGATACATATATACATAAATTATATATAAACTTTTGAACTGACGGTGGTTTTGGGGTCTGGAGGATGTGAAACGCGAAGATAGGTAGAAATTTTCCGGAAGTCGAAACATGGTACCCATTGCAATAGTTAGCTTTCTAATGAAATCTACCTAAAAGCTTCCTTGCTGTTAACTTTTATTCCCGATACAGAACTTTCATGTAAATGTAGAGGTAACTTGAACTGACTGTGTACAGTGCGCCCCTGAGGTAGTAACATTGCTGCAATACCAGTCCATGCAACAGAAACTACATTTTACCCCAAATTTGTGCAACTGTGAATCAAGCATCGGTAAAGAATTTTTTTCCCGGTGCCCCTGGACGGTCAATGAAATATGCATTAGTCTACTAATCCTTTCATTGCCATTTTGTGCTATCCTCAAAATTTCTGTAATTATAGTCGTTTGGTTTTCATTTGCTTGGTTTATCATCCGACTTGATTGATTATTATTAGGTTTTGGATAATTCATTGGTACATTTGTCTGAAGGAAATTATCAATAAAAGCTGGCAATTCGAGAGAAGTAATGGGAAGGCCATGGAGCTGTAATGTTTTAGCAATATGTATAAGAGTGAACTGATATACAATGTTAGGTTCGTGAAACTGCAGATAATCTTCTGATAATGAATTCTTGAAAATGTCCCATAACTGTCTTACATTTGAAGGGGTCTGAAAGATACATATGTAAGAAAACAGTTTTCGTAACTGAGAAGGCATCTGAAATTGTGACGCTTCTGCCAAACAAACCCGCCATTCAGAATCATCAATCAGCAAACCTCGCTCCTTAGCTGTTTCATTAAGAGTAGAATAGACAACGGCTTTGTATGTTCGTAGATCCTGGAAGCTGGTAGCACCTATGACGTGAAGCAATAACAGGCGTAAATAATACCTTTCTGTTTCTGTAGGCGAAGCATTATACATTCTGCCTATAGTTTTTGAAACATTTTTTCTTTTTTGCCACTGGCATTTGCTCTTATTCCAGACGTAATGTATTGGTGGTTCAGGATATATATGTTACAGGGAAAGTCGATTCTTAGTAAGAGTTGACTCTCCCTAGGTAAAGTCCTTACGGTGCCGTAAATTGGGGTAAAGTGGATCACGTGTGCACTGCTTTGATAAACCAGTGCTGCTTTGCTGATGTGTCCAAAATAAATACAATTTTGCGCCATTTTCAGAAATGTGTGACTTCAGAGTATCAATATCTGCGATATTCTCTGCCTAAAAATTGTAAGCAGATTTTTAAATAATGTGTAGGTTAGATTAACGTTTTTAAACATTTTATTTTCATTGAAAACGAAGCGTTGTGTAGAGGAAGTTCTGCGAGTGGCACAAAAACATATATTTTCAATCAAAAATATGGTTATGTGCGATTGTCATAACCTCAACTTGTTTATTTTTCGAGCTGTGAGTATAAATATGTATTTTGTGACATTGTGGGGTAAAACGGATCATGCCGAGAAAAAGGGGAAGAGAAATTACAATGAAAAATACTTGCATGAGGCTGTTGAAAATGTTAAGTGTGGTGAGATGTCCATTCGTAAGGCATCTGAATATTATGCAGTGCCTTACATCACACTTAACAGATGGGTGAAAGAAGGGAAAAAGCTCTTGAAATACGGGAGACAAACTGTTCTCAATGAGGACGAGGAAAATTGCCAACTGGGGCTTCCCTCTCCATAGTGTAACATTACACAGAAATGGTGTTGTAGAGAAGCGATTCAAAGAGGACTGGAATGGTTTCACTGTTTTATGAATCGCCACCCTGAACACACAGTTAAATTTGCTCAAAACATTGATTGGAATTGCTGCAAGCATACTTTGACCACTTTCAGAAGTCATTAGAAGGTGTACCACTGTCAAACATAATTAACTATGATGAGACTAACTTCACAGATGACCCTGGCTCTATAAAGGTTGTTGCGAGACGTGGGATGAAACATCCAGAAAGGATCATGGATTCAAGTAAAGCAAGCACCAGTGTAATGGTCGCAGCAACAGTACTCCCTCCCTACATAGTTTATAAAGCCAAACACATGTATCCTGGGTGGACTGAAGGAGGAATAACTGGTTCAGCATACAATCGGAATTTGAGTGGATGTTTGATGCATCTCTCTTTCTGGATTGGTTTTCCACCGTTATCCTTCCATACTGCAGCAAAATGGAGGGTCCAAAGCTATTAATAGGTGACAATCTGTCCAGTCACCTTACACTGTCGTTCAAGAATGTGAGAAGAATAACATTAGTTTTGTCTTGCTTTGTCTTTAAATTACAATAAATCAATAAATACTAAGATTTTTTTTCAACTAATTTCCTTTAAGTTGAAGTATTTCCGTTTATAAAGTACCATAGTGATCCACTTTCCCCAACAGCGGGTTAAATAGGTTGTATTGTTCAAAAAACATGGATGATCCGCTCTTCCAACCTATGAGGTAAAGCAGATCACACTTTTTTATTTTCTAACAACTACACTAAAAGAGTGATCATTTTGTTTTCAACGGAATATGAAAGCTCATATGTCTTACATATTAACTTAACATCTTGGAAATTTTCTTATAAAAAAATAACCTAAACCTTAAAAAAAACGGAAATTTTGATCCACTTTACCCCATTTTACGGTGCTCCTTTTACCCTGTTTCAAGGGGCGTTTGATTTGATCTAGTGTGTAGTTACTCGTTAGTTGTGTGAATTTTGGCAGCGCCGGTCCTCGGTATTTGGACACGCACTGCCTGTGTTAGTGTATTTATTTTGGTGGATGATGTAGTTGACGTGTGTACTTGGTGTGTTGAGATTAGCTAGCTTTGTTTACTCGTAGACCTCAGCAGCTTAAGTTGGTAGTAATAATATATAATAATATGAATGTTTGTAGTTTTTAAATATTACATTCGAAGGAAGAGAGACCACTAGTGGGTTAGTTTTGATAGTATGAAAAATCTTGGAAAGACCTATAGTAGGTTTGGTTGATTAAAAATAAAATAAGAGTTGATATTAATAAGCCTCGCTGGAGAAGTAATTCATGAATTGATGATTGTAGGGAGATGTACTGTATGTAGTGGGTGATGAGTAGGTGGCTCTGATTGGCCGTATCTGGTCTGTGATTGACTGTTTTTTTTTTTTTTTTTTTTTGCCTATTTGATGTGTTTCCTGATATTAATGTTAATGCTTTTTATTGAATTTATGTCATTTGGGTGTGTTGTAATGTATTAGGACTATTTTGGATAGTTAATTGTAAAAATAGACCGATGTAGAGTAGTCGGACCGCGTAGGGGACTGCAAATTATTATTATTAAATTCAGGGATTTTAGCCGTGTTGATTTGGGTGAGAGTTTTTGGGTCTGTATTTATGTATTGGTTATGGATGGGTTGATATGTGATTTAATTGACGCCTGTTCCCAGCCGCACGTCGCGCCATCCTAGGTGAGCATGCCGTGGCCTACTCCCCGGGCAGGCGCGCCACGCTGTACTGGGTTCAGTGCCAAGTGTTGGTTTGGCTATGTGATGAATGTTTTATTGCGGATGTGTTGCGGTGAGTTGCTGGAGTGCGTGTAATATCTGTGTGACGATAAGCGTGTTGGCTGTGGTGTTTTGAGTTAGCGTGGGTGGAAGGAGGGGGGGGGGGATATGTTTTTGGCATTGTCTTGACTTTAATTGCTGGTGTTTAATGGCTGACTTGATTAACCTGCACCCGGAGTACGATACTGCGCACTTCCCGCCACAGTTAACTCACGTGGGAGACTCCCTTGGCACTGTGCATTCGGAGGGTCGGTGCGGGCCACCGCACCTGTTGCATCTGACTTTGCGAGTGCACACAGCAGCTGTGTGGTGCAGGTCGCTTGCTTGACTGCGATCGCTGGCTGGCTGCGTTGCGTGCGTCCTGCTTCCTTGCTTGTTCGTCATTAGTCGTCTCTTTATTGTTGTGCAATAGTGACAAAAGTTTCATTTACGTTTAAATAATTAGTTTTAGTGTGTAATCATTATGTTAGACACCACGGCAGAACTGTTTCGTGAAAAACTGCAGCAGGAACGCTCGACTTCCAAGGTAAATTCACTGACATTGACCAAATTGAAATATGATAGCTGCATTCAAAAAGTGAAACATCTAAAAACTGCAATTAAAAAAGAAAGTAACGATAGGTTTTTAAGACGATATGGCATTATTGAAGTAAATGGTATTACAAAACTAACACACCCTGTCACAGAACAAGACAGCATAAGGTATTATATTTTTGATGAAGAGTTGTTTGGAGTTCCTAATGAAGCGCACATATCAACTGGACACGCGGTAAGAGATCGTATGATTCAGCAATAGAAAGGGAAATTTCAAAATGTTATTACAAAGGACATTTTACTAATTTTAAGCTTGTGCGAACCTTGTGTTCAAAAATTGAAACATAAGAAGAAAGGACTGGTTGTTAAGCCTTTGTTATTCAAGGAAATGAATTCACGATGTCAAGTGGACTTGATTGACTTTCAATCGCAACCTGATGAAGACTTCAAATTTATAATGGTGTACCAGGACCATTTAACAAAGATTGTTGTGCTAAGACCACCGAAATCAAAGTGAGTAATAATATCGTTGATATTTTTAGCCTATTTTCAATTGAAAAAAATAAAAAGGCTTATGAGATCACCTTTTGTCCGTGTGTGTGTGTGTGAGGTGTGTGTGTGCCCCCCCCCCTAATAAATTCTAAACGGCTGGAGCGATTTCAATGAAACTCGGTAAGATCATAGCACCATTCTGTCCGACCCCAACCGTGCCCTTCAAATTTTATTGTGTCTCACCAATCCAACATGGCGGCTGTGCGAAATATTTCACCAGCATTCAGTATCTCCGAAACGATTACCGATATCACCCTGAAATTTTGTACGGTGATAAAGGGAACTACTAGAAGTTCACATATGAGACTTTCAATAACCTGGTAACTACAAAACTAACATGGCGGACAAGCGAAGTTGAGACATTTAAATAGACTTTTCTAGTGATTTAACCATCCAAACGTAATGACACATGGTACAGCAAATGTATATACACATTGTAATACACTGGGATCTAATTTAGTTCAATTGTTTACATGACCTCAAAATGGCGGCTGTGCGAAATATTTCACTGGCATTCAATATCTGCGAAACTATTTATGATTTAACCCTGCAATTTTATACGGTGATAAAGGGGACTGCTGTAAGTTTATCTATGTAACTTTCAAAAACCTGGAAAGTACAAAACGAACATGGCGGCCAAGCGAATTTGAAATACTTTAATAGACTATTCTCGTGATTTAACCGTCTGAGCGCAATGAAATGTGGTACGGTAAATGATTATTCATATTGTAATGCACTGGCATCTAATTTAGTTCAATTGCTTACATAACCTCAATATGGCGGCTGTGCCAAATTTTAAAATTAAGTTTTTATCATGCGATCGAAGTGAAAGTTTTAAAAATGAAGCTATGCAATAATTTTCCTTTAATTGTACATAACTCTATGGCCTATACATAAAACAATCCAAAATGGCGAGCATCCGAAATATTTTGACGGTTTTCAATATCTACGAATCTTTTACAGCAATCATACTGAAATTTGTTATGTTCATAGAGACTATGAACATAAGTTCGCCTATATGACTTTCAGTAACGTGGTGAGCACAAATCCAATATGGCGGCGACGCGAAGTATAAATATTTAAATGGACGTTTCTCGTGATTTTACCATCTGAGTGCAGTGAAACTTTGCACGTTAAATGCATATACAAATGTTAATCCTCTGGCATCTAATTTATTTCAATTGTTTTCATAACCACAAGATGGCAGCTGTGGGAAATTTTAAAATCTCGTTTTTACTTCTTGTGTCCTAATCATGCAATTGAAGTCTGAATACCACACGTACACAATAATCTTCATGTAATAGTACATAAATAAAAATCCAACCTTGCGACCATCTGAAATATTTAGACGGTTCTCAATATCTACGAATCTATCACAACAAACAAACAGAAATTTTGTATGTTGATAGAGGCAATTAACATGAGTAGGATATATGAAAATAGGCTGTATAGTTCTTCACGGAACTACTTGTTCATTATGAAACAGTTTCTCCCACCAATCACAGCTCGAGAAACAATTGTTTGACCAATTAGATAAGTATATCATCGCACGTGCTCTGAGTTCCATGGCCTTCTAATTTAAATTTCACTGCGTTGCTTAGTGTCATAGTGGGGTGATCGAGGAGGCTATGGTCAAATACAAGGCATTCTCTGCGTCGCAATGCGCTCCGTTCAGTACATAAAACTGGCGAAATCTCGACAGATATCTATGAATATTTATGTTCGAACATAAAATAGTTTATTATCGTCGAACATAAACAGTCGTATGCAACTCGCCTATAATGGTAATTAAGACACTCGTATGGAAATTATGAAACTCGCTTACGCTCGTTTTAGAAACATACTCGTGTCTTAATTATTGCCATTATAGGCTCGTTGCATAATGTACTACTCGGTGTCCATCAAGGATCAGCCCTGTCACCACTTCTGTTTATTCTATGCATGGGTACAATAACATCAGGTACCCAATCGCAACATCCATGGACGCTTCTGTATGCTGATGATGTCTTATTGGCCGCAGAAGAACGCAACGTTCTTGAAGAGAAACTGCAGGAGTGGAATACGAGGCTGGCTAAGAATGGACTGAAGCTGAATATCCAGAAAACCGTGTATATGGAGTGTGGGTCACCGACGCCTGGCACCATCTTTGTAGGTAGTCGAGATCTTCAAAGAGTCGACCAATTCCGGTATCTTGGCTCCTTGACACCCTCCCTGATGCCCGAGTTCGTGTGAGTGCCAGTTGGTTCAAATGGAAGGAGGTAACTGGAGTCCTCTTTGACCGCAGGATACCCACCTATCTCAAGGCCAAGATTTACAAGACCGTCGTGCGCCCAGTCACCCTCTACGGTTCTGAATGCTGGCCGGCCTCTGTTAAGCCCTGCTTCCGTATGCTTCGTTCGGTGCTTGGTCTGACGCGACTTGACAATATCAAGAGGGAGGATGGGAGTTGCGCCCATACAGGGTAAAATGCGGGAGGCTTGTCTACGCTGGTACGGCCACATCATACGCAATCAATGGCTAAAACTGCCTTGTGCCTCAACCCGGAGGGCAAACGTCCTCGTGGGTGACCTAAGAAGAGGTGGCTTGATCGCCTTAGAGAAGACATGCGACATGTGTCCGGATGATGCCCTTGACCGACAGAAGTGGAGATTGGCAAGTAAAGTAGCGGACCCTGCTCCAAAGCGGGACAAACGCTAGGAAAATGATGATTAATGTTTTTTGTTGTTGTTTGTTGTTTCAGTCTTCAGTCTTTTGACAGGTTTGATGCAGCACTCCATGCCTCCCTGTCCTGAGCTAATCGTTTCATCTATACTTAACTACCACACCCTACATCTGAGGCAAACTGTTTAACATATTCTAACCTTGGTCTACCCCTACTGTTCTTGCCCTCGACTCTTCCTTCCATAACTAAGCTTGCTATTCCTGGGTGTCTTAGTATGTGTCCTACCAACCTATTTTTCTCTTCATTAGCAGTCGCCAGAAACATCTCTCCTCTCCCACTAGTCTCAATACCTCTTCGTTTGTAACCCTATCTACCCATCTGATCTTCATCATTCTCCTGTAACACCACATTTCAAATGTTTCAATTCTCCTCTTTTCTGCTGCACCAATAGTCCAAGCTTCAGACAAAGGCTTTCAAAAAATGACTTCCTAATACCTAAATCAATATTCGATGTCAACAGATTCCTTTTCTGTAGAAATGCTTTCCTTGCCTGAGCTAACCTGCTTTTTATATACTCTTTGCTTCGTCCATCACTGGTTATTTTGCTTCCTAAGTAACAGAACTCTCCTACTTCCTTGAGTTTTTCACCTGCCAATTTAATGTCCATAGAGGTTTCTGATTTATTTCGGCTGCATTCCGGTATTTTTGTTTTACATTTATTAATTTCGGTCATGAATGGTTTTTTAGTTTCCCTAATTGTTATGTTTATATATTTATTGGGGTACACTGAAGGAGCCTCCCCGAAGATTGTTAATATTTGCTAGATAAGCACAAATTATGAATACTACAATCGGGCGTACCCTGGGCAACGGTGGCCATAGGCCAGCGGCTGATCCTTCAACCACCGGGAGATATTACATTTTCGACCAGTCATAACTTCAATAAACATCGAAGGCTTATCCAGAGATAAAGCACTCTTACTCGCTGACAAGTGCAACCGACTGAAGATCGACATCCTAGTGATGCAAGAAACTCACAGAGGGATCGACAACTACAGACCCAAAATTGAAGGAATGCGACTGGTTGTCGAACGACCCCTTGAACAATACGGCAGTGCTGTTTTTGTCAGACCGGAGATTAATGTCAAGTCATCTCAAATGACGTTCAGGAACAATATAGAAATCTTGACTGTAGAATTGGAATCCTGCTCTGTAACATCCATTTACAAACCACCCAATGAACTCTTCTTCTTTGAAAGGCCAAGTAACTTTGACAAGCAGAATATCAAAATTGTCCTGGGGGATTTTAATAGTAAGAGCATCAGTTGGGGATATAATATCACAGACAAGAATGGGGAGGAACTCGAGCAATGGGCAGAGAGGGAAGGATTGAGATTGATTCACAACCCCAAACTGAGACCATCTTTCAACAGCGGTAGATGGCATAGAGGTTACAACCCTGACAACATTTTCATAAGTGAGCAAGTGATAAAACATGTAGTTAAAGCGGTGGAGGAACCCATCCCTAGGACACAACATAGCCCAATCACATGTTCAGTTCGAGGAGTGGTCAGCCCTGAGGAAGTCCCTTTTAAACGACGTTTCAATTTTAAAAAGGCAAACTGGGAGGGGTTTTCCATTGAGCTGGATGAGGAACTGTCCAAGTTACAACCAGAGCCAAGTCATTATGAAGACTTTGTTGACCTTGTGAAGAAGATCTCTCGTAGACATATTCCCAGAGGCTGCCGTACCCAGCTCATTTCTGGCCTCAATGCTGATTCTAAGGATCTGTTAAAAGATTACCAGGAGAAATACGAGACAGACCTTTTTGCAGATGACACCATTCAGACGGGTGAAGAACTCATGAGGAGCATCGCTGACGGAAGAAAGGAAAGATGGATGAACCTACTAGCAAACCTCGACATGGCCCAGAACAGTAGAAGAGCATGGAAGCTGGTCAAGAACTTGAGCAACGACCCTAAGAGTCCACCAGTGGATCTCACCAAGGTTACACCAAATCAAATAGCTCATCAGCTGCTCCGTAACGGGAAAACCATCACGAAGACTCAGCCTATGAAGCTGAAGCCTAGTGAAGATGAGAATAATTTTCTCGGTCGTCCTTTCACATCAGCAGAATTAGAACATGCCATCAAGCTGATGAAAGTCAACAAAGCTGCGGGCCCGGATGACATCAGGACAGAACAAATCAAGAACCATGGACCAGGAACAATCCAGTGGCTGGTGAATATGATGAATAGATGTATCGAGACCCTGCACTTACCAAAGCTATGGAGGAAAGCTCATGTGGTCGCACTGCTAAAACCAGGCAAGGAACCAATGGATGCAAAGAACTTCCGTCCTGTCTCTCTTCTTTGCCACCTATACAAGGCATTTGAAAGGTTGATCCTTGAAAGAATTGCAACATTCATTGATAACCGGCTAATTCAAGATCAAGCTGGATTTAGACCAGGGAAATCATGTTCCAGCCAAATTCTGAACCTGACACAGCATATCGAGGATGGCTATGAGAATAAACGTATCACTGGTGTCGCCTTTATAGATCTCAGTGCTGCATATGATACAGTGAACCATAAGAAGCTCATAGCCAAGCTGTACAACATCACTAAGGACATGAATCTAACAAATGTCATACGTGGGATGCTCCAGAACAGAAGGTTCTATGTTACACTTCAAGGGAATAAAAGTCGATGGAGGAACCAGAAAAACGGGTTACCTCAAGGCAGTGTGTTATCCCCATTACTATTCAACATTTATACAAATGACCAGCCAGAATATTTAGAGGCCAGGTGATTTATTTATGCGGATGACACCGCTATTGCTGTACAGGGTAGGAGCTTTGAGGAGGTGGAGGGAAAACTGTCCAATGCTCTTGAGAGATTAGACAATTATTACACCCAGAATCACCTGAAACCTAACCCTGGAAAGACACAAGTATGGGCATTTCATCTTCGCAACAAAGAGGCCCGGAGAAAGTTGAATGTTGTCTGGAAAGGAGTGACGCTCGAAAGCTGTGAAACGCCTCGATATTTGGGAATCAAGCTTGATCGTACCCTCAGCTTCAGGAAACATTGTAGAGAATTGAAGTGCAAGATCAGCTCAAGAAATAGCATAATGTGGAAGTTGATAGGTTCAACATGGGGAGCGAACCCTCAGGTTCTACGTTCAACAGCATTGGGACTTTGCTTTTCAGCAGGAGAGTACGGATCATCAGTGTGGGGAGCATCTGCCCATACCAAGCAAGTGGACATAGCTCTTAACGAGTCCACACGTATTGTCACTGGATGTCTGAGACCTACTCCAGTGCAGAAGATCTACCCTTTCGCTGGCATTGCACCTCCAGTTATTCGACGCAGGGTGGCAGCAGAGAAAGAGAGACAAAAGCTTGAAACAGATCCCAGACATTCTATGTTCAACCACAAGGTGACCACTCCTCGCCTAAGATCCAGGAGGAGTTTTATTAAGAGAACAGTACCCCTCCATACCAAGCCAGACGTCCGGCGTGTGTCACTCTGGAAACAAATAGTACCAGAGGGGTTTACCCCTAAAGAAGAACTGAGCAGTGGTAGTCATTTGCCTTATACCACCTGGAGGTCCTTAAACCGGACGAGAACAGGAGTGCCTAAGTGTCGTAGCAACCTTGTGAAGTGGGGTTATGCAGAAGATCCACGATGTGCCTGTGGAGAAATCCAGACTCCACAACACCTGCTCACGTGCAAAGATCTTAGTGAAACCTGCAGCCAGGAAGACCTTATGTTGGCCACAGACCGAGGGATAAGAGCTGCCGAGTTCTGGAAAGGAAGAATGTAGTGTGTCTCCCGGACACGGAAAGTAAGTAAGTATATATTTATATTCCTATAGATTTAAAATTGATATCTCTTTATTGAATTAATTAATTTTGAATTGATTTTCACAAATTATTTTCATATTTTTTTAAATAGTTATGATTATTATTGTAATTTTTTATTTCTTTAATTTTTATATTTTATTTCTACTTTTATATCTTTTACAATTAAATTGTTAATGATGTTATTTTTAAATGTATTAACATTTTATCCGGCACTTTACGCCCAGCAGCATCTTTGATATACTGTAGAGACCACTATGCCATAAATGGTTAATACCCTAAGTGTACAAGACCTGATGATGATCGTTTCACGATCGAAACTGGTTATCAGTGTAAATTCATGTTTTATTTAATGTCATGTATTTTTTTTCAGGTTTAGGGAAACGCCCTTCACAATTGGGTTGACGGACTGAAAAGCATTCATTTCGATTATTAAGCAAACATTAAAAAATGGATCCAACACTTTATTTATTTAGCGTATGGCTTTTATGTGCCGGGAGTGTCCGGAGACAGAGGCTGTAGCTGCTTCAATGCGGACACCCATAAGGTGAGCTACCAATTCCGTTCAATTTCAAGTAGTTCCAACTTTCGCTACCAGATGTCGCTCACACCTAGTGGTGAACGTTAGAACTTTGATAGAGCGTTCCAACGAAATCTAACCTGCAAATTTAGCTTCATACTAGTTTAATTAGAGGAAGGATCATTTACATGCCATAAATCTGTGATATGGGACCGCCGGCTTTACCTCCACTCCGAAGGAAGGCATACTAAGGATTTTAAGGCTCTTAAAAATTCCAGCGACTTCGACCGGGTTTGATCCCGCGATCTTGGACATAAAAGTTCAGCATGCTACTGACTACGCCACCGAAGCCGCCGATCCAACACAATAATACAGCTATTCAATCAATTAATTGAATAATTCTCTCCATCGTTCCATCACAGAAGTGTAAGATTCACAATATGTATTCTCATGAAGATGATGCCATTGTTTTGTTGTTAGGTTTGATAAACCGCGGTCTTTACCCTTGTGAACTATCGATGTTTGTGTTGCAGTTTTAGCCATCATGACATTTAGAGCCTCGGATTATTGTTCGCCCAACGAGTCTAAACTAAAAGCAAGCCACTTAATACGATTACTCAATTATTGATATATGTTTGTGTCTGTTTTATTGGCACACCATTGGGGAGGCGCCAGGAATCCTGCGTCTGGCGCGAGTTCAAACAGGAAGTGACGGCGCAAATGAAACTCGTGGCCAACTATTCTGCGGTTAAGAGGGGTGTGTCCGGTCGCCGAGGGATGCTCTAAAATTACAACTTTCCAGATCGCAATGTATGATACATTCTCTGTGTAAGTTACTTCATAACTACGTTACAATAAGTGCTACTTACCAAAAACAAGTAGTTCCGTGAAGAATTATACAGCTTATTTACATATATCGTACTTACGTTAATTGCCTCTATCAACATACAAAATTTCAGTTTGATTGATGTAATAGATTCGCAGATATTGAGAACCATCTAAATATTTCGGATGGTCGCCATGTTGGATTTTTATATACAGTACGTAGGTCTTAGAGTTATTACCATTAAATTAAAATTATTGCGTAGGTTCATTATTGTAACTTTCTCTTCGATCGCATGATTACGGCACAAGAAATAAAAACTTAATTTTAAAATTTCTCACAGCCACCATCTTGAGTTTATGTAAACAATTGAACAAAATTAGATGCCAGTGCATTACATTGTGCATAAACATTTACTGTGCCATATTTCACTGTGCTCAGATGGGTAAATCGGGAGATATTCTATTAGAATGTTTCTACTTCGCTTGGACACCTTGTTCGCTTTGTACATTACAAGTGTTTGAAATTTACATAGATAAACTTTTAGTAGTGCCCTTTATCACCGGACTAAACGTCAGGGTGATAGGTCTATCAGTAATAGTTTCGGAGATATAGAATGACGGTGAAATATTTCACACAGCCGTCATCTTGAGATTTTGTAAACAGTTGAACTAAGTTAGATGCCAGTGAATTACAATGTGCATAAACATTTGCTGTGCCAAGTGGTATTGCGTTAAAATGGTCTATTTTAAAGTTTCAAATTCGCTTGACCGCCATGTTTGTTTGATAGTTAACAGGTTTTTAAAAATCTCATATGTGAACTTCCAGTAGTGCCCGGACAAAATTTCAGGGTGATATCAGTAATAGTTTCGAAGATATAGATTGCCGGTGAAATATTTCGAAAAGCCGCCATGCTAGATTGGTGAGACATAATAAAATGTGAAGTGCAGGGTTGGGGTCGGCCAAAATGGTGCTATAACCTTACCAAGTTTGAATGAAATCGTTCGAGTCGTTTAGAAGTTATTAGAGGGGAACACACACACACGGACATAGGTGATCTCATAAGCTTATTTTTAGCCTATTTTCATTTTACGAAAAAATAGGCTTACGAGATCACCTTTTGTCCGTGTGTGTGTGCGTTTGTGTGTGTGTAGTGTGTGTGTGTGTGTGTGTCCCTAATAACTTCTAAACGGCTGGAGCGATTACAATAAAACTCGGTAAGATCATATCACCGTTCTGGCCGACCTCGACCGTGCCCTTCAAATGTTATTGTCTCTCACCAATCCAACATGGCGGCTGTGCGAAATATTTCACCAGCATTCGGTATCTCCGAAACTATTACCGATATCACCCTGAAATTGTGTGCGGTGATAAAGGGCACTACTAGAAGTTCACCAATGAGACATTCAAAAACCTGGTAACTACAAAACCAACATGGCGGCCAAGCGAATTTGAGACATTTAAATAGACATTTCTCGCGATTTAACCATCCAAAATTAATGAAACTTGGTACAGCAAATGTTTATTGACATTGCATTTCACTGGAGTCTAATTTAGTTCAATTGTTTACATAACCTCGAAATGGCGGCTGTGCGAAATATTTCACTGACATTCTATATCTCCGAAACTATTACTGATATCACTCTGAAATTTTCGGCGGTGATAAAGGGTACTGATACAAGTTTATCTATGTAAATTTCATAAACCTGTAAAGTAAAAACCGAACATGGCGACCAAGCGAATTTGAAACATTTTAATAGACTTTTCTCGTGATTTAACTCTCTGAGCGCAGTGAAATGTGGTACAGTAAATGATTATACATATTGTAATGCACTGGCATGTAATTTAGTTCAATTGTTTACATAACCCCAGGATGGCGGCTGTGCGAAATTTTAAAATTAAGTTTTTATTTCTTGTGTCGTAATCATGCGATTAAAGTGACAGTTTGAATAATGAACCTAGAAAATAATTTTCCTTGAATGGTACATAAATTTATGGCCTATACATATAACGATCCAAAATGGCGAGCATCCGAAATATTTAGAAGGTTATCAATATCTACGAATCTTTTACAGAAATCAAACTGAATTTTTTATGTTCATAGGGGCTATGAACTCATGTTCACCTATAGGACTTTTAGTAACCTGGTGAGCATAAATCCAACATGGCGGCGACGCGAAGTATAAGTATTTAAATGGATGTTTCTCGCGATTTAACTATCCGAGTGCAGTGAAACGTTGCACGTTAAATGCTTATACAAATGTTAATCCACTGGCATCTAATTTATTTCAAATGTTTGCATATCCACAAGATGGCAGCTGTGCGAAATTTTAAAATCTCGTTTTTACTTCTTGTGTTCTAATCATGCGATTGAAGTTTGAATACCACACGTACACAATAATCTTAATGTAATAGTACATAAATAAAAATCCAACCTGGCGACCATCTGATATATTTAGACGGTTCTCAATATCTACGAATCTATCACAACCTTCAAACTGAAATTTTGTATGTTGATAGAGGCAATTAATATGAGTAGGATACAGCATATGAAAATAGGCTGTATAGTTCTTCACGGAACTACTTGTTACTTTGTTAGGCGCTCCTTGTATTTTACAATCAGACAATGGGAGAGAATTTGTTAATAAAATTATTAACTGTCTGGTTAATACATGGCCGAACTTCAAAATGGTGCACGGCAAACCGCGACATAGTCAGAGTCAAGGTAGCGTCGGAAGAGCCAACCAGGACATACAGAATATGATAACCACCTGCATGCAAGACCACAAAACATCAAAATGTAGTGAAGGCTTAAAGTGTATTCAACTTATGAAAAACAATGCATTGCATAGTGGGATAAAACGATCCCCGTATGAGGCAATGTTCGGTTGCCCCCGAGACACGGCTTATCTAGTTCAAAACTACCAACTGAGGTAATGGCCAATTTAGAAACAGAAGAGGATCTTCAATACGCAATTGGTCAAATTAAGCAACAACAAGAAAACGAAATTGGAAGAAACGGGAATGGAAATCCTGATGAAAATGAACCAAACCAAAATTTATCAAGTGGTGAAAAGCTCGTGGATGACAGTGATTACCTCTTCACTGACCTGGACAAGTCTACTGAGGACATCAAGAGACAGAGATATGAAGCTTTCTTCTGTCTAGAACTACAAGCTAAACGCATGAAAAAAATATCAGATCACATTCATCCGCCAGTAGAAAAAGGAACATCAGTTCGAATTCCTGTCCCCGATGTTGACCGCGGTAGAGGAGATGCTCGATCTATCCTAGGCGTGGTTCTGGAGGTTGTCGATGATTGATTTTATCGAATTGGAACGAGAAATGGAATTCTAAAGCACCTTTTCTCAAGGTAAGTTTTCAAAGCAAATATATATATATATATCTCCTCTCTCTCGCTGCCCATAGTATTAAATTGTTCAGTTTTCAATGATTATATTTTTTCAGGTCTCAATTCAGTAAAGGTCCTACGAACATTATCCAAGAAAACGAAGTTCCTTTGGATAAAACAATAGCTGTGAGGACTGTTGCAACTTCACAATCACTTGGGAGTGGACAAGGTTTTTTCAAACGTTCTTGCAACACTAAATGTGAATCCATGAAGTGCATGTGTAAGAAGAAAAGTGTACTTTGCAACTCAAAGTGTCACAAACCTTTACCTTGCTGTAGTAAATGATAAAAGTTTCTCTCTCTTTATGTATTATAAAGGTTTTGCATTTTTATTAGTTTCTCTTAAATATTTCTCTCTCTTTATGTGTTGGTTTAGCCTTCTTATTTGTTTTTTATTAGCTAGTACCGTTTCCTTGCAAATAGTCAACTGTTACTAACTCAAGAGAGTGAGAGTATACTTTCCCTAGGTATAGTCAACTCCTGACTAGTAAATGGTGATCGAAATTGAACACTTACCGCTTTTAATCAAATTTTACTGAAATGATCAGTAAGAGTCGACTTTACCTAAGGAGAGTCAACTCTTACTGGAGAATCGAATTTCCCTGTAACATATATACGGACTTCTGGCTTGCAAATCTTGATTTAACTTGAACCACGTGTTTTAGATCCCTTAGTTGGGGGGTGGTTAGGGATAAAACACTTGTGTTACTGTGATGATTTGGAAGATAGTTCCTGGGAGTTAGTAGCTTCCCGTAGCTGGGAGATTACCAGTGTAGTGTGTTGTTTGGTGCTTAAACGCTAGGGGGTGTTCCTGCAAAGATGTAAGTGTTGATTAAGGGATGGACCTCTAAATGCAGGCTACTATACTGGCCTGCCAGCTGGACGGTGTGGGTAATACAATAGGCGTGCTGATGTCAGCGGCTTGAGGTTACGTAGTCGGGTCGCGTGCGGGAAACACAATGCAGTCTGACAAAGCAGTTACTGGCTACTATGGTCACGGTCAATCGTGACGAAGGTCAGGAAGGGTATGAGGATGTAAAGAGGCGTGTAATTGACAATACAAGTGTAGTTTACTGCCCATGTGTTTATTGGTCAGTGAGTGTGAATTTGTAAGTCCCTCTTGGGGGAGTGTAGGTAATTATACAAGTAGAGTGTACAAAATTATGAGTGGGTGTTTCAAAAAGTAAAGGATTCTGAGCACTTGCTGAGTCTCACCTGATGATGCAACTGGAGCAGATGTCGGCTAGGGCCTTCGGCGACACACACTGTATAACAGATAATGGCTCCATTTAGGACTCCACTTCTTATAGTTCTCGGCGTTGCGTGGTCAGCATTCCGCCGACGTAGCTGCCCCAGTTAGTTGTTGTGTAGATGTTTATGTATGTGTCGCAAGTAGTTGGCTAACCTCCCAAGCTGGGTGGCCGCCTCTTGCTGTGTAAAGGTAATGTTCTGGTCTTATGATGTTGCCAGTTAGGGTGTTTTAGTGAAAGATGGGGGGTGGCTTTCAGGGGGTACAGCCCCCCGGGCCTGTACAAGTCCTCTTCTTCGATTAGTTCGCGTCCCCGCGAACGGGAACGGAACGTAGAGTGGGGGTGTCGATGTGATGGGTCGTTTTTGATTTCCTCTTCTACTTCTTCTTCTTTTCTTCCGTGTTGATGTAGGCGTGTCGATGTTGTGGTGATGTGAGTTCAGCTTGTGCTCAGAGGGGTAGGTTTTGGGTTGTACATGTTATACATTTGAAATAGTTAATTTTTGGATGTTGACATTTGAAGCATTAATAATAAAGGTACAAAAACAAAAAAATACGTGGTCATGACATTATGTGTACATGTTGGTATTGTCCAGGGAGGAAAAAACCTATGGCTGGACGGGTGGTTGTACCGTCCGGCGCTGTGTGGAGGAAAAAATTGCTCCCTGTGATATATAGTTTAAAAGATGGAAGAGAATAGAAAAACAGGTGTCCCCGGGTATAAGTTAGAGGGATATATCGTAAAGGTTTATTGTTCTTGGGACGAAACGGGACACCTTCACAAATTTGGGCGTTAATAGAAAGAAAAATGAAAGAAACCAAAGTGTATACATAGTGTGGCAGGGTTAAATGGTGTGACCATAAGGTTATATGCATAGATGTAACAGAATTGTGTTCCTGATGTGTAGGTTATCCTGCAGTTCATTATTTTCATATTAATTCTTGCATTTACATTTTCTTTTTACAATGATGACATGGTAACAGCTATACTAATACTAAGAATAATGCTAATAATAATAATAATAATAATAATATGCTTTGCCCGTGAGCTTGGTACCTCTTTCTCATTATGTGATCACTTCATAGCGCTCTCATCTGGCCTTGGTCCTACGTTTTCGTCCATGGCCATTTTCTACCCAGCCATTTTACTGTGTTTTAGTGGCTGTGCCGCTAATTCACACCTGTCGTGCATTTTCCCCCGTGGGTGAGAAAATTGCACCTTGGAAGCAAAGGTGAGCGCATACAACCCTTGCGCTGTCCCTGGCTGCCGTAGGTCTCTCATTATTTAAGCGCTTTCTAAGAGTTGCGTCAGTGGCGTTCAGTGTCCCACGATTACTTCACGTTGCTGATCGCGTCGCCGTCACCTTATCGGCGCGACTTGAAAATGTGGCAAAGTGTATGTGTTTGTGTGACATCAGTGTTTTACATTTGTGTGTGATTCGGGATATGTATTTACAGGGTGTATGTACAGTGCAATGATCTTGACCTGTGAGACATAAATATTTTGTTAGTGGGTGTGCTGCTGTCCACGGTTTCTTTCTGCAATCCTGAAAGAGAACGCATGGGTAAGGTTATACTGGACAATGCATTGTTGTCATTCATACATGTATATACCTTCTAGTCGCCCTTGGCGCCTTACTCTATTCTTATTCTGTGCCGGCTAGATTTCTATCTTAGCCTAATGTTGTTATCTTAATCTTACTTATCCAAATGTATTGTTATCTTAATGTATTGTGTTATCGGGCTTACCTTGGTACCGGTTTTTGGTAACCAGGTGCCGAAATGTTTTGCCTTAGTCTTAAGGTGCTTAGTCTAAAAAAATATTTGGTATTTACAAGTCGAATGGTTTAATCTTAATCTAGTGCCGAAATGTGCTGTGCTATTATTTAGCAACAGCGGTTATTAAATTTGCTTAATTCTAAGTTGCATTCCAAATGCAACTGCCTTACATGCTAAAATTTCGACCGGAGCGATCGCCCGAGGCAGTTTTACCTCCCCAGATCTCCACCCGCGTGTATTCTAGAAACACCGGTTGTCTCTAAAACCACCGGATTCCGCTCCCTTAATACTAGTTGTCGACATTTATATTAGTGATTAATAACTAATAATTACTAAATTTCCGGACGCCTACGCTGCTGGAGGGCAAACGCATCGCCGTTATACTTGCCTGTGTTGTCATCCTTCTCCCTGTGTCATTCATTGATGTATTCATCATTGCTGGGCTTGCCCCCGGAACCCCTCTTGGCAGCCCGATGCATGCCTATTTAATATCTCTGGCCGCCCGCTGCGTTACCATTTAAGCTCTGGTGACCCGCTGTCAGCCATTTATGTGGGCACGGAACCGAATGATCACGTTCATTCCATATTATTCATATTTCATATTATTCATGATTTGTTTATTCATTATTCATTTGGTTGGTTGTCTTCACTTTGGCCACGCGGGGCAAGGACTTGGCGAATCTAGGATTGGTCCCGCTGAATCCTGAGATTCTGCTTCACTTCTGCGAGTAGAAGACTAACTGCCCGCCATAGAAGCTCTACTTACTTACATACTAAACTAGGAGTCTAGTCGTAATTTGGTCGTCCCTAAGGTCATCTCCTGAGTCCGGTGTGGAGCTGGCTAATTCTCCTCCCGTTCGTCAAAAGTTTCCCCTGCAGGTCTGGCTTCGATGCCCGTAGCACATAGTGGGTGTAACCTTTCTTTGTCCCGGGGACAGGCTAGGAACTCCCGGGATTCCGAAGTTTGCCCGTGCTAGGTCATCGGCGCTTCGACCTTACGTAGTTCCGTCCTTTATTTAGTCTGGGTCAGGATCTGTTGGCGTCTTGCCCCCCCCCCTGCCCCTCTGTTCCCGCTCTCATCATCATTCAGCGTGACATCAGATTCCTTTTTTTATTAAAAAAAATATAGTGTGATTTGTCAGTAATTTACTGTGTTTTTATGTGAATTTTTAAGTGTCCTGGGGTTGTAGAATCTTCTAAATGCATGGACTACTTTAGGCCTTCTGTTGCTACGTCGGACCTCCAGCGGTAATGCCTTGGTAATTTTCCTGGGGGCGTTAGTGGGTTTTTATGGCGTTGGGATCCTTGTTATTAGGATCCGGGGGTATTATTTGCTGAATGGGCTTAAAGCATGGTAGGAGAGGGTTGCGCATCGCTGGACTCCATATTAATGGTGGCCGGGAGCCGGTGATGCTACTTGGATGTTTTTACAGTGAGTGGACGGGGTAGGTTCTTCCCAGGTTTGCAAAAATTTTAAAAATTCCATGCAGGTGTAATAATGATAATAACCCTGGTGTGTGGGTAGGATATTCCATGCATGTGGCTGGATATGAGGCGTATCCGCTCTCATTTGTGGATAGGTGTGGGCCGAGGTGTAATAATCCTATGTCCATTGCATGCGGGATTATTTAAAAAAAAAGAGTTGTTAATTTAAGTGCGGCCTCATCTCTTTACATAGAGATGTGCATTACGCTTAATGTCGTTTTTCCGACTCACCCCTAATACTCGGGTGTAAGCATTGAAATCCAGGGCGTAGTGGACCCTCTCTTTAGACGCATGAAGTCTATAAACCCCGGTGTATATTTTTGCATGTAGTTTAGCTGTTTTTGTTTGTCCATGTGTTTTTGTTGGCTAATGTTGTGAGTGATAAGGTTATGGAAGGAGAAGGGTGGTATAATGGTAGCCCGTAGGTGGTGTCCTGGCCATTCTGCTGGCATTATCCATCTCTGCTCCTGTCATCCTCACTTGGTCACTATCCGCTTTCTATCCGCTCCTTGGGATGGCGAAGTGCTGTGACGTTGTGACGTCATGGCCTAAGCTGGTCTCTCATATATGGTGTTAAGGTAGCAAGTGATCGGAGTGTAACTGGTCATGTCCTGATCGTCTATGATGGTTTTAAGATTAAAAAAAAAAACAAGAAGAGAAGTAGTTATTGGGGGGGGGGTTGTTTTTTGAGGGAATCTGTCTGTATTCGCCCCTGATTAGTGGTCGGGTGTGGGCAGGAGGTGCCCGTGGCTGTGGTTACTGAGGCTTGCGTGACTGTGGTTGCGTTCCGCTGCAGCGTGCTGGCGGGCGGTCTGATATCGGCTACGTCTTATCGTGTGTCGTGATGCTAACTGTCAGGCGGCGCGTGTGGCTTTTCAACATCTTTGTAAACATGACCCTGTGGCCCTAAGACAAATCCGGCCTGTAGTATCGGTACATTGCCAAATGCCAGGCCTATTATGATAGCGCTGAATCCTGTGTCACTGTATGCTATTTTTTTTTTTTTTGGTCATGTCTGCATTTCATTATCACTTCCGTTATAACAAGAGTGTCTGCCGACAGCAGTGTTGCAATGCTTTAGAATTCGCAACTCAGTGTTTTGCCGTATTTTGTTTTCATATCCTTGTATACGGGAAGTCTTTGATGTTACGTATGGCGGCTGCCAGAACGTGACTTTTGCCAATGTTTGTGTATTGATATTGTTGTGCATTCGGGGAGGGCCAGTGTGCTAATCTGTCCCGTTTTTGCTTACCGATGTTGTGTAGACATTTATCCTGCAAGACCTTTGTCTTGTGTAATTTTTATAACTTGTGTTTAGGAAGTCTATTTCCTATGTTTGGGGTAATCGAAATTTTTGCATGGCTTTTTTCCGGACGACCTGTGGTGTTACCTGTATCTAGGTGTTGGGCGCTATGGTTCAGAGGAAAGTATTTTGTGGTCGCTAATGCCCTAAGTAGGCTGTGGTGGCGAGTATCTTGGAATGAATCTATGTTCCTGTATGTATGGTAAAGAACCTCCCTGTCATTAAAATCGTGTGGCTCAACCGCTTATGTACGTGTATACGGTCCCATTTCCGTCTGAGTGGGAGTGAATTTTCCCCTGTAAATGGGTCTATTCGGTGTCTAGTCGTGCTGGCTGAGTTTTCTGGCCTGTCATGGTGAAAAAATCCCGTGTTTTGTATGTAAGTGATCTTTCGTTGGTCGACACTTATTGTTTTCCACGGTGTCCGCCATTATCGGGTATTTGGACCCGGAATCCCGTGTAATACTCTGTGTTTCATGTCTGCGTTGTCTGTTGGGATTTGAGCATCCCTTGTGTGGTTTCTGATAGTGTTTCGCGCCAAAAAATACCATTGGTTAGTTTCTTTTTGGCACGACTGCATCGTGTTATCGTGCGCTCGCACCCGCCTTGGTTTAAGGTCCCGGTGTTACAATTTTTTGTACTGTATGTACCATGGCACGTGTATTGTATTTTTGCGACACGTGTATGAAAATATGCGTTAGTGTGAGTGTTTGCTGCTATTCTGGACGACCCTCGTACTCTAATTTTGGGAGTTATAGGGTTTTAAAACTGGCGTAAATGACTGTGTATGTTACAGCCAGGCCTGAAACACTGTTGGGTTGTCTGCGGCTGGTAAAAATCGCCTGCTCACGAGTGTGTTATCGCTGACTGCAATAGTGTCCAATTTCATTGACGTGGGCATTACCTGTTACTTGTCTAGCGATGTGCATGTGTCCAGCACGTGTGTGTGGGCTTGGTTGCTCGCTCTCTTATTGTGAGCATGGCTTTCCGTCATGGAAAAGAACCTTCTGCTATTTATATATATTGTGTCCCCCAAATTTGTTGTATGCGTGGGGGGAATATATTCCTGTTAGTGGCAACTAGATGTCGTTATGTATGTGTGTCACCGGGCCGCTGGTTGCGTGTTTGGTGACTAGGTGTCGGTGGTGATTTTGTTATTTTGTGCATATGAATGTCTGTCATTGTGACTGTCCCTTATTGCCCTATCCTTCAACTGGACAGTTACCCGACCTTGCATTCCTGGTATTCAGGAGGTCGCGGGTCCGAGACCGTCTTTGTCCAGGGTGATTATTCCTGGTGCCTTTTAGGCCTGTGTCTCCGGGACAGTTTTGCCAAGTGTATTGACTGTTTTGTATGCTATTTCGTTTAGTGTGTGACCTCCAAAAATAAATAGTGGTGTTTTCCCCTTGAGCTGTGAGTGTTACCCCATGGCGTTTATGTTTAGTTTGAGCGCTGTTACGGGGGACAAAAAAATTCATGTTGTAGGCAGTGTAATAAATAGCGTATGCCTATGGATCAAATATATACAGTTCAACTTGGATAATTCGCACTTCACGGGATTAGTGAAAGAGGAAAAAAAATTGAGCTATCCGAAAATTCAAATTAAGAAAGTTCTTTAAAAAAAAGTAGAGAAAATATATTGTATGACATTTACATAATGCTTTATGTTTACTATAGCAGGTTGCCATACGGCGGTACTTTGTAAAGATTGTATCGTAAATAATTTCAAAAGGTTCAGAATTGAAAGATAGGACCTGAGTGTACTATTCACCTATTGGACGACGTTAGTAAGACAGTAATCTAGTTCCGTCTCAGGGGAATCTACTATTTTTCAAAAATAGTGTGAGATTCTTAACTGTTTCTTACGATTAAGTCTCTCAGCCATCACAAGAGATTCTAGCCAATTGTAGGAACGGAACATAGAACAACTTAGTCATTTCTACTTAGAAAGACCCGCCTGAGCTCTATGCTGTGGTTTGTTGCTTAGTGGTGCATTCTTGGAATACACGGTACCAGAGATTATAATTTTCAATGCTTTTGCATGTTCTTTCCTTCCTCTTTGTCAAACACCAACAGTGATCTTCTGTTTTCTCTTAGGGGTTCAGGTCGCTTATATTTTGTATGAGTCTGTTCCAGATATATATTCTATGACCCACCTAGTGTCATATAGCAGCGAATATCTGAAGCTCTTCAACTCTTCCTCGTGCAAGAGGAATTCCTTCTCCATCTGGCCACCAGATCCTCTTACCATCGCCAGCTATTTTCTCCTTGAGCAAGAGGACTACGTCTACTTCTTTACTCACCATGCTGCGCTAGTATCGCCTGTTATCAACTCTTTGAAGACCAGCTCAGCAAGAGAAGATCATTTTTTTGTTGTAACATTGGCAATGTTTATATGTTCTCCTTTTGTCTCCTACCCCCCACTCTTTTCCCTACCTTGGACCCTCCGTGCTCCGTTGAGCAGGTCTCACTTCTCAGTCGGCAGTTGACTCGATCAGTTAAAGCTCCTCTCGAGCTAGCCTCCTCAAACCAAGAGGCACACACTCTTCTACGCCATGTTGGCAAGGTAGTTGTCATCCAGGGAAACTTCGCCTTCAACATGAAATCAAGATAAGTACCATTTTAAAAGTTTTAACCTCATCTTCATGGTTTTAACTTCCACGTGCTTTAATGATATTTTTATAGACAGTGTGAAATTATTTACTTTGGGGCAAAAATCATTCTTCGTGGGATTTGCCATGTTGAGCTTTCGCTTGTATAAGCCAACCTTACTAAAAAGAGCTTTTCTTAAGCTATTCAAAGAGAAATCCTCTCGCTACGTGGGATATTATCTAATACCCGCTGTCTATAATTATAAAGCTAGTTCCTCCGCTGGATTAACTTTGACTTCATTCTTCTATAAAGATCGTTCTGGAACTTTCCAGATCTGGTACTCTATCTGCGAGGCTTGCCGTCAGGTATTTTTCACTCACTTGTGAAAATACTAGTTAAAATGAGGAATCTTCCTTAAATTACTGCAATAGCTAACTTTCGTCCACCGTTGGGATGTTCTATGGCGCATTTAACTGTAATCCACCATTTTCTCCAGCAATAGACTCTCGCCTACCTAGTGCAACCAGTTCTTTTCAGCATTGTAAAAACTTTCTTTCTCATGAACTTTCGAGTTTCTACAGTGAACTTTGCATCAATCTTTACAGACTACAGTGATAACCAGTGCTTGCTCCAAGTTTCTACCGCGTCGCGATCTCCGTTTACATTAAATACGGCCATGAACATTGATCCTATATCCCAATGATCTTTCCTCAACCTTCTACTAACAACCAATATTAATAAAATTGTAACTTTTCTCTAAGGTGTCACTCACGAAGTGCCCTTCCAACTTTGCTAGTTTAACATTAATTAAATTCTGTATAATTACGTGTGTGACACACGATTCAAATTCACATTGTTCCTTTCCTATAATCAGGGAAAACAATTCCTTAAACTCTTGAGCGAGTCATGTTCAGGTTTCACGAAATGGAAACTGTCCCATTTGGCTAGTGATTCCTGCTCAAACTTGGGAAGTCTATAGAACTTTCCTTTTAACTTTCTTCAGGTTTCACAGTGAGTGACCTGCCCTCTTTTGTATAATTCCCATATAGTAATTCTGTATAAATATAAGAAGTTTTAGGAACTTCTATCTTATTTTTCATGTTTTTATTATTGTTATTTTCGAAGTTGTCACTTTCTCTAGAACATTCTCTCAAGAATTTCTTAAGGTGCACTCTTTGTACTCCAATTCATGTTCAAACTTTAATTACTTCATTGTTTATTTGTTTAAATCTTATAAAGATTTTAGAAACATGTAAGGTTTGAAACCTTGTAAATTGTCAATTGCCTGGAGCAAACGTTTAATGTTGAGAGGTCTGCGACCCCATTTGTTAAAAAGTTCAAATGAACTATGTTTGTCAAAATTATATTACATGCTTGTTAATTTCCTCAAACTTCTTTGCATTGTCAAATAAATTAAATATTTGTTTTTGGATTCATCATTTCTCTGATACTACAGTTAGGCAAGATCCTGGCTTTCCTAGCTCTTCCTAGGTTTATGCTCTCATTCATACTCAATAAAGCTTTTACTATCTGTCTGGCCAGACCATCACCCTTCCCTATAGTACTTTCATGCATGCTTGGGAGGAAATACACTAAAGCCTTTCTCTGGCAAACCGCCCAAGTCTTAGCTGCGGTCCCCGTCAGCTTCGACCAAGCTCGTAACTACTTTAGTTATCAGAGAGTTAATTTTCAGTGGCAACTGCCTCTAAATGTATTGAAAGTCAAATTCATAACTTTTGTGGGACTCTCCTCCTATTTTTCTATCCTTTTTCTCCAATCCAAAACCTACTTCCTTTTCTTAATCATCTTCCCTTGGTGGGTGGGTTATTCCTCAGCCAATAAACTACCCACTTAGGCTGTATTTGGAACAGTTCTTTCCTGCCCTGAGCCGCGTGGCCCAACTGATTGGCTTCTGCTTGGCTTTGCACATTAAAAACTTTGAATTCTCCAAAATATATCCTGAATTAACCACAATTATAAACCATTGATGCCCTAAAAAATGCTAGGGCCAAGAAAAAAATACAATTTTGACTTATCCATGTTCCACTGTATATACATGCAAAATGTGCAGTTTTGTCCATGAGTCTCTGCGTGTCTACCGTTTACAGGGGTGGAACCTGCCCTTTGTGTGTCAATTGTAGTGTTTCCTTCATGTAAAAGAACCTACTTGTGTGTATGTTTGTGATGTATGTGATATTAGTGTATGTTATATTCCTGGTGAAAGTTGTTATCCACGTCCGAGCGTCCTTGCTCGGGAAGGTGAATACTTTCGCCCTGTCACTAAGGCGTAGGCCCCTGAAACCCAATGAGGTGTTTCTTTACTATTTTCTGGCGGAGTTTGTAGCAAAGTAAGTCTGGGCCTACTTTCACCGTATTGCCTGGATATTGGTCTGAGTGTGCCTGTGTCTGAGGGGCTGATTGCGCTCCGCGCTACCCTAGCAGTGTTTATAGGGGTGTGTTTATTCCTGACTGCCCGGCCTCGTGGGGTAGGTAATAAAACCATTCTTATACCCCGTGTACTGTGTGTTTGTGGCTGGTCAGTGTGCGCAGGTGAGTGTTGTGCACCCTGAGGGCCTGAAGGCAACACCCTCTTATGTCTTCGCACCTGGGGGTACACATGCTGGTGCCCGCTTCCATTCTGGCAAACTTACCCTTTGAACTAGCGGTAAAGGCCGTGTAATTGTCTGTGATCGCCCTGGCGATGTATTGGAGTGTAGTCTAACCGATTTCTGACCTATGGCCACGGTAGACTCCTGCCCTTGTGTTTGCCTATGTGTGTAGGCTTGTGTGGGCTTAATGTGCTGTGGGGCGGGCTCTACGTCCTCAGCCCATGGCATATTTACCTCGCGTTTTCTCCCTGTGTTATTATGTGTGCCCGAGAGTCCTGGCGTCAATTCCCTCTCGTTCGTCCGTTCTGAGGGGGTTGGCTTGGGTTCTGCTCCTTGGTTTGGCAAAATTGCCTTCCGAACCGGAGCTGAGGGGCGTGTATTGATGTGACTTTGGCCCTGCAGTGTGTTGGAGCCTAACCTGGCCGTCTTCTGGACTGTGGCCACGGCGAACTCCTTCCCCTGTGTTTTGTAAGTGTCTGAGAGAGACACCCTCGCAAATTTCTGCGGTAGCGTATCTATGCTTATGTCCTCTCTGGGCTGGGCTGGTGGCCCTGCCATGAACTCAAAAATGGCCTTGTTAGCCTGGAGCTCGCGATATTCATCCCAAATTTGGGCGTACCGCCTATTGAGGCATATGGCCTATTTGCAGATCACTGTGTTGGCGTGTTTGCGTTCTATATAGCTCTGTGGCCGCCATTTGGAGAAACGCCTGTTCGCGAATAAGCTCCCTGTATTGGGCGTATAAAATTGTGTAGTGAATCCTCATCCTATCTAGGGTTGTGTTATCTGTTACCGGGTCATGTGTAGTGATTAATTGGTCGTATATTCTGTTCCTTTGGACATGGATCCTATTGAGGTGATCATGTATGTGCCTTAAGTGTTTGTGTGCGTATCTCAATCGCGCTGTCCTACCCTCTGACGGAGTGCATGGCTGTTAGCCCTGTATTGCCCCAACCTTTGTTTGGAGTGCCCGTATTTGTGTCTGTCGCCTTTGTATATGTCTCTGGCACCTTAGCAATAATGCAAATAGTATCGGTGTACCCCTATTGCCTCTATGGCTTAAGATTTCTGTTGCTCCTGCATGTGGTGCCATTCTGAGTTAAGGGTGGGTATAAAAAGAAATGTGTGTGGGATTTCAGATTCTTTCGGGGGGGGGGGGGGTTGGTTTGAAAAAAAATCCCTTGTGTAGCTAGTGTGCAGGATAAATAATGCTTTCTGTCAGAAAAAAAATTCAACTTTTTCGCTTGGCTATGTGCGGGACGGGCCGTTTCTACCACGAGGGCTCGTTGTATGAGTCCTACCCTTATTCTGCGTGGTAGCCGTGCCTCCACCAATATGTTTTAGATCCCTTAGTTGGGGGGTGGTTAGGGATAAAACACTTGTGTTACTGTGATGATTTGGAAGATAGTTCCTGGGAGTTAGTAGCTTCCCGTAGCTGGGAGATTACCAGTGTAGTGTGTTGTTTGGTGCTTAAACGCTAGGGGGTGTTCCTGCAAAGATGTAAGTGTTGATTAAGGGATGGACCTCTAAATGCAGGCTACTATACTGGCCTGCCAGCTGGACGGTGTGGGTAATACAATAGGCGTGCTGATGTCAGCGGCTCGACGTTACGTAGTCGGGTCGCGTGCGGGAAACACAATGCAGTCTGACAAAGCAGTTACTGGCTACTATGGTCACGGTCAATCGTGACGAAGGTCAGGAAGGGTATGAGGATGTAAAGAGGCGTGTAATTGGCAATACAAGTGTAGTTTACTGACCATGTGTTTATTGGTCAGTGAGTGTGAATTTGTAAGTCCCTCTTGGGGGAATGTAGGTAATTATACAAGTAGAGTGTACAAAATTATGAGTGGGTGTTTCAAAAAGTAAAGGATTCTGAGCACTTGCTGAGTCTCACCTGATGATGCAACTGGAGCAGATGTCGGCTAGGGCCTTCGGCGACACACACTGTATAACAGATAATGGCTCCATTTAGGACTCCACTTCTTATAGTTCTCGGCGTTGCGTGGTCAGCATTCCGCCGACGTAGCTGCCCCAGTTAGTTGTTGTGTAGATGTTTATGTATGTGTCGCAAGTAGTTGGCTAACTTCCCAAGCTGGGTGGCCGCCTCTTGCTGTGTAAAGGTAATGTTCTGGTCTTATGATGTTGCCAGTTAGGGTGTTTTTAGTGAAAGATGGGGGGTGGCTTTCAGGGGGTACAGCCCCCCGGGCCTGTACACACGCTTGTAATTCCGTGTTGTGCAACTGTGCTTGAAGTAAAATACCAGGAGCGTTATCATTTTTAAAATAGATATTTTGCAAGTTTGGCAAGTGAACTGGTGATCGCACGATAGAATGTGACTGTTCATGCATGTGACATGAAAATATTCTGTATGCGGCTTCTGTTGGACCAACATATCTAGCTTTTAGGAAATAAGTAATTTTATCGAAGTTCACCGTTTCGCCTTCAGGACATATTTTAACATTGCAGCAGTCATGACCTTTATTCACATACTTGTGGATGTATTTAACACTCCGAACACTGGAGCATATTTCAACATTAATTTGAGCTTGAAAGTAAAGTAAAATAAATTGATTGTAGGGAACAATGAATCGACTATCAATTTCAATGTCAATGCCTCGAATTCTTTTTATAATAATCCGTCCATTATTTCTTCTCCTATACGAAGGATATCCATTGGCATGATCTTTGGTCTCTTCCTGAAACTGTTTAGGGAAATCTTTCTTACATCTTTCCGCAAGGACCATGTATCATATGACGCCTTACCAACTCGTATAGCAATTCATCCTCGAGATGTGGTATTTCGGCTGACACCACACTGTCAATGTCAGAAATTTCTTGAAACTTACAATCTTCCGTTAATTTTAATAGTAAATGGATGTGCGGGAGACCCCGTTTTTGAAATTCCTCTGTATATAGATATGCTTTTACTTAACCGAAAATTTCCTTAACATTAATCAATCGTAGCAATTCCTTTACTTTGCAATACCACATCTCACTACAATATCAGGCCTATTATTAGCCGTTTCCCAAGGATGAATGCTGTTAAGTATTTCTGGCCAGCCCGCATTACAGGTGAACGTAATGAATAAATCTGGCTTTCCAAACTTCCTCACTATCGCCATCGCATCCTGATTATTTTGCAATATTTTCCTCGGGCTACCTGTAAAAGAGGATGGTAAAACTACAATACGACCGACTCTGAGATTTTCATTTTCTGCTCGTACATGCAACGCGTCTGCTAAACCGGCATATGTATCAACTCGTAAGTTCGTTTGTTGATGACGTTACATTTTAACCGGTCACCTTCCATACGACAGTAGTAATCCACAAATAAATATCCATTTTGTAAACTTGAGCAGCGGCAACTAACTCAACATGACCTCCATGAATACCATTCATAGACATATACATTTTGTAATCATCGCTCGTATTGATAGCAGTTTCGTAAATATCGCTGTTGCCAACAATAAAGGAATAATAATTATTCCACTTGTATGTAACATGTTTTACAATTCGCTTTCTAACCTGTGTAAATAAACTCTGATTGTTGTACTCACAATATGCCAATGACCTGAACAGACAATTACCGTCACCTTTAATCTTTATAACATTTGTAATTGAGTGTCGCCTCTCATTCATCATAATATGATTCATTGTTTTGATTGAGCACACAACCTATAAGGACGAATGATGAAACGAAAAGAAGACAGTTTGTAGCTGGTGAGACCAAAGACTATGTAACAGAAAGATCGGATACACAATACAAAATGGCGGTTCCAACATTAGACTGTAGCGTCATCTTCGTGAAATTAGTTGTCTTTCGTATACAGTATTCGTTGTCATTCAAAGAGTGTCATTAGCAAAATGGCTGCTGATTGTGTGTGAGCATTTCAGTCTCGAAGTATTCCATTCATTGAGGAGTTTTAATTAAATTATGTGCACAGAAACCCATTCTGCTTATTGTATAGAAACATGCGACATTAGCGCCCGAGTGGAGCAGGTAGAAGTTAACGATATCATGTATGGATACATGCGATATTAGCGCCCGAATGGAACAGGTAGAAGTTAACGATATCATGACTTAATTAGGGAACTGATCGCCCTATACCAGTGAATGTTATAATTATATTGGATGTATTGAAACAGCAAACGAACGAAATAAAACGAAAAATGGCATAAAGAAATATTCTGTTTTGGCGCGATTCAAACCGCATAGATGTTTTTTAAGTGAATGCGTTAAGTCCCCAAGGAGATCTGATCTCTGTTAATATCAAGTTAGATGTAGTCTATTATTGCGGTGGCGTTGAATATCATGATACAGTGTTAGTCGTTGTCGCCCAGCGACAATATATCCGTCAAGCCATTCGATTCTATTTTTGTGTGACCTTGAAGGAAGTAATATTCGCAATTATTTTAATACACGAATGATATAATCAAGTAAGGTGGGTATCAATCAATTGATAATGCGTGACGGGCATTACATTGTAATACAACAATCGTCGTCGTAGCGCAAATACTTCCCGAGATATTTCAGTTTTAGTAAAGGGTGAAATTTTTGAAAACTATTTTAATATACAGAGAGATTAGTTTGTATGTGACGGAGACCCTCGCTTGCCTGCTCGCCCGCGTTGTGCGCCTGTCTCCCGCCAGGCACTTTGCCGTTATGCGGCGCTCTCGCGGCACTGAGTCATTGAGTATAGGAATTTGTACTTAAATTTGTACTTTAATGTGATCCTTGACCAATTTTTTGACGAACTGACTTACGGAGAGCGATTGTCAAATTACTTTCAACAAGATTCTGCCACTGCTCACACTGCCGAAGCATCTATGACAGAATTGCGTCGCATTTTCGGTACGAGGATTATAAGTCGGAACGTGTGGCCCCCGCGAAGCCCAGACTTATCACCATGAGACTTTTATTTGTGGGGGACGCCTAAAAATAGAGTGTATGTGAGAAACCCTCACACTATAAATGAGCTTAAAGACTATATTACAGCTGAAATACAGTCAATCGGTGCTGAGGAACTTCAGATAGTAAATGCCAGTTTCATAAAAAGGTGGCAGCGATGTGTAGCAGTGAATGGCGAACATTTTCAGCACCAGCTGTGAACTAGGTAAGTACAAATTCCTATACTCAATGACTCAGTGCCGGGTGGGCGTCGCATAACGGCAAAGTGCGTGGCGGGAGACAGGCTCGCGCCACGGGCGAGCGGGCAAGCGAGGGTCTCCGTTACATACAAACTTAACTCTCTGTATAAGATCCAAAAAATCACGAAGTGCAATTGAAATTCAAAATACTTACAAAATGCAATTGAAATTGAGAATGCTTAGAAAATGCATGGTAGATTCAAACTACTCAATTGGATGGACAATACTTACAAAATGCAATTAAGATTGAAAATCAGAGGCGGCTTGTGGCATTGGACTCAAGGACGCCGCCCTCCCACCCTCCTCCCTCCTCATCGGCCCTTATGTTCTCTCTCCTCGCACCTAATGTTTTGCCATCGTGACAATGTGTGTGTAGTTCCTCTCCTTGTCGGTAGAGCGCACTGGATACTCATGAGGACTCATCAAAAATCGCCCGCTTTGTAATTTACGTTGCCATGACAACGAATACCTCCACTTATCCCCTCTCCATCCTTTCACGCGCTACGTCACGAAGTGTGAGGACTCAGTCAGCCTGAGTCTGTAGCAGCCACTGGATAGCTTCCCTCCTGGCGCGCTAGGAAGCAGCACCAATTCACTGTGGCAGATATAAGTTTTGTATTCAGGTTAATGGCGAAGTTGGAATGTATTCTGAATGATTTTATAATGTTGTACTGCTTCGTGCCCTTTTGAAAATCAAAACTGGGCAAGTTAGAATCATGAGATTCTATCGAATAATTCTTTGCGTGAGAAGTGGTTACGTAGAATTTCCAGAGAAGGTGACAAGAGAAGAAGCAAATGGTTACCTTCTGATCGCTCTGTTGCGTGTAGTCTTCATTTTCTTCCTGAGAGCTTCAGATCACATAAATTAACAAATTGGTTACAACTAGTTGGATGTGGGTTGGCGACTATGGGATCCCAGCTGAGTTTCCTTGAGCAGAGCTCCTCTCTTATATCTTTCATGTCAACTCTTACCCCAACGTTATTAGGGTATCGGAGGCCTGGGATGTGTTTCATTTCCCTGCCTTAATTGGCTCTTGTCTTTTTCTTTCCTGATGCCCAATTTTTGTAGGATCAGAGCTAGTGTTGTAAAATGTCTAGGCATTTATAAGTCGGGGCAAATGCCCAGGATAAATGCTCAGGCAAATGCCGGTGCCCAAAACCCATAAATGGCCAGGCATTTTGGGCATTTACCCCTTTTAAAAACATATTCATAATGCAACGCTTATATAAATATTGTTTTAGCCATATATGTATCCACATATATGTATTCTATATATTTATCCATAAAAACAGGAGTTGATGACAAAATAGGCTGCGGAAGTTGTTGTAGGAATTCACTGAAAGAACTTGCTTTTGGTTCTCAGGCTGAGCTTGTGCTTGGAACTGCAGATTTGTTGTTGAAATCATCCACTTCAATTAGTAAAGGTTCAAGCGGCTTCGGGGGCGTAGTTGGTAGCATGCTGAACTGCTGTGCCCAAGATAGCGGGTTCAAACCCTGCCCAAGTCGTCGGATTTTTAAGAGCGTTAAAAATCCTTCAGTATGCCTTCCTTAAGAGGGGAAGTAAAGCCGACGGTCCCATGTCATAGATTTATGGCATGTAAAAGATCCTTCCATAGGCTGAACTTGTGTGAAGCTAAATTGTTCGGTTAAATTTCGTCGAAACGCTCTATCAAAGTTCCAACATTCATCACTAGGTATCATTGATATCTGGTGGCGAGAGTTGGAACTACTTGAAATTGAACGGAACTTGTAGCTCACCCTAAGGGTGTCCGCTGGAAGCAGCTACAGATTCAGGCGAGCCTAACATGTCCTCGGACACTCCCGGCACTAAAAGCCATACGATAAATAAATAAATAAATAAATAAATAAATAAATAAATAAGTAAAGGTTCATAAGGGGTTTTCTTTCGAAAAGGTTTTTTCAACCACTGTAACTGTACCTAACTGAAGCACCTTTTTTTTTAGATGCTGAGGGAACCTAAAGCACATTTTTATGTGCCTTTCCATTTTGTTACAATGTGACTGCTAATAGTCCTTATTACAATATTTACAAGATACTACTTTCCCTTTCAAATTAAGACAGTTCCAAATAGGTTCTTTTTTCCTAAGCATTTTGTAAAGATTTAATCTAACACTTACAAATATAAACAGCCTAAGAATGAAGTGAGGTTATCTCAGACTCAACCACTCAACAGACAGCTCTACTTCACAACTAACTGGGCTGGGCTGCTGGTGGTAGAATGCCTCGCCAATCTCAAGGCCACAACCACCCTACCCCTATTCCAAGATCATAGCACAATGGCTGCCCAGGGCCTAGCCCATCCACCTTCCTCCCAAAGCCACTATTCACACCATAATCAAACTCCTACCTAATTTTCCTAAATATAAATGAGTAGGCCTGCAGGCCTAACTCAGTAATAAAATGTTTTAGAACAATCACAAGTAGTAAAAAGTAAAAAAAGCATGTTTTTTTTAATGCCCAGATTTTGGGCGCTTAAAACTGCTTTGGGCAAATGCCCAGGCAAATGCCCATTTATAGATGTCCTGCCCACTGGGCATTTTCCCGGCCCACATCACTAATCATACCTCATTTTGTCCTTTTTTTCTGCCTTCTCTAAGAGGCCCTAAAGGAGGTAGGGTGTGTGTTGTCCCACCATGCACGGTGCACCTTAGATATCGATACACCCTCAATGATGGAGATAATTGTTGTTTAAAGGGGTGAAATATCTAGATCATCTACCCTTAGTGGCTTAGGTGATGTTGAGAAATTATGATGAAATGAAATCTACAGCTAGGCTTAGCTAATTACTGACTTACTTATGTACCAGAAGAAGAGAACGACAATAATAAAAGAAAAGAATAAGGGAAATAAATGACGGAAAAGGAATGCCCTCTATCTCCGAAGGGCAGATGACCTTGCTGTTTATCCCATTAAAACAAGAATCAATCTTCGAAGAATGGGTATTGAGGTACTTGGAAACTACTAGAGCCATTAAAGGCAGATAGAAAAGGGAAAGAGGAGATCGTCCATCCCAGAGTCAATGCAAAAAGGGCAAAATGGATCTCGCTCTGGAACACATCACGGTCGCCAACTCCCGAGCTCAAAAGCTCTTGAAGGGTGCATTACGTGTGGTGGAGCTTCACACACCCTGCCTCCTTTAGGGCCTTGTGTGGAAGGTATTAGATGTTATGAAACTAAAAGAATAGGGCTGACCACTTGAAGAATGAGGGTATCAGGATAGATGATATAAGGGTCAGTTACGGCCGGAAAATGAATGCCTCCCTAGACTTTGGATGCTCTAATGCTATCCGGGTTGGAAGAGAACAAGAGTTGACTAATGGAGGTCGACAGGTAGATGACAGAGGAGAGCCCGGCACAAGTGGAAATAATAACCGCCTCGGCTGGGGTCCAATGGTCTCCGACCCAAGTCCCACTAGGCCTAGTTGTGAACCCTTGTAATGGGGATACACCCTCAAGGGCTCATGGCTAGTGAGCTTGGGAATTGGCGACCCCGATGGATTCCTGAGCTGGGTCCGGTTTTCTTCTTTTTCCAGTGACTGGGAGTAAATAGTTTTAATACCTTTGTTATTTCTTTAAAAACAGTAGTGCCTATTCCAAACGAAATAAGGAAATCAAGCTACAAAAATATGTGAGAAGAAAAAACACAATAATGAAATCATCTCGGTCAATTACTGGATAAACATCACAAAAACGGTTTAGTCCCCCCTCGGTAAAATTCACGAGCCGCCACTGTTGAAAATACAAAATGCAATTGAGAATCAAAATACCTGCAAAATACACATCATACAAAATGCAATTTGGATTCCAAATACGTAAATACGTGCAAAAAGCGGTTTAGGTTGAAAATACAAAATGCAATTGAAATTCAAAATACTCACAAAAGTCCCATCCCCTATATTGAAATACTTACTAAGAGGTAATTTAAATTGTCAGTCCTTACAAAATGCAATTGAAGTTGAAAACACTCGAAAAAGGCAATTTACTGTAGATCGAAAAGACTTACAAAATGCAACGTAGACTGAAAACTCCTACAAAATGGAGTGGGGATGCAAACAAATCGCTAAATGGAATTTAGATAGACGAGGAGCCAATTAACACAAAAAAAAACAGTACGGGATCTTAAAGAGAAAAGGAAATATAATGAAAAGAAAACAGGAGGTCTGACCCCTCGAAGAAGGAAGGATCAGGAAATATGTGACAAGGGCCAATTAAGGCGGGAAAGTGAAAGACTCCCTAGGCCTCGGATACCCTAATACCGTCGGGGTCGGAAAAGAACAAGAGTTGACCAAGGGATGTCGACAGGAAATAAGACGGAGAGGAGCCCGGCACAAGTAAGTGGAAGCAATGCTGGACTCAGCTGGGGTCCCGTGGTTGCCAACCCACGTACTTCAGAGAAGAGTATAGCTTATGTGTTTGGAGTTAGCTGTTCACCTCGGCTTTTCAGAATTGCGTCTGGAACCTGACGTCCGTGCGCCCTTTAAGCTTACGCAGGGTAAATAGTGGGACACACACACAGAGGACAGGCAGACACCCACACATTTGATCTCATAAGTCTACTTCATCATTTACCAAAAGCGACGGAATCGTAAATGTCTGTTCAGGTCACTAGCATGAACACATGCAAATGTTATATGGACAGAAGTGCTGTAGGGTTGTTGAAGTGAATGCTGCGGAGCAGCAAGGGTCTTCTAGTATGTATTTACATTCTAAAGTGAATGATGTCATTCACTTGAGCATCAAAGCGAATGCCTAGTGTTATATACCGTGTGTTTCTCCAACACTATTTAGAGTGACGACCTCACTTAGGCAGTGACCTTATGAAAGCACACCGATAGCGGATCTCAACCCCTAAAACGAGGTTTTCTTTGCCGACTAGTGAATCACCGGTCCCTTAAGGTCTCGCTTACAATATTGGGTCATTTTCTGTATTCAGACCCGTAATTACAGGGCGACAGGATTTAGGGGCAGAGTAGTTTCTGGGAAACTGTACAAAACCACTAGGGCGTTGAACGCCAAGAGAATATGTATTGTCGCACATTAGAAGTGTTGAGCCTACTTGCTTTCAGGGGTGTATATACAATTTTTTTTTTGGGGGGGGGGGTGCTGACTATCCTGGAAAATTGTTGGTATTCGCAGATGATTGTCACAGCAAAATACCCAGAAATATCAACCAATATCTTGAGCATATGGTTCATATCCCGGTCACTCCATGTGAGATCTGTGCTGGACAAAACGGAGGCAGACAGGTTTTTCTCCGGGTACTGCGGTTTTCCCTGTCAAAATTTCATTCCAGCAACACTCTCCACTATCATTTCATTTCAACTGTCATTCATTTAATCATTGCCCCAGAGGAGTGCGTCAGGCCTCGGCAGCCGGCACAGTTCATATCCTCGCCGCTAGATGGGGGCTTCATTCATTCCATTCCTGACCTGGTCGGAGACTGGAAGCAGGCTGTGGATTTTCATATCTTGAGCATATATAGGTTTATATAGCCTACAATTAGTGGCAATAGAAAAAAGTTGTAAAATATAACACACAAATAAAATGTTATACTTAATGAATTTACGATCTAAGTAGGCTACTTGTCAATCAGAAAGGTAAACACGTACTTTCTATTACAAATTGATAATTATTTCTTAAAAGTACTGTGGAATACATTGGAGTATACTGCTTAATAAAATGTTTATTTAGTGTCCTGTTAAACCAGATAGTTACACAACTTACTTGCGTAGATTGAAACAACTAAAGAACAAAATCGAGATATCGTGGGAGGCTTGCACATTTGTCTATAACTTTTTCATCGCTAATAAAAATGTCGCGATGGATGGAAAGCTTGTAGTAGTGTTCCTTAATCTTCTAAGGCTGGAGAAACTTCTTTGTGCAGTAGCAACGGAAACAGGCAATACAGCTAAAATCTTTAAAAGAATGTATAAGTTAGGAAAATAGCCTTTGTCGCACAAACTGTTGTTCTCGGTAGATCCTCACTTTCTTGACTCCATTTATGTTTCCATACTCACTCTTTACAACTTCTTTGTATGATAAATCTGCTTCATAAATGTGAAAAGCTGGTTCTAAAGACTCAAAATCATTAAAGACACAAAACTCGGGCAAGACACAACTGTTTCTTTGTGTGATTCAAACAGCTCTTTGAGGGAGGAGGAAAAATCGTCTAAGTATGGCACATAGATTGAACGTCGGTAATACTCTTCTGCGGAGGAGTAAGGTATATTAGAACGGCTTACCAGCAGTTTACATGTTCTAGGGACGTCTTCAGGAACTTTCATTTTATCGGAAAATAATTTAGCCTCTTTGTACTGTATATTTCAGCAAGATTTTCATTGGCACTACTTCTCTTTAAAGAAATATTGTCTATAATATGGTAACTGAAATCTTCTTAACAGCTTTAGAAAGATCAATTTCTTTCTTTTGTAGTGTCTCCGATAAATTTAAAGTTATTGATGGCATATCGCTCAAAATGAACAATCTGACAATAAATTGAAATTGTCATATTGAATAGCTCAAACCATGAGCCTTTGCAACAGCTTCCCTTGAAAAAGATTCATTCTCAATACAATATCCAAAAGGGCCAAGACGATTGGTTCTAGAATCTCTTTAAACATTAAAACTGATTCATGGTTTTGCACCCATCGGGTTTCACACAAAGATATTAGTTTTCTCTTCTTATAGTCATTTTGGCAACAGGCTGCTATTTTACATTTTAAAATTTCTGTTCTTTTGGCTGACATATGGAAAAATGCATTCACCTCTTAATCACCCCCATACAATTTCTAACGAAAGAGACTTGACTCGCATCAGACAGGCATAGATTGAGAGAATGTGAGGCACAATGAGTAGGCTATATACAGCTGAAGGCACTTTTTCTTGAACATAAGCCTTTACTCCTCTGAATTTACCGCTCATGGTAGACGCACCGTCATACCCTTGTCCTCTCAAACCCAAGGCTGTTAGGTTTTCCATTAGAGTATGCGCCCGCCAGTGCCATCATATACGGGTACAAATGTTCCCTCATACTGATAGTTTATGTGTCTATATATCTCACACTTAGGGAAAACTGTTATCACTTGTTTCGTCTGCTAATACTGAATAAAAGATCGATTTTCTAACTTTGTTAACGATTTCTTTTTGAATTAATTCACCAAACACGTTTATTATTTCATTTTGTATAACTGAGCTGGAATACATGCTTTTAGCGCCAGTGATCTCTTAAAAGCGAATCTCCACTGTTTGCCCTATACCTCAGCAAGGCACGGAAATTTCCATCATTTATGAGCGGTTCCTCAAGGTCAATTTTTCCATAATCACGTTTACCTCTCATAGGTAACTGTTGGCGGCCAGAAAGTCTAACGGTATGAAAGAGTTTGTTTCTATTTTTCGACACTCATTTTTATCATTTTAAATGATCTTGTCGACTTCGTCGTTACACTGGGGTCTGGCGTTACTTTACGGTGACGGGACAAAATGTACCTGAGGTGTGTGACGTCATAGTACCGCTTGGTGCATGCGTACCCCGACAATCTCTACTTCGTTAGTATAAGACAAAAATCCCCGATTCTTGGATGTCACGGCTAATCTCGAGAACCACTGGATGGATTTTGATGTGGTTTTCACCATTTTGTAAAGGATATCTCGAAGAAAGATTCTGTAGAAAATAATTTATGTATGATCAAAGGAAGACAAGTAGTAACGATTTCAGTGAAAGAGTTGAAAACAAACTTGGCGTCCGTGCGCTTCTTAAGCTTACGCTGAGCAAACCGTTAAAAATATCAATATACTATGAGCGTAAGGATTGGACAGCATGAAAACTTCTACAAAAAGTCCGTGAGAGCATATCTCAATCTTCAATACATCGCCCACTATAAGTGTTTTTAGACTGGATGGAAGGGGCACGTCCCCGCGCGCTCGACCTTGCTTTGCCCTTGGTTTGCACTTGGTTTGCACTTGCCGTTCGCGAGAAGTCTCCAGCCTTTCTAGCATGTTTCAGTATTTGTAGCATTTAAAATGATACAAAGTCTAGTCTTTCAGACTAACTGACACTTTTTAGAAAAGAAACTTGCAATTGAAGCCTGTCGCTTCATAATTACTTATTACTTATTAAAGTAACCTGTACAATGCTTATTTAATAAAATGTGTTACTGTATCACTTCAGCACGTGGAGTCACGAAGAAGACAGGAAGAGGGAGAAGTAGAAGGCTAGCGAGAATCGAGATGCGTAAGCGTTGACGGACACTTCCTTCCACCACCCAGACCGCTCAAGGAATCCAATAGTCAGCGTATTGTAACGCCTACTAGCCGTCTTACAAAACACGTTTTGCATAGCCTAACAAAGATACGTTTTATTGCTGTTCTATTACGAAATTCCAGCAATAACGAAGAAATCATTTGCTTTGAATTAATTAAAGCAATGCCTTCATTGTAGTGTGAAACCACTTCAATACTGTTGCCGTTGTTTGTCGATTTTGGGGCTTTGCGACATTGTGGTGATGTGTATATAGCCTCGTGTACTATGGTGTGTGTTGAATTTGTTAAATAACTTGTGTTATTGAGATGTCAGTATTAGTGTGTGTATTTGCAATTTACGTAAGAAGTGGGAAGGAGGGGCCGTGGCCTTAAGTTACGCAGCATCCCTGCATTTGCCTGGAGTAGAAATGGGAAACCACGAAAAACCACTTCCTAAATGGCTGAAATGGGATTCGAACCCTCCTCTTCTCATTTTTGCCCCACAAAGCTGAGTATACCCCGTTCCAGCCCTCGCATCAGAATTAAAATTTCTAGGCAGAGCCGCGATTCGAACTCGGACCTCCGGGGTGGCAGCCAAGAATGCTATCCACTACACCAGGAGGTAGTCTAATTTCAATCTTAATATTGTTTATAACTTAGCCAATAAGTTAAGATAAGGGTACAACCAAATTTACAGTTACTTGATGCTTTTCCCAAAGCAATATTTTCTTAATTTTTATTGGCTTTTTTAGGGGGGGGGGGTGGAGTCCCCTCAGCCTCCCCCCCCCCCCCCTTATATACGCCCCTGCTTGCTTTTGAATCAGACTTGAAAGTGAAATTGAACTAATGAACAAATCTTATCTCGTTTGCAAATGACAAGGAAGCCTCTTGTTATTTAAACAATTGGTTGCGTGTGATATCTGCTAAAATTTAATGTAAATTCTTTGTATTTTTTTTCTATTTGTAATTTTAGTAAACGCGTATAAATAGTGATTGCCACTCATAGTTAAATACACACTCGGATGAAGAAACAGGAAACTGAAGTAAATCTACATCATTTTAAGTCGGGGGTAACGAAGATTTTTTATTTTAGCCCAGGGGTGTCTGGAGCCCTAAATACTCCGCCGTTCTGCCTTACCAGCATCGTTCTTTGGGGGGACTGTGTCAGACCAAGGTACAGATTTGAAGGACAGTGCTGCCAACTGGCTGAATACTCTGGACTCTGCCAATGTATCCACATTTTGCCATACGGAACAAACAAGTGGAGAACTATGCAGCCTATTTTCATATATCTTACTCATATTAATTGCCTCTATCAACATACAAAATGTCACTTTGAAGGTTGTGATAGACTCGTAGATATTGAGAACCGTCTATATATTTCAGATGGTTCGCAGGTTGGATTTTTATTTATGTACTATTACATGAAGATTATTGTGTACGTGTGATATTCAAATTTCAATCGCATGATTAGAACGCAAGAAGTTAAACCGAAATTTTAAAATTTCGCACAGCTGCCATCCTGTGGTTATGAAAACAATTGAAATAAATAAGATGCCAGTGGATCAATATTTTTATAAGCATCTAACGCGCAAAGTTTCACTGCACTCGGATGGTTAAATCGCGAGAAACGTCCATTTAAATATGTATAATTCGGGTCGCTGCCATGTTGGATTTGTGCTCACCAGATTACTGAAAGTCCTATAGATGAACTTATGTTCATAGCCTCTATGAACATAAAATATTCAGTTTAATTGCTGTAAAGCATTCGTCTAAATATATCGGATACTCGCCATTTTGGATTGTTATATGTATAGGCCATAGAGTTATGTACCATTAAAGGAAAATTATTGTGTAGGTTCATTATTCAAACTTTCACTTCGATCGCTTGATTACGACACAAGAAATAAAAACCTTAATTTTAAAAATTGCACAATTCTCATGTTGAGGTTATGTAAACAACTGAACTAAATTAGATGCCAGTGCATTACAGTATGTCTAATCATTTACTGTACCACATTTCACTGGGCTCAGAGAGTTAAATCACGAGAAAAGTCTATTAAAATGTTTAAAATTCGCTTGGTTGCCATGTTCGTTTTGTACTTTAGAGGTTTATGAAAGTTAAATAGATAAACTTTTACCAGTGCCCTTTATCAGCGTACAAAACGTCAGGGTGATATCTGTAATAGTTTCGGAGATATAGAATGCTGGTGAAATATTTCTCACAGCCGCCATTTTGAGGTTATATGAACAATTGACGTAAATTAGATGCCAGTGCAACACAATGTGCATAAAAAATTGCTGTACCAAGTTTCATTACGTTTGGATGATTAAATCGCGAGAAAAGTCTATTCAAAAGTCTCAACTTTGCTTGGCCGCCATGTTTTTTTTGTAGTTACCAGGTATTTGAAAGTCTCATAGGTGAACGTCTAGTAGTGTTCTTTATCACCGTACACAATTTCAGGGTGATATCGGTAATAGTTTCGGAGATACTGAATGCCGGTGAAATATTTCGCACAGCCGCCATGTTGGATTGGTGAGAGACAAGAAAATTTGAAGGGCACGGTCGGGGTAGGCCAGAATGGTGCAATGTTCTTACCGAGTTTCATTGAAATAGCTCCAGCCGTTCAGAAGTTATTAGGGACACACACACACACACACGCGCACACACACGGACAAAAGTTGATGTCATAAGCCTTCTTTTCTTTTTTCATAAAATGAAAATAGGCTAATAAATAAGTGAATAAATAATTGATGTAACCAATCTAATTCGTGTTGACCGACTCAGAAGCAATAGATAACTTTGACAAGCCTGGGGCATGTCCACACTGCTGGAATTCCCTCTCGTCAGCAGATCCATCTCAATGCGACACATTTGGTGATGACGTCTCGCCTCATCGGCTGCAGTGTCGCCAGTCGTAACCATGAACTGGACAAATATAGACGCAAGCGATAATTTGATCCACTTTAAATCTAAAGATCTTGAGACTTTTGAGGCTGTACTGAAGACTACGCTTACCACAGAGGGCTCAGTGAGCAAAGCTTGTGATGGTTGGGTTAGACAGTTCTCTCTTGCTACAAGAACCAACTGGATTGTGTACAAGACACAGCCAGCCGTCTACAGGAAGATTTACCGGTGCCAATTGTCGAGTTCGCGAAAGAGTAATCGCAGTGTCCGGAACAAGGACTGCCCCGCCATCATCGTCGTGCGAGTAGAGAATGGGAGTGAGCTTCGCGACGCCATCATTCATGTGAGTATTTACAACCAATAGGGTGGTTCCTCAGTGTTCCGCCGGCTTTACTTCCCCTCCTAAGGGTTCACATCTCATACTCGAGGCGAATGCTTAGATGGTACCTAGCTTAAGCCTTGTAGAGACACCACAACACTCTTCTAGTGAAGCGCCGGGAAGTTGTTGGTGTTTCAGCCCGTTGTCTGTAGGCCTACTTGTAATTCAGGTAGCGATTGGGAAAGTGGTTTCCGTGGCCAGCCCGACTGGACCTGATAGCCCTTCAGCCCAAGGACTGCTGTAGAAGTGGGAAACCACGCGGTGGGAATCAGTGTACCCGCTCAGACGCTGAAAGACACGTCATACACTAATATAGGCATCACAGTGCCACACACACCCTAGTACACTAGGAAGCATAACCATGATGTCGCAAAGCCCTAAAATAATCAACAACCATCCTGAGGTAATTCGGGGGCCAAAAAGAAACAGCACAAAAAATGTGCAAAAAATAATTGACTTAAGCCCTACTTCATTTTTCCATGAAAAATAGTTTTGTACCTTTTTGTGGTCCGGGTAGAAAGTAGATGCTGAACCCAGGATATAGGCAACATGCAGTCCATAGAGGCTCAATGGGTGGCCCACTTGTCACGTCCGGCGCAGTAGGCAACATGCAGTCCATAGAGGCTCAATGAGTGGCCCACTTGTCACGTCCGGCGCAGTTGGCAGCATGCTGAGCTTCTATGCCCAAGATCGTGGGTTCAAACCCGGCCGAAGTCGTCGGATTTTATAAGAGCGTACAAAATCCCTCAGTATCCCTTCTTCGGAGGGGAAGTTAAGTCAGCGGGCCCATGCCATAGATGTATGGAATGTAAAAGAACCTTCCACTAACGACAGTTGTGAGAAACATGTCCTCGGACACTCCCGGCACTAAAATCCATACAATAAATAAGTAAATAAATAAATAGTTCCAACGTTCGCCACCAGGTGCTGGTTGCGGTGGCATCTAGTATCCAAGTTCACAGCTAGGTGTCGTTGACGGTAGCAAAAGTAGGAACTACTTGAAATTGATCGACTACAGTCCTTACCAGAATTACAGATAACACACACTAATACAGCCATCACAATTAACACCGGTTATCAGACAGATTCTACACACACACAAAGTACACGGGGCTACGCAGCCCCTTAACTGAGGAACCAACTAAATATTGAAGTTCTTTCTTTTAATTTCTTCCATTTTTATCTTTTTCACTTTTGTTTTACTACTTCCTTCGTTTTTAGCCTACTTTTCACATTTTGCAAAAATTAGGAAAAAGTAGACTTATGAGATCGGGCAAATGTGTGTGTGTCTATCTGTCTGTCCTTCTGTCTGTCTGTGTGTCTGTCTGTCCTTCTGTCTGTCTGGCTGTGTGTGTGTCCCCTCCGATCAACTCCTAAACGGCTGCAGCAATCGAAACAAAATTTGGTAGGAGTAAAGATCTATACCTGAATATCTCACGGCCATATTTGAAAATGATGTCAGTGCTACCAACTGCTGAAAAATCACAATTGAAATTTGAGCTTCTTATTGGATATCATGGAAGGTATGAATGGGAGCTATTTCAAAATTGGCACTCGTATAGATAATAATATTGTAATTTAATTTCCATACATGGCAGTGTTGCCAAAATGATTATAAGCCTGCTGATAGGTCCAAATTTTAAATGCATGTAACTTCTACACTATCAATTGGATTTCAACCAAATTTCGTATGTGCTATGTTTACATAAACAGATATGAATGAGCGTATTCCTAAGAGCCACCAGGTCTACCAACTGTTAATAAATGCTCTCAATTATTTTTATCCAATTACCCATATATCATAAAGTATGCAAGCCGACAGCTTTAAATTATGCACACGTATAGTACCTGACATTCTATAGTAATTAGGCCCAAGCCAACTCCGTACAGGCCATGGAGGCCCTGGGAGTAGTGGAAGGTAGAGGCTTCCACTTTTTGTGACATCGGCACTAGATGGGATGGAGTTGTCAGCTCCACGCCCGGCCGCCTTTGCTCCCAGGAATTACCCTGGAACTCATTTGTGGTGTAGGCTGAGTGAACCCCAGGGCCATTTGCGTTTCCGAAAGTGGTAGTTTTGTTTCTAAAATCCACTACCTGGGTGGGGATCGAACCCACTCCCGTTCAGTTAGAAGCTCAGTGCCTCTACCGACTGCGCCACGCAGCCCCATAGTAATTAGGAGTAACTTATATACGTCAGTGCTACCAACATGATTCTAAGCCTGCTGAGAGGTCCAACTTTAAATACGTACATGTAACTTCTATACTATCATTTGGATTGCAACCAAATATCGTGTGTGCTATGTGTACCATGACAGATATGACTGCCGATTCTTAAGAGTAACCAGGGCTGCCAACTGTTAATAAATACTGTCTCTATTTTTGTTACCCTAATATCAATATATCAGAAAGTATGCAAGCCAATAGCTCTAAGCTTTGCACACGTATAGTACCTGTCATTCTAGATTAATTTGGAGTAACTAATATACGTCAGTGTTGCCAAATTGATTCTAAGCCTGCTGATGGGTCCAATTTTAAAATGCATGTAACTTCTATACTAACTAATGGATTTCATTCAAAATTGACACAACAATAGATCAGATTATTTCAGATTATTTCTGACCAATACAGGCATGTCATTGTTGCCAACATGATTTTACGCGCGCTGTTAGATCCAATGCTTAACTGCATGTTACGTCCATGCTATCCATTGGCCTTCAACCAAATTTTGTATTCTGTACCTCAAGAGATGGATCTAAGAATATATTCAGTCACCAGGGCTGCCAACTGTAGTTCTCTATTAGGCTGCATTATGCCAGGTATACAGTATTTTGAACTAATTAGAAATTTCGATATTACCAACCTAATTTCGTCATTATTCTAGATAGATCCATATAGATTAATCATTGGCATGAATCTTAAATTTTAAGAAAAGTAGGCTCTTTAGTTCGTCACGGAACTTCTCGTTACTTCATCTTGTTGACTTTAACTTTCCTCTTATCCGCTGTCCGATACAACTACCTTTTGCCTGTTTTTAAGAAATGAACATTATGGCGATGATTCACAAAGAAAAGGGAACTTCTATGGACAAAAACTCGGAACTAAAAAACCTATTCCTCCCATTCATGCCATAAAGATAATGTACTCAACGGTTTCAGAGCAGCCAGATAATGGAGGGGGGGGGGTATGTCATATCATCACCTAGTGACAAGTAGAAAATGCAATCAGATGGTGACGCGCCGATATATGCGAAAAATGATGATAATAATTGCTGTTTTAAGGGGCCTAACATCTAGGTTATCAGCCCCACGCGAGAAAATAAAATAAAGAGAATAAAAAGTGTATGCTTCTACGAACACATCGTTCATACTGTATTTCTTTTAGATACGGTACCGGTATTTCACTAAAGATAAACAAATGACGACTTTTGGCTTTATAAACAATGGAAAGAGAAATTTTCTCAGAAGGAAAGACATGGATGGCCAACAATAGAGTGAGATGGAAGAAGTTTGTAGCTACCCTATGTTCCTACAAGGAATAAAAGGAAATAAGGAAGGAATAAGGAATTTCACTAATGTTTCAATACTCATATTTTTGTAATTTTTATATTCGAATATCAAAATGTAAAACACATTACTACACACGCAACATGTCAATATCTAATACACGAACTGCACAGTAACTGTTGCCTACAAGATTGCTTGATACGAGAGCAATGTGAATGAGTAAGCACTGGCGACAGACTGCTATAACAAACTAAGAGCGCGTGCAGTGGCAGTAGCAAGGCGAGCGATCTGTCTTCGAGATGGGAGCTAACGAACTAAAAGAGCGAACTAGTTCGCTAAGGAGCTGCGAACTAAACTGATTGCTCACAGCCGCAAACTATTATGCGCAAGAATACGTAGTACGGTAACCAATCAGCCACTGAGTTGGATTTCTTGATACACCGTATATAATAGCGAAAAGCTGGTAATTTACTAAAAACTTATGCAACTGAAATTACAAATTATGAACACAGTACCCCTATAAAAATATGGAATGCCACTCCTTGTGCAGGATGTGAAGTCATGTCATAAATGACTCCCGGTTGATCTGCGCCCAGTGCAACATAACCATTTCATTCCACACTCATTTTCAACTACAAGGGAAAGTTGGCTAACATGAGTGACGACATTACACCCATGGAATTAAGATCCCAGGGCAAATGAACGCAAAGCGACAGCATTCTAACCCACTAATACCGACACCGATTGGTTGGTTCCTCAGTTTAGCCCCGTGTACTTTGGGTGTGTGGAGAATCTGTCTGATAACCGGTGTTAATTGTGATGGCAGTATCAGGTAAGGACTGCAGACTACCAATTTCAAGTAGTTCCTGATTTTGCTACGAAATTCGAAAATCCTCGACGCCTAGCTGTGAACATGGCTACTAGATGCCACCGCAACTGGTCAATCAAATCTAACATACAAATGTAGCTGTTCTTGACTAATGATGGTTTTGAGGCCTCCTGACTTTTCTTCTCTTGAGTTGTTGACATTCAAGCTCATTTTCTAAATGTTAATTGCGTGATTTTATTCTCCTGTGCTCATAAATATTTTGGCGGGTGTAATTTTGCTTTGTTTTTTGTTTCCATTAAACGTAGTTATATGAGCAGGTTTACTTTAGTACTGTGAGCGTGTTCATATGGAGACATCTGAATATGTACGTGGAGCCACTCACAATTTTGTAATTTGAGGTGCTGTGTTGCCTCCGTTGTGTAGTGGCCAACTTGCTTAGATGCCATCCCGGAGGTCCGCTGTTCAATTCCCGGCTCTGCCACGAACTTTGAAAAGTGGTATGAGGACTGGAACGGGGTCGACTCAGCCTCGGATGGTCCCGCCTCCACACTTGTATCCCCCGATCCAATGACAAGCTCCAGGACACTGCCCATAGAGGCGGTAAAGGTGGCATCCCTCGCTGAGACCGTGGGAAAAGCCTACCTGAAGGGTAAACTGACGTGCTTTTCTAAAATCATCTTTTCAGATTACGTAAGAATGATGTACCGTATCCACGTATACTAAGGAAGGAAGGACGTTAAGGTAAACCTAAAAACAAGGGTACAAAGAGATAATTTAAGGGGCACAAGGGCCAAGACCACACGACAGTATTAGCCTACTTTCCTTTGTTAGTAACCGTGGATACCGTTCATCATTCTTGCATAATCCGAAAAGACGCAATATCAATCTGCTTAAAAAAAATCCCTCTCAGCACGCCGGAAGGCGGAGGTAGATTCCACCGGGCAAACTAGGAGATAGGCGAAAATAGGCAAAATATGGAGGTTTTCGTAGAACGACCAGACCTTATTTCATGCTTCTCATTATGAGAAAGTATTGGAGATTAATAAACTTTGTTTTTCGTCTTTTTATGCATATTTTTAACATTTTATTGTATTATGGGGACGGTACCCTTTTCGTAACTTGGGGTCTATTTTTAGCCTGTTTTTCTCATTTTGCAAAAATGAGGAAAAAGTAGACTTGTGAGATTGATCCGGGAAAATGTCTGTCTGTCTGTGTGTCCCCCCACTATCAACTCCTAAACGGCTGAAGCTATCGAAACCAAATTTGGTAAGAGTAAAGATATGGAGGATATGAATATCTCACGGCCATATTTGAAATTGACGTCAGTGCTACCAACTGCTGAGTAATCGCAGTTGAAATCTGAGCTCTATGTTGGATATCTCAGAAGTTATGCATGCGAACTATTCCAAAATTGGCACACACATATAATAACATTCCAGATTAATTTTCAGATGTTCATTTTTGCCAGTACTGCCAACATGATTCTAAGCCTGCCAATAGTTCAAATTTCTGAATGCGTGTAACTTATAAACTATTGATTGGATTTGCACCACATTTCGTATGTACTATGTGCACTACAGCAGATATGACTGTGTATATTCTAAAGAACCACCAGGGCTGCCAACTGTTAATAAATGCTCTCTCAATTTTTTAACCCTTATATCAATATATCAGAAAGTATGCAAGCCAACAGCTCTAAACTTTGCACACGTACAGTACCTGACATTCTACCTTAGTTTGGTGTAACTTATATACATCAGTGCTGCCAACACGATTCTAAACCAGCTGATTGATCCAGCTTTTAAATGAGTATAACTTCTATACTAACAAATGGATTTCAACCAAATTTCGTATTCGCTTTGAGTACCATAACAGTTATGACTGTGCGTATTCGTAAGGACCAGCAGGGCTGCCAACTGTTAATAAATGCTCTCTCTATTTGTTTAATCCTAATATCAATATATCAGAAAGTATGCAAGCCATCAGCTCTAAACTTTGCACACGTACAGTACCTGACATTCTAGATTAATTTGAAGTAACTAATATACCTCAGTGCTGCCAACATAATTCTAAGTTTTCGGATAGTTTCAATTTTTAATTACATGTAACGTCTATACTAACCAATGGATTTTATCCAAAGATGGCACTAGAATAGATCGTAATATTTCAGATTAATTCCGAGCATCACATACATGACCAAATGCTACCGTCTGTGAACTTGGCTATTAGATGCCACCGCAACTAACAATTGGCAACAAACGTTGGAACTTAGAAAATTAATCAAATGTTACCAAAAAATTATGCATCACACAGCTGTAGTTAGTGGAAGGTTCATTTACATGCCATAAATCAATGGCATGGGCCCACCGGCTTTACGTCCCCTCCGGAGGAAGGCATACTGAGGGATTTTAACACTCTTAAAAAATCCGACGACTTCGGCCGGGTTTGAATCCGCGATCTTGGGCATAGAAGCTCAGCATGCTGCCATAGCCGCTTCCCACAGAGTCAGATGGAAAACTGAATGAGATCTCGTGCAGTGGCGTTGTCATGGTAACCTCTGATGGCATATCCTTCATTAATTTACTGGTGTTGTCATGGTAAACTCTGATGGCTCATCCCTCATTAATTTACTGGTGTTGTCATGGTAAACTCTGATGGCTCATCCTTCATTAATTTACTGGCGTTGGCATGGTAAACTCTGATGGCTCATCCTTCATTAATTTACTGGTGTTGGCATGGTAACCTCTGATGGCTCATCCTTCATTAATTTACTGGCGTTGTCATGGTAACCTCTGATGGCTCATCCTTCATTAATTTACTGGCGTTGTCATGGTAACCTCTGATGGCTCATCCTTCATTAATTTCCTGGCGTTGTCATGGTAACCTCTGATGGCTCATCCTTCATTAATTTACTGGCGTTGGCATGGTAACCTCTGATGGCTCATCCTTCATTAATTTACTGGCGTTGGCATGGTAAACTCTGATGGCTCATCCTTCATTAATTTACTGGTGTTGTCATGGTAAACTCTGATGGCTCATCCTTCATTAATTTACTGGTGTTGTCATGGTAAACTCTGATGGCTCATCCTTCATTAATTTACTGGTGTTGTCATGGTAAACTCTGATGGCTCATCCTTCATTAATTTACTGGTGATGTCATGGTAAACTCTGATGGTCATCCCTCATTAATTTACTGGCGTTGTCATGGTAACCTCTGATGGCTCATCCTTCATTAATTTACTGGTGTTGGCATTGCAACCTCTGATGGCTCATCCCTCATTAATTTACTGGCGTTGACATGGTAACCTCTGATGGTCATCCCTCATTAATTTACTGGTGTTGTCATGGTAACCTCTGATGGCTCATCCCTATTTAATTTACTGGCGTTGTGATGGTAACCTCTGATGGCTCATCCGTCATTAATTTACTGGCGTTGTCATGGTAACCTCTGATGGCTCATCCCTCATTAATTTACTGGCGTTGTCATGGTAAACTCTGATGGCTCATCCCTCATTAATTTACTGGTGTTGGCATTGCAACCTCTGTGGCTCATCCATCATTAATTTACTGGCGTTGTCATGGTAACCTCTGATGGCTCATCCTTCATTAATTTACTGGCGTTGGCATGGCAACCTCTGATGGCTCATCCCTCATTAATTTACCGGCGTTGTCATGGTAACCTCTGATGGCTCATCCCTCATTAATTTACTGGCGTTGTCATGGTAACCTCTGATGGCTCATCCGTCATTAATTTACTGGCGTTGTCATGGTTACCTCTGATGGCTCATCCCACATTAATTTACTGGCGTTGTCATGGTACCCTCTGATGGCTCATCCCTCATTAATTTACTGGTGTTGGCATTGCAACCGCTGATGGCTCATCCCTCATTAATTTACTAGCGTTGTCATGGTAACCTCTGATGGCTCATCCTTCATTAATTTACTTGCGTTGGCATGGCAACCTCTGATGGCTCATCCGTCATTAATTTACTGGCGTTGTCATGGTAACCTCTGATGGCTCATCCCTCATTAATTTACTGGCGTTGTCAGGGCAACCTCTGATGGCTCATCCCTCATTAATTTACTGGCGTTGTCATGGTAACCTCTGATGGTCATCCCTCTTTAATTTACTGGCGTTGTCATTGCAACCTCTGATGGCTCATCCCTCATTAATTTACTGGCGTTGTCATGGTAACCTCTGATGGCTCATCCCTCATTAATTTACTGGCGTTGTCATGGTAACCTCTGATGGCCCATCCCTCATTAATTTACTGGCGTTGTCATGGTAACCGCTGATGGCTCATCCCTCATTAATTTACTGGCGTTGTCATGGTAACCTCTGATGGCGCATCCCTCATTAATTTACTGGCGTTGTCATTGCAACCTCTGATGGCTCATCCCTCATTAATTTACTGGCGTTGTCATGGTAACCTCTGACGGTCATCCCTCTTTAATTTACTGGCGTTGTCATGGTAACCTCTGATGGTCATCCCTCTTTAATTTACTGGCGTTGTCATTGCAACCTCTGATGGCTCATCCCTCATTAATTTACTGGCGTTGTCATGGTAACCTCTGATGGCGCATCCCTCATTAATTTACTGGCGTTGTCATTGCAACCTCTGATGGCTCATCCCTCATTAATTTACTGGCGTTGTCATGGTAACCTCTGATGGTCATCCCTCTTTAATTTACTGGCGTTGTCATTGCAACCTCTGATGGCTCATCCCTCATTAATTTACTGGTGTTGTCATGGTAACCTCTGATGGCTCATCCCTCATTAATTTACTGGTGTTGTCATGGTAACCTCTGATGGCTCATCCCTCATTAATTTACTGGCGTTGTCATTGCAACCTCTGATGGCTCATCCCTCATTAATTTACTGGCGTTGTCATGGTAACCTCTGATGGCTCATCCCTCATTAATTTACTGGTGTTGGCATGGTAACCTCTGATGGCTCATCCCTCATTAATTTACTGGTGTTGGCATGGTAACCTCTGATGGCTCATCCCTCATTAATTTACTGGTGTTGTCATGGTAACCTCTGATGGCTCATCCCTCATTAATTTACTGGTGTTGGCATGGTAACCTCTGATGGCTCATCCCACATTAATTTACTGGCGTTGTCATTGAAACCTCTGATGGCTCATCCCTCATTAATATACTGGCGTTGCCATGGCAACCTCTGCTGGATCATCCCTCATTAATTTACTGGCCTCTAAAAGCCATAGTAGTTAAAAGGGACGTAAAACAAATAACATTATTATAATGTACTGGCGTTGTCATGGCAACCTCTGATGGCTCATCCCTCATTATTTTACTGGCGTTGTCGTGGCAAGCTCTGATGGCTCTTGGCATTTTCTTCTAGTTCCGAAATCATTTTTCTAATCCCTTGGCGTAATGATGGGACATATCAAAAACATTTTTCAGACATAAGTTTTAGATAATTATTGGAGGAGTATTGCACATTTTGTACGGTTTTGATATTATGCCTATTAAGGGAGGTATGATTAATGTTTCTCTGAAATCCCACTTTTCTCCATCCCTTTGGTCAATGGTTGGTGCAATCAAAAATCGATTCAATCATAAATTGTTGGACCTTCTCCGACACATAGTATGAACTTTGAATGGTTTCAATATTTCACATATCAAGAGTGATATTTTACTTCTTCGAATGAAGCTCCCCGTTTTCACCCCCTTGGTCCGATATTGCCCATTAACGATCTCGACCGAGATATAGCTGTCTGTGTGTAGGGTAGATACTTATCAGTTGCCACACATTCTAAGTTATTGCCACTCTTTTTTTCCTGGTAGGCGGAGACAATTTGTGGCTTAGGCAGTGTTCTGTAGTGCTATACTGACGATACTCGCTCGACGAGCGAAACATGCCATCTCAGAGTTTTATCAGCGACTACTCAAGTTACAGGCCTAGTGTGTTGGTATCCCTGCAATGTTATAGAATGAACTACTCAAGTTACAGGCCTAGTGTGTTGGTATCCATGCAATGTTATAGAACTAACTGCTCAAGTTACAGGCCTAGTGTGTTGGTATCCACGCAATTTTATAGAATGAGCTACTCAATTTACAGGCCTAGTGAGTTGGTATCCATGCAATGTTATAGAATGAACTACTCAAGTTACAGGCCCAGTGTGTTGGTATCCATGCACTGTTAAGAATGAACTACTCAAGTTACAGGCCTAGTGTGTTGGTATCCAGGCAATGTTATAGAATGAACTACTCAAGTTACAGGCCTAGTGTGTTGGTATCCATGTACTGTTAAGAATGAACTACTCAAGTTACAGGCCTAGTGTGTTGGTATCCATGTACTGTTAAGAATGAACTGGCGTTGTCATGGTAACCTCTGATGGCCCATCCCTCATTAATTTACTGGCGTTGTCATGGTAAACTCTGATGGCTCATCCCTCATTAATTTACTGGCGTTGTCATGGTAACCTCTGATGGCTCATCATTAATTTACTGGTGTTGGCATTGCAACCTCTGATGGCTCATCCCTCATTAATTTACTGGCGTTGTCATGGTAACCTCTGATGGTCATCTCTCATTAATTTACTGGTGTTGTCATGGTAACCTCTGATGGCTCATCCCTATTTAATTTACTGGCGTTGTCATAGTAACCTCTGATGGCTCATCCGTCATTAATTTACTGGCGTTGTCATGGTAATCTCTGATGGCTCATCCCTCATTAATTTACTGGCGTTGTCATGGTAAACTCTGATGGCTCATCCCTCATTAATTTACTGGTGTTGGCATTGCAACCTCTGATGGCTCATCCCTTATTAATTTACTGGCGTTGTCATGGTAACCTCTGATGGCTCATCCTTCATTAATTTACTGGCGTTGGCATGGCAACCTCTGATGGCTCATCCCTCATTAATTTACTGGCGTTGTCATGGTAACCTCTGATGGCTCATCCCTCATTAATTTACTGGCGTTGTCATGGTAACCTCTGATGGCTCATCCGTCATTAATTTACTGGCGTTGTCATGGTAACCTCTGATGGCTCATCCCACATTAATTTACTGGCGTTGTCATGGTAACCTCTGATGGCTCATCCCTCATTAATTTACTGGTGTTGGCATTGCAACCGCTGATGGCTCATCCCTCATTAATTTACTAGCGTTGTCATGGTAACCTCTGATGGCTCATCCTTCATTAATTTACTTGCGTTGGCATGGCAACCTCTGATGGCTCATCCCTCATTAATTTACTGGCGTTGTCATGGTAACCTCTGATGGCTCATCCCTCATTAATTTACTGGCGTTGTCAGGGCAACCTCTGATGGCTCATCCCTCATTAATTTACTGGCGTTGTCATGGTAACCTCTGATGGTCATCCCTCTTTAATTTACTGGCGTTGTCATTGCAACCTCTGATGGCTCATCCCTCATTAATTTACTGGCGTTGTCATGGTAACCTCTGATGGCTCATCCCTCATTAATTTACTGGCGTTGTCATGGTAACCTCTGATGGCCCATCCCTCATTAATTTACTGGCGTTGTCATGGTAACCGCTGATGGCTCATCCCTCATTAATTTACTGGCGTTGTCATGGTAACCTCTGATGGCGCATCCCTCATTAATTTACTGGCGTTGTCATTGCAACCTCTGATGGCTCATCCCTCATTAATTTACTGGTGTTGTCATGGTAACCTCTGATGGCTCATCCCTCATTAATTTACTGGCGTTGTCATTGCAACCTCTGATGGCTCATCCCTCATTAATTTACTGGCGTTGTCATGGTAACCTCTGATGGCTCATCCCTCATTAATTTACTGGTGTTGGCATGGTAACCTCTGATGGCTCATCCCTCATTAATTTACTGGTGTTGGCATGGTAACCTCTGATGGCTCATCCCTCATTAATTTACTGGTGTTGTCATGGTAACCTCTGATGGCTCATCCCTCATTAATTTACTGGTGTTGGCATGGTAACCTCTGATGGCTCACCCCACATTAATTTACTGGCGTTGTCATTGCAACCTCTGATGGCTCATCCCTCATTAATATACTGGCGTTGCCATGGCCACCTCTGCTGGATCATCCCTCATTAATTTACTGGCCTCTAAAAGCCATAGTAGTTAAAAGGGACGTAAAACAAATAACATTATTATAATGTACTGGCGTTGTCATGGCAACCTCTGATGGCTCATCCCTCATTATTTTACTGGCGTTGTCGTGGCAAGCTCTGATGGCTCTTGGCATTTTCTTCTAGTTCCGAAATCATTTTTCTAATCCCTTGGCGTAATGATGGGACATATCAAAAACATTTTTCAGACAAAAGTTTTAGATAATTATTAGAGGAGTATTGCACATTTTGTACGGTTTTGATATTGTGCCTATTAAGGGAGGTATGATTAATGTTTCTCTGAAATCCCACTTTTCTCCATCCCTTTGGTCAATGGTTGGTGCAATCAAAAATCGATTCAATCATAAATTGTTGGACCTTCTCCGACACATAGTATGAACTTTGAATGGTTTCAATATTTCACATATCAAGAGTGATATTTTACTTCTTCGAATGAAGCTCCCCGTTTTCACCCCCTTGGTCCGATATTGCCCATTAACGATCTCGACCGAGATATAGCTGTCTGTGTGTAGGGTAGATACTTATCAGTTGCCACACTTTCTAAGTTATTGCCACTCTTTTTTTCCTGGTAGGCGGAGACAATTTGTGGCTTAGGCAGTGTTCTGTAGTGCTATACTGACGATACTCGCTCGACGAGCGAAACATGCCATCTCAGAGTTTTATCAGCGACTACTCAAGTTACAGGCCTAGTGTGTTGGTATCCCTGCAATGTTATAGAATGAACTACTCAAGTTACAGGCCTAGTGTGTTGGTATCCATGCAATGTTATAGAACTAACTGCTCAAGTTACAGGCCTAGTGTGTTGGTATCCATGCAATGTTATAGATCGAACTGCTCAAGTTAGAGGCCTAGTGTGTTGGTATCCATGCAATGTTATAGAATGAGCTACTCAAGTTACAGGCCTAGTGTGTTGGTATCCATGTACTGTTAAGAATGAACTACTTAAGTTAGAGGCCTAGTGTGTTGGTATCCATGCAATGTTATAGAATAAGCTACTCAATTTACAGGCCTAGTGAGTTGGTATCCATGCAATGTTATAGAATGAACTACTCAAGTTACAGGCCTAGTGTGTTGGTATCCATGCACTGTTAAGAATGAACTACTCAAGTTACAGGCCTAGTGTGTTGGTATCCAGGCAATGTTATAGAATGAACTACTCAAGTTACAGGCCTAGTGTGTTGGTATCCATGTACTGTTAAGAATGAACTACTCAAGTTACAAGCCTAGTGTGTTGGTATCCATGTACTGTTAAGAATGAACTACTCAAGTTACAGGCCTAGTTTGTTGGTATCCATGTACTGTTAAGAATGAACTACTCAAGTTACAGGCCTAGTGTGTTGGTATCCATGTACTGTTAAGAATGACCTACTCAAGTTACAGGTCTAGTGTGTTGGTATCCATGTACTGGTAAGAATGAACTACTCAAGTTACAGGCCTAGTGTGTTTATTTATTTATTTATTTCTTGACGGTACACAACAGGGCTCAGTGTGCGCCCCATTAACAGTGCACCTACACAGTAAAATACACTTTCTGATATTCCTACATTAAGTATTAATATCTAAATGTAATTATTAAAACTAGGAAGTTAACAGATTGAGATGCATAGTAGTAAAAAGCTTAATCTAAAGGAAATATAAAAACTAAATCTAAATTTGATCTAATGCCAAATATAAAAACAGGTTTTGAAATTATTCCATCGTAAACTAAAAGGTAACATTGCTAACTAGGGAACAGGCCTATCCACATATACACATTGTTGATTCTGTTTTGTGTGATAATTTTATTTCAAGTATGAATTAGAGTGACTGGGTTATAACTTCCAAGAACGGTCTGATTGAGAGACAGAAATCTAGTTTCCAGTTTACACGAACCGCATCGTTGTAAATACTGCAAAGCCTCCATACAGGTGAATTGTTATGTGAAGTAGTATTGGTTATATCATTTTTGAATGTTATGGTTGATCTTGTAGTTAAGCGAGGGATGTTGAAATTTAGGAGCGATAGGAAAAATGAGTTATCAATTTGACCGTTAATGACTTTATAAAGGAATTTCATATCATTCACTTGCCTTCGAGACTCCAAACTAGTCATGCCGAAATTCAACAAAAGTTCACCATGTGTGGGTAATTGCCCGTTATTTTGAGGTGTAAATATCTGAGGAATTTCTTTTGAACTTGCTCAATGGATTTCATGCATGTTTTCTGCGAGGGACTCCATACTTGGCTGGCGTACTCGAGCTTGGATCTCACCATGGCAATATAAAGGTTTATGCAGGTACTGGTCCTAATGAATGGCTTAGTGTTTCTTAATATAAACCAGGCAATGTTATAGAATGAGCTACTCAAGTTACAGGCCTAGTGTGTTGGTATCCATGCAATGTTATAGAATGAACTACTCAAGTTACAGGCCCAGTGTGTTGGTATCCCTGCAATTTTATAGAATGAACTACTTAAGTTACAAGCCTAGTTTGTTGGTATCCATGCAATGTTATAGAATGAACTACTCAAGTTACAGGCCCAGTGTGTTGGTATCCCTGCAATTTTATAGAATGAATTGAAAGATATTTTAAATAATCTTTATAGTTTCAATTTACAAATTAAAAAGTCATACATTTTAAGAAACAAAACAATTTTTTGAGTTTGTAAATTTTTGAACGACTGAAAATAATTATTCTGGAAAAACCAATCCGTTCATTTTGTGAAGCCACATGTTCTTTACATTTCAGTATCCTTCACAAGACGAGTGAACCAAAGTAAACACTAGAATTGTTTCTGTGACCTTGTTCTTGAACACCTTGTACATAATATTTCATGTTTATTGTTAGCAGGTGGCTTCGAAAGGTTACATCTTTGTTCAGTGTAAAATTAACAACCGTTGACCAAACGAAAAAAACAGAAATTTGTTTTCCGAATGTGCCAATCGTCACAACCCTGTGTCCTTAAAAAAATCGAACATTTATGCCAAGCATATGAGTTGTGGTAGAGCCTCCGTGGCCTAGGCGGCAGCACGCCGGCCTCTCGCCGCTGGGTCCGTGGTTCAAATCCCGGCCACTCCATGTGAGATCTGTGCTGGACAGAACGGAGGCAGACAGGTTTTTCTCCGGGTACTCCGGTTTTCCCTGTCAAAATTTCATTCCAGCAACACTCTCCACTATCATTTCATGTCATCTGTCATTCATTTAATCATGGCCCCCAGAGGAGTGCGACAGGCCTCGGCAGCCGGCACAGTTCATATCCTCGCCGCTAGATGGGGGCTTCATTCATTCCGTTCCTGACCCGGTTGGAGACTGGGAGCAGGCTGTGGATTTTCATTTTAATTTGAGTTGAGGTCTAATATTTTACCTACATTGTTCCTCCCAAGTGTCTATGCAATTTCTCTGTATTTAATCTGTTACCTTACTTATTTAATTAATGTTCTTTAAAGGGGCGTAATTACGAGGTCATCTGCCCCTAATCTGTTACCTTATTGATGTGGTAAGCGTTTGTTGCCCATAGCCTTGCGCGCGCAACTTGTGTTAAACAGAATTAAGATCGGTGCGTTCCTAAGCTTAAGGAGAGCTCAGACCCCCTATAGCAGACATGGGCAAGCTTTTTAGGGGCAGCACCTGATACAAGACAAATAATCTAGGAGGACGAAAAGAACACATGTTTATAGATAGATTATAAACTTGCAATTCTGCATTTCAAATCAATCAAAACTAACAGGCTACAAAGGTATAAAACTTCGGAAAAAAGGACACACCCTCATTATTTGTTAGAAGAGGAAGGAGTAGGTGGCAAGTGGAACTGTGACTGTGATTCTAAAGTTTTTCATAATCTGGGAAGAGCTGATTCTTGGTAGCGGAGCAAAACGGTGCTCTGTTAATCCATTTCTGACGCTATTATTGCGAAGCTTCATTGTAGAAAACACCTGTTCACAGATAGAGGAAGACAGTTATCTTTTGTGCATGAGATTTCAAGTTTGGGGATCTTGATTTTGGTAGGGCCTTGTAGAACTCAATTTCCGAAACGTTGAGAAACAGTTGCTTAAATTAATTGTTACATTGTCAATCAGTTCTAGCTGCAACTCTTTTACACAAAACGCATAAACGCGATGAGATTAAAACAGTTTTCGAGTTATAGGTAGAGCCCTCCGCTGATAAATCAAACGTTATCCGCCCCCACCCCGCATCTCCATGACTGTGATCCAAATCCGCTGATATTTCAATGTTATTTTTTATTTATTAGATAAAGAAAAGAAGTGTTAAACTAACACCTTTAGACATTTGAGGAGAAAGTCGCTCCCCTAGGCCATGTTAATGAATGTCACTCAGCCACAATTGCAACCCTTTTCATTTCGGACTGTTAATTATGCTTAATGACTTAATTTGAATGAGATTAGCTTAAACCATCATCTTACATTTGTTATGAAAGAAATATAACGAAAAATTATGATATGTCATAAATATCCGGGTCCTGGTAATGATATTCAACAATTTCGGATGCTAGAACTACTTTTTATTTACACATAATATAAAAATATACATATCGCACATTAATAACTAAAACTTTTTGTTTTGTAGGCTATATACGAATTGGTGCAGCATCTTCTAGTTTATTATTTTCCAGGAATGCACGTGTGCCGCAGTTAGTTTTATGTGCCAGATTTGTGTCCTGAGTATGAATACACGTTTTTTCAGGTAAAACCCTACTACAGTATATCGTTCACCTTTTCGTTTCCATTGAAAACGTAACCAAATGTCTGCCATATCGTTGACTTGAGCTTTGATTCACGCACTATAGAAAATTCGCCTTAAGTAGGATAAATAAGCCGGTTCTGAGGCAGGGGCTAATGGGCAAGATGGCCGCCGCGCGCAATCACTCTATGTTATTCTTATGGAGGGGTCAGTCAGAGCTGGGGCAGGGGGCTAAAGGGCAAGATGGCCGCCATGTCCTGAGACCTTGCATGATGTCACAGGGGAAGTTCGGCCGTGTAGTTACTAAATGGAATATTTATTATTATTATTATTAATTTTATTTGGTAATTATTGATTGATAGCTTGCCACGGTGGGTGAGTGGTTATCGTGTCGGACTACCAACCCCAAGCTTGCAGATTCGCTCTTGGTCGTGGTAAGTGATTTTTGAAAGTTGGCAAAAATTAAGACACGCATGTCATACGATGTAGGCATGTAAATGAACCCAGGGAGAGGTCGGCTATGTAGTTGCCAAATGGAATATTTATTATTATTATTATTAGGTAATTATTAATTGATCATGTATAATGAAGACCAGCCTTATATTGTCCACCTCTTGGTGTAGTGGCTAGCATTCTTGGAGGTCATTCCTGAGGTTCGAATCCCGGCTCTGCCAAGAAATTTAATTTCTGGTCTCAGGAGTGGAACGGAGTACATTCAGCCTTGTAAGGCAAAACTGACAGGACCTGGCTTTTAATTCATACCTCAACCATTCTGCCTAACCCAACTTCACCTAACCTAACCTAACCTAACATAACATAACCTAATCTAACCTAACCTAACTTCAAAGTCAGAGCAAATATAAGAGCAAATGTAATAGCACACATAATAAACTAAGTTATAACCTAACCTAACTTCACCTAATCCAGCCTCACCTAACCTAACCTAACATAACCTAACTTTAAAGTAAGAGCAAAAATGTAAGAGCAAATAAAAGAGCACAAATAATAAACTTAGTAATAATCTAACCACACCTAACCTAACCTAACCTAACCTAACATAACCTAACTTCAAAGTGAGAGCAAAAATATAAGAGCAAATGAGAGAGCACAAATAATAAACTTAGTTATAACCTAACCTAACCCACAGAAACCTAATTTAAAGACTTTAGATTTTATATTTTAACATTTTAGATTTTTGATTTTTTTCATTTTACATTTTTTAGATTTTACATTTTACATTTTTGATTTTTTGTATTTTAGATGTTAGTTTTTTTTTAGATTTTACATTTTAAATTTAAGATTTTTTGATTTTAGATTTTATTTTTTACATTTTCCGAAAAGAGTAAACTACAAGGCTACATACCTAACCTCACCAAACCTAACTTTACCAAACCTAACTTAAGCTAATCCAAAGGCTGATGCACATCCACTAAGTATATAAGGGCACAAGCAACTATCCTTATGCTAGTCATATAGGCTACTGTACAACATGATCACTACCCCCCAACTGGGTATTTCTTTTTTCATTTTTGTTGTTTACACATTTATCAATTTTCCAATTTTCAATTTTCAGTTTTTTTAAATGTTAGTTTTTAAGTTTTTCAATTTCATAATATGGAAACATGGATTTTGCATTTTGTTGTTTACACATTTATCAATTTCACAATTTCCCAATTACAGTTTTTAAAATGCCAGTTTAAAGTTTTTCAATTTCATGATATAGAAACATGGATTTCCCATTTGTCAATTTACCAAATTCACATTTACAGTTTTTAAAATTTCAGTTTAATGTTTTTTCTATTTTGTCAATATGGAAACATGGATTTTCCAATTTGTGTTTTACATGTTCATTTTGCATTAGGAGTGGAGAGAGGTGGGTAGTAATTAAAAATGTACAAGCAGTGTCCATACAATATTTTTATTTTAAATACATGTACACTATTTACACATTATACATTTTTACATATATTCTTTTTTTTTGTTATAAATTGTACAGTTTTTTTTATTGTTTTCTATTTTTTTATTTTCTTATTATGAATACCATTTTTTGTGTGTGTTCTATTTTTGTAGTGCTATTGTTTTAATTTTTTAAATTTGATTGTTTTATGTATTTGCTAGGCTCATGCAGAGGATTTTGATATTCATAACTTAACTCTTTAAGCATGGTCAATGATTGAGTAATGACCATAGGCATGTGTACCTATACCATCAGCATCAATCACTCTTTTATCATCACCAGGACACAAAGCAATTTTGTTTAGTCTTATAGATGATATGTCATGTTGTTTAGAAGCGATAATGTTCATTGGTATTCTTTTTACATTGTTTTTCATGACACAATCCTTATAATCTTGAAAGCTTATACAATTTTTGACAACACCTTTGCTAATACCTTTAATCTTTTTGATTTCTTTACCATTTATGTCTAAAGCGTACATTTTAGCTCTAAGTCCAACAAATGCTTTTATAATTTGTCCACAAGCCTCGTCTTTAAATTTCCCCAACGTTTTCTTGTTTGATGTAGAGTAACATATGGGATTAGTAGGATAATCTGATGTGTCCAGGTGTTCTAGGAAATCCAACTTGTCTTGATATACATCTGGGGTGTTAACCAAATAAATGAACGAGTCGGTATCCACATACACGAGTTTAAGATTGTTCATTCCATAATAGGGTAGCAGGACATCATAGTGGTGGGAATACATTAGAGTTTTTGAAATATCCAGTATACACATTCCAATATATATAGGCTTATTGATTACAATGTTAGGTTTAGCCATGCGGAAAGCAGCTAGGTTAGGACCATAAATTGTTCTGTCGATGAATGTTGGTTTAGCAATTAGCTTTTCTGCCTTTTTGCTGTCAGTCACAAGACGTATGTCTATTCTTTTACGGATATTTTCCATTGTTTTCCCAAAAATGGCATTGTTGAATAATTTGTACAGATTTTTCTCAAAATCATTTTTGGCTTGTTTTCGTAGGTTGTTATTAAAATCAACGTAGGCCTTTAACCAAGGTCTTTGTTTAAATTTTAACACACGATGAATTTTTATCAATTTTATTCCATGATCTAAAGCCTGTTTTAATGCCATGTAGTGAACAACATATCGCCTTCGATTTCCAAGATGAGGAATTAGTTTTTTCAGAGACGAATCCTTAGGTTGTGTACACTCTGGTAGGAAAGGTAAATCGTTGTGTAGATCATGAAGGTCAGATGGGTAATCAACATCAACGTCTAGAATGTATCCCACAGGATCGTCTTTCTTTAGTTTTTCTAGATCAACAGTATCTGGAGAAACCCACTGAAATCCACCATAAGGAAGGCACATAGCCCACCCGTATTGGTTGTTGGCATCATCATAGGTAATAAACTGCGATGGTTTCTCAGATTCATAGGTTTCCATGTATTTATTGTTAGCTTCAGCATACCGATGAGACACCTGGCATATGCCTCCACGTATTCCAGACTCGATTAAAAGAATCTGATCGTAATCCTGTAGCAATTCCAGTTCAATTCCTGTGTAAAGGAGCATTGCCTCGAAACTTAAACCAGGCGAAGTAAAAAAGTGTGCAGCATCCACTCGGTGTGTTTCTTGTGTTTTGTTTCTAAACGTTTCATAGCTGTCTGCAAGAAGGAGTACATCTGATGTTAGGTAGAGGTCACTATATTCCCTTAGAGTTTTAATGTTGAACTGATTCCAGACATTTTTGGCATGTTCATAGTCATCTTGACTAACACGTTCTTGACTTAATTTGTTAAAGAATGTCTCTTTTGGAGGTAAACACGTTTCACTTAACTTTCCCCATGAGTCAATGTAGTCATAACAAAATACCCCTTTACGAGTCATGAGCATTGCATTTTCTTTTCCAAAGTACACGCCTGTTTCAGGCTATGATGTTAAGTTGGAAACCAAGTTTTCCAAACTACTCGGCATTAACCGAAACGTGTCCACAAATCGAAGCTTAACATTTCCTACATATTTGGTAAAGGAAATGTACTTTTCTTTGGAGTTAGCGATAACATCCACTCTCTCAGTAGTACATCCCAATTGCTTTACAATGAAATTTGCGTCGTAGCCACTCATATTATGTAGAAACACAGGAACGGGGTTACGTCTTTTACACCTCAAATTACAGTTATTGTGAGCACTTTCACGGTATTCCCCTGTAATATGGCAGTGGTCTCGAACTTTCCAGTCCTCTTTGGTAAATGGTTTTTGACACAAATAACAGGTTTCAGAACATTGGAACTCTGATTCTTGATCCAGAGTTAAGGCCTTTGGAACATTTAAGCTGTAAAGGCGATCAATTTCATTAGCTATTGAAATCAAACAGCCCATAAACTTTTCTGCAGCGTCAGGTCCACGATAAATAACAGGTTGGCTTGGAAGGTTTGTCTTTATGTGTTCCACAGCAGGTGAGGGTTTAACGTATATACCAAAGCTCATAGGAACATGACTCTGGTATGGCACTGTATAACTTGCTTAAGGATTGGGTAAACATGTTTGATATGGTAAGAGTATACTTTCAAAATCTGCATAGATAACGTAAGGTATTCTCAGCATTTTTTTCAACATTTAAGAATTTGACAATGGGGTTTTTAATAGGCATTTCAACCCTTGCAATGTCATGCTGGACAAACAAAGCTCTATGTTCTTTCAATTTTTCCATTCCTTGTTGACCATATCGATTATCGAAGTGAGTAAAACACCGTTTACACGTATATATCTTATGTCCATGGTGAGTAATCTGATGTCCTACTAGTTTATCAAAATCCTTGATAAAGACGTAGTGGTTCTGGCCGGATGATGAACTTAGCAAAAGGAGGTCACGATGGTCTTGCAGCTCTTGATCGACAACCTTTAGAGGGAACAGTTTATTGTTTTGTTCCAATCCAAATACATTAATGGATATATCGTTGGCTTTTTCAAATTTGGGAATGTCAGCTAGCGATGTAGGAAACGATATTACAGAAAAATCATACTTGTTGTCCAGGTCCTTGTATTTACTAATGCGATGAGCATTCTTTTTAACCAGTTTTGCTAAAATGGCATGCATAAAACACTTTTCATCCTGTAAGTTTTGAGGATTAATGCAGGCTTTTCATGCTTTTATAGCTGCTGGTAATGGAATATATGTGCTTCCACGCAAGGGATTGTACCTATTTATTTTCAATCGCACTCCTTCCACTGCTAAGAAAGCCAAATTACTGCCTTTTAGCTCAGATTCTTCCATTTCTGTAGTTAACTTTGTAAATTGTGTTTCCAAGAAACTACTTAAGTCTGTTTCCAAAATTAGGGCCTGATTTCGTGTTTAAAAGCACGATCTGTAATTTCATTGGTAGATGTATGAATGAATCTACATTCAGCCACAAGATTTACTTTGATCGACTTGGGCATTGCTAGTTCTTTCTACATAGCTTGTATTATTTGCTGTTTGGACTCTTTAAGGTATGAATTTAAATCCTTGCACATATCGCAACGAATGAAATAGGATTTAAGTCGACCTTCAAAAGATGTCTCATATTCAGTAAGTCCATTTTTGTCAGGGACCAATGACAGTAGGTAATGTTTTGTAGGTTCTGCTTTTTGTCTTTTAGCTGCCGACACAACATTACAACATTCTTCATGACGACGTCCGTTGTAGGCATTGTTGAATGTACTACCACAGGTCTTGCACTCATGAAATTCACCACACGAAACTTCATGACGCTTCCTATGATAGTCCCGAAGAAAAGTCTTTCCACACTCTTTACACATACCGTATAGCTAGGAATGGGTTCTTCCATCAGGAATGTTGATTTCTGCAAACAGCTGCTTACTGCGTATCACAAGGCTAGAGGTAGGTCGGTGAGACGGTCTTTCACGATGTGAACACCGTGAGAGGTAGTAGTCAACTGGTGATATTCTTGTGAAGGGTCCTCTAATATACCCCTAGTCTAGACCAACAACTCTTTACAGCGTATGACAAGGCTGTAGACTGGACAGTGAGACGGTCTTTCACGATGTGAACACTGTAACAAGTAGTAGTCATCTGATTATATACTTGCTAAGGGTTCTCTAATATACAATAGTCAAGACCAACAGCTACTTACTGAGTAGTACGAGACTGTACAATAGTTGTTTTGACAGTCTTTCACGATGTGGTCACTGTGAGTGGCGGTAGTCAACTGATGATATTCTTGATAAGGGTCCTCTAATATACCCCTGGTTAAGGATAACAGCTGCTCACTGCTTATGCCAAGGCTAAAGACTGGTTGTTTCAACGGTCTTTCACAATGTAAACACTGTGACAGGTAGTAGTCAACTGAAAATATTCTTATGGCCTACTCAAGGTTATCAGGTACTTACTGCATATCAAAAGGCTGTACACTCATGTGTTAGACAGTCTTTTTTTTTTGCTAAAGGCCCTCTATATTCCCTACACAAGGCTATACATGTTAGTTCTAAACACTTAGTGGTTAATAGTATAATAAATTTAAATACACAGCATATACGAGCACGTTTTCACTCGGTAAAACTTTACTAAATAGTCAAATGCAACACGCAAAGTATGTTTCCGCTATCTAGCGGTGACTATGAGAACTACTTGAACGACCAGCATGCTACCTAGCGCTCTATTTCAACACTCACTCACTGAACGACCAGCATGCTATCTAGCGGTCGATTTCATTACTCTTCAACTACCAGCCTGCTACCTATCGGTCAATATAACAACTCACTCAACTACCAGCATGCTACATGGCTTTTTTGTCAGTTTTTTGTTGCCTTTTTCTGTTGGCTTTTGTATTAGCTCTTTCATATTTGCTCTTGCTTGTTGGGGCTTATTTGGTCTTGGAAAGTATGTCAGTCCTTTTTTATGGCTGCATAATGCTTACAGCCATGTTTGTAAGCAGCAACAACAACAACAACAACACACAATATTCCAAAACAATCCAAAGTACTCTAAGGTTTATCAATGACACTCAACTCTTACACTTACCTCTATCCCATGCCTAGTCAAAAAATAGTGTATTTTTCAAATTTTTCAAAAAATATTTGGAAAGTAGGCTATGTCATTAATCTAAAAATCCTAAAAAGACATATGTTAACTCCAACACCTACCTCTATACCACTCTTAGTCCAAAAAATAGTGTATTTTTCTAATTTTCCAAAAACATATTTCCAAAATGGGTATAATTTCCAAAATTAAAAAGTTTACAAAAATGTTTGTTTGTCATAAATGAATGGCCTTTGCCTCCTCTACAGCCGTAGAGGTCTCTAGGACAACAAAATTAATAAATTTGAAAATGGGCTTATATTTCCAAAATTAAAAAGTTTACAAAAAAGTTTGTTTGACATAAATGAATGGCCTTTACCCCCTCTACCCCCACACTAAGTCTCATGTCTCTAGGACAACAGAAATAAAATTTTCAAAATGGGCTTATATTTCCAAAATTAGGAATTCTACAAAAAAGTTTGTTTGACGTAAATCAATGGTCTTTACCCCCTCTATTCCAACACGAAGTCTCAGGTCTCTAGGTCAACAAAAATAAAATTTGGAAAAAATGGTCACTATTTTGGAAACTAGGAATTCTACAAAAATGTTTGTACAACATAAATGAAAGGTCTCTATCCCCTCTACCTGTAAACCAAGTTCCAGGTCTGTAGCCACTCTAGAACCCTCCTCGACCCACTACTAAGCACTACTAAGCAGAAACTCTCATCACCCCCCTACTGCACAGTTTTTGTCCTAGCGACTTGAACTTTATTTTGGTGGTAGATGGGGTCAGGGCCAGTCATTTATGTCAAACAAATTTTTTTGTTAACTCTTTAGTTTCAAAAATATAAAAATTTCAAAATTGAACTTTTCTCAAAAAAATGTAAAAAATAAAAAAGTTTTATTATAGAAAATAAAAGACATTGAGGCCATTCTTTTAAGCCCATAGAACACTTTTTAGAATGTTTAGTTTTATGAAAAATCGCCTACTTTCCCAGTTGAACTATTTTCATTTTTTGTCGTACAGACCTGGAACTTGGTTTACAGGTAGAGGGGATAGAGACCTTTCATTTATGTTATACAAACAGTTTTGTAGAATTCCTATTTTCCAAAATAGTGACCATTTTTTCCAAATTTTATTTTTGTTGACCTAGAGACCTGAGACTTCGTGTTGGAATAGAGGGGGTAAAGACCATTGATTTACGTCAAACAAACTTTTTTGTAGAATTCCTAATTTTGGAAATATAAGCCCATTTTGAAAATTTTATTTCTGTTGTCCTAGAGACATGAGACTTAGTGTGGGGGTAGAGGGGGTAAAGGCCATTCATTTATGTCAAACAAACTTTTTTGTAAACTTTTAAATTTTGGAAATATAAGCCCATTTTCAAATTTATTAATTTTGTTGTCCTAGAGACCTCTACGGCTGTAGAGGAGGCAAAGGCCATTCATTTATGACAAACAAACATTTTTGTAAACTTTTTAATTTTGGAAATTATACCCATTTTGGAAATATGTTTTTGGAAAATTTGAAAAATACACTTTTTTTTGGACTAAGAGTGGTATAGAGGTAGGTGTTGGAGTTAACATATGTCTTTTTAGGATTTTTAGATTAATGACATAGCCTACTTTCCAAATATTTTTTGAAAAATTTGAAAAATACACTATTTTTTGACTAGGCATGGGATAGAGGTAAGTGTAAGAGTTGAGTGTCATTGATAAACCTTAGAGTACTTTGGATTGTTTTGGAATATTGTGTGTTGTTGTTGTTGTTGTTGCTGCTTACAAACATGGCTGTAAGCATTATGCAGCCATAAAAAAGGACTGACATACTTTCCAAGACCAAATAAGCCCCAACAAGCAAGAGCAAATATGAAAGAGCTAATACAAAAGCCAACAGAAAAAGGCAACAAAAAACTGACAAAAAAGCCATGTAGCATGCTGGTAGTTGAGTGAGTTGTTATATTGACCGATAGGTAGCAGGCTGGTAGTTGAAGAGTAATGAAATCGACCGCTAGATAGCATGCTGGTCGTTCAGTGAGTGAGTGTTGAAATAGAGCGCTAGGTAGCATGCTGGTCGTTCAAGTAGTTCTCATAGTCACCGCTAGATAGCGGAAACATACTTTGCGTGTTGCATTTGACTATTTAGTAAAGTTTTACCGAGTGAAAACGTGCTCGTATATGCTGTGTATTTAAATTTATTATACTATTAACCACTAAGTGTTTAGAACTAACATGTATAGCCTTGTGTAGGGAATATAGAGGGCCTTTAGCAAAAAAAAAGACTGTCTAACATATGAGTGTACAGCCTTTTGATATGCAGTAAGTACCTGATAACCTTGAGTAGGCCATAAGAATATTTTCAGTTGACTACTACCTGTCACAGTGTTTACATTGTGAAAGACCGTTGAAACAACCAGTCTTTAGCCTTGGCATAAGCAGTGAGCAGCTGTTATCCTTAACCAGGGGTATATTAGAGGACCCTTATCAAGAATATCATCAGTTGACTACCGCCACTCACAGTGACCACATCGTGAAAGACAGTCAAAACAACTATTGTACAGCCTCGTTCTACTCAGTAAGTAGCTGTTGGTCTTGACTATTGTATATTAGAGAACCCTTAGCAAGTATATAATCAGATGACTACTACTTGTTACAGTGTTCACATCGTGAAAGACCGTCTCACTGTCCAGTCTACAGCCTTGTCATACGCTGTAAAGAGTTGTTGGTCTAGACTAGGGGTATATTAGAGGACCCTTCACAAGAATATCACCAGTTGACTACTACCTCTCACGGTGTTCACATCGTGAAAGACCGTCTCACCGACCTACCTCTAGCCTTGTGATACGCAGTAAGCAGCTGTTTGCAGAAATCAACATTCCTGATGGAAGAACCCATTCCTAGCTATACGGTATGTGTAAAGAGTGTGGAAAGACTTTTCTTCGGGACTATCATAGGAAGCGTCATGAAGTTTCGTGTGGTGAATTTCATGAGTGCAAGACCTGTGGTAGTACATTCAACAATGCCTACAACGGACGTCGTCATGAAGAATGTTGTAATGTTGTGTCGGCAGCTAAAAGACAAAAAGCAGAACCTACAAAACATTACCTACTGTCATTGGTCCCTGACAAAAATGGACTTACTGAATATGAGACATCTTTTGAAGGTCGACTTAAATCCTATTTCATTCGTTGCGATATGTGCAAGGATTTAAATTCATACCTTAAAGAGTCCAAACAGCAAATAATACAAGCTATGTAGAAAGAACTAGCAATGCCCAAGTCGATCAAAGTAAATCTTGTGGCTGAATGTAGATTCATTCATACATCTACCAATGAAATTACAGATCGTGCTTTTAAACACGAAATCAGGCCCTAATTTTGGAAACAGACTTAAGTAGTTTCTTGGAAACACAATTTACAAAGTTAACTACAGAAATGGAAGAATCTGAGCTAAAAGGCAGTAATTTGGCTTTCTTAGCAGTGGAAGGAGTGCGATTGAAAATAAATAAGTACAATCCCTTGCGTGGAAGCACATATATTCCATTACCAGCAGCTATAAAAGCATGAAAAGCCTGCATTAATCCTCAAAACTTACAGGATGAAAAGTGTTTTATGCATGCCATTTTAGCAAAACTGGTTAAAAAGAATGCTCATCGCATTAGTAAATACAAGGACCTGGACAACAAGTATGATTTTTCTGTAATATCGTTTCCTACATCGCTAGCTGACATTCCCAAATTTGAAAAAGCCAACGATATATCCATTAATGTATTTGGATTGGAACAAAACAATAAACTGTTCCCTCTAAAGGTTGTCGATCAAGAGCTGCAAGACCATCGTGACCTCCTTTTGCTAAGTTCATCATCCGGCCAGAACCACTACGTCTTTATCAAGGATTTTGATAAACTAGTAGGAAGCAAGAGTTTAGTGCTTTTCAGTCGGTCAACACGAATGTACCCAAAAGAGATGGGTTATGCCCTAATCCTGAAATAAATTACATGAGATTAATAAAACACTAGGATGACCAGTTTCGATCGTCAAGCGATCATCATCAGATCCAATACACTTAGGCTATAAAATCTATGTTTGAAATACAGGTGAAAATATTTACAATATGTACAATTATTTAGTTGCAGTATTGGTACTGCAACTGTCAGTGTATGCTAAATGCAGTATATATGTTAGGTGAAATGCTAAATGGTGATGGCTATCCGGAGATTGTACTTTAGAGAGATTATATGGTTGTAAACTATGGTTAAACTATAAAAATTTTAGGCTAACTACTTATCTGATTGTCTTCCGTACTACAGCTATTCGCAGTTTCCGTGCTCACTTGAACTCGCTGTGCGGACGACTGCGGTGGTTATCTTAACGACTGGTTTTTCCCTGCCTTCCCCCCCTGTCCCTACGTGCTGTGGGGAGTGATCGCGATGTGTTTATGTGAGGTGTTGCCAACCTAGATAAGATGTATGTTATTGAATGAGGTGGATCTACAACTATTAAAGACCGTGGATTAGTCCTCGCCACGCGTGGAGCATAACCCATTCGAACTAAGCGTTGACGGTCTTATGAGGACGTCCCGGCACCTTTAATACTGCCTCTAATATGGGCCTTGGTTTATTGCAGAAGAAAGGTACATCGTACACCTGATCCAGATAACATTTACCTATTAAAAACCCCCTAATTTCCCCCCTTTTTTTATCTAGCTTGGCTGTGTCGCTAAATTGTGTTTTGTTTCCGACAGGGTGTGTTTTTTAGTAGCGTGAAGAGGGGTGAGCTCTCCATGAACGTGTGTTCATTTAGATTGTTGGGATTGTTTCGTTTGGCTAGGTGTATCTCGATTGCTTCCTTTATGTCAAGAGCTCTGCCTTTCGATTCGTGATGGATTATTTTAAGGTCCGACTCTATGTTGGTAAAGCTATGCCCTGCGTCACACATATGTTCGCACACGGCTGAATGTGTTCCGTATCTTATCGCATTTCTATGTTCATTATAACGTGTGTCTACTCGCCTTCCACTCTGCCCGATGTAATTAGCTTGACAATCGGTGTCTTGGCACGTTATAGAATATACCCCTGACCTTGAATACGGGTCACGTTTATTTAGATTACTATTTAGGAGGTGCCTAGCGGTTGTGTTTTTCGTCGTGAAAGCTATCTTTATGCCTTGCTTTTGAATAGGTTAGTGATTTTATATGTATTCGCATTCACATAGTTGAAACGCGCAAATTTTTTCTCATTACTGTCCGGTTTGGGAATCGTTTTATCTTTATTTTTATGTTTGGCTATAATTTGATTTATTTTGCTTGGCGAGAAGTTGTTTTCCTTTGCTATTTGCATAATAGTTCTTATTTCCTTATTATAGTTGTCTTTTGACATGGGTATGTTTAAAGCCCTGTGCACCATTGAATTGAAACCCGCTAGTTTGTGCGTACTGGGGTGATTAGACTGATTGTCGATTGCATGCGAGGTTTGTGTTGCTTTCCGGAATATGGAATATGAAAGGTCGTTGTCTTTACGTTCAATAGTTATATCGAGATAATTTATTTTCCGGTCTATTTCGGATTCCTTAGTGAATTTGATAGAATGGTGAAGGCTATTAATGGATTGGAGAATTGTTTCTTCGCTTGTTAGTTCAGTATCGTAGATGCAAATTACATCATCTACGTATCTTTTCCATATTACTATTCCCTTTGTTGAAGTCTTTTCTAAGAACGCATTTTCTAGTGCATTGATGAAGATGTCAGCGATTAACCCACTTAGTGGCGATCCCATTGCTAGGCCTTCTCTCTGTGTGTATATTTTATTGTCGAATTGAAACACGTTTTGGGTGAGAACGACCCTCAGTAATCTCACAATCTCTTCAATTTCTTTTACCGAATTGTTGGATTTTAAGTTGTTTTCGATAGTGTTGATTGCTTCAATAATCGGAATATTGGTGTACATGTTAGTTACGTCGAAGGATACTAGCCTGAAGCTAGGTTTCATTTGTAGGGTGTTCAATGCTGTTACTAGTTCTGTTGTGTTCTTTACAGAGTTGTTTTTGTCGTTGGAAAGACGGCATTTTAAGATTTTTAGTAACTCTTTGCTGATTTTGTAATTAGGGGCATTCCTACAATTGACTATTGGTCTCATTGGGCATTCCTTTTTGTGTATTTTTGGTTGTCCCCTCAATGACGGTATTTTCGGGTTCATGTTTATTAGTTTTGATTTTTCAGCTTTGGTCAGTATGTATTCTGTTTCTTTTAGCGCACTTTTTATTTGTTTTTGGAATTTGTTGGTGGGGTCTTTTGTTAATTCCTTGATTTCGTTGTTGTTTAGGAATTCGACTGTTTTTTCAATGTATTCTGTTTTATTCAAAATTACTGTAGTGTTTCCCTTATCTGCTTTTGTGATGATTAAGTCATGTTCTTTTATTTTTTGTTTCAACGACTTTATTTCTTTGATTTGTTTGTTGTTTTGAATGTTATTGCTATCGCCCTCTCGTTTGAGGATTTTTTTGGCTTCGTTGGTGGCGAGATTTTTGGTTAATTCCCTGTCTTCTGCTGGGAGCTTGTGACTGGCTATCTCAATATCTGTGATTAACTGTTTTATATTGTGGTTCGTGTGTGCGTCTGTGCAGTTGTATTTCAAACCTTTGTCTAACATATTCATTTCACCTTGAGAAAAGGTTACGTTCGTTCTGTTGTTTACTCTGCTGTGGAAATTGAATTCATTGTTATTCGTGTGTTGTTCGTTAGATTGATGGTTCTGTGTTTCTCCTAGTTTTCTTAATTTATTTTCTAGCGTTTCATGCTTCCTCGTTGCTCTGATTTTGATGGTGTCATGTAGGTGTTCGGTGAAGCTGTCCCATTGGGCTGCGTGCCAGAAATTACTTAGTTGCAATTGAATGTCGTATAATTGTTGGTTAATTTTTTGCTTTCTTATGTATGCAAATCTTAATTCGTTTTTTATCCAAAGCGCTTTGGCTTGTTTAGTTGAAATGATCGAGGCTGGTGTGTTCGGTACGGTTTTAATTGGTACGTATTTAGGGGTGAGGTTTAGTTCTATACATTTTTTGTTGAACCAAATTGACTTGTCTAAATTCATGAGTTTAAGCCTGAGTGATTTGAATTTCTTGGCTTCACGATTTGCCTGACTAGCCGTGAACATTGTGGTGTTTGAAGCCATATTTTCAGTGTTGCCTTAGTAAACAAGAGTTTAGTGCTTTTCAGTCGGTCAACACGAATGTACCCAAAAGAGATGGGTTATGCCCTAATCCTGAAATAAATTACATGAGATTAATAAAACACTAGGATGACCAGTTTCGATCGTCAAGCGATCATCATCAGATCCAATACACTTAGGCTATAAAATCTATGTTTGAAATACAGGTGAAAATATTTACAATATGTACAATTATTTAGTTGCAGTATTGGTACTGCAACTGTCAGTGTATGCTAAATGCAGTATATATGTTAGGTGAAATGCTAAATGGTGATGGCTATCCGGAGATTGTACTTTAGAGAGATTATATGGTTGTAAACTATGGTTAAACTATAAAAATTTTAGGCTAACTACTTATCTGATTGTCTTCCGTACTACAGCTATTCGCAGTTTCCGTGCTCACTTGAACTCGCTGTGCGGACGACTGCGGTGGTTATCTTAACGACTGGTTTTTCCCTGCCTTCCCCCCCTGTCCCTACGTGCTGTGGGGAGTGATCGCGATGTGTTTATGTGAGGTGTTGCCAACCTAGATAAGATGTATGTTATTGAATGAGGTGGATCTACAACTATTAAAGACCGTGGATTAGTCCTCGCCACGCGTGGAGCATAACCCATTCGAACTAAGCGTTGACGGTCTTATGAGGACGTCCCGGCACCTTTAATACTGCCTCTAATATGGGCCTTGGTTTATTGCAGAAGAAAGGTACATCGTACACCTGATCCAGATAACATTTACCTATTAAAAACCCCCTAATTTCCCCCCTTTTTTTATCTAGCTTGGCTGTGTCGCTAAATTGTGTTTTGTTTCCGACAGGGTGTGTTTTTTAGTAGCGTGAAGAGGGGTGAGCTCTCCATGAACGTGTGTTCATTTAGATTGTTGGGATTGTTTCGTTTGGCTAGGTGTATCTCGATTGCTTCCTTTATGTCAAGAGCTCTGCCTTTCGATTCGTGATGGATTATTTTAAGGTCCGACTCTATGTTGGTAAAGCTATGCCCTGCGTCACACATATGTTCGCACACGGCTGAATGTGTTCCGTATCTTATCGCATTTCTATGTTCATTATAACGTGTGTCTACTCGCCTTCCACTCTGCCCGATGTAATTAGCTTGACAATCGGTGTCTTGGCACGTTATAGAATATACCCCTGACCTTGAATACGGGTCACGTTTATTTAGATTACTATTTAGGAGGTGCCTAGCGGTTGTGTTTTTCGTCGTGAAAGCTATCTTTATGCCTTGCTTTTTGAATAGGTTAGTGATTTTATATGTATTCGCATTCACATAGTTGAAACGCGCAAATTTTTTCTCATTACTGTCCGGTTTGGGAATCGTTTTATCTTTATTTTTATGTTTGGCTATAATTTGATTTATTTTGCTTGGCGAGAAGTTGTTTTCCTTTGCTATTTGCATAATAGTTCTTATTTCCTTATTATAGTTGTCTTTTGACATGGGTATGTTTAAAGCCCTGTGCACCATTGAATTGAAACCCGCTAGTTTGTGCGTACTGGGGTGATTAGACTGATTGTCGATTGCATGCGAGGTTTGTGTTGCTTTCCGGAATATGGAATATGAAAGGTCGTTGTCTTTACGTTCAATAGTTATATCGAGATAATTTATTTTCCGGTCTATTTCGGATTCCTTAGTGAATTTGATAGAATGGTGAAGGCTATTAATGGATTGGAGAATTGTTTCTTCGCTTGTTAGTTCAGTATCGTAGATGCAAATTACATCATCTACGTATCTTTTCCATATTACTATTCCCTTTGTTGAAGTCTTTTCTAAGAACGCATTTTCTAGTGCATTGATGAAGATGTCAGCGATTAACCCACTTAGTGGCGATCCCATTGCTAGGCCTTCTCTCTGTGTGTATATTTTATTGTCGAATTGAAACACGTTTTGGGTGAGAACGACCCTCAGTAATCTCACAATATCTTCAATTTCTTTTACCGAATTGTTGGATTTTAAGTTGTTTTCGATAGTGTTGATTGCTTCAATAATCGGAATATTGGTGTACATGTTAGTTACGTCGAAGGATACTAGCCTGAAGCTAGGTTTCATTTGTAGGGTGTTCAATGCTGTTACTAGTTCTGTTGTGTTCTTTACAGAGTTGTTTTTGTCGTTGGAAAGACGGCATTTTAAGATTTTTAGTAACTCTTTGCTGATTTTGTAATTAGGGGCATTCCTACAATTGACTATTGGTCTCATTGGGCATTCCTTTTTGTGTATTTTTGGTTGTCCCCTCAATGACGGTATTTTCGGGTTCATGTTTATTAGTTTTGATTTTTCAGCTTTGGTCAGTATGTATTCTGTTTCTTTTAGCGCACTTTTTATTTGTTTTTGGAATTTGTTGGTGGGGTCTTTTGTTAATTCCTTGATGTCGTTGTTGTTTAGGAATTCGACTGTTTTTTCAATGTATTCTGTTTTATTCAAAATTACTGTAGTGTTTCCCTTATCTGCTTTTGTGATGATTAAGTCATGTTCTTTTATTTTTTGTTTCAACGACTTTATTTCTTTGATTTGTTTGTTGTTTTGAATGTTATTGCTATCGCCCTCTCGTTTGAGGATTTTTTTGGCTTCGTTGGTGGCGAGATTTTTGGTTAATTCCCTGTCTTCTGCTGGGAGCTTGTGACTGGCTATCTCAATATCTGTGATTAACTGTTTTATATTGTGGTTCGTGTGTGCGTCTGTGCAGTTGTATTTCAAACCTTTGTCTAACATATTCATTTCACCTTGAGAAAAGGTTACGTTCGTTCTGTTGTTTACTCTGCTGTGGAAATTGAATTCATTGTTATTCGTGTGTTGTTCGTTAGATTGATGGTTCTGTGTTTCTCCTAGTTTTCTTAATTTATTTTCTAGCGTTTCATGCTTCCTCGTTGCTCTGATTTTGATGGTGTCATGTAGGTGTTCGGTGAAGCTGTCCCATTGGGCTGCGTGCCAGAAATTACTTAGTTGCAATTGAATGTCGTATAATTGTTGGTTAATTTTTTGCTTTCTTATGTATGCAAATCTTAATTCGTTTTTTATCCAAAGCGCTTTGGCTTGTTTAGTTGAAATGATCGAGGCTGGTGTGTTCGGTACGGTTTTAATTGGTACGTATTTAGGGGTGAGGTTTAGTTCTATACATTTTTTGTTGAACCAAATTGACTTGTCTAAATTCATGAGTTTAAGCCTGAGTGATTTGAATTTCTTGGCTTCACGATTTGCCTGACTAGCCGTGAACATTGTGGTGTTTGAAGCCATATTTTCAGTGTTGCCTTAGTAAACAAGAGTTTAGTGCTTTTCAGTCGGTCAACACGAATGTACCCAAAAGAGATGGGTTATGCCCTAATCCTGAAATAAATTACATGAGATTAATAAAACACTAGGATGACCAGTTTCGATCGTCAAGCGATCATCATCAGATCCAATACACTTAGGCTATAAAATCTATGTTTGAAATACAGGTGAAAATATTTACAATATGTACAATTATTTAGTTGCAGTATTGGTACTGCAACTGTCAGTGTATGCTAAATGCAGTATATATGTTAGGTGAAATGCTAAATGGTGATGGCTATCCGGAGATTGTACTTTAGAGAGATTATATGGTTGTAAACTATGGTTAAACTATAAAAATTTTAGGCTAACTACTTATCTGATTGTCTTCCGTACTACAGCTATTCGCAGTTTCCGTGCTCACTTGAACTCGCTGTGCGGACGACTGCGGTGGTTATCTTAACGACTGGTTTTTCCCTGCCTTCCCCCCCTGTCCCTACGTGCTGTGGGGAGTGATCGCGATGTGTTTATGTGAGGTGTTGCCAACCTAGATAAGATGTATGTTATTGAATGAGGTGGATCTACAACTATTAAAGACCGTGGATTAGTCCTCGCCACGCGTGGAGCATAACCCATTCGAACTAAGCGTTGACGGTCTTATGAGGACGTCCCGGCACCTTTAATACTGCCTCTAATATGGGCCTTGGTTTATTGCAGAAGAAAGGTACATCGTACACCTGATCCAGATAACATTTACCTATTAAAAACCCCATAATTTCCCCCCTTTTTTTATCTAGCTTGGCTGTGTCGCTAAATTGTGTTTTGTTTCCAACAGGGTGTGTTTTTTAGTAGCGTGAAGAGGGGTGAGCTCTCCATGAACGTGTGTTCATTTAGATTGTTGGGATTGTTTCGTTTGGCTAGGTGTATCTCGATTGCTTCCTTTATGTCAAGAGCTCTGCCTTTCGATTCGTGATGGATTATTTTAAGGTCCGACTCTATGTTGGTAAAGCTATGCCCTGCGTCACACATATGTTCGCACACGGCTGAATGTGTTCCGTATCTTATCGCATTTCTATGTTCATTATAACGTGTGTCTACTCGCCTTCCACTCTGCCCGATGTAATTAGCTTGACAATCGGTGTCTTGGCACGTTATAGAATATACCCCTGACCTTGAATACGGGTCACGTTTATTTAGATTACTATTTAGGAGGTGCCTAGCGGTTGTGTTTTTCGTCGTGAAAGCTATCTTTATGCCTTGCTTTTTGAATAGGTTAGTGATTTTATATGTATTCGCATTCACATAGTTGAAACGCGCAAATTTTTTCTCATTACTGTCCGGTTTGGGAATCGTTTTATCTTTATTTTTATGTTTGGCTATAATTTGATTTATTTTGCTTGGCGAGAAGTTGTTTTCCTTTGCTATTTGCATAATAGTTCTTATTTCCTTATTATAGTTGTCTTTTGACATGGGTATGTTTAAAGCCCTGTGCACCATTGAATTGAAACCCGCTAGTTTGTGCGTACTGGGGTGATTAGACTGATTGTCGATTGCATGCGAGGTTTGTGTTGCTTTCCGGAATATGGAATATGAAAGGTCGTTGTCTTTACGTTCAATAGTTATATCGAGATAATTTATTTTCCGGTCTATTTCGGATTCCTTAGTGAATTTGATAGAATGGTGAAGGCTATTAATGGATTGGAGAATTGTTTCTTCGCTTGTTAGTTCAGTATCGTAGATGCAAATTACATCATCTACGTATCTTTTCCATATTACTATTCCCTTTGTTGAAGTCTTTTCTAAGAACGCATTTTCTAGTGCATTGATGAAGATGTCAGCGATTAACCCACTTAGTGGCGATCCCATTGCTAGGCCTTCTCTCTGTGTGTATATTTTATTGTCGAATTGAAACACGTTTTGGGTGAGAACGACCCTCAGTAATCTCACAATCTCTTCAATTTCTTTTACCGAATTGTTGGATTTTAAGTTGTTTTCGATAGTGTTGATTGCTTCAATAATCGGAATATTGGTGTACATGTTAGTTACGTCGAAGGATACTAGCCTGAAGCTAGGTTTCATTTGTAGGGTGTTCAATGCTGTTACTAGTTCTGTTGTGTTCTTTACAGAGTTGTTTTTGTCGTTGGAAAGACGGCATTTTAAGATTTTTAGTAACTCTTTGCTGATTTTGTAATTAGGGGCATTCCTACAATTGACTATTGGTCTCATTGGGCATTCCTTTTTGTGTATTTTTGGTTGTCCCCTCAATGACGGTATTTTCGGGTTCATGTTTATTAGTTTTGATTTTTCAGCTTTGGTCAGTATGTATTCTGTTTCTTTTAGCGCACTTTTTATTTGTTTTTGGAATTTGTTGGTGGGGTCTTTTGTTAATTCCTTGATTTCGTTGTTGTTTAGGAATTCGACTGTTTTTTCAATGTATTCTGTTTTATTCAAAATTACTATAGTGTTTCCCTTATCTGCTTTTGTGATGATTAAGTCATGTTCTTTTATTTTTTGTTTCAACGACTTTATTTCTTTGATTTGTTTGTTGTTTTGAATGTTATTGCTATCGCCCTCTCGTTTGAGGATTTTTTTGGCTTCGTTGGTGGCGAGATTTTTGGTTAATTCCCTGTCTTCTGCTGGGAGCTTGTGACTGGCTATCTCAATATCTGTGATTAACTGTTTTATATTGTGGTTCGTGTGTGCGTCTGTGCAGTTGTATTTCAAACCTTTGTCTAACATATTCATTTCACCTTGAGAAAAGGTTACGTTCGTTCTGTTGTTTACTCTGCTGTGGAAATTGAATTCATTGTTATTCGTGTGTTGTTCGTTAGATTGATGGTTCTGTGTTTCTCCTAGTTTTCTTAATTTATTTTCTAGCGTTTCATGCTTCCTCGTTGCTCTGATTTTGATGGTGTCATGTAGGTGTTCGGTGAAGCTGTCCCATTGGGCTGCGTGCCAGAAATTACTTAGTTGCAATTGAATGTCGTATAATTGTTGGTTAATTTTTTGCTTTCTTATGTATGCAAATCTTAATTCGTTTTTTATCCAAAGCGCTTTGGCTTGTTTAGTTGAAATGATCGAGGCTGGTGTGTTCGGTACGGTTTTAATTGGTACGTATTTAGGGGTGAGGTTTAGTTCTATACATTTTTTGTTGAACCAAATTGACTTGTCTAAATTCATGAGTTTAAGCCTGAGTGATTTGAATTTCTTGGCTTCACGATTTGCCTGACTAGCCGTGAACATTGTGGTGTTTGAAGCCATATTTTCAGTGTTGCCTTAGTAAACAAGAGTTTAGTGCTTTTCAGTCGGTCAACACGAATGTACCCAAAAGAGATGGGTTATGCCCTAATCCTGAAATAAATTACATGAGATTAATAAAACACTAGGATGACCAGTTTCGATCGTCAAGCGATCATCATCAGATCCAATACACTTAGGCTATAAAATCTATGTTTGAAATACAGGTGAAAATATTTACAATATGTACAATTATTTAGTTGCAGTATTGGTACTGCAACTGTCAGTGTATGCTAAATGCAGTATATATGTTAGGTGAAATGCTAAATGGTGATGGCTATCCGGAGATTGTACTTTAGAGAGATTATATGGTTGTAAACTATGGTTAAACTATAAAAATTTTAGGCTAACTACTTATCTGATTGTCTTCCGTACTACAGCTATTCGCAGTTTCCGTGCTCACTTGAACTCGCTGTGCGGACGACTGCGGTGGTTATCTTAACGACTGGTTTTTCCCTGCCTTCCCCCCCTGTCCCTACGTGCTGTGGGGAGTGATCGCGATGTGTTTATGTGAGGTGTTGCCAACCTAGATAAGATGTATGTTATTGAATGAGGTGGATCTACAACTATTAAAGACCGTGGATTAGTCCTCGCCACGCGTGGAGCATAACCCATTCGAACTAAGCGTTGACGGTCTTATGAGGACGTCCCGGCACCTTTAATACTGCCTCTAATATGGGCCTTGGTTTATTGCAGAAGAAAGGTACATCGTACACCTGATCCAGATAACATTTACCTATTAAAAACCCCCTAATTTCCCCCCTTTTTTTATCTAGCTTGGCTGTGTCGCTAAATTGTGTTTTGTTTCCGACAGGGTGTGTTTTTTAGTAGCGTGAAGAGGGGTGAGCTCTCCATGAACGTGTGTTCATTTAGATTGTTGGGATTGTTTCGTTTGGCTAGGTGTATCTCGATTGCTTCCTTTATGTCAAGAGCTCTGCCTTTCGATTCGTGATGGATTATTTTAAGGTCCGACTCTATGTTGGTAAAGCTATGCCCTGCGTCACACATATGTTCGCACACGGCTGAATGTGTTCCGTATCTTATCGCATTTCTATGTTCATTATAACGTGTGTCTACTCGCCTTCCACTCTGCCCGATGTAATTAGCTTGACAATCGGTGTCTTGGCACGTTATAGAATATACCCCTGACCTTGAATACGGGTCACGTTTATTTAGATTACTATTTAGGAGGTGCCTAGCGGTTGTGTTTTTCGTCGTGAAAGCTATCTTTATGCCTTGCTTTTTGAATAGGTTAGTGATTTTATATGTATTCGCATTCACATAGTTGAAACGCGCAAATTTTTTCTCATTACTGTCCGGTTTGGGAATCGTTTTATCTTTATTTTTATGTTTGGCTATAATTTGATTTATTTTGCTTGGCGAGAAGTTGTTTTCCTTTGCTATTTGCATAATAGTTCTTATTTCCTTATTATAGTTGTCTTTTGACATGGGTATGTTTAAAGCCCTGTGCACCATTGAATTGAAACCCGCTAGTTTGTGCGTACTGGGGTGATTAGACTGATTGTCGATTGCATGCGAGGTTTGTGTTGCTTTCCGGAATATGGAATATGAAAGGTCGTTGTCTTTACGTTCAATAGTTATATCGAGATAATTTATTTTCCGGTCTATTTCGGATTCCTTAGTGAATTTGATAGAATGGTGAAGGCTATTAATGGATTGGAGAATTGTTTCTTCGCTTGTTAGTTCAGTATCGTAGATGCAAATTACATCATCTACGTATCTTTTCCATATTACTATTCCCTTTGTTGAAGTCTTTTCTAAGAACGCATTTTCTAGTGCATTGATGAAGATGTCAGCGATTAACCCACTTAGTGGCGATCCCATTGCTAGGCCTTCTCTCTGTGTGTATATTTTATTGTCGAATTGAAACACGTTTTGGGTGAGAACGACCCTCAGTAATCTCACAATCTCTTCAATTTCTTTTACCGAATTGTTGGATTTTAAGTTGTTTTCGATAGTGTTGATTGCTTCAATAATCGGAATATTGGTGTACATGTTAGTTACGTCGAAGGATACTAGCCTGAAGCTAGGTTTCATTTGTAGGGTGTTCAATGCTGTTACTAGTTCTGTTGTGTTCTTTACAGAGTTGTTTTTGTCGTTGGAAAGACGGCATTTTAAGATTTTTAGTAACTCTTTGCTGATTTTGTAATTAGGGGCATTCCTACAATTGACTATTGGTCTCATTGGGCATTCCTTTTTGTGTATTTTTGGTTGTCCCCTCAATGACGGTATTTTCGGGTTCATGTTTATTAGTTTTGATTTTTCAGCTTTGGTCAGTATGTATTCTGTTTCTTTTAGCGCACTTTTTATTTGTTTTTGGAATTTGTTGGTGGGGTCTTTTGTTAATTCCTTGATTTCGTTGTTGTTTAGGAATTCGACTGTTTTTTCAATGTATTCTGTTTTATTCAAAATTACTGTAGTGTTTCCCTTATCTGCTTTTGTGATGATTAAGTCATGTTCTTTTATTTTTTGTTTCAACGACTTTATTTCTTTGATTTGTTTGTTGTTTTGAATGTTATTGCTATCGCCCTCTCGTTTGAGGATTTTTTTGGCTTCGTTGGTGGCGAGATTTTTGGTTAATTCCCTGTCTTCTGCTGGGAGCTTGTGACTGGCTATCTCAATATCTGTGATTAACTGTTTTATATTGTGGTTCGTGTGTGCGTCTGTGCAGTTGTATTTCAAACCTTTGTCTAACATATTCATTTCACCTTGAGAAAAGGTTACGTTCGTTCTGTTGTTTACTCTGCTGTGGAAATTGAATTCATTGTTATTCGTGTGTTGTTCGTTAGATTGATGGTTCTGTGTTTCTCCTAGTTTTCTTAATTTATTTTCTAGCGTTTCATGCTTCCTCGTTGCTCTGATTTTGATGGTGTCATGTAGGTGTTCGGTGAAGCTGTCCCATTGGGCTGCGTGCCAGAAATTACTTAGTTGCAATTGAATGTCGTATAATTGTTGGTTAATTTTTTGCTTTCTTATGTATGCAAATCTTAATTCGTTTTTTATCCAAAGCGCTTTGGCTTGTTTAGTTGAAATGATCGAGGCTGGTGTGTTCGGTACGGTTTTAATTGGTACGTATTTAGGGGTGAGGTTTAGTTCTATACATTTTTTGTTGAACCAAATTGACTTGTCTAAATTCATGAGTTTAAGCCTGAGTGATTTGAATTTCTTGGCTTCACGATTTGCCTGACTAGCCGTGAACATTGTGGTGTTTGAAGCCATATTTTCAGTGTTGCCTTAGTAAACAAGAGTTTAGTGCTTTTCAGTCGGTCAACACGAATGTACCCAAAAGAGATGGGTTATGCCCTAATCCTGAAATAAATTACATGAGATTAATAAAACACTAGGATGACCAGTTTCGATCGTCAAGCGATCATCATCAGATCCAATACACTTAGGCTATAAAATCTATGTTTGAAATACAGGTGAAAATATTTACAATATGTACAATTATTTAGTTGCAGTATTGGTACTGCAACTGTCAGTGTATGCTAAATGCAGTATATATGTTAGGTGAAATGCTAAATGGTGATGGCTATCCGGAGATTGTACTTTAGAGAGATTATATGGTTGTAAACTATGGTTAAACTATAAAAATTTTAGGCTAACTACTTATCTGATTGTCTTCCGTACTACAGCTATTCGCAGTTTCCGTGCTCACTTGAACTCGCTGTGCGGACGACTGCGGTGGTTATCTTAACGACTGGTTTTTCCCTGCCTTCCCCCCCTGTCCCTACGTGCTGTGGGGAGTGATCGCGATGTGTTTATGTGAGGTGTTGCCAACCTAGATAAGATGTATGTTATTGAATGAGGTGGATCTACAACTATTAAAGACCGTGGATTAGTCCTCGCCACGCGTGGAGCATAACCCATTCGAACTAAGCGTTGACGGTCTTATGAGGACGTCCCGGCACCTTTAATACTGCCTCTAATATGGGCCTTGGTTTATTGCAGAAGAAAGGTACATCGTACACCTGATCCAGATAACATTTACCTATTAAAAACCCCCTAATTTCCCCCCTTTTTTTATCTAGCTTGGCTGTGTCGCTAAATTGTGTTTTGTTTCCGACAGGGTGTGTTTTTTAGTAGCGTGAAGAGGGGTGAGCTCTCCATGAACGTGTGTTCATTTAGATTGTTGGGATTGTTTCGTTTGGCTAGGTGTATCTCGATTGCTTCCTTTATGTCAAGAGCTCTGCCTTTCGATTCGTGATGGATTATTTTAAGGTCCGACTCTATGTTGGTAAAGCTATGCCCTGCGTCACACATATGTTCGCACACGGCTGAATGTGTTCCGTATCTTATCGCATTTCTATGTTCATTATAACGTGTGTCTACTCGCCTTCCACTCTGCCCGATGTAATTAGCTTGACAATCGGTGTCTTGGCACGTTATAGAATATACCCCTGACCTTGAATACGGGTCACGTTTATTTAGATTACTATTTAGGAGGTGCCTAGCGGTTGTGTTTTTCGTCGTGAAAGCTATCTTTATGCCTTGCTTTTTGAATAGGTTAGTGATTTTATATGTATTCGCATTCACATAGTTGAAACGCGCAAATTTTTTCTCATTACTGTCCGGTTTGGGAATCGTTTTATCTTTATTTTTATGTTTGGCTATAATTTGATTTATTTTGCTTGGCGAGAAGTTGTTTTCCTTTGCTATTTGCATAATAGTTCTTATTTCCTTATTATAGTTGTCTTTTGACATGGGTATGTTTAAAGCCCTGTGCACCATTGAATTGAAACCCGCTAGTTTGTGCGTACTGGGGTGATTAGACTGATTGTCGATTGCATGCGAGGTTTGTGTTGCTTTCCGGAATATGGAATATGAAAGGTCGTTGTCTTTACGTTCAATAGTTATATCGAGATAATTTATTTTCCGGTCTATTTCGGATTCCTTAGTGAATTTGATAGAATGGTGAAGGCTATTAATGGATTGGAGAATTGTTTCTTCGCTTGTTAGTTCAGTATCGTAGATGCAAATTACATCATCTACGTATCTTTTCCATATTACTATTCCCTTTGTTGAAGTCTTTTCTAAGAACGCATTTTCTAGTGCATTGATGAAGATGTCAGCGATTAACCCACTTAGTGGCGATCCCATTGCTAGGCCTTCTCTCTGTGTGTATATTTTATTGTCGAATTGAAACACGTTTTGGGTGAGAACGACCCTCAGTAATCTCACAATCTCTTCAATTTCTTTTACCGAATTGTTGGATTTTAAGTTGTTTTCGATAGTGTTGATTGCTTCAATAATCGGAATATTGGTGTACATGTTAGTTACGTCGAAGGATACTAGCCTGAAGCTAGGTTTCATTTGTAGGGTGTTCAATGCTGTTACTAGTTCTGTTGTGTTCTTTACAGAGTTGTTTTTGTCGTTGGAAAGACGGCATTTTAAGATTTTTAGTAACTCTTTGCTGATTTTGTAATTAGGGGCATTCCTACAATTGACTATTGGTCTCATTGGGCATTCCTTTTTGTGTATTTTTGGTTGTCCCCTCAATGACGGTATTTTCGGGTTCATGTTTATTAGTTTTGATTTTTCAGCTTTGGTCAGTATGTATTCTGTTTCTTTTAGCGCACTTTTTATTTGTTTTTGGAATTTGTTGGTGGGGTCTTTTGTTAATTCCTTGATTTCGTTGTTGTTTAGGAATTCGACTGTTTTTTCAATGTATTCTGTTTTATTCAAAATTACTGTAGTGTTTCCCTTATCTGCTTTTGTGATGATTAAGTCATGTTCTTTTATTTTTTGTTTCAACGACTTTATTTCTTTGATTTGTTTGTTGTTTTGAATGTTATTGCTATCGCCCTCTCGTTTGAGGATTTTTTTGGCTTCGTTGGTGGCGAGATTTTTGGTTAATTCCCTGTCTTCTGCTGGGAGCTTGTGACTGGCTATCTCAATATCTGTGATTAACTGTTTTATATTGTGGTTCGTGTGTGCGTCTGTGCAGTTGTATTTCAAACCTTTGTCTAACATATTCATTTCACCTTGAGAAAAGGTTACGTTCGTTCTGTTGTTTACTCTGCTGTGGAAATTGAATTCATTGTTATTCGTGTGTTGTTCGTTAGATTGATGGTTCTGTGTTTCTCCTAGTTTTCTTAATTTATTTTCTAGCGTTTCATGCTTCCTCGTTGCTCTGATTTTGATGGTGTCATGTAGGTGTTCGGTGAAGCTGTCCCATTGGGCTGCGTGCCAGAAATTACTTAGTTGCAATTGAATGTCGTATAATTGTTGGTTAATTTTTTGCTTTCTTATGTATGCAAATCTTAATTCGTTTTTTATCCAAAGCGCTTTGGCTTGTTTAGTTGAAATGATCGAGGCTGGTGTGTTCGGTACGGTTTTAATTGGTACGTATTTAGGGGTGAGGTTTAGTTCTATACATTTTTTGTTGAACCAAATTGACTTGTCTAAATTCATGAGTTTAAGCCTGAGTGATTTGAATTTCTTGGCTTCACGATTTGCCTGACTAGCCGTGAACATTGTGGTGTTTGAAGCCATATTTTCAGTGTTGCCTTAAGTAAACAAGAGTTTAGTGCTTTTCAGTCGGTCAACACGAATGTACCCAAAAGAGATGGGTTATGCCCTAATCCTGAAATAAATTACATGAGATTAATAAAACACTAGGATGACCAGTTTCGATCGTCAAGCGATCATCATCAGATCCAATACACTTAGGCTATAAAATCTATGTTTGAAATACAGGTGAAAATATTTACAATATGTACAATTATTTAGTTGCAGTATTGGTACTGCAACTGTCAGTGTATGCTAAATGCAGTATATATGTTAGGTGAAATGCTAAATGGTGATGGCTATCCGGAGATTGTACTTTAGAGAGATTATATGGTTGTAAACTATGGTTAAACTATAAAAATTTTAGGCTAACTACTTATCTGATTGTCTTCCGTACTACAGCTATTCGCAGTTTCCGTGCTCACTTGAACTCGCTGTGCGGACGACTGCGGTGGTTATCTTAACGACTGGTTTTTCCCTGCCTTCCCCCCCTGTCCCTACGTGCTGTGGGGAGTGATCGCGATGTGTTTATGTGAGGTGTTGCCAACCTAGATAAGATGTATGTTATTGAATGAGGTGGATCTACAACTATTAAAGACCGTGGATTAGTCCTCGCCACGCGTGGAGCATAACCCATTCGAACTAAGCGTTGACGGTCTTATGAGGACGTCCCGGCACCTTTAATACTGCCTCTAATATGGGCCTTGGTTTATTGCAGAAGAAAGGTACATCGTACACCTGATCCAGATAACATTTACCTATTAAAAACCCCCTAAGGTTTTTAATAGGTAAATGTTATCTGGATCAGGTGTACGATGTACCTTTCTTCTGCAATAAACCAAGGCCCATATTAGAGGCAGTATTAAAGGTGCCGGGACGTCCTCATAAGACCGTCAACGCTTAGTTCGAATGGGTTATGCTCCACGCGTGGCGAGGACTAATCCACGGTCTTTAATAGTTGTAGATCCACCTCATTCAATAACATACATCTTATCTAGGTTGGCAACACCTCACATAAACACATCGCGATCACTCCCCACAGCACGTAGGGACAGGGGGGGAAGGCAGGGAAAAACCAGTCGTTAAGATAACCACCGCAGTCGTCCGCACAGCGAGTTCAAGTGAGCACGGAAACTGCGAATAGCTGTAGTACGGAAGACAATCAGATAAGTAGTTAGCCTAAAATTTTTATAGTTTAACCATAGTTTACAACCATATAATCTCTCTAAAGTACAATCTCCGGATAGCCATCACCATTTAGCATTTCACCTAACATATATACTGCATTTAGCATACACTGACAGTTGCAGTACCAATACTGCAACTAAATAATTGTACATATTGTAAATATTTTCACCTGTATTTCAAACATAGATTTTATAGCCTAAGTGTATTGGATCTGATGATGATCGCTTGACGATCGAAACTGGTCATCCTAGTGTTTTATTAATCTCATGTAATTTATTTCAGGATTAGGGCATAACCCATCTCTTTTGGGTACATTCGTGTTGACCGACTGAAAAGCACTAAACTCTTGTTTACTAAGGCAACACTGAAAATATGGCTTCAAACACCACAATGTTCACGGCTAGTCAGGCAAATCGTGAAGCCAAGAAATTCAAATCACTCAGGCTTAAACTCATGAATTTAGACAAGTCAATTTGGTTCAACAAAAAATGTATAGAACTAAACCTCACCCCTAAATACGTACCAATTAAAACCGTACCGAACACACCAGCCTCGATCATTTCAACTAAACAAGCCAAAGCGCTTTGGATAAAAAACGAATTAAGATTTGCATACATAAGAAAGCAAAAAATTAACCAACAATTATACGACATTCAATTGCAACTAAGTAATTTCTGGCACGCAGCCCAATGGGACAGCTTCACCGAACACCTACATGACACCATCAAAATCAGAGCAACGAGGAAGCATGAAACGCTAGAAAATAAATTAAGAAAACTAGGAGAAACACAGAACCATCAATCTAACGAACAACACACGAATAACAATGAATTCAATTTCCACAGCAGAGTAAACAACAGAACGAACGTAACCTTTTCTCAAGGTGAAATGAATATGTTAGACAAAGGTTTGAAATACAACTGCACAGACGCACACACGAACCACAATATAAAACAGTTAATCACAGATATTGAGATAGCCAGTCACAAGCTCCCAGCAGAAGACAGGGAATTAACCAAAAATCTCGCCACCAACGAAGCCAAAAAAATCCTCAAACGAGAGGGCGATAGCAATAACATTCAAAACAACAAACAAATCAAAGAAATAAAGTCGTTGAAACAAAAAATAAAAGAACATGACTTAATCATCACAAAAGCAGATAAGGGAAACACTACAGTAATTTTGAATAAAACAGAATACATTGAAAAAACAGTCGAATTCCTAAACAACAACGAAATCAAGGAATTAACAAAAGACCCCACCAACAAATTCCAAAAACAAATAAAAAGTGCGCTAAAAGAAACAGAATACATACTGACCAAAGCTGAAAAATCAAAACTAATAAACATGAACCCGAAAATACCGTCATTGAGGGGACAACCAAAAATACACAAAAAGGAATGCCCAATGAGACCAATAGTCAATTGTAGGAATGCCCCTAATTACAAAATCAGCAAAGAGTTACTAAAAATCTTAAAATGCCGTCTTTCCAACGACAAAAACAACTCTGTAAAGAACACAACAGAACTAGTAACAGCATTGAACACCCTACAAATGAAACCTAGCTTCAGGCTAGTATCCTTCGACGTAACTAACATGTACACCAATATTCCGATTATTGAAGCAATCAACACTATCGAAAACAACTTAAAATCCAACAATTCGGTAAAAGAAATTGAAGAGATTGTGAGATTACTGAGGGTCGTTCTCACCCAAAACGTGTTTCAATTCGACAATAAAATATACACACAGAGAGAAGGCCTAGCAATGGGATCGCCACTAAGTGGGTTAATCGCTGACATCTTCATCAATGCACTAGAAAATGCGTTCTTAGAAAAGACTTCAACAAAGGGAATAGTAATATGGAAAAGATACGTAGATGATGTAATTTGCATCTACGATACTGAACTAACAAGCGAAGAAACAATTCTCCAATCCATTAATAGCCTTCACCATTCTATCAAATTCACTAAGGAATCCGAAATAGACCGGAAAATAAATTATCTCGATATAACTATTGAACGTAAAGACAACGACCTTTCATATTCCATATTCCGGAAAGCAACACAAACCTCGCATGCAATCGACAATCAGTCTAATCACCCCAGTACGCACAAACTAGCGGGTTTCAATTCAATGGTGCACAGGGCTTTAAACATACCCATGTCAAAAGACAACTATAATAAGGAAATAAGAACTATTATGCAAATAGCAAAGGAAAACAACTTCTCGCCAAGCAAAATAAATCAAATTATAGCCAAACATAAAAATAAAGATAAAACGATTCCCAAACCGGACAGTAATGAGAAAAAATTTGCGCGTTTCAACTATGTGAATGCGAATACATATAAAATCACTAACCTATTCAAAAAGCAAGGCATAAAGATAGCTTTCACGACGAAAAACACAACCGCTAGGCACCTCCTAAATAGTAATCTAAATAAACGTGACCCGTATTCAAGGTCAGGGGTATATTCTATAACGTGCCAAGACACCGATTGTCAAGCTAATTACATCGGGCAGAGTGGAAGGCGAGTAGACACACGTTATAATGAACATAGAAATGCGATAAGATACGGAACACATTCAGCCGTGTGCGAACATATGTGTGACGCAGGGCATAGCTTTACCAACATAGAGTCGGACCTTAAAATAATCCATCACGAATCGAAAGGCAGAGCTCTTGACATAAAGGAAGCAATCGAGATACACCTAGCCAAACGAAACAATCCCAACAATCTAAATGAACACACGTTCATGGAGAGCTCACCCCTCTTCACGCTACTAAAAAACACACCCTGTCGGAAACAAAACACAATTTAGCGACACAGCCAAGCTAGATAAAAAAAGGGGGGAAATTAGGGGGTTTTTAATAGGTAAATGTTATCTGGATCAGGTGTACGATGTACCTTTCTTCTGCAATAAACCAAGGCCCATATTAGAGGCAGTATTAAAGGTGCCGGGACGTCCTCATAAGACCGTCAACGCTTAGTTCGAATGGGTTATGCTCCACGCGTGGCGAGGACTAATCCACGGTCTTTAATAGTTGTAGATCCACCTCATTCAATAACATACATCTTATCTAGGTTGGCAACACCTCACATAAACACATCGCGATCACTCCCCACAGCACGTAGGGACAGGGGGGGAAGGCAGGGAAAAACCAGTCGTTAAGATAACCACCGCAGTCGTCCGCACAGCGAGTTCAAGTGAGCACGGAAACTGCGAATAGCTGTAGTACGGAAGACAATCAGATAAGTAGTTAGCCTAAAATTTTTATAGTTTAACCATAGTTTACAACCATATAATCTCTCTAAAGTACAATCTCCGGATAGCCATCACCATTTAGCATTTCACCTAACATATATACTGCATTTAGCATACACTGACAGTTGCAGTACCAATACTGCAACTAAATAATTGTACATATTGTAAATATTTTCACCTGTATTTCAAACATAGATTTTATAGCCTAAGTGTATTGGATCTGATGATGATCGCTTGACGATCGAAACTGGTCATCCTAGTGTTTTATTAATCTCATGTAATTTATTTCAGGATTAGGGCATAACCCATCTCTTTTGGGTACATTCGTGTTGACCGACTGAAAAGCACTAAACTCTTGTTTACTAAGGCAACACTGAAAATATGGCTTCAAACACCACAATGTTCACGGCTAGTCAGGCAAATCGTGAAGCCAAGAAATTCAAATCACTCAGGCTTAAACTCATGAATTTAGACAAGTCAATTTGGTTCAACAAAAAATGTATAGAACTAAACCTCACCCCTAAATACGTACCAATTAAAACCGTACCGAACACACCAGCCTCGATCATTTCAACTAAACAAGCCAAAGCGCTTTGGATAAAAAACGAATTAAGATTTGCATACATAAGAAAGCAAAAAATTAACCAACAATTATACGACATTCAATTGCAACTAAGTAATTTCTGGCACGCAGCCCAATGGGACAGCTTCACCGAACACCTACATGACACCATCAAAATCAGAGCAACGAGGAAGCATGAAACGCTAGAAAATAAATTAAGAAAACTAGGAGAAACACAGAACCATCAATCTAACGAACAACACACGAATAACAATGAATTCAATTTCCACAGCAGAGTAAACAACAGAACGAACGTAACCTTTTCTCAAGGTGAAATGAATATGTTAGACAAAGGTTTGAAATACAACTGCACAGACGCACACACGAACCACAATATAAAACAGTTAATCACAGATATTGAGATAGCCAGTCACAAGCTCCCAGCAGAAGACAGGGAATTAACCAAAAATCTCGCCACCAACGAAGCCAAAAAAATCCTCAAACGAGAGGGCGATAGCAATAACATTCAAAACAACAAACAAATCAAAGAAATAAAGTCGTTGAAACAAAAAATAAAAGAACATGACTTAATCATCACAAAAGCAGATAAGGGAAACACTACAGTAATTTTGAATAAAACAGAATACATTGAAAAAACAGTCGAATTCCTAAACAACAACGAAATCAAGGAATTAACAAAAGACCCCACCAACAAATTCCAAAAACAAATAAAAAGTGCGCTAAAAGAAACAGAATACATACTGACCAAAGCTGAAAAATCAAAACTAATAAACATGAACCCGAAAATACCGTCATTGAGGGGACAACCAAAAATACACAAAAAGGAATGCCCAATGAGACCAATAGTCAATTGTAGGAATGCCCCTAATTACAAAATCAGCAAAGAGTTACTAAAAATCTTAAAATGCCGTCTTTCCAACGACAAAAACAACTCTGTAAAGAACACAACAGAACTAGTAACAGCATTGAACACCCTACAAATGAAACCTAGCTTCAGGCTAGTATCCTTCGACGTAACTAACATGTACACCAATATTCCGATTATTGAAGCAATCAACACTATCGAAAACAACTTAAAATCCAACAATTCGGTAAAAGAAATTGAAGAGATTGTGAGATTACTGAGGGTCGTTCTCACCCAAAACGTGTTTCAATTCGACAATAAAATATACACACAGAGAGAAGGCCTAGCAATGGGATCGCCACTAAGTGGGTTAATCGCTGACATCTTCATCAATGCACTAGAAAATGCGTTCTTAGAAAAGACTTCAACAAAGGGAATAGTAATATGGAAAAGATACGTAGATGATGTAATTTGCATCTACGATACTGAACTAACAAGCGAAGAAACAATTCTCCAATCCATTAATAGCCTTCACCATTCTATCAAATTCACTAAGGAATCCGAAATAGACCGGAAAATAAATTATCTCGATATAACTATTGAACGTAAAGACAACGACCTTTCATATTCCATATTCCGGAAAGCAACACAAACCTCGCATGCAATCGACAATCAGTCTAATCACCCCAGTACGCACAAACTAGCGGGTTTCAATTCAATGGTGCACAGGGCTTTAAACATACCCATGTCAAAAGACAACTATAATAAGGAAATAAGAACTATTATGCAAATAGCAAAGGAAAACAACTTCTCGCCAAGCAAAATAAATCAAATTATAGCCAAACATAAAAATAAAGATAAAACGATTCCCAAACCGGACAGTAATGAGAAAAAATTTGCGCGTTTCAACTATGTGAATGCGAATACATATAAAATCACTAACCTATTCAAAAAGCAAGGCATAAAGATAGCTTTCACGACGAAAAACACAACCGCTAGGCACCTCCTAAATAGTAATCTAAATAAACGTGACCCGTATTCAAGGTCAGGGGTATATTCTATAACGTGCCAAGACACCGATTGTCAAGCTAATTACATCGGGCAGAGTGGAAGGCGAGTAGACACACGTTATAATGAACATAGAAATGCGATAAGATACGGAACACATTCAGCCGTGTGCGAACATATGTGTGACGCAGGGCATAGCTTTACCAACATAGAGTCGGACCTTAAAATAATCCATCACGAATCGAAAGGCAGAGCTCTTGACATAAAGGAAGCAATCGAGATACACCTAGCCAAACGAAACAATCCCAACAATCTAAATGAACACACGTTCATGGAGAGCTCACCCCTCTTCACGCTACTAAAAAACACACCCTGTCGGAAACAAAACACAATTTAGCGACACAGCCAAGCTAGATAAAAAAAGGGGGGAAATTAGGGGGTTTTTAATAGGTAAATGTTATCTGGATCAGGTGTACGATGTACCTTTCTTCTGCAATAAACCAAGGCCCATATTAGAGGCAGTATTAAAGGTGCCGGGACGTCCTCATAAGACCGTCAACGCTTAGTTCGAATGGGTTATGCTCCACGCGTGGCGAGGACTAATCCACGGTCTTTAATAGTTGTAGATCCACCTCATTCAATAACATACATCTTATCTAGGTTGGCAACACCTCACATAAACACATCGCGATCACTCCCCACAGCACGTAGGGACAGGGGGGGAAGGCAGGGAAAAACCAGTCGTTAAGATAACCACCGCAGTCGTCCGCACAGCGAGTTCAAGTGAGCACGGAAACTGCGAATAGCTGTAGTACGGAAGACAATCAGATAAGTAGTTAGCCTAAAATTTTTATAGTTTAACCATAGTTTACAACCATATAATCTCTCTAAAGTACAATCTCCGGATAGCCATCACCATTTAGCATTTCACCTAACATATATACTGCATTTAGCATACACTGACAGTTGCAGTACCAATACTGCAACTAAATAATTGTACATATTGTAAATATTTTCACCTGTATTTCAAACATAGATTTTATAGCCTAAGTGTATTGGATCTGATGATGATCGCTTGACGATCGAAACTGGTCATCCTAGTGTTTTATTAATCTCATGTAATTTATTTCAGGATTAGGGCATAACCCATCTCTTTTGGGTACATTCGTGTTGACCGACTGAAAAGCACTAAACTCTTGTTTACTAAGGCAACACTGAAAATATGGCTTCAAACACCACAATGTTCACGGCTAGTCAGGCAAATCGTGAAGCCAAGAAATTCAAATCACTCAGGCTTAAACTCATGAATTTAGACAAGTCAATTTGGTTCAACAAAAAATGTATAGAACTAAACCTCACCCCTAAATACGTACCAATTAAAACCGTACCGAACACACCAGCCTCGATCATTTCAACTAAACAAGCCAAAGCGCTTTGGATAAAAAACGAATTAAGATTTGCATACATAAGAAAGCAAAAAATTAACCAACAATTATACGACATTCAATTGCAACTAAGTAATTTCTGGCACGCAGCCCAATGGGACAGCTTCACCGAACACCTACATGACACCATCAAAATCAGAGCAACGAGGAAGCATGAAACGCTAGAAAATAAATTAAGAAAACTAGGAGAAACACAGAACCATCAATCTAACGAACAACACACGAATAACAATGAATTCAATTTCCACAGCAGAGTAAACAACAGAACGAACGTAACCTTTTCTCAAGGTGAAATGAATATGTTAGACAAAGGTTTGAAATACAACTGCACAGACGCACACACGAACCACAATATAAAACAGTTAATCACAGATATTGAGATAGCCAGTCACAAGCTCCCAGCAGAAGACAGGGAATTAACCAAAAATCTCGCCACCAACGAAGCCAAAAAAATCCTCAAACGAGAGGGCGATAGCAATAACATTCAAAACAACAAACAAATCAAAGAAATAAAGTCGTTGAAACAAAAAATAAAAGAACATGACTTAATCATCACAAAAGCAGATAAGGGAAACACTACAGTAATTTTGAATAAAACAGAATACATTGAAAAAACAGTCGAATTCCTAAACAACAACGAAATCAAGGAATTAACAAAAGACCCCACCAACAAATTCCAAAAACAAATAAAAAGTGCGCTAAAAGAAACAGAATACATACTGACCAAAGCTGAAAAATCAAAACTAATAAACATGAACCCGAAAATACCGTCATTGAGGGGACAACCAAAAATACACAAAAAGGAATGCCCAATGAGACCAATAGTCAATTGTAGGAATGCCCCTAATTACAAAATCAGCAAAGAGTTACTAAAAATCTTAAAATGCCGTCTTTCCAACGACAAAAACAACTCTGTAAAGAACACAACAGAACTAGTAACAGCATTGAACACCCTACAAATGAAACCTAGCTTCAGGCTAGTATCCTTCGACGTAACTAACATGTACACCAATATTCCGATTATTGAAGCAATCAACACTATCGAAAACAACTTAAAATCCAACAATTCGGTAAAAGAAATTGAAGAGATTGTGAGATTACTGAGGGTCGTTCTCACCCAAAACGTGATTCAATTCGACAATAAAATATACACACAGAGAGAAGGCCTAGCAATGGGATCGCCACTAAGTGGGTTAATCGCTGACATCTTCATCAATGCACTAGAAAATGCGTTCTTAGAAAAGACTTCAACAAAGGGAATAGTAATATGGAAAAGATACGTAGATGATGTAATTTGCATCTACGATACTGAACTAACAAGCGAAGAAACAATTCTCCAATCCATTAATAGCCTTCACCATTCTATCAAATTCACTAAGGAATCCGAAATAGACCGGAAAATAAATTATCTCGATATAACTATTGAACGTAAAGACAACGACCTTTCATATTCCATATTCCGGAAAGCAACACAAACCTCGCATGCAATCGACAATCAGTCTAATCACCCCAGTACGCACAAACTAGCGGGTTTCAATTCAATGGTGCACAGGGCTTTAAACATACCCATGTCAAAAGACAACTATAATAAGGAAATAAGAACTATTATGCAAATAGCAAAGGAAAACAACTTCTCGCCAAGCAAAATAAATCAAATTATAGCCAAACATAAAAATAAAGATAAAACGATTCCCAAACCGGACAGTAATGAGAAAAAATTTGCGCGTTTCAACTATGTGAATGCGAATACATATAAAATCACTAACCTATTCAAAAAGCAAGGCATAAAGATAGCTTTCACGACGAAAAACACAACCGCTAGGCACCTCCTAAATAGTAATCTAAATAAACGTGACCCGTATTCAAGGTCAGGGGTATATTCTATAACGTGCCAAGACACCGATTGTCAAGCTAATTACATCGGGCAGAGTGGAAGGCGAGTAGACACACGTTATAATGAACATAGAAATGCGATAAGATACGGAACACATTCAGCCGTGTGCGAACATATGTGTGACGCAGGGCATAGCTTTACCAACATAGAGTCGGACCTTAAAATAATCCATCACGAATCGAAAGGCAGAGCTCTTGACATAAAGGAAGCAATCGAGATACACCTAGCCAAACGAAACAATCCCAACAATCTAAATGAACACACGTTCATGGAGAGCTCACCCCTCTTCACGCTACTAAAAAACACACCCTGTCGGAAACAAAACACAATTTAGCGACACAGCCAAGCTAGATAAAAAAAGGGGGGAAATTAGGGGGTTTTTAATAGGTAAATGTTATCTGGATCAGGTGTACGATGTACCTTTCTTCTGCAATAAACCAAGGCCCATATTAGAGGCAGTATTAAAGGTGCCGGGACGTCCTCATAAGACCGTCAACGCTTAGTTCGAATGGGTTATGCTCCACGCGTGGCGAGGACTAATCCACGGTCTTTAATAGTTGTAGATCCACCTCATTCAATAACATACATCTTATCTAGGTTGGCAACACCTCACATAAACACATCGCGATCACTCCCCACAGCACGTAGGGACAGGGGGGGAAGGCAGGGAAAAACCAGTCGTTAAGATAACCACCGCAGTCGTCCGCACAGCGAGTTCAAGTGAGCACGGAAACTGCGAATAGCTGTAGTACGGAAGACAATCAGATAAGTAGTTAGCCTAAAATTTTTATAGTTTAACCATAGTTTACAACCATATAATCTCTCTAAAGTACAATCTCCGGATAGCCATCACCATTTAGCATTTCACCTAACATATATACTGCATTTAGCATACACTGACAGTTGCAGTACCAATACTGCAACTAAATAATTGTACATATTGTAAATATTTTCACCTGTATTTCAAACATAGATTTTATAGCCTAAGTGTATTGGATCTGATGATGATCGCTTGACGATCGAAACTGGTCATCCTAGTGTTTTATTAATCTCATGTAATTTATTTCAGGATTAGGGCATAACCCATCTCTTTTGGGTACATTCGTGTTGACCGACTGAAAAGCACTAAACTCTTGTTTACTAAGGCAACACTGAAAATATGGCTTCAAACACCACAATGTTCACGGCTAGTCAGGCAAATCGTGAAGCCAAGAAATTCAAATCACTCAGGCTTAAACTCATGAATTTAGACAAGTCAATTTGGTTCAACAAAAAATGTATAGAACTAAACCTCACCCCTAAATACGTACCAATTAAAACCGTACCGAACACACCAGCCTCGATCATTTCAACTAAACAAGCCAAAGCGCTTTGGATAAAAAACGAATTAAGATTTGCATACATAAGAAAGCAAAAAATTAACCAACAATTATACGACATTCAATTGCAACTAAGTAATTTCTGGCACGCAGCCCAATGGGACAGCTTCACCGAACACCTACATGACACCATCAAAATCAGAGCAACGAGGAAGCATGAAACGCTAGAAAATAAATTAAGAAAACTAGGAGAAACACAGAACCATCAATCTAACGAACAACACACGAATAACAATGAATTCAATTTCCACAGCAGAGTAAACAACAGAACGAACGTAACCTTTTCTCAAGGTGAAATGAATATGTTAGACAAAGGTTTGAAATACAACTGCACAGACGCACACACGAACCACAATATAAAACAGTTAATCACAGATATTGAGATAGCCAGTCACAAGCTCCCAGCAGAAGACAGGGAATTAACCAAAAATCTCGCCACCAACGAAGCCAAAAAAATCCTCAAACGAGAGGGCGATAGCAATAACATTCAAAACAACAAACAAATCAAAGAAATAAAGTCGTTGAAACAAAAAATAAAAGAACATGACTTAATCATCACAAAAGCAGATAAGGGAAACACTACAGTAATTTTGAATAAAACAGAATACATTGAAAAAACAGTCGAATTCCTAAACAACAACGAAATCAAGGAATTAACAAAAGACCCCACCAACAAATTCCAAAAACAAATAAAAAGTGCGCTAAAAGAAACAGAATACATACTGACCAAAGCTGAAAAATCAAAACTAATAAACATGAACCCGAAAATACCGTCATTGAGGGGACAACCAAAAATACACAAAAAGGAATGCCCAATGAGACCAATAGTCAATTGTAGGAATGCCCCTAATTACAAAATCAGCAAAGAGTTACTAAAAATCTTAAAATGCCGTCTTTCCAACGACAAAAACAACTCTGTAAAGAACACAACAGAACTAGTAACAGCATTGAACACCCTACAAATGAAACCTAGCTTCAGGCTAGTATCCTTCGACGTAACTAACATGTACACCAATATTCCGATTATTGAAGCAATCAACACTATCGAAAACAACTTAAAATCCAACAATTCGGTAAAAGAAATTGAAGAGATTGTGAGATTACTGAGGGTCGTTCTCACCCAAAACGTGATTCAATTCGACAATAAAATATACACACAGAGAGAAGGCCTAGCAATGGGATCGCCACTAAGTGGGTTAATCGCTGACATCTTCATCAATGCACTAGAAAATGCGTTCTTAGAAAAGACTTCAACAAAGGGAATAGTAATATGGAAAAGATACGTAGATGATGTAATTTGCATCTACGATACTGAACTAACAAGCGAAGAAACAATTCTCCAATCCATTAATAGCCTTCACCATTCTATCAAATTCACTAAGGAATCCGAAATAGACCGGAAAATAAATTATCTCGATATAACTATTGAACGTAAAGACAACGACCTTTCATATTCCATATTCCGGAAAGCAACACAAACCTCGCATGCAATCGACAATCAGTCTAATCACCCCAGTACGCACAAACTAGCGGGTTTCAATTCAATGGTGCACAGGGCTTTAAACATACCCATGTCAAAAGACAACTATAATAAGGAAATAAGAACTATTATGCAAATAGCAAAGGAAAACAACTTCTCGCCAAGCAAAATAAATCAAATTATAGCCAAACATAAAAATAAAGATAAAACGATTCCCAAACCGGACAGTAATGAGAAAAAATTTGCGCGTTTCAACTATGTGAATGCGAATACATATAAAATCACTAACCTATTCAAAAAGCAAGGCATAAAGATAGCTTTCACGACGAAAAACACAACCGCTAGGCACCTCCTAAATAGTAATCTAAATAAACGTGACCCGTATTCAAGGTCAGGGGTATATTCTATAACGTGCCAAGACACCGATTGTCAAGCTAATTACATCGGGCAGAGTGGAAGGCGAGTAGACACACGTTATAATGAACATAGAAATGCGATAAGATACGGAACACATTCAGCCGTGTGCGAACATATGTGTGACGCAGGGCATAGCTTTACCAACATAGAGTCGGACCTTAAAATAATCCATCACGAATCGAAAGGCAGAGCTCTTGACATAAAGGAAGCAATCGAGATACACCTAGCCAAACGAAACAATCCCAACAATCTAAATGAACACACGTTCATGGAGAGCTCACCCCTCTTCACGCTACTAAAAAACACACCCTGTCGGAAACAAAACACAATTTAGCGACACAGCCAAGCTAGATAAAAAAAGGGGGGAAATTAGGGGGTTTTTAATAGGTAAATGTTATCTGGATCAGGTGTACGATGTACCTTTCTTCTGCAATAAACCAAGGCCCATATTAGAGGCAGTATTAAAGGTGCCGGGACGTCCTCATAAGACCGTCAACGCTTAGTTCGAATGGGTTATGCTCCACGCGTGGCGAGGACTAATCCACGGTCTTTAATAGTTGTAGATCCACCTCATTCAATAACATACATCTTATCTAGGTTGGCAACACCTCACATAAACACATCGCGATCACTCCCCACAGCACGTAGGGACAGGGGGGGAAGGCAGGGAAAAACCAGTCGTTAAGATAACCACCGCAGTCGTCCGCACAGCGAGTTCAAGTGAGCACGGAAACTGCGAATAGCTGTAGTACGGAAGACAATCAGATAAGTAGTTAGCCTAAAATTTTTATAGTTTAACCATAGTTTACAACCATATAATCTCTCTAAAGTACAATCTCCGGATAGCCATCACCATTTAGCATTTCACCTAACATATATACTGCATTTAGCATACACTGACAGTTGCAGTACCAATACTGCAACTAAATAATTGTACATATTGTAAATATTTTCACCTGTATTTCAAACATAGATTTTATAGCCTAAGTGTATTGGATCTGATGATGATCGCTTGACGATCGAAACTGGTCATCCTAGTGTTTTATTAATCTCATGTAATTTATTTCAGGATTAGGGCATAACCCATCTCTTTTGGGTACATTCGTGTTGACCGACTGAAAAGCACTAAACTCTTGTTTACTAAGGCAACACTGAAAATATGGCTTCAAACACCACAAAACTAGTAGGACATCAGATTACTCACCATGGACATAAGATATATACGTGTAAACGGTGTTTTACTCACTTCGATAATCGATATGGTCAACAAGGAATGGAAAAATTGAAAGAACATAGAGCTTTGTTTGTCCAGCATGACATTGCAAGGGTTGAAATGCCTATTAAAAACCCCATTGTCAAATTCTTAAATGTTGAAAAAAATGCTGAGAATACCTTACGTTATCTATGCAGATTTTGAAAGTATACTCTTACCATATCAAACATGTTTACCCAATCCTTAAGCAAGTTATACAGTGCCATACCAGAGTCATGTTCCTATGAGCTTTGGTATATACGTTAAACCCTCACCTGCTGTGGAACACATAAAGACAAACCTTCCAAGCCAACCTGTTATTTATCGTGGACCTGACGCTGCAGAAAAGTTTATGGGCTGTTTGATTTCAATGGCTAATGGAATTGATCGCCTTTACAGCTTAAATGTTCCAAAGGCCTTAACTCTGGATCAAGAATCAGAGTTCCAATGTTCTGAAACCTGTTATTTGTGTCAAAAACCATTTACCAAAGAGGACTGGAAAGTTCGAGACCACTGCCATATTACAGGGGAATACCGTGAAAGTGCTCACAATAACTGTAATTTGAGGTGTAAAACACGTAACCCCGTTCCTGTGTTTCTACATAATATGAGTGGCTACGACGCAAATTTCATTGTAAAGCAATTGGGATGTACTACTGAGAGAGTGGATGTTATCGCTAACTCCAAAGAAAAGTACATTTCCTTTACCAAATATGTAGGAAATGTTAAGCTTCGATTTGTGGACACGTTTCGGTTAATGCCGAGTAGTTTGGAAAACTTGGTTTCCAACTTAACATCATAGCCTGAAACAGGCGTGTACTTTGGAAAAGAAAATGCAATGCTCATGACTCGTAAAGGGGTATTTTGTTATGACTACATTGACTCATGGGGAAAGTTAAGTGAAACGTGTTTACCTCCAAAAGAGACATTCTTTAACAAATTAAGTCAAGAACGTGTTAGTCAAGATGACTATGAACATGCCAAAAATGTCTGGAATCAGTTCAACATTAAAACTCTAAGGGAATATAGTGACCTCTACCTAACATCAGATGTACTCCTTCTTGCAGACAGCTATGAAACGTTTAGAAACAAAACACAAGAAACACACCGAGTGGATGCTGCACACTTTTTTACTTCGCCTGGTTTAAGTTTCGAGGCAATGCTCCTTTACACAGGAATTGAACTGGAATTGCTACAGGATTACGATCAGATTCTTTTAATCGAGTCTGGAATACGTGGAGGCATATGCCAGGTGTCTCATCGGTATGCTGAAGCTAACAATAAATACATGGAAACCTATGAATCTGAGAAACCATCGCAGTTTATTACCTATGATGATGCCAACAACCAATACGGGTGGGCTATGTGCCTTCCTTATGGTGGATTTCAGTGGGTTTCTCCAGATACTGTTGATCTAGAAAAACTAAAGAAAGACGATCCTGTGGGATACATTCTAGACGTTGATGTTGATTACCCATCTGACCTTCATGATCTACACAACGATTTACCTTTCCTACCAGAGTGTACACAACCTAAGGATTCGTCTCTGAAAAAACTAATTCCTCATCTTGGAAATCGAAGGCGATATGTTGTTCACTACATGGCATTAAAACAGGCTTTAGATCATGGAATAAAATTGATAAAAATTCATCGTGTGTTAAAATTTAAACAAAGACCTTGGTTAAAGGCCTACGTTGATTTTAATAACAACCTACGAAAACAAGCCAAAAATGATTTTGAGAAAAATCTGTACAAATTATTCAACAATGCCATTTTTGGGAAAACAATGGAAAATATCCGTAAAAGAATAGACATACGTCTTGTGACTGACAGCAAAAAGGCAGAAAAGCTAATTGCTAAACCAACATTCATCGACAGAACAATTTATGGTCCTAACCTAGCTGCTTTCCGCATGGCTAAACCTAACATTGTAATCAATAAGCCTATATATATTGGAATGTGTATACTGGATATTTCAAAAACTCTAATGTATTCCCACCACTATGATGTCCTGCTACCCTATTATGGAATGAACAATCTTAAACTCGTGTATGTGGATACCGACTCGTTCATTTATTTGGTTAACACCCCAGATGTATATCAAGACAAGTTGGATTTCCTAGAACACCTGGACACATCAGATTATCCTACTAATCCCATATGTTACTCTACATCAAACAAGAAAACGTTGGGGAAATTTAAAGACGAGGCTTGTGGACAAATTATAAAAGCATTTGTTGGACTTAGAGCTAAAATGTACGCTTTAGACATAAATGGTAAAGAAATCAAAAAGATTAAAGGTATTAGCAAAGGTGTTGTCAAAAATTGTATAAGCTTTCAAGATTATAAGGATTGTGTCATGAAAAACAATGTAAAAAGAATACCAATGAACATTATCGCTTCTAAACAACATGACATATCATCTATAAGACTAAACAAAATTGCTTTGTGTCCTGGTGATGATAAAAGAGTGATTGATGCTGATGGTATAGGTACACATGCCTATGGTCATTACTCAATCATTGACCATGCTTAAAGAGTTAAGTTATGAATATCAAAATCCTCTGCATGAGCCTAGCAAATACATAAAACAATCAAATTTAAAAAATTAAAACAATAGCACTACAAAAATAGAACACACACAAAAAATGGTATTCATAATAAGAAAATAAAAAAATAGAAAACAATAAAAAAACTGTACAATTTATAACAAAAAAAAGAATATATGTAAACATGTATAATGTGTAAATAGTGTACATGTATTTAAAATAAAAATATTGTATGGACACTGCTTGTACATTTTTAATTACTACCCACCTCTCTCCACTCCTAATGCAAAATGAACATGTAAAACACAAATTGGAAAATCCATGTTTCCATATTGACAAAATAGAAAAAACATTAAACTGAAATTTTAAAAACTGTAAATGTGAATTTGGTAAATTGACAAATGGGAAATCCATGTTTCTATATCATGAAATTGAAAAACTTTAAACTGGCATTTTAAAAACTGTAATTGGGAAATTGTGAAATTGATAAATGTGTAAACAACAAAATGCAAAATCCATGTTTCCATATTATGAAATTGAAAAACTTAAAAACTAACATTTAAAAAAACTGAAAATTGAAAATTGGAAAATTGATAAATGTGTAAACAACAAAAATGAAAAAAGAAATACCCAGTTGGGGGGTAGTGATCATGTTGTACAGTAGCCTATATGACTAGCATAAGGATAGTTGCTTGTGCCCTTATATACTTAGTGGATGTGCATCAGCCTTTGGATTAGCTTAAGTTAGGTTTGGTAAAGTTAGGTTTGGTGAGGTTAGGTATGTAGCCTTGTAGTTTACTCTTTTCGGAAAATGTAAAAAATAAAATCTAAAATCAAAAAATCTTAAATTTAAAATGTAAAATCTAAAAAAAAACTAACATCTAAAATACAAAAAATCAAAAATGTAAAATGTAAAATCTAAAAAATGTAAAATGAAAAAAATCAAAAATCTAAAATGTTAAAATATAAAATCTAAAGTCTTTAAATTAGGTTTCTGTGGGTTAGGTTAGGTTATAACTAAGTTTATTATTTGTGCTCTCTCATTTGCTCTTATATTTTTGCTCTCACTTTGAAGTTAGGTTATGTTAGGTTAGGTTAGGTTAGGTTAGGTGTGGTTAGATTATTACTAAGTTTATTATTTGTGCTCTTTTATTTGCTCTTACATTTTTGCTCTTACTTTAAAGTTAGGTTATGTTAGGTTAGGTTAGGTTAGGTTAGGTGAGGCTGGATTAGGTGAAGTTAGGTTAGGTTATAACTTAGTTTATTATGTGTGCTATTACATTTGCTCTTATATTTGCTCTGACTTTGAAGTTAGGTTAGGTTAGATTAGGTTATGTTAGGTTAGGTTAGGTTAGGTGAAGTTGGGTTAGGCAGAATGGTTGAGGTATGAATTAAAAGCCAGGTCCTGTCAGTTTTGCCTTACAAGGCTGAATGTACTCCGTTCCACTCCTGAGACCAGAAATTAAATTTCTTGGCAGAGCCGGGATTCGAACCTCAGGAATGACCTCCAAGAATGCTAGCCACTACACCAAGAGGTGGACAATATAAGGCTGGTCTTCATTATACATGATCAATTAATAATTACCTAATAATAATAATAATAAATATTCCATTTGGCAACTACATAGCCGACCTCTCCCTGGGTTCATTTACATGCCTACATCGTATGACATGCGTGTCTTAATTTTTGCCAACTTTCAAAAATCACTTACCACGACCAAGAGCGAACCTACAAGCTTGGGGTTGGTAGTCCGACACGATAACCACTCACCCACCGTGGCAAGCTATCAATCAATAATTACCAAATAAAATTAATAATAATAATAATAAATATTCCATTTAGTAACTACACGGCCGAACTTCCCCTGTGACATCATGCACGGTCTCAGGACATGGCGGCCATCTTGCCCTTTAGCCCCCTGCCCCAGCTCTGACTGACCCCTCCATAAGAATAACATAGAGTGATTGCGCGCGGCGGCCATCTTGCCCATTAGCCCCTGCCCCAGAACCGGCTTATTTATCCTACTGCCTTAATTTATTGTAATATTATGTTCAAACTCGCAGACGCGGAAACATTCATTAACATTCACTAGTTAACTTCTCTTTATGCTTGGCGACAGGGATTGACATTTGGCCGGAAATTCCAAGTCAGTCATCATCTTTCTACCTCTTGATCCATCCATGTTCGCATAGTTGATGTCATAACACTCATAACTAGGGCTCGGATCGATATGCTCGATAAAATCTCCAGATATGCTCTAAAACCAAGTGTTTTATGCTCGATAGATATGCTCGAAACCCCCATTATATGCGGTTAAATATGCAGAATATGCTCGAAAAACACCGTTAAAAACTATAGAAAGGAAAGTGAAACGAAAAAAACAATAACATACCTTTATATACGAGCTTTATTTTCTCATTGTATGTATGATACACTGCAATATACTCGCATTCCAGTTTTACAAGTATATACAAGAGAAGTGCTCTTATAAAAGATACAGTTTAAAAGTTCATTTACAAAATTTTCAGAATAAGGCGAGGCAATGAAGTAGATCTGCATTGGTCTGTACAATGAGAACTTTTTCTATGTTTTCAGTTTTGAATGATTTTCTTAAATCAGTCAATAAAAGTTTCAATGACGAGAACGACCTCACTAAAGGTTCTATTATTCGCACCAGATAGGCTTTTCAATAATTATTTCAGTTTTCGAACCTTAAGGATGGTCAGGGCCCGAATTCGGGGGAGAATTCGAAGAAAAACAAACTATTTGGACGAAAACCACATGAATATGCATTTATATGCTTCTATTCTGAAAACCGCGGTTTTATGCATTTATATGCTCGATAAATTTCAATTCTGTAGGTCCCAGAGAGCTGAAAATGCCACCGAAAGGCTTCTTTCAATGTGTACTATTCAGGAAACAAGATGTTCAGTAAAGAACATATAGCCTACTTTCTCCTAAATGCATGGGTATTGTTATAACTCTTTGTCCTTTTCAAGGAGTATGATTGAATGTTGGTTGTAGTAGCTTGTTGAAATACGACGTGCTATAGGGATATTAAACATGAATATGAGGTTCCCTTTGATAGTGCTACCTCTGTACCAAATTTCGTTCAATTCGGTTTCACCGTGTTTGAATTGATAGGGGGAATCGATTTGCACACATACTTGGCCACCATCTGCAAACTATTGGGCTGATGTTCTTGCAGTTTGGTCAGAATATGTTTCCCACATAAAGATATGGTGTTGCAAAATTTGGTAGAGACTAGATTATTAGGTTGGTCGTAATCACATTTTAGCTTTTAACATTTGGGTGGCCGCGATTACGTTTCCGTCAAGATAGCGGTGATATAAAACATGACACTGAGGTGCCCTTTGCTAGTGCTACCTCTGTACAAAATTTCGTTCCATTCGGCTTCACCGTGTTCGAATTAATAGGGGGAATCGATTTTGACACAAAGATGGCCGCCATCTGCAAACTATTAGGAGAATGACCTATTAGATTGGTCAAAGGATGCTCCCTCCATAAAGGTATGTTGTTGCAAAGTTTGGTAGAGATCGGATCGGTATGTTAGTCGTAATTTGATTTAAGCTTTGAACATTTGTGTGGCCGCCATTACGTTTCCGTCAAGATGGCGGCGATATAAAACATGACACTGAGGTGCCCTTTGCTAGTGCTACCTCTGTACAAAATTTCGTTCCATTCGGCTTCACCGTGTTCGAATTAATAGGGGGAATCGATTTTGACACAAAGATGGCCGCCATCTGCAAACTATTAGGAGAATGACCTATTAGATTGGTCAAAGGATGCTCCCTCCATAAAGGTATGTTGTTGCAAAGTTTGGTAGAGATCGGATCGGTATGTTAGTCGTAATTTGATTTAAGCTTTGAACATTTGTGTGGCCGCAATTACGTTTCAGTCAAGATGGCGGCGATATAAAACATGACACTGAGGTCCCCTTTGCTAGTGCTACCTCTGTACGAAATTTCGTTCCATTCGGTTTCACCGTGTTTGAATTAATAGGGGGAATCGATTTTGACACAAAGATGGCCGCCATCCGCAAACTATTAGGCTAATGACCTATTAGATTGGTCAAAGGATGCTCCCTCCATAAAGGTATGTTGTTGCAAAGTTTGGTAGAGATCGGATGGTTATGTTAGTCGTAATTTGACTTAAGCTTTGAACATTTGTGTGGCCGCCATTACGTTACTGTCAATATGGCGGCAATATAAAACATGACACTGAGATGCCCTTTGCTAGTGCTACCTCTATACCAAATTTCGTTCCATTCGGTCTCACCGTGTTTGAATTAATAGGGGGAATCGATTTTGACACAAAGATGGCCGCCGTCCGCAAACTATTAGGCTAATGACCTATTCATTTGGTCAAAGGATGCTTCCTCTATAAAGATATGTTGTTGCAAAATTTGGTAGAGATCGGATGATTAAGTTAATCTTAATTTGATTTAAGCTTTGAACATTTGTGTAGCCGCCATTACGTTTCCGTCAAGATGGCGGCGATATAAAACATGACACTGAGGTGCCTTTTGTTAGTACTACCTCTGTACCAAATTTCGTTCCATTCGGTTGCACCGTGTTCGAATTAATAGGGGGAATCGATTTTCACACAAAGATGGCCGCCATCCGCAAACTATTACGCTGATGACCTATTAGTTTGGTCAAAGGATGCTCCCCCCATAAAGGTATGTTGTTGCAAAATTTGGTAGAGATCGGATGATTAGGTTAGTCGTAATTTGATTTAAGCTTTGAACATTTGTGTGGCCGCCATTACGTTTCCGTCAAGATGGCGGCGATATAAAACATGACACTGAGGTGTCCTTTGCTAGTGCAACTTTTGTACCAAATTTCGTTCAATTCCCATTCACCGTGTTCGAATTGATAGGGGGGGGGGGGGCAGACATTCAGAGCACACACCTCACACACACACACACACACTCACACACACACAGACAGACACACTTTTTTCGCCCTGTGTAGATCTCATAAGTCTACTTTCATTCTTTGCAAAAATCGAAAGTAGGCTAAAAATATGCAAATATGCTCGAATCCGAGCCCTACTCATAATCTCTACGTTGCAATATCACAGCCCACGTGTTTCAGTGCCAAGTTGGAAATAAATCTACAGATCTTCCAGGATAGTTTAGACTGCGAAGTATAGCTGACTTGAGGAATGTTAATGATGTCACCACGATGAACTAACAAGCTCATTGACAGCATTATATCTCGTACGTGTAGTAATAATGGCAGTGAGAATTGATGAGACCATCTACTACAAACATACGGTACTTAATAAAATGTACTTCAAAGCATGTGGCTAAAATATAAGTGCGTGCCTGAATATTTCGTAAGCAATATAGGAATATTCCTCTGTTAAGCATTGGCATATCAAACATGTAATATTATCGTAAGTTCCAATTTGTATTCTAAAAACTATCCGCAAATTCACTCCAAACATTATCCGCTATCCGCTATCCGCATCCGCGCAGGGCTTTAGTTATAAGTAGGGCTCGGATCGATATGCTCGAAAACCATGTGTTTTATGCTCAATAGATATGCTGCAATATACTCGCATTCAAGTTTTACAAGTATATACAAGAGAAGTGCTCTTATAAAAGATACAGTTTAAAAATTCATTTACAAAATGTTCAGAATTAGGCGAGTCAATGAAGTAGATCTGTATTGGTCTGTACAACAAGAATTTTATCTATGTTTTCAGTTTTGAATGATTTTCTTAAATCAGTCAATAAAAATGTCAATGTCGAGAACGACCTCACAAAAGGTTAAAAGCCTGCGGTTCTATTATTCGCACAAGATAGGCTTTTCAATAATTATTTCTGTTTTCGAACCTTAAGGATTGTCAGGGCCCGAATTCGGGGGAGAATTCGAAGAAAAACAAACTATTTAGACGAAAACCACAAGAATATGCATTTATATGCTTCTATTCTGAAAACCGCGTTATTATGCATTTATATGCTCGATAAATTTCAATTCGGTTGGTCCCAGAGAGGTGAAAATACCACCGATAGGCTTCTAACAATGTGTACTATTCAGGAAAAAAATATGCTAATATGCTCGAATCCGAACCCTAGAATAAGTATAGGCCGGACGTTTGTTTTAGACGATTGCCCTTGACCTTGAAGCCTGTACACTGTCACTCTCTCACCCGATCGCTTCACACTTGTCACCACCGATCGGATGTAATGGAATTCCAGACCTGAGCAGACAGTACTGTCCACGTCGAAGTATTGTGTGACGCGGAAGTACACGTTTCGAAGTTACGAACAGAACGTCATTATATTTGCCAATGACTGTACTTCAGCAGTAGTGTGAAACAGGTTTGTCAATCATCGGACTGCTTGGGGCAACTGATAACAACACAGGTACTGTAGTAACTCGCTTCCATTAGGATGTTTCACTCGTCTAAAACAAACGTCCGGCCTGTACACAGGACAGAATATCTGACCCATGTCTCGGGCCGGGTTAGACTAGCACAAGAGCCTCGCTTGGCCCGCGGGCCGCACTTTGTCCATGTGACCTATGTCTCGGGCCAGGTTAGACTAGCACAAGAGCCTCGCTTGGCCCGCGAGCCGCACTTTGCTCATGTGACCCATGTCTCGGGCCGGGTTAGACTAGCACAAGAGCCTCGCTTGGCACGCGAGCCGCACTTTGTCCATGTAACCCATGTCTCGGGCCGGGTTAGACTAGCACAAGAGCCTCGCTTGGCCCGCGAGCCGCACTTTGCCAATGTGACCTATGTCTCGGGCCGGGTTAGACTAGCACAAGAGCCTCGCTTGGCCCGCGGGCCGCACTTTGCCCATGTGACCCATGTCTCGGGCCGGGTTAGACTAGCACAAGAGCCTCGCTTGGCCCGCGGGCCGCACTTTGTCCATGTGACCCATGTCTCGGGCCAGGTTAGACTAGCACAAGAGCCTCGTTTGGCCCGCGAGCCGCACTTTGCCCATGTGACCCATGTCTCGGGCCAGTTTAGACTAGCACAAGAGCCTCGCTTGGCCCGCGAGCCGCACTTTGCCCATGTGTCCTATGTCTCGGGCCGGGTTAGACTAGCACATGAGCCTCGCTTGGCCCGCGAGCCGCACTTTGCCCTTGTGACCTATGTCTCGGGCCGGGTTAGACTAGCACAAGAGCCTCGCTTGGCCCGCGGGCCGGGTTAGACTAGCACAAGAGCCTCGCTTGGCCCGCGGGCCGCACTTTGCCCATGTGACCCATGTCTCGGGCCGGGTTAGACTAGCACAAGTGCCTCGCTTGGCCCGCGAGCCGCACTTTGCCCATGTGACCCATGTCTCGGGCCGGGTTAGACTAGCACAAGAGCCTCACTTGGCACGCGAGCCGCACTTTGCCCATGTGTCCTATGTCTCGGGCCGGGTTAGACAATCACAAGAGCCTCGCTTGGCCCGTGGGCCGCACTTTGCCCATGTGACCCATGTCTCGGGCCGGGTTAGACTAGCACAAGAGCCTCGCTTGGCCCGCGAGCCGCACTTTGCCCATGTGACACATGTCTCGGGCCGGGCTAGCACTAGAGCCTCGCTTGGCCCGCGAGCCGCACTTTGCCCATGTGACCCATGTCTCGGGCCGGGTTAGATTAGCACAAGAGCCTCGCTTGGCCCGCGAGCCGCACTTTGCCCATGTAACCCATGTCTCGGGCCGGGTTAGATTAGCACAAGAGCCTCGCTTGGCCCGCGAGCCGCACTTTGCCCATGTAACCCATGTCTCGGGCCGGGTTAGACTAGCACAAGAGCCTCGCTTGGCCCGCGGGCCGCACTTTGTCCATGTGACCCATGTCTCGGGCCAGGTTAGACTAGCACAAGAGCCTCGCTTGGCTCGCGAGCCGCACTTTGCCCATGTGACCCATGACCTCTGAAACTATTGACCTTGTGTCTTAAGTTCACTGAACAAGGTTTCCTGTAGCTTTTGGGGGTGTGTTTCACACTCTGAAGGAACTCTTTGTAGATGGACATAATTAGCCTACTTCTATTATTAAAAAAAAGACACGCATAGTCAGTCTGAAAAAGTGGAATTTATATCTTTTTAAATGCTAGCAGCCGAGTACCAGGAAGGCATTGCGAGAACAGAGTTTCAAGATTCTATTTTGTTTCTTCACTGCCTACTTGATTGTTCTCGCACTGCCTTCTTCAAACTCTGTTCTCGCACTGCCTTCTTGGTACTCGGCTGCTACATCATACTATGACGTCACACACCTCAGTGCATTCTAGGTACATTTCGTCCCGTCACCGTAACGTAACGCCAGACCTCAGCGTAACGTAACGCCAGACCTCAGCGTAACGTAACGCCAGACCTCAGCGTAACGTAACGCCAGACCTCAGCGTAACGACGATGTCGACAAGATCATTTAAAATGATAAAATAATTCGAAAATTGTTATTTTTCTATCACTATTAGTTGAGTAGGGGGGCTGTACAGGTCCTAGATGATAGCCTACTTTCCTGGTGACGTCACATGCCATATATTCAGGGACAAAGCCGATATCTCCCGAACGCATGGTCGGATTTTGACGAATGAGGTGTCGTTGAACTTGGGCAGACACCCCCTTTCCAATGGACAACCTATTTCCACCCCAAAATAAAACCTACCCCTAGTAGGAGGTGAAATTATATATTTTTTTAAGCAAATGTCGCTTTCCAAGTGCGACATGTGGGAGTTTGAATGCTAGTATGAAATTAAACGTTGTTCCACATGAAAAACATGCATAGTTCTAAATGCAACTATGATTTAACATTTTTGATTTTGTTTTTACGCATGCGCCCATGTTTTTTTGTAAGAGGGCTGGCTTTCTTGAATAATGATTTATAAGTAGGGAGGGCGGGGTGATGACAGTTCTAGGTGATAGCCTACTTTCCTACGAAGTTTGCCGATATCCCCCGAACGCCTGGTCGAATTTGAATGTGTGACTTGTCAAATGGCTTGTCTCGAAGCCCTCTTTATTTAATAATACGTAGGTTGAAAGTTTTGAGAATGAGGTAAACAGAGTTTTTGAGGTAAAACCATGATTTTAGACTTTTTTTTGTTATATATCGCAAAGCAATAACGATAGAGGTGTACGAGGGGTTATAGGACTCGTGCTAACACACCCCTTTTGATTATATTTTTTAAATTGTGATAAAGGGCCTAACAACAATATTTCTGAAAGACATTTTAATTTTTTGAAACTTTATTTTTTTTACCTGACTAAAATGTTCATGAAGAGTGGTTGTTGAGAGAGACGATACCGCTGGGCATGTGTTTCAACTAAGCTATTACTGGCAATGATGGTGGTATTCCAATACAGCAATCGCTATCACGGCGGGTCGGTTTATGACAGGGCAAGGGATTGTTTTTCCGATATTTTACCCCGAAGGGGATCATTAACGTGTAAACGATGATAGATTACCTGACTAATGATAATTCTCTGCTTGGTAAACGTGTGATTGAAAAATGAAAATCCACAGCCTGCTTGCAGTTGACCAACCAGGTCACACATCCGATTCGACCAGGCGTTCGGGGGACATCGGCAAACTTTGTAGGAAAGTAGGCTATTATCAAGAACTGCCATCACCCCGCCCTCCCCCCTACTTATAAATCAATATTCAAAAAGCCAGCCCTCTAGCAAAAAAACAAGGGAGCATGCGTAAAACCAAAGACAAAAATGTTAAATCATAGTTGCATTTAGAACTATGCATGTTTTTCATGTGGAACAACGTTTAATTTCATACTAGCATTCAAACTACCACATGTCGCACTTGGAAAGCGACATTTACTAAAAAAATATATATAATTTCACCCTCTAGTAGGGGTAGGTTTTATTTTGGGGTGGAAATAGGTTGTCCATTGGAAAGGGGGTGTCAGCCCGAGTTCAACAACACCTCATTCGTCAAAATCCGACCATGCGTTCGGGAGAGATCAGCTTTGCCCCTGAATGTATGGCGGGTTAGTATGTTACGTCACCAGGAAAGTAGGCTATGAGTCAACATTTTAAAACTTTTTGATCACAACTTGTTGTGACGTCACCAGGAAAGTAGGCTATGGGTCCGCATTTTGGCATTTTTCGATCACACCTCGTTGTGACGTCACCTGGAAAGTAGTCTATGGATGTCGTCACCGTTGCCATCTTGGCCACCACCTTGTGACGTCACCAGGAAAGTAGGCTATCATCTAGGACCTGTACAGAAATTAGGAATTTAGTGAGGAAATGTGATGTTCAAGTTAGAACACATCACATGGATGCGTGGTATCACCGGCAAGTGAGCAGTGTGAGCCTATATCGTGACTGTAGTTCTTAGCAATATGATACATTACATTTAGTAGGATCTCACAGGCGCGGATTCAAGGGGGGGGGGGGGGGGGGGCGTCACGGGGGTCATGACCCCCCCCCCCCCCAAACGGAGACCAAATTTTTTTGCAAACTCAAAAAACGAAAACACAATTACCAGACAAATAAAACTTGACGAATTTTAACTGAAAAACAGTTTTTTTTTTCATTTTATTCAATACTGAAATATCTTTATTCGAATTATTATGTACTGTTACAAGAGTACATATTTACAACTTCAAACCTCTTATATAAAAACGATTATTTATATAACAAAATCAACTCGTCTACTTTGTTTAGCAAACCTTGTGATTACCGAATCGAAGTTTATAGTGATGTCACGATGAATGTGCAGCAAAACACGGATAGGAATTTTGGGCTTTTTTCGCATCAAAATTTTTTTCCGACGTCCAAACTGCAAGCTTGGTTGGCAATTGGAGCTGTGCCTTTCTCCCTTTGTCGGTACCAACTCGACTTGCCGAAACTGTAACGTACCTTCATACTTTTCTAGAAGCTTGATGTAAAAGTCGCAAAATACGCCGTTGCAATTTGTACGAATATTTTGGGTTCGCTAAACGCATCAAATTTCTAACCATGAAGCTTGCAAATAAATTGGTCTGGTTTTGTACGTTTGGTTATTTTATGATTGCGTTTTTAGTGATACCATTTTTCTTAACAATTTCGATTCTACGACCCCCCCCCCCCCCCCCCCCACCAAACCAAACTCTAGATCCGCGCCTGGGACGTCATGTCACTGTATATATCCTACCCGCGCGACTTTAACTAGAGTGTGATCAGAACGTGTTGCGTTGACAGGTGAAGGCTGACCACAGCCATCCAGTACAAGCGGCGCAGTCGTATCGACTACTGCGGTGTTCACAACCAGTGGCCCGTGAGTTCGAGGCATACTTCGAGGAGGGACTGCTACCGGCTGCAGCATGCGCGCGACACGAGAGCCACCTATTGGCCAGCGGAGGAATCAGCCATCAAGTTCTGGCCAACTGTCAGGAGAATCCCACGCGGCGACAAGTCTTCCACCTTCACAACAAATGGAGGTAAGTGCAACTCCAGTGCTATCAACTGTAGAAACCTAATTGACTAGAGATAATGGAAGTAAGCCATCATTATTATTGCAACACCAGTGCTACCAACTGTAGAAACCTAGTTGACTAGAGATAATGGAGGTAAGTGCAACTCCGGTGCTAGCAACTGTAGAAACATAAATGACTAGAGATAATGGAGGTAAGACATCATATTGCAACTGCTTTATACTCCAGTGCTACCAACTGCAGAAACCTAATCGACTATAGAGACAGCCGACTTGCGAAATCACAAATAAACATTGGATTAGAACATGTTTTACATATCATATAACAACACGTTTCAACTCGTAAAACACTCGCGAAAGATCTATGACTCGTAAATATAGCATCATTGTTTTGTCGATATTCGCGAAAAAACGGAATTATTCGGCAATTAATACATAAATTACCTTATTTTTTTTTTCATAATATGTATTGTCCAATTTCTGTTTCCTGCCTGGTCAGGTTAGGAATGTTGCCGCTAGATGGCATTACAAACATAATCAAACTAATATATAAAAATGAGATGGTGTGTGTCCGTCTGTGTGTTACTCAATAACGCAAGAACCACTGGTCCGATGGATGTAGCTGATTTACATATAGGATACTTTTGATTTCGATATTTTGTACTATTAAAAAATGGCGACCATTTTAGTGACGTCACTACACCCTTTGGTTTCAAAATTTCATATTTCCACATCAAATAAAATGAGAACGCTAAGAAATAGCAAACGTTTGATGGCATACACGAGCTTTAACTTTTAATTTTCTATCCGGAAAACATCTTTTCGTATATCTCCAACGGTTAGCGAGTAAAACCAAATTTAGTGCTATAAAACACGGTCAACACCGAGCGGTGCAGTATATCTCTACAAAAATGAAAGTTTGTCTGGTTTTTTTCTTCTGATTTTCTACGGAAATTTGAGTTATTTACGCGTTTTAGACTGTTTTATGATGGATGTGTGCGAAATTAATGTGTTTGTCTGTCTGTCTGTTTGTTTGTTTGTTTGTCTGTCTGTGGACAACTTTGTTCCCTTATAACTCGAGAACGGCTGGGTGTATCAACGTACTATTTGGTACAGATATCCATCAGAGGCACGACACTATTCATTGATGTAACTCTTCTCCGTACCTCTGATAAAAGGGGACCTACCCTCTTAAAATACATGCTGAAATAGGCGTAGAAGGACGAGACAAAGCTCATTCTCAGTCCCTCATTGTGAGAGACAAAATTCAGGGGCCCTAAAGGATCCCTGAAAAACACATTTTAAGGCCCTTGAACCAACCGTTTTGGAGATATTTCCAGAAAACTAATTTCATTTAATAAACTTATGAACGAATGCAAGCCGGTAACCATGGCAACAGATTCTCAGAGGTTCATCTATTGCTGTAAGACGCAATGCAATTCCATTAATTACATTAGTGTGAATTTTTGCAAACGGCCAGACGGTTATCACGAAAAAAAATCTGTAAAATTCATCAATACGTATAATGCGCTTAAGGGGGTCAAGGGGTAATCTGGATTTTTTTTACGCGATCTAAACCTGCGGGTGTGGTACGGCAGGTACATTATATTCCTATCCTTATACCATATTATTAATATTATTAGTATTATATTAAGGGGTACAACGACGAGACAAGGCCCTCGGTGCCAGAAACAAAACTTGGGGGCCCTAAAGGGTCCTCGAAAACTGCATTATAAGGCTCTAAATCAGACAGTTTCTGAAATATTCCCAGAAAACTAATTTAATTTAATTTAACAAACTAATGAAGGAATGCAAATCGGTAACCATGACAACATTATCTCAAGGGGTGGCATACAACTTTCCATCTATTTCTGTAAGAAGCAATGTCACTCCATTTATTACATTTCTGTGAAAGTTTGCAGATGGCTATAAGGTTATCACGGAACCAACTTAGACTGTATAATCCAGGGGAGGTATGACTGAATTTTTCGGTTTTTCAAGCAAAAACTCGTTTTTTTTGTTTTATTTATATAAAAATACCCTAATTCTTCCTCTTTCAGAAAATCATCTCAGTTTAGTAATTCCGGCTATTTTGAAGCTTGTAGAGGCCATTTAATGTGAGCGCGCATGGCATTTAATAGCCCACTACCACGCCCACTTTTCCTGTAATAGCATAATGATAGTTTTCTGTATGTTTTTTTGTCGATTATTCAAGTATTCCGCGGCGTATGTGTCGTAGAGGCACACCTGTGCAAGCTGACAGTCGTTTGTTTACTACGTAGTCCATATAACTACGTTATGTCATTTAATAGTTCAATTTTAACTAATTTAGAGAACGATTTCTCTCTTCTAAATTGCATTCCATTTTTTTTTCACACAACTATACTATGATATATATATATATATATATATATATATATATATATTTGTATTATTTACATTCTGAATTTCGTATTTGTGTTGACTGTAGTAGTACAAGCATGGCTTCCCTGTTTGTTTATGTTATTGTAATGCAAAAGTAACATGTGGTTTCAGTACAGCGAATTACATATCCAAACTAGTGATTATTCAGTGATGTGTTTCGTCTTATTTCCTTTGTAGTTGTGTAATTTATAGTGTAGAGGTCTTAGTGCGTCGTTTTAGTGTATAGATAAGTAGTGATTATAGTTTAGGTTAGGCCTATAGCAATAGTGATTATTATTATTAGTGAGAAACCATGGAAATTCAAAAGAGTCCTAGGTGTAGCTATAGACCAGTGAAAAAACGTCCCTCAAAGAAAAGTAAGGCTGCCAAATTAGCTATAGCTAAAAGAAAGAGTCAGAAACCAGGACAAGAAGTCAGTTCAGTTAGGCCTAATGAAGAAGTGAATAACGTTTCAAGTTGCTCACTAGATGCAGATATGTCTGCATCTGAGAGGAAAATAAATTTATTTTCTGTTTCTGCCAGTGCAGAACAAAGTGTTGGGTCTGTGATCTATACCTTGGTGCATAAGGATGTTTGTCAAGAACTAGTGAAGGAGCTACTGTGTGGTGAGTGTAAGAACAAATCTATTTTTATTGAATTTAGGGACACTCATGGGTTCTCCTGTAAAATTATAATTAAATGCAGAACATGTGGTTATGTTTCTGCTAACACCTACACTTCACCAAGAAATAAAGATGATAATTCTCAAAGACCTGGTTTCCATGTGAACAATGCTATGGTTGAAACATTTAGTAGTTTAGGTAAAGGCCAGCGTGGGCTGGAGACATTTTCTATAGGTATGGGTAGGAACACTTTAGGTCGAAGGCCTTTTGCAAAACATCTTAGAATTCTCATAGATGAGGGAAAATTAATGAGAAGAGAAGTACTTTCTATGGCTGCACAAGTAGTACACAATGCTCATGGGGCTAGTGATGAACAGACCATTGACATAGGTGTTTCATATGATGCAACATGGCAGAAACGTGGCCAAACATCGAATTATGGTGCAGGATTCGTAATTGACATTCTGACTGGAGTTGTGTTAGACTACCATGTTCTGTCAAAGTATTGCCATCAGTGTGTTATTGCAGAAAGGGACCTGGGAAAAAATAGTGCAGAATATAATATTTGGTGGGAGGGTCATAAGAGCTCAGATGAATGCCAGAAAAATTATGATGGGTCCTCCAATGCAATGGAAAAAGACATTGGTGAGATCCTGTGGAAGAGATCCATTGACAATGGTTTTCGATACACATCGGTGTTGTCTGATGGGGATGCCAAGACCTACGCCCACTTGAATGAGATTGAGGTGTACGGTCCAGAACAAAGGATTGAGAAAGAAGAATGCATAAACCATATTTCTAAGCGACTTGGTACTGCTCTTCGTAACCCTGTCAAGGAATGGAGGGCGAAGGGTGTGACACTGGGTGGGCGTAAAGAGGGTAACTTGAAAGACAGCACTATAACTAAATTGACCCATTATTATAGGCATGCCATTGTCAATAATATTCCAGATGTAGGAAAAATGAAGAGGGCAGTTTTTGCAACTCGTAGACACTGTATGTCAACTGACCGCTGGCCTCAGCATTTGACTTGTCCTAAGGGTATCAACTCCTGGTGCTTCTATAACCGACAACAGGCAGAAGGAAAACCAAATGAGTTGCAAGCTGAATCCTTCTGTTGTTGAGAAGATAGCACCTGTGTATCTGAGACTAGCATCAGAACAGATATTTTAGCGTTGTACAAAGGGGAAGACTCAGAATGCTAACGAGTCCCTCCATAATGTAGTGTGGAGTAAATGCCCTAAGGAGATATTTGTTTCCAAGACAAAACTGCACCTTGGTATCCTCAGGGCTGTCTCAGAATTCAATATGGGGCACTACAAAACTCTGGAAACCCTTCATTCCATCAGAAATTCGACCATCCCTATAACCTCAAGTTCTCTATGCAAACTACAAGATGTTAGACGTGTTACTCAGGCACAAAAGAGGGGCTGTTTTCGGGAGAAAATGACTAGGAGGCATGTAAAATGGCAGAAGATATCTAAGGAAGAAAGAACGAGGAGATGTGAAGGGGAAACATATGGGGCAGGGCAGTTTTGAGTGAGTAAATATTAACTTGCCTTTTTCTCGCATTGCTCTTTTCCAATGTTTTTCTGTGTACAAAATGCTCCTTGCGATGCAATTCTTCTCAGATGTTGTTGAAACTTGGTAAAGTGGTTGCAAAAGGTACACTAATGTAAACTTGTTTCTGGTTTTGAACCTCTCTGAGTTTTAGTATGAATTTTGATAGATAACTTTAAACTATTAATGCTGAAATTTTAAAAATATATACAATGAAAGTTTAAACTTTTCTGGAAAGAACAGTATTCATCTAACACAAAAACCAAAGGAATTATTGTTTCTATATCTTAACAACATTAGCTTGGTCTAACAAAAACTTTGTCGCAAGGGACTTTTTTTATGTGACCACTTTTTGAATACAAAAAAGTGCAATATCTCAAAAACTAACAAAGCTATTTAATTACAAATTAGAACATTAGATGCCAGGAACTGTTTATGCAAGTGGTTTAAATTTGGTAATGATATGATAAAAACTGTGGAAGTTGAAAAACTCAGTCATACCTCCCCTTCCGGGGGTCAATGGTAACCTAGAATTTTCTCATGCAATTTTCACGTGTGACATATCGTACAGAAGGTCTATTATATCTCCAAACAGCAACATTATTTTCAAAAATTCCTGAATTGAATCAGCATTCATTGCGGCTTTTAGGAATTTTGGCCATTTGAGGCTAAAAAACTTGAATTTTCATGCACCACAAGCCTTTATAATTTATGAAAGAGGTCGTCCTGTGTATGGGGACCTAACACAACATAGAGAGTCAGTTTTATGTGACGTGTATTGCGTTTCGTCTACAAGGCTTTCAATTCTATTTCACGTCAGGAAGTACACTTTAGGTGAATTTAGTTTGAGAGCACATTTCAACTATTCTTTTTTTTTTTATCATTTTAAATGATCTTGTCGACTTCGTCGTTACGCTGGGGCCTGGCGTTACGTTACGGTCACGGGACGAAATGTACCCAGTTGCACTGAGGTGTGTGACGTCATAGTACCGCTTGGTGCATGTGTACCCCGACAATCTCTACTTCGTTAGAATAAGACAAAAATCCCCGATTCTTGGATGTCACGGGTAATCTCGAGAACCACTGGATGGATTTTGATGCGGTTTTCACCATTCTGTAAAGGATATCCCGAGGAAAGATTCTGTAGAAAATAATTTATTTATGATCAAAGGAAGACAAGTAGTAACGATTTCAGTGAAAAAGTCGAAAACAAACTTGGCGTCCGTGCGCTTCTTAAGCTTTTGCTGGGCAAACCGTTCAAAATATCAATATACTATGAGCGTAAGAAAAAGTCCGCGAGTGCATATCCCTATCTTCAATACATCGCCCACTATAAGTGTTTTTAGACTGGATGGAAGGGGCAAGTCCCCGCGCGCTTGTCCTTGCTTTGCCCTTGGTTTGCACTTGCCCTTCGCGAGTAATTTGAAACAAGATAAGCAAGATGTTAGCTACTAATATGCTGCTAAAAGCGCCCTCTATGTATGGACTACTTTTGTAAGCTCCTTGGAGAGCAGCATCCAGTGGGCCGTGGTTTTAGATAGGCCATAGCGCTGCGCTGTCGGCAGTCAATTATTGTAATAAAGCAACCATAGCATTGAGAAGATACAAGACCATACAAGGTAATAAACAATAAATAAAGGTCATATTCATAAAAGAGAACAAAAATTCATTACATCACCAAAATCAACTCCAACTCATTAACATTGGCGCCCAACAGCGGAACTCTCGACTCCTGTGAGTATCAAATAAATCATAATTGGAGAGACATTCATAGGTTACAAATATACGTCGCAATCGACAGCTGAAACGTAAACGCAATAGCCAAAGCAGTGTCATATATAATTCAAGAGTCATACTACCAAAACAAATAAAACATTGAGCTAGGTCTACCGTACTTCAAATCCCATTGTGCAAATTCATATAATTCATTGAATACAATAGGCATTTCTTCATTGCATTGGTCACTGCACAGACCTACGCAACTTTATATTTAATCGCAATTCAGGATGTCGCAATTCACAAAGCTAAAACAAAGTCGCGCACGAGTAAAAGGATTCGTGACTAGAACAGCCAACTCGATCTCAGAACACACCACACCAATTGAAGCAACGGTAAAATTAGAAAAAATAGAGGGCATTTGGAAAGAGTTTGACGACATTCAACAGGCTATCGAAGACCATATACCGGAAGATGAAACTGAAGCGGACGTATTTCTGGCAGAATGTGAGGGTGAACGCGCTGTATTTGAAACACAATATTTCAACACAGTCAGTCAACTACACGCTATCGTCGAGACATCACAACAACAAATATCCCCAAATACCCAGAACCTTCAAGTACAAGAACTTCCTCAAACAACTCATTCTAATGTGTCAAAATTGCCAGAAATAAAACTCCCAGAATTCGACGGTGATTACAAAAAGTGGCGGTTTTTCAAAAATAGCTTTGAATCCACAATTCACAACAATTCAAACCTATCAAATGTACAGAGGCACCAGTATCTTGTCGGAGTACTGAAGGGAGAGGCTCAAATTGTCATCGAACGATTCACCATAGGCGAAGAGACCTATACCAACGCTTGGGATCTATTAAACGCTACATACGACAACCAAATGATGATAATACAGACCCACCTGGATGAACTTTTCAAATTTCCAGAAATCGAGAAGGAAAACAAAGCCGACTCGATGCGAAAATTGAATTGGCACATCCAAACAAATATATCAGCGTTAAAATCACTTAATCAGCCTGTAGATCATTGGGATATCTTAATAATCAATTTAGTTAAGCAGAAACTAGATTATCTTGAACAGCGTGACTGGCAAGAAAGAATCAAGAATCGCACACCAGAAAATATGCCAACTCTACAAGAATTCACAAAGTTTTTAGCCGAACGATGTCAATCACTGATGTTGTTGAAACAAACCCTCAAATCAAAGACATTAAACAAACAGAGTCCGGGAAACAAGTATACACAGAAGGAAAATAAACAGGATAAGAAGGTTTTAATGATCAACACACCTTCATTCAAATGCAACATATGTGAAGGAAACCACTTCATTTTTCAGTGTGAAACGTTGCTGAAGCAAACGCCTGATGAGAGAAGACAGTTATTAATTAAAAAGAAACATTGTCTAAATTGCCTAAAATTTGGACATCTAGCAAGAGATTGCCGTGGAACAAGATGCAAGAAATGCAACTCACTGCATAACACATTACTGCACAAAGACAGTGCCAGTTCAGAAAGCCAAGAAAAGGCCACAACTTCAGAAGCAAATCGCTTAATTCAGTTGCAAGAATCTACATTAGGCCAAGGGCCAAGCGTCAATTTAACAAGAGTTCGAACATCACAAGTTCTTCTGTCAACTGCGCTTGTGAATGTAGTGGACAATAAAGGAAAGAGAATCACCTGCCGAGCATTATTAGACCCTGGTGCACAGTTAAATTTGGTAACAACGACTTTTAGCAAAAGGCTTAATTTACAGTGGTTTCGCCAGAATCAACAATTCAGCGGTGTTAGTGGTGCCCAGGTTGAAGCAAAGGGAATCAATCGTATACAACTTTATTCCATGGATAGTCAATACAGCATTGATTTGGAATGCTACGTTGTTCCTTCCATCACAGGACGACTACCCCAATATAAGGTTAACATCAATGAGATAGTCATGCCAAAAAATATTCAACTTGCAGACCCTTCATTCAACGAGCCAGGAGATGTTGACCTGCTGCTTGGAGCAAGCATTTACTGGAAAATCGTCGTTGGAAGACCAAAAAACAACATAGCTGGTCAACCTGCTTTGCAGGATACAAAATTGGGCTGGATTCTCGGTGGAGAAATACAAGAAAATAAAGCTGAAGGAATGTCTACGTGTCTCACAATGACTAATGATACATTATCACAACAGCTCGAAAGGTTTTGGCTACAAGAAAAAATCCCAGAAACGCAGCACTATACAAAAGAAGAGCAATTTTGCGAAGAACTATTCGCTGAAACAACCACGCGGGACTCATCTGGAAGATTTGTGGTTAGATTGCCCATACGGCCAGGAGTTACTCTCGGCGAGTCCAAAGAACAAGCGAAGAGAAGACTTGCCGCTTTGGAAAGAAAATTCAACAAACAACAAAATTTGAAGCAGGCATATTGTGACTTTATAGACGAGTACGAAGCACTTGGACATATGTCACACATTGAAGAAACAGCTGAGGACGAATCAGACAAATGTTATTTTATACCACATCATGCGGTTTTACGTCCAGAGAGCTCAAGCACGAAATTGAGAGTGGTGTTTGATGCTTCCGCCAAAACTACACGAGGAACATCACTAAATGACAAATTGTTTCAAGGTCCCAATTTACAAGCAGATTTATTTCACATCATTCTCAGATTTCGCATGCACCAGTATGTAATAACGGCTGACATTGAGAAAATGTTCAGGCAGATAATGATACACTATGAAGATCGACCATTGCAACAAATTTTATGGAGAAGGGATACACTGTTACCAATAAAAACATATCAGCTAAACACTGTCACTTACGGAACAGCGTCAGCACCTTACCACGCGATGAGATGTCTTCGCGAACTTGCTAATATCTATGACCCTCAATATCCAGTAGCAGCCAAAATTATGAGACAAGACTTTTACATGGATGATTGTATCACCGGTGGCGATACTGTAGATGCAGTAATACAAATTCATCGTCAGCTAATGGATCTATTGCAAAAGGGGCAAATGTTGTTGCGCAAGTGGAGGTCCAACCATAAGGAAATCATAAAACACTTGAATATCCAATCGAATGCACGAGACTTGATGGTCCTAGACAAAGAAGAAGCCAGTAAGACGTTAGGAATTGTCTGGGATTCGACAAAAGATACATTGCAGTATCAGGTTAACCTCTCATCTGAAGTAGTGTATACAAAGCGTGAGATTTTATCAAAAATCTCGCAAGTCTTTGATCCTCTTGGGCTAGTAAGTCCTGTTTTAATAAGAGGAAAAATCATAATGCAACAACTATGGACGGACGGGTTCGACTGGGACCAACCTGTTACCACAGATAAGCTGTCCATTTGGAACCAATATTATTCTTCATTGCCACAGCTAAACCAGCTCAGAATCATAAGGAACGTCAATCCTGAAAATTACAATTCAAAATTTGATCTTTTCGGATTCAGTGACGCCTCCGAAAAAGCATATGGAGCCTGTATATACGCAGTAAACAGAAATCAAGATGGAATGTTCACATCTCATCTAATCAGCGCAAAATCTAAAGTGGCTCCTCTAAAAACCATATCCATGCCAAGACTAGAGTTAGAAGCAGCACTTTTACTCACAAGTTTAGTGCGAGAAACGAAGGCTGCTGCAGCAGACAAGATAAGAAATGTTTATCTTTGGAGTGACAGCACCATTGTTTTAGGATGGATAAACACAGAATCGCGATTGCTGAAAACATTTGTGGCTAACAGAGTCACAAAAATACAAGATGCAGCTGAGGATGCAAAGTGGGGTCACGTACCCTCTCAGGAAAACCCTGCTGACCTCATATCGCGTGGGATTCCAACCATAGATATTATTAACCATCATCTTTGGTGGTTTGGGCCTAATTGGTTAGTCAAGGAAAATTCACTACCTCCTTCTACATTGCAACCTGACATCAGTCTGCCAGAGATGAAGAGTTCAAAGGTTATGTTGACCATCGCAAGTACTTCCAAAATATTGCACAAATTTTCGTCATTTTCGAAGTTACGTCGAGTCATTGCTTATTGTCATAGATTTGTCAATAATACCTTAAACAAAGTACAGCGCAAGAAATGGGGAAAAGGATCCAAAGACCTAAATACAAACCACATCACTCCTGAAGAAATAAAACGAGCAGAAACTACTGTATTAAAGTGGTTGCAAATAGAAGCTTTTTCATCATCACACAAATGTTTATCCAAAAAGGAAACACCACCTCGTGGAAGTCCTTTGAGATGCCTTGATCCATTCATTGATGAAGATGGGTTAATACGAGTTGGTGGAAGATTGAGACATTCTGCTCTCTCTGAAGAGCAAAAGCATCCCATTCTCCTCCCGGCAAATCATCACATAACAACTGCTATTATGAGACACGAGCATGTGAGACTTCATCATTGTCCACCGGAGCAACTATTACATTCAACTCGACAAAAATATTGGCCGATAAGTGGTCGAAGAGAAGCACAAAAGATCGTTCGAAAATGCGTCCAGTGTTTTCGATTCAATCCAATAGTTCCAGAAGTCCGCATGGGAGATTTACCCAAAGAGAGGGTTTCGAAAGTCACCAGGCCCTTCACCGTGACTGGTGTGGACTATGCGGGGCCCTTCCAACTTCGAGAAAGTCGACGGAGAGGCAGATTACGCATATTTAAAGCATACATAGCAGTGTTCACTTGCTTTAGTACAAAGGCCGTTCACCTGGAGCTTGTCTCAGAGCTCACAACTGAAGCCTATTTGGCAGCAATGCAACGGTTCACTGCTCGTCGAGGGATTTGTCATCAAATGTTCTCAGATAATGGAAGAACGTTTGTTGGGGCTGCAAATGCGCTGAAAGAATTGCAGTCATTTTTGGCAAAAGAATCACCAATCATCTCCTCTCACTTGGGAGAAAAGCAAATAGCATGGCAATTTATTCCTCCTCGATCCCCACATTTTGGAGGATTGTGGGAAGCGGCCGTTAAAATAGCAAAGAGACATTTATACACTTCATCTCAAGGAAGAGTACATACTTTTGAAGAGATGTATACTCTGCTTTGTGATATTGAGGCAGTCCTGAATTCGCGGCCACTTACACCTCTCACAAGAGACCCAAACGATCTGGATATTCTCACTCCCGCTCATTTTCTTATTGGTGATTCACTGGTCCAACCAGTACAGTCCAATCATACTCAAGAACCAGATAATCGACTGTCTCGTTGGCAACATTTGAAGAAACTTCGACAGGTACTTTGGCAAAGATGGCAACGAGAATATTTGCAAGAATTGCAGAAAAGAAATAAATGGTTCACTTCTAATCAGCGCATCGAGTTGAACACACTAGTTCTGCTCATTGAAGAAGGGATACCACCTCTAAGGTGGCCACGAGGTCGAGTAATTCATGTTCATCCGGGACCAGATGGCGAGATTAGAGTTGTCACTGTGAAAACAGCGGAAGGGAACTTTACGAGAAGTGTCAAGAAGCTGTGCCCCCTTCCGATGGAGAACTTCAACGAAGAATTCTCAGCTTGATTAGAGTTTATGTTAGGTTATAATTATGTTCTCCTTAGATGTAGTTTTTGACATTTATGTTCAAATGTTGTTTACGTATGGTGTTTAACCTACCGTACGTATAGTACATGGTTTTCTTGTTGAAATCGCATCTTTCAAGGAGAGCCAGAAATGTTAGCTACTAATATGCTGCTAAAAGCGCCCTCTATGTATGGACTACTTTTGTAAGCTCCTTGGAGAGCAGCATCCAGTGGGCCGTGGTTTTAGATAGGCCATAGCGCTGCGCTGTCGGCAGTCAATTATTGTAATAAAGCAACCATAGCATTGAGAAGATACAAGACCATACAAGGTAATAAACAATAAATAAAGGTCATATTCATAAAAGAGAACAAAAATTCATTACATCACCAAAATCAACTCCAACTCAATAACACAAGATAAGTATTATGCAGATAATTTTCTAACATGTCAAGGGTCCAGCCTCTCTAGCATTTTTCAGCTTTTGTAGCATTTAAAATGATACAAAATCTAGTCTTTCAGACTGACTGTCACTTTTTTCGACATACGGGTTCATCGTAAGTATGATTTTGTTTGTTACTGTGTGGTAATATATACCCATATTTGGATACCTGGGTAATATGTTGTAGACAGTAGAATTGTCGGTCTGTCTTTCTGTGTATCTTTATGTACGCCTATAACTCGTATTCGGATGCTTGGTGCATCGTAAAATTAGGTATGGTAACCATGAGAAGCAATACACCAATCATTTATAAAACTCTTCACCGTACTTTTCATACAGTAGAAGGGTTGATTGATATTAGGAAACTCTTCTCAAAATACATGCTAAAATAGGCGAAATATAAAAATTATCCTAGAAGGACGACCAAAGCATATGTTGCGCTTCTCAATGTGAGACACAAAATTCGGGAGTCTATAAAGGGTTTTCGAAAACCACATTTTAAGGTCCTTAAATTAACAGTGTGATATTCCCAGAAAACTAACTTCGTTCTCATAAGCTTACGAATGAATGACAAATCGCTAACCATTGCAACAGTAGCTCAATTGATAACGTCTGGTGTTAACACCGAACACTGTTCGAAGAACGGGTACTTCTGCTAGTAACTCAATAAAGCAGTTTCACTCAAGAATGTTTAAGGTATATTTACACTTAGAAGAGGCACGTGCTTCATATTGGATGGTGTTGTTCACACTCAGTCAGTTAGTCCCCGCCGATATTTTCCTCATGTCACCGGCTCATTTGAAAGTTTTGTATAGATGAATGATGAGAAACGTATTGAACAATTGCGTCATTGTCCTGAGATGTATCATCTCTCCTACCCTGAGTAAATGGACACGGGTTTTAAGAATAATATATGGAGTATAAAGAGTAGCAAATTCCCCTTCTGTTCTTCTCTTTTGCCAGAAATGATGTACCCACTTCCGTATTCTCACTTGATGCTCCAAAATAAGGGCAATCATCTATAAATCAGCTTGTGCGCGTTTCGCCATTTTCCGTGGTACAGAAAACATGCCACGTTTAGGGTGAATAGACATCACTGTGAGATCAAGTGGAAATAGACCTTTACTCTTATTGACCCTTATTCAAGAATATTGACTGTTTCCAATGCATAAGGAAATTTGCGAGCCATTTTTCTGCTACCGACACATGAGACAAGTAGTTCTATGAAGAACTAAATGGCCTATTTTCATATATCCTACTTATGTTAATTGCCTCTATCAACATACAAAATTTCTGTTTGATTGCTGTAAGAGAATCGTAGATATTGACAACCGTCTCAATATTTCGGATGGTCGCCATGTTGGGATTTTATATATGTAGGTTTTAGAGTTATGCACAATTACATAAAGATTATTGCATAGGTGTAGTATTGAAACTTCAATCGCACGATTAGGACACAAGAAACAAACACGAGTTTTTTAAATTTCGCACAACTGCCATCTTGTGCGTATGAAAACAATTGATATAAATTAGATGCCAGTGGATTAAACTTTGTATAAGCATTTACCGTACCAAAATTCACTGCACTCGGATGATTAAATCGTGAGAAACGACCATTTAAATATTTATATTTCGCGTCACCGCCATGTTGGATTTGTTCTCACCAGGTTATGGAAAGTTCAATAGATGAACTTATGATTATAGCCTCTATGAACATCAAAAAAATCAGTTTGATTTCTGTAATAGATTCGTAGATATTGAGAACCGTCTAAATATTTTGGATGGTCACCATGTTGGATTATTATATGCAAAGGCCATAGAGTTATATACCATTAAATGAAAAGTATAACATAGGTTCATTGTTCTGACTTTCACTTCGGTCGCATAATTAATACACAAGATATAAAACCTTAATTTTAAAATTTGGCACAGCCGCCATCTTGAGGCTATGTAAACAATTGAACTAAATTAGATGGCAGTGCATTACAATGTGTACCAAGTTTCACTCCGCTCAGATGGTTAAATCGCGAGAAAAGTTTATTTAAATGTCTCAACTTCGCTTGGCCACCATGTTCGTTTTGTAGTTAAGAGATTTTTGAAAGTCACATTGGTAAACTTCTAGTATTGCCCTTTATCACCGTACACAATTTCAGGATGATATCAGTAATACTGCAGTTTTGGAGATATAGAATGCCGGTGAAATATTTCGCACAGCTTCCATGTTGGATTGTTGAGACGTAATACAATTTGAAGGGCAAGGTTGGGGTCGGCCAAAATAGTGCTATGACCGTGCCGAGTTTTATTGAAATTGGTCCCGCCGTTCGGAAGTTATTTTGGGTGACACACACACACACCTATACAGCACGCACACACATTCACAAACAAGGACAAAAGGTGATCTCTTAAGCCTATTTTATGTTCATGAATGAAAATAGGCTAAAAAGTGACAGCCAGTCCGAAAGACTAGACTTTGTATCATTTTAAATGCTACAAATGCTGAAAAATGCTAGAAAAGCTATCACTATCGCTCGAAGCCAAAGACTCTTGACATGTTTGAAAATTATCTGCATAATACTTATCTTGCTTATCTTGTTTCAAATTACTCGCGAACGGCAAGTGCAAAGCAAGGTCAAGCGCGCGGGATGCCGCACGCTCACCAGAGCGCGCGGGGACTTGCCCCTTCCATCCAGTCTAAAAACACTTATAGTGGGCGATGTATTGAAGATAGAGATATGCTCTCGCGGACTTTTTTGTAGAACTTTTCATACTGACCAATTCTTACGCTCATAATATATTGTTATTTTTAACGGTTTGCCCAGCGTAAGCTTAAGAAGCGCACCTACGCCAAGTTTGTTTTGGACTTTTTCACTGAAATCGTTACTGCTTGGCTTCCTTTGATCATACATAAATTATTTTCTACAGAATCTTTCCTCGAGATATCCTTTACAGAATTGTGAAAACCGCATCAAAATCCATCCAGTGGTTCTCGAGATTACCCGTGACATCCAAGAATCGGGGATTTTTGTCTTATACTGTACTAACGAAGTAGAGATTGTCGGGGAACACATGCACCAAGCGGTACTATGACGTCACACACCTCAGTGCATCTGGGTACATTTCGTGTCGTCACCGTAACGTAACGCCAGACCCCAGCGTAACGACGAAGTCGACAAGATCATTTAAAATGATAAAATGGTTTGGTGAGTGAAGTAGCGTTACAAGAGCTCCAGGGAGAACCTAATTGCTCAACATAGTCACCATTATTATAGACCGTCTTACTGTATTTGGAGGATAATCTAAATGGACTGATCACATAGTACTCAGGCCCGAAGAGCGGAATGTGCTTAGCTGGCCAGACCGTTGTTCATCCTTCAAATCCGTGCGTGTGCAAGGTATTCATTCAAGTTGTTATCGCATCTCTCAACAGTTATTGTGGGAATGTAATTAAAATTGTTGTTTCCAGGGCGCGCCACCTCGCAGGTGTCGTCCAGCAGTTGGCGGACAGAGCTGCCACGTTCCAAGCGATGGGAGTGAAGATAGTCGTCCAGGAGGAGCCGTTGATCATCGTGCTGCTCACTCCCATCATGCAACGCGCGCACGGCCTGGACTCGGCAGGTAATACAACTGCCCCTTGTCTCGAGCACAGCGCACAGTTCTCTCCACGGGGATGTTTCACTGCCCCCACTCCAAAATGGACGTGCTAGTAAATATTGTCGTAATGTGTCAACCTACGCTGATCTTCACTATCTACTCTTGATATCTCAAACACGTATTTCATACCACTCATTAGGAGTTATTCTATTATGCCATTTTCTACTTAATGAATAGTTAAGAGTTGATAAAAGTACTTACACCCATACTTGAATGTTCCGTCCATAAAAATAGTTTCTCTTTTACACGAGTATTTCAAATTTGATGCAGTAGAAAACATAATAATGTTATTCTCTCTGTCATTTACCACAAGCATATTTTCTTCTTAGTTCGATCGAATGTTTATAATGGCTAGAGCATCATGAACTTCTTGCTTATTTTGAGGCAGAGGTGCTAAGTATCTGCATTTCTCGTCTGCAATATATTTTTTAATCCTCTCTATGTCATTTGATAGTAAATTATCAGACAAGTGCTTCGGGGTAGCAAGTATTTGCTTTCTCGTCAACTTCGATGGGCATTCACATATCTCGTCAGGTACGGTACCTTTCTTTTGACACTGTTCGAAATAAATTCTCGATTAATCGTGGTACATGGTTCGTGATTGTGAGCCCCACATAACAGAAAGTTACCAGAACATTCCTTGTTTGAACACCGGCACTTTTGGCCCCGTTTTGACAAATCATGCCACCTTTTTCTCAATTGTCCACCTTTTTGACTGTACATGGATAACAGGCGCGTGCATTCCATGGATGTGAGGTAAGCATTACTTACCCAAGTAAAATAATGACAGGTACAATAATTATTTACTTTGGTTATAGTGATATTCCAGTCTCTGGGTCCTGTATTGTTTTAATGAACACATTCACACTTCGTTGTTCTTGGATGCCTACGGCGAGTTCCTTGCGGAGTCGCTTGCAGCAGCACAATAGCGTGACATGCCCTCTTTTGGTATTTCTTGGTACTACAGGGTGAGTGAAAGCGATGGCTAGGAAGCAATTCCTTAAGTTACATACCTTAGGCCGAAAACAAGGAGCGGTCAGTTTTCAAAGATAGTGTGTTTATCGCCCATTATAGTTTGAAAAAGCGTGTCAGTGTTTGTGTAAAACAGCTTTTTATATGCAGTGTTAAAACGTGTGATTGTTTTACAGTGGTTGGCCGTCAGCGATATAATGTTGTCTAATGCAACACAAGGCAGTAGGGTATGCAGTAGACGTTTTTGTTTACACCAGTAGGCGTGAGAAATATGTAAAAATATGGCACCGTGAGTTGGGCTTAGAGATGACAGCGTGTGATGTGCGGTAAATTTGAGAACAAAATATTAATTTTATGGGGAAGTCGTCTAACTCCTCAATTGAGTGGGCCTATTAACACGAAATTGAAAGCTTGTATTCGCTATTTTAACTAAACGTATAACATTTATCATTGATTTCAATTGAGATAGATTTACTTTGTAAGTTCAAATATCCCAAACTTATACAACTGGGTCTTCAAGAAAACCATTGCTTACCCTAAGTAAAATTCCACCACACGCCACTGATGGATAACATGTTAGCTGCACTGATTACATCTACAGAAACCCCAGGGGGTCAATCCACTCATGACTTACAAACATTTCAGGAGAGGTTGCCTACCCCCACTTTCCTCCCAAACCCATTACCGTGAGCTGACAGGACTGTTTGGGTTTAACTCATTAGCGGAGTTCGACCATCCCGCCGAAGGTACCGTGCGTGTTGGTCTCCTTAGTTTCCTCGCTACGGATAGGGTTCCATACAACTCGTTGTTTCTAACGCTGTCTACTCCGACAACATTGATTTCGTGCCGAATCTCGGAAATAAAAAGGCTAGTGCATTGTTGATGTGACCTTCGATGTGGAGGTAGCTCTCGTGGGGTAGGCGACAAGACTTTTCCCAAACACATACTTGAACACGAAGGCTTCTTTCTCTGATAGGTTAGGCTCTATCCATTCACCGAGGTATTTAAACTTTTCCGCCTTCTGAACAACCTCAGGTCACGCGTAATACCAACACCAACCATAAAATGGTGTGTGAATGGCACTTAATTTCGCCAGAAATGCTGTTAGATTGCCAGTATTTTGGCATTCTCTCAATGAATGCAGTGTTACTACATAGCTTCAGTGAGCATGTTAGCCCCTATGATAGTAAGAAACACTCAATAATAATAATAATAATAATAATAATAATAATAATAATAATAATAATAATAATAATAATAATAATAATAATAAGGGGCGTGGTGGCGCAGCGGTCAAGCTGTTGACCTCTCACCAAGGCGGACCGGGTTCGATTCCCAACCAATGCATGTGTGAATTTCGAAGTGAAATGCCATGTCCTGTGGTTCGGATTCCACGTAAAAAGGAAGTCCTGTGGCTCATGATCGCGAGATTAACGGTCAAGCTTCCTTCCTTTAATAATAATAATAATAATAATAATAATAATAATAATAATAATAATAATAATAATAATAATAATAATGATGAATCATTATGGTTATTTCTTGGCACTATTCCTCCTCTCCTAGAGTACCTTGAGTTTTCTTACATGAAGCAATAATCCCATTGCACAGAATCTATATATTAAAAATATTTATCAAAACTTATCCGAGTCCGTCCGGCCATTCTATCCGGTCAATTTTCTTCATTCTTTTTTAAATGAAAGGTATCCATGCACAGATTTGTTATCAAGTATTGCAAATCACTTAACTCCCGCCATCCTCAAATTATTTGATTTTTTTCCAACTTTTTCCAACATTGAAGCAATCATATCTTTGGTTCAAATGTTGGTACGCAGATCCTTTTGGTCTAAGAACACTCAGTGACTCAAGCGCTTTCATTTGAGCTCTTAACTATTGAAATCGCCTGATTCTGAGGAACAATATGAGTGAACATTCGATATTACATCTCATTTTTTCAACATTGTTTCTCATTGTAGCAATCATATGTCTGGTTCTAATTGAGTTACACAGTTCGTTTTGGTCTAAGAGCACTCAGTGGATAGCGCTCTATATTTTTAGGTATTAAATATTTAAATTGGTTGATTCTGAGGAATGTTATGAGTGCCGAAGCGAATATTAGAAATATTTATGAAAACTTATCCGAGTCCATCTGGCCATTCTATCCGGTCGATTTCCTTCATTCCTTTATTAAATGAAAGGTATTCGTGCACGGATTTGTTATCAAGTATTATACATCACTTAACTTCCACCTTCCTCAAATTATTTGATTTTTTCCAACTTTTTCCAACTTTGAAGCAATGATATCTTTGGTTCTAATTGTGGTGCGCAGGTCGCTTTGGTCTAAAACACTCAGTGACTCAAGCGCTTTCATTTCAGCTCTTAACGATTCAAATCGGCACTAAACTCTTGTTTACTAAGGCAACACTGAAAATATGGCTTCAAACACCACAATGTCGGCTGATTCTGAGGAAAGTTATGAGTGGACATTTAATATTACTTGTAATTTTTCATTTTCTTGCACCGAAAAATGAACATTGCCATGAATTTAATAGGGTAGTTTCAGATCTACTTCCAGGAACTTCTAGATTTTACACGAGTGTGAATATATTAGTAACTGAAGAAGAAAATTGAAGTTTTGCATTTTCCCACTGAATTTTTGAACAGGCTTGAGATGAGTGGTCTACCTCACCATGTGTTGACTTTGAAAGAAGTTGCTATTGTAATGCTCCTTAGGAGTTTCAATGCAACTAAGAGATTACTGAAAGGGACGAGGCTAATGGTTAGAAAAATGTACGACAATATCATAGATCTCTATATTCCAATTGGTGTGAATAGTGGGGAGCGAATACTGCTACCTCGCGTAGATTTGTCACCATCTGACACTACAATGATGGAAATTTGCTATTACACTAGCGTTTTGTATTACAATCAACAAAGCGCAGGGTCAAACGCTTCATCGAGTAGGGATTTACTTGCCTGATCCTATTTTAGGCCATGGAATGTTGTATATTGCCTTATCCCGAGTAAAATCATTTAAAGATGTAAAAGTAGAAATTAAACCTAAGGGTCGACGCACAGCGAACAATGTCTGAAATAAATGTTATTAACTATTACATAATGTTGTAATTTTTTAACTCCAATGCTGAAAAGTAATGCTGCGGAGCAGCACGGGCGCCCTGGTGTATACTTATATTCTACTTCAACCCAAGCGATCCCAGAATTCCTAAATGTGAAGCGAGTATAATTCTAGCTCGCAATCAAGACGCCAACAGGTTCAAACGATTCTCAATTCTGACATGGTCATGATATTTACTTGTCGTGTATCGGGATTTTACTATTTAAAATAACTCTATTGTGAGAGAAAAGACTCACAAGTCCTGTTTATCGATTGAGACATTCATTTAGAAAAAGAGCCTCATCCCGGTCAAGACGAGCTGAGGAAAGAGATGAACGATTGTGGACGCTGGACAACGAACTCTAAACACTCACTATGGACACTGTAGAGTTTACTCTAAGCTGCTATTTTCATTTGGTGACCAGCACCTATAACCCAGAATTTGCTATGAAAAAGAGTGTTCGGTTGCCAGTAGAATGGTTACACTCGGCGAGTCTGGAATTGCCTCCTATCACAGTTTCATCAGTTTGGTTTCCACCAACTCACACTGACAATGTTCAGGAACTTTAGATCATTTAGTTTCAGTAGGACTGCAGACATGGCTTTGTACCTAGGATATTCTAGCAATCACGCATTATTCGGGAAACTATGTGTGTAAAATCCAGTGGAATAATCGTCGTGTTTTGTGACATCCTTGTGGACACTATTGGATAGCCAGTTTCACAATATTATATAACAGAATGATTATTTGAGATGTGGCGGGCGTTGTCAGTTTTACAAGATAATAATAATATACGCGTCGGGCGAGCGTGGGAACAGAGTGGTCAGTATTTGAAAGAAATCAGAAACCCATATGCACGTCAAATTGGCAGGTGGAAAGCTAAAACAAGTAGGAGACTTCTGTTACTTAGGAAGCAAAATAACCAGTGATGGACGAAGCAGAGTAGGTTGGCTCAGGCAAGGAAAGCATTTCTACACAAGAAGAATCTGTTGACATCGAATATAGATTTCGGTATGAGGAAGTTATTTTTGAAAGCCTTTGTCTGGAGCGTGGTGCTCTATGGAAGTGAAACTTGGACTATAGGTGCAGCAGTAAAGAGGAGAATTGAAGCATTTGAAATGTGGTGTTACAGGAGAATGATGAAGATCAGAAGGGTCGATAGGGTTACAAATGAAGAGGTATTAAGGGTAGTGGGAGAGGAGAGATGTTTCTGGCGACTGCTAATGAAGAGAAGAGATAGGTTAGTAGGACACATACTAAGACACCCAGAAATAGCAAGCTTAGTTATAGAAGGAAGGGTTGAGGATAAGAACTGTAGGGGTAAACCAAGCAGATTGCCTGGAATGTAGAGTGGGGTAGCTATGTAGAGATGAAAGGATCAGCTCAGGACAGAGAAGCATGGACAGCTGCATCAAACCAGTCAAAAGACTAAAGACTCAAACGAGTGGTCTTAATAACGAAGCCAGCCAGCTCCAGCATGGAACGCGTATAACCCCGGTTCCGCTAGAGAAAGAGTTTGAAATTATACAAACTAAACGTAGGTTCTCACAGAACTACAACCCATGCAGTAGACCAACAGTGAACGCAACACTCAATCAAGGCATCGCAGAGAGTATTCGACCTTCCGTATTACAGGAGAAATTGAAGCCAACAAGATCACACTAGGAGACGTAGAAAAGCAATGCATATTTTACTGACATCATTAATGAAATGGGAAAGTGATCCAAATTCAAGGAGTATTATACAGTAGTACTAGGCATACATTTGCTTGCCAGCATTTTTAGAAAAAGTAGAGAACCTTCCGGACTTCCATAACTCTATAACCAAACTATCAGTTCCTTTAAAGAAAGAATGCCCCAATGGGGACGGCAATTCACTAATAAAACTATATAACATGGTCGCTCACACCAGAAATCACGAAGATAATTCCTAACAACGGCGAGCCAGAAATCCTGAATATCGTGGGCGAGTACATGCAGCAAGACTTAAGAGATATTAGGAAAGTTATCACAAAAGAACACACGACTATCTCTTCAAGGCTAACAAGAGAGATGGTATATTGGCTTTCGCGGCCAGTGAATTAAAACTCAGCAATCCTTCTAGGTTTGTGCCGTGTCTTGTTTGGGGTTTGGCCTAGAACACCAAGCTGGCTCATCAGCGGGTTCTTGGTATCCCCGCCCAGACCCCCACGGGAGTATCGAACTGTGCGTACCTCCTTTTTTATGAAGAACACATGCGCCTCTTTACTACGAGAGCTAAGAGCTCAAGCAGCCATAACCTCCCTATGAAGATGGTATATCGGCTTTCACGGCCAGTGAATTGAAACTCAGCATTTCTTCTAGGGTTGTGCCGTGTCTTGTGTGGGTCTCAAACAGACCTAGAGAACATTAATCGCACAATACCGTTGTTTAGAATCACATGCGTCTATAGAAATAGTCATAACACTACAAAATGAAGGATAGTATAGCTCTACATTATAGAATTACTTTCATTCTAGGAAAGATACTAGCGTTCTACACCGAGCAGTAACTTACACTTCAGCTATTGTCTGAATTTCCATGAAGGTAAGTTCAATATGAAAGAGAGGAGCACACTAAACAGAGATATGGGCTGGAAAAGGTTCTACAAGGAGCCTCTGAACACACGAGGTCTGCAAGAAGTTACAGGAAACACTGTTATAGATGGTGTGTGCAGGAAGAGCAATACTGGCCCAAAAACCATTGAGCAGAATTCTAGCGCCGACATCTTACACCAACAGGCATACCGATTGTGCCAAAGTCATTCATCAAGAAATCTCAATCTCTCATACACGACACGTTGCCTTGTAGAGAAAGTGTACTGGAAAACGACGATTACGAGCTGTATTGGGATCTCAATGTTCAAACTGATTAAACAACTCCTCATAGTAGACCAGACATTACGTAACTAACACACACACATCGCTCCATATCATCTTATTATATAATACGCTCAGGTGTATGTTTCCCTAAACTCAAGCTCCTAAACCAGAGGGAGTTCGAAGATGTGGTTTGTACCAAAATCTTACAAATCGTCTCAAGAGTACAGGAAAAATGTTGCATTTCTTAATAAATTAACAGAAATATATTTATTTCTTTATAAAGTGCTTTTAAACAAATAAATAATACGATAGCCACTGGCAGAACTGTGTCGCGTGTAGCCCGCATAGCACTACAGCCGGACGGGCAGTCAGTACATCTGGGGCGCTTACAACCCAGATAACCCCTGGGAGAACTGTGTCGCGTGTAGCCCGCATAGCACTACAGCCGGGCGGGCAGTCAGTACATCTGGGGCGCTTACAACCCAGATAACCCCTGGGAGAACTGTGTCGCGTGTAGCCCGCATAGCACTACAGCCGGGTGGGCAGTCAGTACATCTGGGGCGCTTACAGCCCAGATAACCCCTGGGAGAACTGTGTCGCGTATAGCCCGCATACTACTACAGCCCGGCGGGCAGTCAGTACATCTGGGGCGCTTACAACCCAGATAATACCTGGCAGAACTGTGTCGCGTGTAGCCCGCATAGCACTCTAGCCAGGCGGGCAGTCAGTACATCTGGGGCGTTTACAACCCAGATAACCCTGGCAGAACTGTGCCACGTGTAGCCAGCATAGCACTCTAGCCGGGCGGGCAGTCAGTACATCTGGGGCGCTTACAACCCAGATAACCCCTGTCAGAACTGTGTCGCGTACAGCTAGTTCACTATAAATACAGGGAGAAGGTTGAGGTTGCTTCCCACAGCGTACAGCATGGCGCAAGAGTAGGCTCTGCAAAGTGGAACTGTGAGCCATTAACGATACTTAATGCTATTCGTTGCCTGAGAACTGAAAAAGGTTATTGAACAAGGAAAACATACTTGTGGTGGTGGTGCGATCTTTATTGACCCCTGTACCCTTCTAGTTTGAGCCGGACGGTGACGTCACATCCTATGTTTGTTCTGTACGCAGGAGCCCAGGTGTTCGTGGACAGCAGTCAGGCCTGCATGCAGCCTGACGTCGTGGTGACGTATCTGGTATGTGCCACGCAGGCCGGAGGAGTTCCCCTTGCTGCGCTCATCCACCCATTGGCTGGTTCGCACGCAGCAGCCTTCAGTCTCCTCAAGAGTGCCCTAGGCCCTAGAGGGTTCGCGGGGAAGGGCCAGCCGGACAGCTTCATGACTGACGACCAGGAGGAGTTGAAGGAGGCTCTCAGCTCGGTGTTCGGTCCATCTCGTCTCCTTCAGTGCGGGTTCCATGTTTCGCGCGGTGTCTGGACGTGGCTGCAGTCCCCTCTTAACAGAATCTCACCACCGCATCGCACACACCTCATGGAGACCTTCAAGACGCTGCGCCAGACCGGGACACTGGAGGAAGATAATATAACGATGGCGTACCCGCTCTTCAGACAGTACTTACGGGATTTGAGCGCAAACAAGCCCGAGTGGTGTTTGGTGGACCAGGAAGACCTCCACCACCACACCAACAACCTGGTGGAGGCTACCATCAAGGTGCTGAAAGAGAATGGCCTCAATCGTGCGAAGGCCTTCAACCAGGTTCACCTGGTTGATGTCATCGTTGGCCCGATGGAGACGGTGTGCAGGCGAAGGCTGCTCTCGGCCGCTAACCTGCGGACGAATCTGCGCCTCACTCCAAGTGACAGCACTACGCTGGCTGCTCTCGCCATTGGACAGGTCAACAGCAGTTTCTACTGCACATCTCAGCCGGCCACTCGGACCGAAAGTCCACCGGCTTCTCGGACTCTCATCCCTCTGAACTCCAGAACCTCGGGCAGGATGAGAATCAGAGTGCTGGCCGACTCGACGAGCCGAAGAAGAACTAACTGCTCTTCCAAGAACGCCACATTCTTACGACCCGTACTCTGAGGTCACAGCGCCACTTTGATATTCAACTTTAAACAATACCTTTTCCTGTTTTTTTTAAAGTTAGGTTTACATTTTAACTTGTTTCACTCAAGTCCTTGGAAAAGCTATTATTTACCTTTGTTTCATAACAAAATAATCCATTCCCTAAGAATACTTATTAATATTTGCATTACAACTTCTATATATTAATAGTATATTATGCAACGAGCCTACAACGGCAATAATTAAGACAGGAGTATGTTTATAAAAAGAGCGTATGCGAGTTTTATAATTTCCTTACGAGTGTCTTAATTAACATTATAAACGATTTGCATACGACTGTTTATATTCGACGATAATTATTTTAACTATTTATGTTCGAACATAAATATCTGTCGAGATTTTGCCAGTTTTATGTACTGAACAGAGCGCATGGGAAGCAGACAATGCCTTGTATTTGACCATGGCCTCCTCAATTACCCTACTATGACACTAGGCCACGCAGTGAAATTTAAATTAGAAGGCTTTGGAACTCAGCGCAGGTGCGATGCTATCCTTGTCTAATAAGTCAAACAACTGTTTCTTGAGCTCTGATTGGTGGGAGAAACTGTTTCATAATGAAAAATAGTGTTATAATGAGCCTCATTGCTTCAAAAATCTGAATCAGCGACTTCGGTGGCGTAGTGGGTAGCATTCTGAGCTTCTATGCCCAAGATCGCGGGTTCAAACCCGGCCGAAGAAGTCGGATTTTTTAAGAGCGTTAAAATCTCTCAGTATGCCTTCCTTTGGAGGGGAAGTAAAGCCGGCGGTCCCATGTCATAGATTTATGGCATGTTAAAGAACCTCCCACTAATTACACTTGTGTGAAGCTAAATTGGATAGGTTAAGAATGTAAACAACGCTCTTAGGTTTCTACGTTCGTTGCCATGAGCCGGCTGTGGTGGCATCTAGTAGCTAAGTTCTGAACTTGGCCTAGTAGTCGTTGATGGTGGCACTTGGCGGCAAAAGTAGGAACTATTTGAAAAATTCTAAGTTGCAGTCTGTACTTAAATTAAAAAAAGAGATAACACACATTAATACAGTCATCACAATTAACACCGGTTATCAGACAGATTCTACACACACCCAAAATACACGGGGCTACATGACCGCGTTGTCGTAGCCCCTAAATTTGAGAACCAACCAACCAGTGTCCCACCATGAGCGTATAAAAAATTTGCTATTGGTTGTAAATGGGCTTATCAATTCTGTATCACCCTATGATCATATAAACAATATGCTAGTTATTGCAAATGGACATATCAATTCTGTATCACCCTATGAGCTTATAAACAATATGCTAGTTAATGCAAATGGGCATATCAATTTTGTATCAACCTATGAGCTTATAAACAATATGCTAGTTTTTGCAAATGGGCATATCAATTCTGTATCTTCCTATGAGCTTATAAACAATATGCTAGTTAATGCAAATGGGCATATCAATTTTGTATCAACCTATGAGCTTATAAACAATATGCTAGTTATTGCAAATGGGCATATCAATTCTGTATCACCCTATGATCTAATAAACAATATGCTAGTTATTGCAAATGTGCATATCAATTCTGTACCACCCTATGGTCATATAAACAATATGCTAGTTATTGCAAATGGACATATCAATTCTGTATCACCCTATGAGCTTATAAACAATATGCTAGTTAATGCAAATGGGCATATCAATTTTGTATCAACCTATGAGCTTATAAACAATATGCTAGTTATTGCAAATGGGCATATCAATTCTGTATCACCCTATGATCATATAAACAATATGCTATTGCAAATAGGCATATCAATTCTGTACCACCCTATGATCATATAAACAATATGCTAGTTATTGCAAAGGGGCATATCAATTCTGTATCACCCTATGATCATATAAACAATATGCTAGTTATTGCAAATGGGCATATCAATTCTGTACCACCCTATGATCTTATAAACAATATGCTAGTTATTGCAAACGGGCATATCAATTCTGTATCACGCTATGAGCTTATAAACAATATGCTATTTATTGCAAATGGGCATATCAATTTTGTATCAACCTATGAGCTTATAAACAATATGCTAGTTATTGCAAATGGGCATATCAATTCTGTATCACCCTATGAGCTTATAAACAATATGCTAGTTATTGCAAATGGGCATATCAATTTTGTATCAACCTATGAGCTTATAAACAATATGCTAGTTATTGCAAATGGTCATATCAATTCTGTATCACCCTATGATCTAATAAACAATATGCTAGTTATTGCAAATGTGCATATCAATTCTGTACCACCCTATGATCATATAAACAATATGCTAGTTATTGCAAATGGGCATATCAATTCTGTATCACCCTATGATCATATAAACAATATGCTAGTTATTGCAAATGGGCATATCAATTCTGTACCATCCTATGATCTTATAAACAATATGCTAGTTATTGCAAATGGGCATATCAATTCTGTATCACGCTATGAGCTTATAAACAATATGCTATTTATTGCAAATGGGTATATCAATTCTGTATCACCCTATGATCATATCAACAATATGCTAGTTATTGCAAATGGGCATATCAATTCTGTGTCACCCTATGATCTTATAAACAATACGCTAGTTATTGCAAATAGGCATATCAATTCTGTATCACCCTATGAGCTTATAAACAATATGCTAGTTATTGCAAATGGGCATATCAATTCTGTGTCACCCTATGATCATATAAACAATATGCTAGTTATTGCAAATGGGCATATCAATTCTGTATCACCCTATGAGCTTATAAACAATATGCTAGTTATTGCAAATGGGCATATCAATTCTGTGTCACCCTTTGATCTTATAAACAATATGCTAGTTATTGCAAATGGGCATATCAATTCTGTATCACCCTATGAGCTTATAAACAATATGCTAGTTATTGCAAATGGGCATATCAATTCTGTGTCACCCTATGATCTTATAAACAATATGCTAGTTTTTGCAAATGGGCATATCAATTCTGTATCTCCCTATGAGCTTATAAACAATATGCTAGTTATTGCAAATGTGCATATCAATTCTGTACCACCCTATGATCATATAAACAATATGCTAGTTATTGCAAATGGGCATATCAATTCTGTATCACCCTATGATCATATAAACAATATGCTAGTTATTGCAAATGGGCATATCAATTCTGTACCACCCTATGATCTTATAAACAATATGCTAGTTATTGCAAATGGGCATATCAATTCTGTATCACCCTATGAACTTATAAACAATATGCTAGTTATTGCAAATGGGCATATCAATTTTGTATCAACCTATGAGCTTATAAATAATATGCTAGTTATTGCAAATGGGCATATCGATTCTGTATCACCCTATGAGCTTATAAACAATATGCTAGTTATTGCAAATGGGCATATCAATTTTGTATCAACCTATGAGCTTATAAACAATTTGCTAGTTATTGCAAATGGGCATATCAATTCTGTATCACCCTATGATCTAATAAACAATATGCTAGTTATTGGAAATGTGCATATCAATTCTGTATCACCCTATGATCATATAAACAATATGCTAGTTATTGCAAATGGGCATTTCAATTCTGTATCACGCTATGAGCTTATAAACAATATGCTGTTTATTGCAAATGGGTATATCAATTCTGTATCATTACCAGTGACGCATACATATCTATCTATATTTCATAAATATCTATAATTTCTTTAAAACACTGTACGAATTGCGCGATTTGCACATACCGTTGCTGCAGGAAGTTACGGTCCATAATTGCTGTCTACTTCACAATTTGGCGTATGTTTATAAACGTTGCAAAGGATTCAGTATGTTTCCGTTATTTAGCACTGACAGAACCAACCCTAGTGACGCCACTGGTTGGAGGATTTGATTTTGTGATCATTCTATGCTTTCTTTTCCCTATCTACTAGTATTTTTAATTTGGCTTTCTGGGCTGTGATTAATGAAGAGAGCTGTATGATCTGTTTAGATGAGTAATGAGTGTATATTTGTTTGTTGCTCTTAAATTTCCTTAGTTATCCAGTTATTGTTACTTTCTAGATTATATTCTATTTTACACTTACTAATAGGAACAAGAAGTTTCGTGACGAACTAAAGAGCCTACTTTTCTTAAATTTAAGATACATGCCAATGATTAATCTATATGGACCTAGGCTATCTCGAATAATGACGAAATAAAGTTGGTAATATCGAAATTTCTAATTAGTTCGAAATATACCTGGCATGATGTAGCCTGATAGGCCACTACAGTTGGCAGCACTGGTGACTGGATATATTCTTAGTTCCATCTCTTAAGGTACAGAATACAAAATTTGGTTGAAGTATAATGGATAGCATGGACATTACATGCAGTTAAACATTGGACTTCTCAGCGCGCGTAAACTTATGTTGGCAACAATGTTATGCTTGTGTTGGTGAGAAATAATTTTAAATATTATGATCTATTGTTGTGTCAATTTTGTATGAAATCCATTTGTTAGTATAGAAGTTACTGGTATTTTCAAATTGGACCTATCAGCAGGCTTAGAATCATGTTGGTAGCATTGACATACATTAGTTGCTCGAAATTAATCTAGAATGTCAGGCACTATACGTGTGCAAAGGTTAAGGCTGTTGGCTCGCATACTTTCATATATATTGGTATTTATATAAAAAATAGAGAGAGCATTTATTGACAGTTGGCAGCCCTGGTGGCTCTTAAGAATACGCTCAGTCATATCAGCTTACGTACACATAGTACATACGAAATTTGGTTGAAATCCAATTGATAGTGTAGGAGTTATATGCATTTAAAAATTGGACGTATCAGTAGGCTTAGAATAATTTTGGCAACACTGTCATGTATGGCCTCCCGAAAATTACACTGAAGTATTATTATCTATATGTGTGCCAATTTTGGAATAGTTCCCATGTATACATTCCAAGATATCCAACATGGAGCTGAAATTTCAATTGCGATTTTTCAGCAGTTGGTAGCACTGACATCATTTTCAAGTATGGCATTGAGATGTCCCGGTATAGATCTATACTCATACCAAATTTGGTTTTGATTGCTGCAGCCGTTTAGGAGTTGATAGGGGGGGGGCACACACACACAGACAGACACACATTTTCCCGGATCGATCTCATAAGTCTACTTTTTCCTCATTTTTGCAAAATGTGAAAAGTAGGCTAAAAATTGAATTATAATGATGACTGAATAATAGCATAAATTGTACCCATTTGTTGTTAGCATGCTCTGCTTCATAAACTCTTTCCCAATTTGTACATTTGAGAACATTTAGAAAATATAAAATTACATCTAGAGTTATGTTCCTTCTGTTCACAAATCTGCACAAGCCACTTGGGGTTATTTTCTCAGCTAGACCAATATTACCTATAAACATTTGACCATGGTGGTCAGAAATACCATCATCATAGTTCTCTGCCTCACACTTGTCTAATGGAAAATCTGTAATAATATTATCAATGCATGTTGCTGAATGTGCTGTAATTCTAGTAGGCTCGTGAATAATTGGTATCATCTAAATGAACTTACTAATTGTTTAAAATATTGTACATGTTTATCATTTTTATCAAGAAGGTCTATATTGAAATTACCACATATGACACTGAGAGTTTTGGTTAATTCTGAATTTATGAGAGAAAATTTCCAAAAGTTATTTATATCACCACTAGATGATCTGTAGATTCCAATTATGTTAAGTAAAATTCCTTCAGATTTAAACTGAACTGCAGATATTTCAGTCTTTTGTTTTTGCTAAAAATTTTATTGATCCTAATTTTGTAGTGTCTTTTGTTAAAATAGCAACACAACCGATTTTGTTTCTGTTCTGCAAAATTCAGCAACTACTTTGTATCCACAATAATTTGTAGACTGAATTTCCTGTTGATTCAGCCCATGCTCTGTCATTACAAACACCTCTGATTGCTTATTATTAAGATATGATTCAATTAGGTTTCTCTTATTTGATGCATACTGTATGTTTTGGTGAGTAATGTTTACCTGGCAGTCTTTATATTTATTACTGGTTTCTAGAATTGGTTGGCACTGCTCTATTTTAATTCTATCAGTGCCTTCCATCAGTTTAAATTACAAGGAAGAGCAATTACTGTTTTTTTGCAGAGTGAAACCTTGAATAATAGAACAGATATCCTGTGCAAAGTCATGCTTCCCTGAGTTATTCATGTTCTCATATATTCATTCATTTATTTGCAATGGGGGGTGTGTCCCCCGGTGGCAAATTGGATATACATAACAAATAAATAATTATACATAACAATTCAATAACAATTATACAACAATTAAACTGGAGTATTTACACAAATAGTCAGTCTTTTCTTAAACACACCTATATGTTTGGGAAAAGGCTCTAAGACTGCGGCAGGTAGAGAGTTCCAGTTATCAATGGCACGGTTTACAAAAGAATATTTACCATAATTTGTTCGCTGTGGTCGGCCCTTAACTTTGAAAGGATGATCGCTCCTACCCATGTAAGTGGGCTTTCCCAATCGTTTGCTAAGCTCACCCCATGCTGGTTGATTTGTATACGTGTTGTACATAGCGCAGAGTCTAGATTTCATCCTCCTAGCCTCCAGTGATTCCCACCCAAGTTTCTTTAACATATGGCTCACACTGCTCCTGGGATTAAAGTCACTGAGCACAAATCTAGCGGCCTTTCTTTGTACCATTTCCAACTCATTGATGAGCCCTACTTGATATGGATCCCAAACCGCCAAGGCATATTCCAGAATAGGTCTTACAAGTGACAAATAGCCTAATTCTTAGGAGAGGTACTACTTCCTTTTAATACCCTCATTACAAAGTGCAGGGATTTGTAAGCTTTTGAAACTACACATCCTACATGACTACTCCATTTCATATCATTCCTTACGTGAACGCCCAAATATTTGCAAGAATCTTCTTCTACAAGTATTTCCGAGCCAATGTTATATTGAAAATCCTGCCTTCGCACTTTCCCTATTTTTAAGAGACTACATTTTCTTGTGTTTATTTTCATTTTATTTACAATCGCCCACTTATAGACCAGGTTCAGGTCCTCTTGAAGCACTGCATTGTCTTGTGAGTCATGTATCTTTCGATATATTACACAATCATCCGCAAACAATCGACAGTCACTGCGAATCCCATTTGGTAAGTCATTTATAAACGCCAAAAATAACAAAGTTCCGATTACGCTGCCCTGAGGGATACCCAACGTTACGGTAATTTCATCCGAGAATATGCCTTAGACTTTCACTTTCTGGGAACGACCCGTCAAAAATTCTTGGATCCATAAAATTACTCTTCTATCAATCTTCGTCGAAGCTAATTTATGGAGTAGCATGTCATGCGGAACGACATCAAATGCCTTCGCAAAATCTATAACCACGGCGTCGACTGAAACTCCATGGTCTAACGATTCGCTAATGTCTTGAAAAAGTGATAGCATCTGACTCTCGCATGAGTAACCTTTCCGAAATCCATGTTGCCTATCATTAAACCATGATAATGTTTCCCACTGTTCCCTCAAGTAGTCGCAAATGAGATGCCCCATCTGTTTACAAACGACGGACGTAAGGCTAACCGGCCTGTAGTTGCCCAATTCAAGTCTGCTCCCTCCCTTAAATATTGGGACTACCGTAGCTCTTTTCCAGTCATCTGGGAATTGCGCATTGTTTATGGACACATTAAACATCACCTCCAAGTATCGTGCCACGGCCCTACATCCTAGTTTAAGTACTTCACTAACAATATTATCAGGGCCCTTTGGTACATTGAAACGTAGTTTTTGTATTAGCTTTACAATTGCTGACTGGTTTATTTGGAACAGGGGAGCCCCTGATTCGTCGTTAAGGTCCAACACACAGCTATTGGATTTATTGAACACACTACCGTAAAAGAGCACACTAAGTTTCTCCTTGAGACCGATAACCAAGCCTTGAGCTGGGTCTTAGGGAAACCCCGTAAAACTGGTAGGATTGCCAGATGGGCAACTAGGATTCTGTCATTCCAGTTCACTGTCCACCATATTCGTGTGTCCGAAAATGCGGTAGCTGATTCATTAAGCCGCATGTACGAGGAAACAGCTGAAGAGGATATTCAAGAATGTGAACCCGTAAACCTTGTATCTGCTGTAAATTGTGTCAATGTCGTTCTTAGCAATTCCCCTGTACTTTTTGAGGATGTGAGACGATTCCAGAAAGAAGATCCCTCCTTATCTAGCCTTATTGACCGAATCAATTCTGGTGAAGTGATCAAGCCCTACTCTCTGAAGGACGGTGTATTGTGTTGTTCGTCTCGTCATGACCGTCTACCTAAAATTGTGCTCCCGTCAGTCCTCATTCCGGAAATCTTTCGTTACTATCATGAATCTCCTATTGGTGGCCACCTAGGAGTATTCAAGACCCGAGCTAAAATCAGACAGTTTTTCATTTGGCAAAGTATGGATGGCGACATCAGGAGGCTCATTAGGAATTGTGCTGCATGTAGTATTAGCAAACCTCCGGTTTCTACTAAGGTTGGCCTGTTGTCATCTGAACTGGCATCTAGACCCATGGAGAGGCTGTTTATCGACCATGTTGGGCCGTTCCCTCGCTCTGGTCGGGGAAACCAATTTGCGCTTATTTGCACTGACGGTTTCACCCGGTTTAGTTGGATTTTCCCCACCAGACAGGCTACGACCAGTTCCGTCATAAAGTGTCTTAATTCCATCTTTTCATCTTTTGGGCCATGTCAGTTCCTGGTATCAGATAATGCCAAGTGCTTTGTATCTCATCAGTTCCGTCAATTCTTATTTGATTATGCTATTTCGCATGTAACCACCACTCCCTATTTTCCTAACCCGTCTCTCGCTGAGCGAGTCAATCGTAATCTCCGTTCTGCTCTGATTGCTTTCCACCACGACGACCATTCCAAGTGGGATTCTAATTTGCATTGGCTCAATTTTGCTTTCAACACCGCCGTGCATGAGAGCACGCAAGCCACCCCTTTTTCGTTAATGTTTTCCTTTATGGCCAATTCTCCGTTGTCTAATCTGTGGAACCTGCACGATCTCCTTCCAGACAGTTTCACGCCCGATGATATGAGGGCGAAATTCGACAAGGCTAGAGAGAATATTAAGGTATCACATGACCAACTTGCCAAGCGACACAATGCCTGTCGCAAGCCAACGGATTTGGAAATTGGTGATGTTGTGTACGTTCGCAATTTCGAGCCCAAGGGCGTCAGTAATCTAGTTTCAAGCAAGTTGACCCCTCGTTTCAAGGGCCCATGTTATGTAGAGGCATTCCTGACTCCCGTTACTCTGCTTATTATAAACCCCAAAGCCAAGAAAATTTCCAGAGTGCATCTGTCGCACATTAAACGAGGTGGAGAGGTTTCTAATGAGGAAATGCTACCATAAATTTTGTAAACTGATTTTGTATAATGTAGAGTATCCCTAACCTTCATTGAAGCCTTCAGGCATCTGTTCCTTCTGGAATTTTGAACTGGATTTGCAAACTCTACTGGGATACAACTTGTAACTGTTGGGTAATTCCCATTTTGTGGTAAATTGTAAAATTTGAAACTAAATTTTGTTGTTTTCATAAAAGATGCTAACATGTAAGTTGGACTCGGTGGGAGACCTAACTCATGATATCTTGTATACATGTTCCCTTGGGAATTTGAGTGGTCATTCCTCTACCGTAGTTCCTTCTAAATGTATAGTCGTTTAACTCATGTCATCTTGAAAGGTACTTCTAGTCTGTAAAAAGGTAAAATTGTAAATAAAATTTTGTAAACACGGATCTAGGTCATGGTCAGAAATATTTTCTTCATATAAATTCAACTTTGTTTCTCTTTTGTAAAATGTAGTAAGAAATTGTAGTTCTGTAAACCTTTATTTTTGAAATTAGAGTAACTTCTATTTTGTAAATGGCTGGCCACGCGTCGCATGATATATGGCACATTGCTTCCACCTACGTCGTTTATAGCGAACTACATTGGACTTATAAAAAAAAATTACCTAACGTGTCTCGGACTATGAAAGCACTGCTGGTGCTGGTGTTCTGCGTTTCTGAAGACTGATGGACACAGTGATGCTGTTGACTAAGTGGTTTGCGAGGTGATCAATTATCCCATCACTGATAATCTGACCCTGCACTCTTCCTAACCAAAACGATGCGGTTTCATCCATCAATTGGAGTTAACTGGTGAACATTATCTTCTGGAAACATGCTTGGTGATTCGACTAGTTAAGGAGTTCTGCCTATGCCTAGGCATATTCGTGAACGGTGTTCACGCTTAAGGGAGGGAGACTGTTACGTGCAAGAGCCCGTCCCAACGTTTCAAACATGTATCCACCCCTGGAGGGAATTCATGACATTTTGAATCGACCGCCTGGTGACTTGATCCCGTTTGTGTACACGAGATGGCACCTGCTGTTGGACTTCGGGGTTCCTTCAAATGGTTCCTTCTTCTCCGCTAGAATGCGTTAGTTGTGCCTTATTAAACTCTTCCCTTTTCGTGGCATAATTGATGGCAATTATATTCCACGTCATAAACAAAAGAATATATATACTTCATGATACCGCCAAATTTGTTGCTTAATTATGACATTGTTGATTGAGGTGTCAAGCCTTGATTGGACGTTGAATATTTACATGAATGCAGTTCGGTATCTGACGCGATATTCTCCGCCATCTTGTGGAGTTCATGGTCTGTCGTCTTGAAAACAACAAGCCAGCTGTTTGGAACAGTATCTATCCGTTGTGCTAGGGGAGCCTTGGCCCCTAGCTTTTACCAAATATGAATACATATTCAAGAAAAAGGAAACGCCTGTGCTACATAAGGATTTAATTTCATCGTTCCGCCGTGAAGAGGAAATATGCAAAGTAAATCGCATCTGGATACAACAGGAGTGCTTGTGACATCAAAACGGCGCATGGGCGTGTTAGCCATTTTTTAAGGCAATCAAGTGCCAGATTATATTTTATTTATATTGTGTGTTAATTATTTTATTTTCATTGTGTCTCCGATGAGAAGGATGTAAGGTACGTTGAATTGTACATTTTTATTTATTATTGTTATGGAGCTCCGATATCGTCTTATAGTAATGTTTTAATTCTGTACCTTCATCATCATCATCATCATCAATGTCCCACTCCAGTCGCCCGGGTGTGGTTAACAAGCCTCTTCCACTCGTTTCTGTCCTTCCACTTTTCCTGCTCCATTACTTCCTCCACATCCAATCCAGCTTCTCCGATGACCTTCCGAATCTGATCCATCCATCTTCTTCTTGGTCTTCCAACTGATCGCTTACCCTTAACTTCTCTTTCCAACTCCCTTCTTGTCGCTCGTTCCTTTCCCATTCTCTTCACATGTCCGAACCATCTCAGTCTTGCTTTCCGTATCTTCTGTACTAACGGTTCCACATTTAGCTCCTCTCTGATTTTAACATTTTGAATTCTATCTCTTCTTGTCTTTTTTACAGATGTTCTTAAAAATTTCATTTCTGCTGCTTGGATCTTACTATCTTGTCTCTTGTTAGTTACCAGCGTTTCCAGTCCGTATGTTACAATTGGTATGAAGTACTGTTTATATAGTGTTAATTTCGTTCTCCTGGGCACTTTGTCATCCCATAAAAGCTCTCTGACTTGATGATAGAATGTTGTGCTTTTACTTAGTCTGTTGTTAATTTCAGGGTTGATTTCATTACCTCCGCTAACAATGCTACCCAGATATGGGAACTGTTCCACATTCTCCAACCATTCTCCATCTATGTTCACTTGGCTTCTCTTTTCCTCTTTTCCACAGTGCAGGACTACAGTTTTCTTTTTACTAATTACCATTCCAAACTCCTTCAGCTTTTCATTCCAAATGTCCAATCTCCTTTGTACTTCTTTTTCTCCCTCTCCCCAAATCACCACATCATCTGCCTTCACTTCATCACTACTGATGCTCTGTTTCACACGTTTTATGATTTCATCCATCAGTATAACAAATAATAATGGTGACAGTGCACTTCCTTGCTTGAGGCCTTTTTTTGTATAGAATGTTTCAGAATCACCACTACTCACTTGTACACTGCTCTTACTCTCATAATACAACATTTTTATCTTGTCAATTAGTGATTTTGGTACATTCCTTTTCAGTAGGCATTCCCATACATATTTTCTTTTAACTGTATCATAGGCTTTTTCCACATCCAAAAATATAAAGATGATTTCCTTGTTCATTTCTAGATGCTTTTCCATTATCATTCGCACTGCAAATATCAAGTCCATTGTTGATCTATTCCGTCTAAAGCCATACTGTTCTTCCTCTAACTGAGGTTCTATTATATCCCTCAGTCTCTTGCCTATGACTTTCTCCATTATTTTTAGCCCATGTGATAACAATGTTATACCTCTATAATTTTCACATTTCTTCCTATTTCCTTTCTTGAACAGTGGTACAATACTTCCTTGTTGCCAATCTTCATTTATCCTTTCATCCTTCCATATGGCATTGAGGGTTCGGTATAGCCACTGTAGTCCAATGCTTCCTGCTGCCTTAATCATATCAGCATTGAATTCGTCTTTTCCACTTGCTTTACCTTTGCTCATTGCTTTCACTGTCCTTTCAAGTTCCAACCATGTTATTGAGTTCTCTTCTTTTTCTCCATCTATTTCCATTTTCTTATCTCGTTCTTCCTCTGGGAAGTCATCCCCATTATAAAGCTTTTCAAAATACTTAGACATCACCTACTGAAGACCTTTTTCATCATGTACTATGGAACCATCTTCTCTCTCTAATGCCTTGATTTTTTCTTGGTCTGCTCTTTTCGATTTTATTACTCTATACAGTAGTTTCTGATTTCCTCTACTATCTTGCTCAATTTTGTTGGTGAACTCTCCCCAGCATTTCTCTTTTTCTTTCCTGATACTCCTTTTTACTTGTAGTTTTAATCTTTTGTATTCCACATGTAACCTTTCTATCCTATCCTCATCTTTCTGATACGTTTTTTGCTTTTCCTTATCCATTTCCTTCTTCACCTTGTTCCTTTCTTTTATTTCTTGCTTTATTTTGTCTGTCCACCACCGGGTCTCCTTTTCCTTAACCTTTGCTTTTGTTTTCCCACATACCTCAACTGCTGCTTCAACAAATGTCTGTCTGAAATTGTTCCACTCTTCTTCTCCACTTTGTGTTTCTGTGTTAGGCAGCTTCATTTTTATCCTATCTTGGAATGCTATCCTTTTGTCCTCCTCCTCCAATTCCCAAATCCTGATCTTTGTTTTTTTCTTAAGTACAATTTTAGGGATTTTTACTCGTTTTAAATCCACTATTAATAACCTGTGATCACCTCCCATACTTTCACTGGGGATTATCTTCGCATCCATGACGTATCTTCCCCATTCTCGGTCTGTTATCACAAAATCGATGAGAGTACCATACTGTCCATCCCAACTATAGCGGCTGATCTTATGGCTATTCCTCTTCTTGAACCACGTGTTCTTTATTATCAGGTTATTTCTGACACAAAAATCCAACAGTTTCTCTCCATCTTCATTTCGATCGCCATACCCATGTGGACCCAAAACATTCTCATATCCCATTCTATCAGTTCCTACATGAGCATTTAGATCTCCCATTATCATGATCCCATCTCCAACAATATGTGATTCCAGTTCACTGAGGAAATTTTCTTTTTCTTCCAAGCTACATCCTGTCTGTGGAGCATACACCTGTATTATCTTCAGTAGTTCCTTATTTACGTGTATTTGCATTATTATAATTCTTTCATTTACATACTCAACTTCAGCTATTGGTCCAACATTTTGATTCACTATAAAGCCCACTCCATTTCTTTTCTCTTTACGGTTACCCATCCAGTACAAGGTGTACCCCTTACTTAGTTTCTTCATTCCTTTTCCCTTCCGTTTCACTTCACTTAATCCCAGGATGTCGAGTTTTCGTGTCTCCATTAGGTCAATCAATTCATTTTCCTTGTCATTCAGTGTTAAAATATTTATTGTTCCAAATCGGGTTTTGTTCTCTGATCTAACACTTGCACAAACATCAGCATTACCATCATACGCTGCAACTGTAGTCAGAGTCATGTCAATTCCGTTTTTCTTCGATCCGAGGCTTGTATTATAATTGAAAGCAACTACAAATTTACTCGTCTGCTGGCTTGCTAAGCCTAACGCATCTGAGGATTTTCTTTTGGGGTTTACTCCCTTAGCCTTTGAAGATCCCTCTTCTCCACAAGGCAGTGGTTTCCTCTTCTAATTTCCCCCAGAGAGGATGGGTTGCCTCATCCACCATCTTCGCCATTCTGAAGGTCTCCTTCTCTGCCTAAGATGCTGTTAAGGTCTTCACCCGTACCCTGGGCATGAGTTTCACGTTATAACCCGTGAGACTGGGTCCCTGTCTGAACTTAGCTCTCCTTCACACCGGCCTACTGATGTGGAGGATACCAACCACCTTATTTTGTTTTATAGGCCTAATATTTCTGTTTTTTCAACGTTACCTGATATATAAAAAAAAGGTTATTGTTTTCTTCGTACCTTCTGGAGACACATTTCTAAGGTTATTTTACGTTTTAAATTATTATTTATTTTCCTTTGGCAATCTTGGGATTGCCATATTATTTATCTGATTTAAGATCCGTGGCTCCTCCCTCTTGTTAATAGTGTTTAGACGTAATTGTTTTCCTCCGTTCTTTTCTTTCTGATGATTTTAAAATTTAGTTTTGCTAAATTGTTTGCCGTAATTCGATCGGGCATGCGGTCTCCTGTTTTTTGTGGCCATGTTTGTTTTTTGTTTTGCCGAAATGCATGCTGGCCTCGAGGTCAGTCTCTTGGCGCCGACCGCGAAGCTCTAACGTGTTGTGGTGTTAGCTTAATATTTTTTAATTTAATCTTGTTGGTTTAACTTTGTGTTTTTGGTAAATGTTCCTGTGTTTTTCTCCGTCATGCAAATTTTGAATTATTTTCTGATCCTATTTTATTTGGTTAATTTTAATTTATAATTTCTCGTTTCAACGTGGCCTGGATCTCCGCATATCGGATCGGTATTGCATTCCCTTGTAAATTATCAAGCCCTTTCTCATTTAATCATGCCTGTAATTTTATTTTAATATTTGGGCTTTATAACATTTTAATTTTTAATTTAATTCTTGTCCTTTTTTTTTTTGCTTTGCAAGCAAGCATGTTCTGTTTCTGGGGGAGGTGCACCTTTAAATTTTAACATTAATTTTTTTTTATTTTCATTTTTTAGCAACTGTTGTGTCATTATTTCATCGACAGCAGTTCTGTCGGTTATTGGGGGGTGTCTGTAGAATAGCCTGTGCGTTCCCCTTCTCCATTTTCCTTCCACCCCTTTTGGAGCTCTTCTGTTGGGACATGTCATCTGAGGTGATTTTGCAGTGGAAGTGACGCGGACCCCTAAAGAAAGGTAAGTAGGGCCATCCACGCTAGCCGTCCACGGGTGCCAATCAAGCTAAAATTTGGAACGGTGAGAGAGTTAGGGCCTGTGAGGAATCCTGTTGTCGGGCGTTAACATCGGTGTAGGGCCGGACCTTTTTTGGGGCCCTGAATTTCAAACTTTTTTCTGGAATCGATATATCTCGGAAACTGTTGGTCATATCGAAAAACGTTAAATGTACAGGTGTAAGATCTCCGCGGTATGCAACTTTTTTACTCATAACGATTTTTTGATATCTCTCACCGATTTCTTTTTTTTGGGGGCCCTGAAAATGTCCATTGTGCGTGACATTATTGCGTTTAGCTAAGTACTGGTCGCAATTTTCAACATCTCAAGCTGAAATTTGGTACGGTGAAAGAGATAATGCCTGAGAAGAACCCTATTGTTGGGCTTTAAAATCGGTGCAGGGCCGGATCTTTTTTGGGAACCCTGAATTTTAATTTTTTTTTTGGAATCGATATATCTCGGAAAAAGTTGGTCGTATCCAAAAACGTTAAATGTACATTTGTAAGATCTCTGCGGTATGCAACTTTTTTACTCAAAACGATTTTTTTATATCTCTCACCGTTTTCTTTTTTGGGGCCCTAAAGAAGTCCATTGTGCGTGACATTTTTGGGTTGAGCGAAGTACAGGTCGCAATTTTCAAGATATCGAGCTGAAATTTGGAGCGGTGAAAGAGTTAGACCCCGTGAGGAAACCTGTTGTCGGGCGTAAAAAACGGTGCAGTCCCCGATCTTTTTGGGGGTCCTGAATTTCAAACTTTTTTTTGAATCGGTATATCCCGGAAACGGTTGGTCTTATCGAAAAACATTAAATGTACAGGTGTAAGATCTCCGCGGTATGCAACTTTTCTGTCCATAATGATTAATAGATATCTCTCACAGTTTTCTTTTCTTGGGGCCCTGAAAATGTGCATTGTGCGTGACATATTAGGGTTTAGCGAAGTACAGGTCGCAATTTGCAAGATATCGAACTTAAATTTGGTGCGGTGAAAGAGTTAGACCCTGTGAGGAAATCAATTGTCGGGCGTTAAAAACGCTGCAGGGCCGGATCTATTTTGGGGGCCCTGAATTTCAAACTTTTTTTGGTATCGATATATCTCTGAAACGGTTGGTCATATCGAAAAACGTTAAAAGTACAGGTGTAAGATCTCCCCGGTATGCAACTTTTTTACACAAAACGATTTTTTGATATCTCTCGCCGTTTTCCTTTTTTGGAGCCCTAAAAAAGTCCATTGTGCGTGACATTTTTGGGTTGAGCGAAGTACAGGTCGCAATTTTCATGATATCGAGCTGAAATTTGGAACGGTGAAAGAGTTAGACCCTGTGAGGAAACCTGTTGTCGGGCGTTAAGTATGGTTCAGGGCCCGATCATTTTTGGGGGCCCTGAATTTCAAACTTTTTTTTTTTTTTTTTTTGGAATCGATATATTTCGGAAACGGTTGGTCGTATCGAAAAACGAAAAATGTACAGGTGTAAGATCTCCGCGGTATGCAACTTTTCTGCTTATAATGAAAATGTGCGTATGTGCGTAACTTTTTTTACGTTTAGCAAACTAAAGGTCGGAATTTTCAAGATATCGAGCTGAAATGTGGTACGGGGAAAGAAATCGGGCCGGTGAGGAACTCTGTTGTCGGGCGTTAATATTGGTGCAGGGCCGGACTTTTCTTTGGAGCCCTGAATTTCATCCTATTTTTTTTACCCCGGATGATGTTTTGATATCTCTCACCGTTTTCCTTTTCTGGGGCCCTGAATGTATTCGTTTTTTTTCCGAACCGTTATATCTGGGAAACGGTTGGCCGTATCTAACAAAGTTAAATCTACAGGTGTAAGATCTCAGTGATTAGCAACTTTTTCAAACCTTAAGATTTTTTGATATCTCTCACCGTTTTGATTTTCTCCGGCCCTGAATTTCTTCCTTTTTTTAACAGTTATATTTGGGAAACGGTTGGCCGTATCGAACAAAGTAAAATCTACAGATATAGGACCTCAGCTATTAGCAACTGTTTTAACTCTTATGATTTTCTGATATCTCTCACCATTTTCCTTTTTTGGGGGCCTTGAATTTCATTCTTTTTTTCGAATCGTTATATCTCGGAAAGCGTCGATCCCATCGAAAAAAGTTAAATCTACAGGTGTAAGATCTCAGTGATTTGCAACTTTTCTACCCCTTATCATATTTTGATATCTCTCACCGTTTTGATGTTATTAAATGTTTTTGGTTTTTGAAATAAAAATGGGGCCCAAATGTATATAATAACTGGTAAAAATTCATCTGATGGTCTAATTGAATTCTACGAAAAAATATCTATAATAAATCGTTTTAACCTATTCAATAATTTGAATCATGTATTTACAGCAGTAAGATATTTTCCACTTCCGAGGACGTCCGGCTTTCATAACCATGTGATGGTGTCAGCATTGCCTAGAATATTTTATAATTTTCCTACATTTCCTCGCAATCGGGTCGATGGTCCGAAATGCAATTCCGCATGCCTTGCCGCCAATGAAGTTGTTGTTTGAGATTATAACCCCTCTTGCTGGCTCCAAGCTGCTGCGCCACCGTCTCATCAAAAGCAGGTCGTGCTGTGTGGACTCCTACTTGTTATGAAAGCCAGATCTAAAGATCCTATAGGCTTTCATATAGCCGTGGTATGTTGGAAAAAGTCTGTCTGTATGTATGTATGTGACGTTTTTTCGTTATGAAAGTACAGGTCGCAATTTTCAAGATATCGAGCTGAAAGTTGGTACGGTGAAAGAGTTGGGGCCTGTGACGAACCCTATTGTTGGGCGTTAAAATCGGTGCAGGGACGGACATTTTTAGGGCCCTGAATTTCAACCCTTTCTTTGAATCGATATATGTCGGAAACGGATGGTCGTATCGATAAACGTTAAATATACAGGAGTAAGATCTCCACGCTATGCAACTTTTTTACTCAAAACGATTTTTTGATATCTCTCACCGTTTTCTTTTTTTGGGGCCCTGAAAATGTCCACTGTGCGTGACATATTTGGGTTAGCAAAGTACAGGTCGCAATTTTCAAGATATCGAGCTGAATTGTGTCACGGGGAAAGAAATTGGGCCTGTCAGGAACTCTCTTGTCGGGCGTTAAAATTGGTGCATGGCCGGACCATTCTTTGGGGCCCTGAATTTCATCCTTTTTTTTACCCCTGATGATGTTTTGATATCTCTCACCGTTTTCCTTTTCTGGGGCCCTGAATGTCTTCCTTTTTTTCGAACCGTTATATCTGGGAAACGGTTGGCCGTATCTAACAAAGTTAAATCTACAGGTGTAAGATCTCAGTGGTTAGCAACTTTTTCAACCCTTAAGATTTTTTGATATCTCTCACCGATTTGATTTTCTGCGGCCCTGAATTTCTTCCTCTGTTTCGAACCGTTATATTTGGGAAACGGTTGAACGTATCGAACAAAGTAAAATTTGGGACCTCAGTGATTAGCAACTTTTTTAACTCATATGATTTTTTGATATCTCCTACTGTTTTCCTTTTTTGGGGCCGTGAATTTAATTCTTTTTTTCGAATCGTTATATCTCGGGAAGCGTGGTGTATTCTTGGAATACACGGTACGAGAAAATATAAAGTTTAATGCTCTTTGCTTGTTCATTCCTTCCTCTTTATCAAACACCAACAGTGATCTTCTATTTTCTCTTTGATGGTCATGTCGCTTATATCTTTTGTGAGTCTGTTCTAGATATATATCTTCCATGACCCACCTAGCGTCATCTAGCAGCGAATCTCTGAAGCTCCTCAATTCTTCCTGGTGCAAGAGGATTCACTTATCCATCTGGCCACCAGATTTCGTTACCATCGCCAGCTATTATCTCCATGAGCAAGAGAAATTCGTTTACTTTTTCACTCACCATGCTGTGCTAGTATCGCCTGCTATCATCTCTTTGAAGAGACCTTGGACCCTCCGCGCATTGCTGAGCAGGTCTCACTTGTAAGTCGGCAGTTGACTCGGTCAGTTAAGGCTCAACTAGAGCCAGTCTCCTCAAACCAAGAGGCACTCTCTACTCTCTACGCCATGTTGACATATTAGGTATCCGTCAAAGGGAACTTCACCTTCGACATGCAACCAAGATAAGTACAGCTTTAAGGTTTTAACCTCATCTTCATCGGTTTTAACTTCTACATGCTTTTAACGATATTTTATAGACAGCGTGAGATTACTTATTTGGGGCAAAAATCATTCTTCGCGGGATTTGCCATGTTGAGCTTTTGTCTGTCTAAGCCAACCTTAATAGAAACTAGCTTTTCTTAAGCTAATTAAATGAGAAATCTTCTCACCACGTGGGATATTATCTAATACCCGCTGTCTATAAATCACCAAGCTAGTTCCTCCGCTGGATTAACTTTGGCCCCATTCTTCTATTAGGACTGTTCTGGAACCTTCCAGATCCTGTACTTTATCTACAAGTCTTGCCGTTATGTATTTTTCACTCACTTGTGGGAATACTATTTAAAATGAGGAATCTTCTTTATAAATTACTGCAATAGCGAATTTTCTTCCACCGCTGGAATGTTCTATGGCGCATTTAATTGTAACTCACAAACTTCTCAAGAAATAGACTCTCGCCTACCTAGTGCAACCAGTTATTTTCATCATTGCAATAACTTTCTTTCCCATAAACTTTCGTGTTACTACAGTGAACTTTTCATCTATTCAACAAACTATAGTGAGAAACAGTGCTTTCAGTATTTCTTCCGCGTCGCGATCGTCCGTTTACATTAAATAAGGCCATGAACATTTATCCTCAATCCCAATCGATCTTTCCTAAACCTTCTACTAACAAACCATATTAATAAAATTATAAATCTGGATCATTTCCAATAAGGTGTCACTCTAACGAAGTGCCCTTCCATCTTGTTTGTTTATCATTAATTAATTTCTGTATAACTACGTGTTTTATACACAGTTCAAACTTACATTGTTTCTACCTTATAATCAGGGAAAACAATTCTTTCAACTCTTGAGTGAGTTATTTCTAGGTCTCAAGAAATGGAAACTGCCCCATTTGGCTCGTGATTCCTACTTAAACATAGGAGGTCGAGAACCTTCCTTCTGATTTTCTCTTCAGGTTTTACAGTAAGTGACCTGCCCTTATTTGTATATTAACCAAAAGTAATTCAGCTTAAATATAAGAAGTTGTAGGAACTTCTATCTTATTCTTCATGTTTTTCTTATTGTTATTTTCGAAGTTGTAACTTTTTTCTAAAATAGTTACCTGGAAATTTCTTAAAGTACACTCCTTGTACTCAATTGAATATTTAAATTTTAATCACTTCATTTGTCTTTTTAAAATCTTACAAAGATTTTAGTACATATATAAGGTTTGAAACCTAAAGAATTGTTAAGTGCCTGGAGCAAACGTTTAATGTTTTCTGAGGTCTGTGACCCCAAAATTGTTAACCAAATTGAAAATATATATTTGTTAAAGTTATCAACTTCTTTTGAATTGTTAAATAAATTAAGCGTTTCTTTTCGCTTTCTCATTTTTCTAGTACAACGGTTAGGCAAGATCCTGTCCTCCTGGCTCTCCCTACCCAATGCCATTAAATCTATTAATAGGGCTTTCACCACTCGTTGCATTTGAGCAAAAACTCTTAGTGGTAATCTCGTCAAAGTTTCTCTTAGCTTTAAAAGCTAATCCTAACTGGCCAGGAAGGCAAGTAAAGCTCGCTACGCCAGCTACCTGCTTGTGGAGATCCTCTCCGAAAACTTATGGTTAGTTTTCCAAAAGATAAGTGTTTCTTTTTGTCTAAACTTTTAGCCGGCTCCTTGCTGAGTAAAAGCTTAGCCATTTCCAAATGCAACCATTGGTCCACTTCCCAAAATTACTCCCCAAGGTATACTTTTTTAAAATCATAATCCTTCTTGGAAGCACTTGGTCGCTTTTTCAGGAACTCTATAACTTCGAAAACTGGAAATACCAAACCTGATTCAAATTATTGGCATCCTTCGAATTACTTTGCAAAAACGAATTTCTTTGAACAGACATACAATAAATCTGTTACTCTCAGTCTTGCCAGACCAACACCCTTCCCCATAGTAGTCTTATGCCTGCTTGAGAGGGAATATACTAAGGCCACTCTCTTGCAAACCGCCCAAGTCCTAGCTGTATTTCCCGTCAGCTTAGACCAAGCTCTTACCCATTTTAGGTATCAGAGAACGGATTTTCAGTGGAAATCGCCTCTAAGTGCATTAAAGGTTAAATTTATAACTTTTGTGAGACTCTCCTCCTATTTTTCTATCCTTTTTCTCCAGTCCGAAACCTATCTCCTTTTCTTAATCATCTTCCCTTGGTGGTTAGGTTATTCCTCAGCCAATAATCTACCCAAAATTTGGTCCCAGAAACCCGGGAGAGTCCATTTTCTATTCTTATTCTTTTTAAAAGTGTCATTTGACAATACCTTGCAAATTATTAATATCTGCTTTGAATCTTTCAGCTATAACCACATCGTGCAAAGCCTGTGAAGGGGAAAGGGGCCGCTCCAGTCTCCTTTGGTGTGTCCCGTTCTTTCTACTTATTTGCTGCTGCCACCTTGACAGCCACAGTTTCGTGAGTGGCATTTCAATCTATTTTCTTTAACATGGCTCCTACTGAAAAGGATAAGGATGAAAAACTTACTTCTAAACGAGCATCCTATAAAGGGCAAATTACCCGATTCAGAAAGTACATAAAAGAGTTAGATCCCTCAGAAGCTCAATTAGACTTGTTGAAACATCGTGTAAGGGATTTTGAACGTTCTTATGAAAATTATTGTAACATTCAAACTGAAATAGAAACTTGTATGCTCAATCAAACCGAAGATCGAGTCGAAGTAGAAAACCAATATTACGAAGGCATAGGTTCTGCTTTCAAAATAATACGCCAACTCGAAGAGGAGCAGAAAAAGGACGCTTCTGTTCTTGGTTCCCTTCACGAACCACAAACTTCTTTCCGTGATGGTACTCATAAGCCCAAACCAATTTTACCTAAAATTGATTTACCCCATTTCTCTGGAGATGAATCTACTTGGGATTCTTTCTATGAATTATTTTGCTCCCTTGTTCATGACAATGAAGACATTCAAGTCATTTACAAGTTTCATTACTTGAGATCTATCCTCCGAGGTCAAGCTTTGCAGTTAGTCGAAGCACTTCCTCTACGTGCCGAAAATTACGCCATTGCCTTTAACATATTAAAAGAAAGATATGGAAATTTACGGTTACGTATTCAACGCCATATGAAGGCTCTATTCAACCTACCTGCGTCACAGCACAATGACGTCACTAGTTTGCGTACTCCAGTTGATACTACACAACTTCACGTTAAGGCTTTGTCCCAATTAGATCAACCTACTGAACATTGGGATACTTTCCTAATACATTTAGTGGTTTCTAAAGTTGATGTTGCTACCCTCAAAGCTTGGGAAATTGAACTTTCTAAAGAAGACGACTACTCTTACGAGCATTTAGTCACTTTCATAAACGCCAGATGCCAACTCTTAACCGCTCTAGCTAATCAAAGTGAACCCTCTTCCCCGAGTTCCAAATTTGAATTAATGTCTATCAAACCTAAAAGCGAACGCTTAGCGTCTAATACCCCAAAACCCGGGTCCAGCTCATCTAAATTTAAATCAAACTCTACTGGTTACCCAACTAGGTCTAGTGAACGTCGTGTTGCTAGCTCTATGGTTTTAAACACTCAAAGCAAACCTCGCAAGAGTTTAAACGAACCTTTAAAGTGCATACTTTGTAAAGATCCCCATGCCCTATACCTCTGTAAATCCTTTAAAGAAATGTCAGTCGACGACAGAAGAAAATTAGTTTCCCAGAACAAACATTGCTTCAATTGCCTAGTGCCTACTCATTCTGCTTCTAATTGCAAGTCCACAAGACTTTGCTACCATTGTGAAAAGGCTCATCACACTTTGCTACATCGTCATGATCAGGCAAGGTCATCGACAGCATCTACTTCTCCGAAAAATGATAGTGCTAACAGTTCTAATGCTTCATCGTACATTCAAAATGCCAAGTCCATTCGCAGTGCTCAAGTATTGTTGTCTACTGTCCAAATCGAAGTTCAGGATAACTTTGGCAACTGGGTCCGTGCACGCGGTCTTCTAGATTCAGCGGCAACTCATGATTTTGTGTCTAATTCCTTGATTAGAAAACTAGGCCTACCTGTAAACCCCACTTCTATCAACGTGTCGGGCATCAACAGCTCAAAATCGCAAGCTTTACAATTCTCGAAGCTAACCATAAGAGATATTTGTCATAGAAACAACTTCTTTAAACTTAATTGTCTAATTCTCAATAGCATTGGAGAAGACACTCCAAGTCACTCTGTGGATATTTCAGGGTTAAACATTCCCTCACATTTAAGGCTAGCCGATCCTTTGTTCAACATGCAAAATCCTATTGACATACTCTTTAGTGCAAATGTTTTCTGGAATTGCCTTCGTAAACAGGTTCGCAAGTTATCCTCAAACGTGGTCGCCAGAGACACTAATTTTGGATGGATCGTCACAGGTCAACTTCCCCGTTATTCTCCCCAACCCGCATCGCAATGTTACTTCTCCAATACTGACTTGGAACAGTTTTGGAGGCTTGAAAGCGTTGATCCTCCTAATGTAACCTCTTCAGAAAATGAATTCTGTGAGCAACTTTTTTTGAACACCACCACTCGTTCTTCTGATGGCCGGTTCGTTGTTCAAATGCCAAGGTTACATAATCTTCCCAAACTTATTAACTCTCAGCCCGAAGCTTGAAAAGCTCTCTTTGCTATCGAGAGCAAATTCAAGAAAGAACCCCTTGTTAAACAGCAGTACACTGATTTCATGGATGAGTATGAAAGCTTAGATCATATGGAAGTTGTTAACAAATCTGATGATAAATTGCACCCCCCAATTGAAACGGTTTATTTAAATCATCATCCCGTGTGGAAAAACCCTCTTGTAAAAGATAAAATCCGAGTTGTTTTCAATGGTTCATCACCCGACGTTAATGGCAACAGCCTTAACGACACTCTTTACTCTGGTCCTGCTATTCAGTCAGATCTATCTGCTATACTCTTAAACTTTCGATTATTTCCCATAGCTGTCATAGCTGATATAAAACAGATGTACCGTCAAGTTTTAATTCAACCGGAACAACGAGATCTCCAAAGAATCTTTTGGCGTGATGAAATCAGTAAGCCCATTAAGGTATTTCGCTTATAAACGGTTACTTATGGCTTAAAACCCTCTGCTTTCCTTGCTATCCGATCCCTACACTTGCTAGCCTCACAAGATGGTCGTTTATTTAATTCCAAAGCCTCTGAAGAACTAACTACGTCATTCTATGTTGACGATTATTTGCAGTCCTTCCCCACTTTGGAGGAAGCTTCTCTTGTTTCTTTAGAACTTCAGGCATTGCTAAGGAATGGAGGTTTCCCACTTCATAAGTGGAATTCCAACTCCCCTGAGTTTCTTGCCCAAATTCCCATCGAAGACGTAGATCCTTCTTCTGTCGAAATTTATGGAAACTCCGAATCCATAAAAACTCTAGGAGTTCATTGGTGCACTAGCGCTGACACTCTCATCTATAAAGTTTCGCTCCCAGAAGAGCTTCCTAACACAAAAAGACAAATTCTCTCTGAAATTGCAAAAATTTTTGATCCACTTCAATTCCTTGCCCCAGTTATCGTTATAGCCAAACTCTTCATGCAAGAGCTGTGGTCGCTCAAATGTGAATGGGATTACACTGTCCCTCTTTCTTTTCTTAATCGTTGGCTCTCGTTTCGCAGCAATTTGCTGGATCTTTCCCTTATTGAAATTCCTAGGAATTTAATTAACGCTCATTCTAATGCATCCTTTTTCCTTCACGTGTTCGCGGACAGTTCCGAAAAAGCTTACGGTTGCTGCGCATATTTAGTTTATCTCGGTTCATTATATGGATCTTCAGTTTCCTACCTTGTTTGTGCCAAATCGAAGGTCGCTCCTCTTAAAACTATCACTTTGCCTAGGCTTGAATTGTGTGCTGCACTCATGGCTGCAGAACTTGTTAAGAAATTACGGGAAGTATTAAAAGTCGAATTCTCGCAAATCTATCTCTCGAGCGATTCCATGATCACCCTTTCTTGGATCGCCAAGAACCCCTCTCACTGGCAAACTTTTGTTGCAAACAGGGTTTCCAAAATTCAAACTCTTTCTTCTGGATGTCAATGGAGGCATGTGCCCAGTGCTGATAACCCAGCCGATATTATCTCTCGTGGTTGTTTACCTTCTCAATTGGCAGCTTCCCAGTGGTACTGGCATGGGCCCTCGTGGTTACTCGAAGACTCTTCTTCATGGCCTTCTAAACCTCCAGCTACAAACTCCAACTTGCCTGACGCTAAAGTACCTCTACCCATTGCTTCGTGTCTTGTTTCCAACGCTTCTCATCCCTTGTTGTCCCGCTATTCTTCTTTTCATAAATTAATACAAATTGTCGCCTATCTCCTTAGATGGAAATATTTTGTGGTTGACCAACCTCTTCTCCCCAAACCGCACCTTACCAATCATGAATTGAATCTCGCTACCATTAAGGTTTTACAACTAACACAGCAAGAAGCCTTTTCTTCTGAATTGTCTTTGCTTTCTTCTAAAAGGGATCTTCCCAAATCCAGTCGTCTTCGTGCTTTAGCCCCGTTCCTTGATGACCATGGGTTACTCAGGGTAGGTGGAAGGCTCTCGCAATCTTTGCTCTCTGAGGACAAAAAGCATCCCGTTATCTTGCCTTCCAAACATCATGTAACTTCCTTAATTATACGTGACTTTCATTATCGTAATCTGCATGTTGGTACACGCACTCTGCTTTGCCTCTTAAGGGAAAAGTACTGGATTAGAAATTGAATTCATGAAGTTTCTTCTGTAATTCACAAGTGCATTCCTTGCTTCAAAGCGAAACCTAAATTCAATACTCAATTAATGAGCGAGCTTCCCTCTTTTCGCTCTTCTCCTATACGCCCATTTGCTTTAACTGGTGTGGACTATATGGGTCCGTTCCAATATCAACGAAATTCTCCTGAAGCTAAACGAAAATTGTTTGGTAAGCTTTATGTTTCTCTCTTTGTTTGCATGGTTACTGGCGCAATCCACTTGGAACTAGTAACGAATGCTTCTACTTCTTACTTTTTATCAGCTGTCTCTCGCTTCACTGCTAGGCGTGGTGTTCCTTCAGAGATGTTCTCTGATAATGCTTCCACTTTTCAGGGCGCAGCTTCCCTGTGGAAGAAAGCTCTCACTTCCTCTCCTGCCATGGAACAAATTTCTAATTTTTCCTACTCAAAGGGTTTCAAATGGCGCTTTATACCTCCCTACGCTCCTCATCACGGTGGTAGGTGGGAATCTTGCGTAAAGCTCACTAAACGTCATTTAAGAAAAGTCTTAGGTAGTCGCATTTTGACTTACGAGGAATTCAATTCACTATCCGTTCTGATTGAAGGTGTTGTTAATTCTCGCCCTTTAAATCCGCTTTCCAATGACCCTGATGACCTGCTTCCACTTACACCTGGTCATTTCCTTATCGGCACTTCTCTTTCTGCCCCTCCTCCTCTTCCCAATTCTTACTGGGATTCTAATCTACCTATCGTTTGGCGTAAACTTGAAGCCCTCCGTAATTCTTTTTGGAAGAGGTGGAACTTGGAATATTTAACTTCCTTGCAACGGAGACAGAAGTGGTTTCTTTCCAGTCCCGTCATTAAAGTGGGGGACTTGGTCTTGGTTAGGGATGTTTCACCCCCCCCCCTAGTCTGGACTTCTGGTAGAGTGACCGAGTGTTATCCTGGAAGAGGTGGGAGAGTCAGGGTGGTCAGAGTCTTGACCACTAATGGTCCGATCACAAGACCACTTTCTTTGATCGCTCCATTACCTTTAAATGTTTAACTGCTTATTTGTTCTCTGTTGGTGTTCGCCCCTCCCAGTATGGTGTATTCTTGGAATACACGGTACGAGAGAATATAAAGTTTAATGCTCTTTGCTTGTTCATTCCTTCCTCTTTATCAAACACCAACAGTGATCTTCTATTTTCTCTTTGATGGTCATGTCGCTTATATCTTTTGTGAGTCTGTTCTACATATATATCTTCCATGACCCACCTAGCGTCATCTAGCAGCGAATCTCTGAAGCTCCTCAATTCTTCCTGGTGCAAGAGGATTTACTTATCCATCTGGCCACCAGATTTCGTTACCATCGCCAGCTATTATCTCCATGAGCAAGAGAACTTCGTTTACTTTTTCACTCACCATGCTGTGCTAGTATCGCCTGCTATCAACTCTTTGAAGACCATCTCCTCAAGATAATTTAATTTCTTATGTTGGTTATTCAGATATGTACTCCTTTTGTCTCCTACCCCCACTCTTTCCCTTCCTTGGACCCTCCGCGCTTTGCTGAGCAGGTCTCACTTGTAAGTCGGCAGTTGACTCGGTCAGTTAAGGCTCAACTAGAGCCAGTCTCCTCAAACCAAGAGGCACTCTCTACTCTCTACGCCATGTTGGCATATTAGGTATCCGTCAAAGGGAACTTCACCTTCGACATGCAACCAAGATAAGTACATCTTTAAGGTTTTAACCTCATCTTCATCGGTTTTAACTTCTACATGCTTTTAACGATATTTTATAGACAGCGTGAGATTACTTATTTGGGGCAAAAATCATTCTTCGCGGGATTTGCCATGTTGAGCTTTTGTCTGTCTAAGCCAACCTTAATAGAAACGAGCTTATCTTAAGCTAATTAAATGAGAAATCTTCTCACCACGTGGGATATTATCTAATACCCGCTGTCTATAAATCACCAAGCTAGTTCCTCCGCTGGATTAACTTTGGCCCCATTCTTCTATTAGGACTGTTCTGGAACCTTCCAGATCCTGTACTTTATCTACAAGTCTTGCCGTCATGTATTTTTCTCTCACTTGTGGGAATACTATTTAAAATGAGGAATCTTCATTATAAATTACTGCAATAGCGAATTTTCTTCCACCGCTGGAATGTTCTATGGCGCATTTAATTGTAATTCACAAACATCTCAAGAAATAGACTCTCGCCTACCTAGTGCAACCAGTTATTTTCATCATTGCAATAACTTTCTTTCCCATAAACTTTCGTGTTACTACAGTGAACATTTCATCTATTCAACAAACTATAGTGAGAAACAGTGCTTTCAGTATTTCTTCCGCGTCGCGATCGTCCGTTTACATTAAATAAGGCCATGAACATTTATCCTCAATCCCAATCGATCTTTCCTAAACCTTCTACTAACATACCATATTAATAAAATTATAAATCTGGATCATTTCCAATAAGGTGTCACTCTAACGAAGTGCCCTTCCATCTTGTTTGTTTATCATTAATTAATTTCTGTATAACTACGTGTTTTATACACGGTTCAAACTTACATTGTTTCTACCTTATAATCAGGGAAAACAATTCTTTCAATTCTTGAGTGAGTTATTTCTACGTCTCACGAAATGGAAACTGCCCCATTTGGCTCGTGATTCCTACTTAAACATAGGAGGTCGAGAACCTTCCTTCTGATTTTCTCTTCAGGTTTCACAGTAAGTGACCTGCCCTTATTTGTATATTAACCAAAAGTAATTCAGCTTAAATATAAGAAGTTGTAGGAACTTCTATCTTATTCTTCATGTTTTTCTTATTGTTATTTTCGAAGTTGTAACTTTTTTCTAAAATAGTTACCTGGAAATTTCTTAAAGTACACTCCTTGTACTCAATTGAATGTTTAAACTTTAATCACTTCATTTGTCTTTTTAAAATCTTACAAAGATTTTAGTACATATATAAGGTTTGAAACCTAAAGAATTGTTAAGTGCCTGGAGCAAACGTTTAATGTTTTCTGAGGTCTGTGACCCCAAAATTGTTAACCAAATTGAAAATATATATTTGTTAAAGTTATCAACTTCTTTTGAATTGTTAAATAAATTAAGCGTTTCTTTTCGCTTTCTCATTTTTCTAGTACAACGGTTAGGCAAGATCCTGTCCTCCTGGCTCTCCCTACCCAATGCCATTAAATCTATTAATAGGGCTTTCACCACTCGTTGCATTTGAGCAAAAACTCTTAGTGGTAATCTCGTCAAAGTTTCTCTTAGCTTTAAAAGCTAATCCTAACTGGCCAGTAAGGCAAGTAAAGCTCGCTACGCCAGCTACCTGCTTGTGGAGATCCTCTCCGAAAACTTATGGTTAGTTTTCCAAAAGATAAGTGTTTCTTTTTGTCTAAACTTTTAGCCGGCTCCTTGCTTAGTAAAAGCTTAGCCATTTCCAAATGCAACCATTGGTCCACTTCCCAAAATTACTCCCCAAGGTATAATTTTTTTTTATCATTATCCTTCTTGGAAGCACTTGGTCGCTTTTTCAGGAACTCTATAACTTCGAAAACTGGAAATACCAAACCTGATTCAAATTATTGGCATCCTTCGAATTACTTTGCAAAAACGAATTTCTTTGAACAGACATACAATACATCTGTCACTTTCAGTCTTGCCAGACCAACACCCTTCCCCATAGTAGTCTTATGCCTGCTTGAGAGGGAATATACTAAGGCCACTCTCTTGCAAACCGCCCAAGTCCTAGCTGTATTTCCCGTCAGCTTAGACCAAGCTCTTACCCATTTTAGGTATCAGAGAACGGATTTTCAGTGGAAACCGCCTCTAAGTGCATTAAAGATTAAATTTATAACTTTTGTGAGACTCTCCTCCTATTTTTCTATCCTTTTTCTCCAGTCCGAAACCTATCTCCTTTTCTTAATCATCTTCCCTTGGTGGTTAGGTTATTCCTCAGCCAATAATCTACCCAAAGCGTCGATCCTATCGAAAAAGTTAAATCTACAGGTGTAAGATCTCAGTCATTTGCAACTTTTCTACCCCTTATCATATTTTGATATCTCTGACCGTTTTGATGTTATTAAATGTTTTGTTTCTTAAAAAAAAAATGGGGCCCAAATGTATATAACAACTGGTAAAAATTCAACTTAAGGTCTAATTGAATTCTACGGAAAATTATCTATAATTACTCGTTTTAACCTTTTCAATAAGTTGAATCATGTATTTACAGCAGTAAGATATTTTCCACTTCCGAGGACGTCCGGCTTTCATAACCATGTGATGGTGTCAGCATTGCCTAGAATAACATTTTATAATTTTCCTACATTTCCTTGCAATCGGGTCGAAGGTCCGAAATGCAAATCCGCAGGCCTTGCCACCAACGAAGTTGTTGTTTGAGATTATAACCCCTCTTGCTGGCCCCTTGCTGCTGCGCCACCGTCTCATCAAAAGCAGGTCGTGCTGCGTGGACTCCTACTTGTTATGAAAGCCGGATCTAAAGATCCTATAGGCCTTCATATAGCCGTGGTATGTTGTAAAAGTCTGTCTGTATGTATGTATGTATGTATGTGACGTTTTTGCGTTTACCAAAGTACAGGTCGCAATTTTCAAGATATCAAGCTGAAACTTGGTACGGTGTAAGAGTTAGGGCCTGTGACGAACCCTATTGTTGGGTGTTAAAATCACTGCTGGGCCCGACCTTTTTTTGGGGCCCTGAATTTTATCCCTTTTTTTGGAACCAATATATCTCGGAAACGGTTGGTCGTATCGAAAAACGTTGAATGTACAGGTGTAAGATCTCCGCGGTATGCAACTTTTTTTTTTCAAAACGATTTTTTGATATCTCTCACCGTTTTCTTTTTTTGGAGCCCTGAATATGTCCATTGTTCGTGATATTTTTGCGTTTAGCAAAGTACAGGTCGCAAATTTTAAGATATCAAGCTGAAATTTGGAACGGTGAAAGAGATAGGGCCTGTGAGGAATCCTGTTGTCGGGCGTTAAAATCGGTGTATGGCCGGACCTTTTTGGGGGGCCCTGAATTTCAAACTTTTTTTGGAATCGATATATCTCGGAAACGGTTGGTCGTACCGAAAAACGTTAAATGTACAGGTGGAAGATCTCCGCAGTATGCTATTTTTTCTTCATTACGATTTTTTGATATCTCTCACCGTTTTTTTTGGCCCTGAAAATATCCATTGTGCATGAAATTTTTGGTTTTATCAAAGTACAGGTCGCAATTTTCAAGACATCGAGCTGAAATTTGGAGCGGTGAAAGAGTTAGGGACTCTGAGGAAACCTGTTGTCGGGCGTTAAAAACGGTGCAGGGCCGGATCTTTTTGGGGGCCCAGAATTTCAAACTTTTTTTTGGTAATCGGTATATCTCGGAAACGGTTGGTCGTATCGAAAAATGTTAAATGTACAGGTGTAAGATCTCCGCGTTATGCAACTTTTTTACCCAAAACGAATTTTTGATATCTCTCACCGTTTTCTTGTTTTGGGGCCCTGAAAATGTCCATTGTGTGTGCCATTTTTGTGTTTAGCTAAGTACTGGTCGCAAATTTCATGATATTAAGCTGAAATTTGGTACGGTGAAAGAGTTTGTGACTGTGACGAATCCTGTTGTTCGGCGTTAAAATCGGTGCAGGGCCGGACCTTTTTTGGGGGCCCTGAATTTCAAACTTTTTTTTTTTTGGAATCGATATATCTCGGAAACTGTTGGTCATATCGAAAAACGTTAAATGTACAGGTGTAAGATCTCCGCGGTATGCAACTTGTTTACTCAGAACGATTCTGTGATATCTCTCACCGTTTTCTTTTTTTTGGGGCCCTGAAAATGTCCATTGTGCGTGATATTTTTGCGTTTAGCAAAGTACTGGTCGCTATATTCAACATCTCAAGCTGAAATTTGGTACGGTGAAAGAGTTAGTGCCTGAGAAGAACCCTATTGTAGGGCTTTAAAATCGGTACAGTGTCGGATCATTTTTGGGGGCCCTGAATTTCAAACTTTTCTTTGGAATCGATATATCTCCGAAAAATATGGTCGTATCCAAAAACGTTAAATGTACATTTGTAAATTCTCGCAGTATGCAACTTTTTACTCAAAACGATTTTTTGATATCTCTCACCGTTTTCTTTTTTTGGGGCCTTAAAGAAGTCCATTATGCGTGACATTTTTGGGTTGAGCGAAGTACAGGTCGCAATTTTCATGATATCGAGCTGAAATTTGGAGCGGTGAAAGAGTTAGTACCCTGAGGAAACTTGCTGTCGGGCGTTAAAAACGGTGCAGGGCCCGATCTTTTTTGGGGGTCCTGAATTTCAAACTTTTTTTTTGAATCGACATATCTCGGAAACGGTTGGTCGTATCGGAAAACGTTAAATGTACAGGTGTAAGATCTCCTCGGTATGCAACTTTTCTGCTTTTAATGATTTTTTGATATCTCTCACCGTTTTCTTTTTTTGGGGCCCTGAAAATGTCCATTGTGCGTGGCATATTAGGGTTTAGCGAAGTACAGGTCGCAATTTGCAAGATATCGAACTGAAATTTGGTGCGGTGAAAGAGTTAGACCCTGTGAGGAAATCAATTGTCGGGCGTTAAAAACGGTGCAGGGCTGGATCTATTTTTGGGGCCCTGAATTTCAAACTTTTTTTTGGAATCGATATATCTCGGAAACGGTTGGTCATATCGAAAAACGTTAAAAGTACAGGTGTAAGATCTCCCCGGTATGCAACGTTTTTACTCAAAACGATTTTTTGATATCTCTCACCGTTTTCCTTTTTTGGGGCCCTAAAGAAGACCATTGTGCGAGACATTTTTGGGTTGAGCGAAGTACAGGTCGCAATTTTCATGATATCGAGCTGAAATTTGGAAAGGTGAAAGAGTTAGACCCTGTGAGGAAACCTGTTGTCGGGCGTTAAAATCGGTGCAGGGCCGGATCTTTTTTGGGGGCCCTGAATTTGAAACTCTTTTAGAATCGATATATCTCGGAGACGGTTGGTCATATCGATAAAGTTAAATACACAGGTGTAAAATCTCTGCGGTATGCAACTTTTTACCCATAACGATTTTTTGATATCTCTCAGCGTTGTCTTTTTGGGGCCCTGAAAATGTACGTATGTGCGTGACGTTTTTACTTTTAGCAAACTACAGGTAGAAATTTTCAAGATATCGAGCTGAAATGTGGTACGGGGAAAGAAATCGGGCCTGTGAGAAACTCTGTTGTCGGGCGTTATAATTGTTGCAAGGCCGGACCTTTCTTTGGGGCCCTGAATTTCATCCTTTTTTTGAACCCTGATGATGTTTTGATATCTCTCACCGTTTTCATTTTCTGGGGCCCTGAATGTCTTCCTTTTTTTTCGAACCGTTATATCTGGGAAACGGTTGGCCGTATCTAACCAAGTTAAATCTATAGGTGTAAGATCTCAGTGAGTAGCAACTTTTACAAACCTTAAGATTTTTTGATATCTCTCACCGTTTTGATTTTCCGCGGCCCTGAATTTCTTCCTTTTTTCGAACCGTTATATTTGGGAAACGGTTGGCCGTATCGAACAAAGTAAAATCTACAAATATAGGACCTCAGTGATTAGCAACTTTTTTAACTCTTATGATTTTTTGATATGTCTCACATTTTCCTTTTTTGGGGCCGTGAATTTCATTCTTTTTTCGAATCGTTATATTTCGGAAAGCGTCGATCCTATCGAAAATAGTTAAATCTACAGGTGTAAGTTCTCAGTTATTTGCATCTTTTCTACGCCTTATCATATTTTGATATCTCTCACCGTTTTGATGTTATTATAAGCTTTTGGTTTTTTAGAAAAAAAATGGGGCCCAAATGTATATAATAACTGTTAAAAATTCAACTGATGGTCTAATTGAATTGTACGGAAAATTATCTATAATAACTCGTTTTAACCTTTTCAATAAGTTGAATCATGTATTTACAGCAGTAAGATATTTTCCACTTCCGAGGACGTCCGGCTTTCATAACCATGTGATGGTGTCAGCATTGCCTAGAATAACATTTTATAATTTTCCTACATTTCCTCGCAATCGGGTCGAAGGTCATAAATGCAAGGCCTTGCCGCCAACGAAGTTGTTGTTTGAGATTATAACCCCTCTTGCTGGCCCCTTGCTGCTGCGCCACCGTCTCATCAAAAGCAGGTCGTGCTGCGTGGACTCCTACTTGTTATGAAAGCCGGATCTAGATCTTATAGGCTTTCATATAGCCGTGGTAGGATTTTTCGAGATATCGGAAACTATGTGTCGCCCAGTGTTCAAACCAATACCAATGGAATCGGAGTCGAAAAATAAATTTCAAAAAAAGTCTGTATGTATGTATGTATGTATGTATGTATGCATGTGACGTTTTTGCGTTTAGCAAAGTACAGGTCGCAATTTTCAAGATATCGAGCTGAAATTTGGTACGGTGAAAGAGTTGGCGCCTGTGACGAATCCTGTTGTTGGGCGGTGAAATCAGTGCAGGGCCGGATCTTTTTGGGGGGCCTTGAATTTCAACCCTTTTTTTTGGAATCGATATATCTCGGAAACGGATGGTCGTATCGAAAAACGTTAAATATACAGGAGTAAGATCCCCACGCTATGCAACTTTTTTACTCAAAACGATTTTTTGATATCTCTCACCGTTTTCATTTTTTGGGGCCCTGAAAATGTCCATTGTGCGTGACATTTTTGCGTTTAGCTAAGTACTGGTCGCAATTTTCAAGATATTAAGCTGAAATTTGGTACGATGAAAGAGTTAGTGACTGTGACGAATCCTATTGTTGGGCGTTAAAATCAGTGCAGGGCCGGATCTTTTTTGGGGGCCCTGAATTTCATTTTTTTTTTTAAATCGATATATCTCCGAAACGGTTTGTCGTATCGAAAAATGTTAAAGGTATAGGTGTAAGATATCCGCGGTATGCAACTTTTTTATTCAGAACGATTGTTTGATATCTCTCACCGTTTTCTTTTTTTGGGGCCCTGAAAATGTCCATTTTGTGTGACATTTTTGCGTTTAGCTAAGTACTGATCGCAATTTTCAAGATATCGAGCTGAAATTTGGTACGGTGAAAGAGTTGGGGACTGTGACGAACCCTGTTGTTGGGGGTTAAAATCGGTTTAGGGCCGGACCTTTTTTGGGGCCCTGAATTTCATCCAATTTTTTTGAATCGATATATCGCGGAAACGGTTGGTCGTATCGAAAAATGTTAAATGTACAGGTGTAAGATCTACGCGTTATGCAACTTTTTTTTACCCAAAACGATTTTGTGATATCTCTGACCGTTTTCTTGTTTTGGGGCCCTGAAAATGTCCATTGTGTGTGCCATTTTTATGTTTAGCTAAGTACTGGTCGCAAATTTCAAGATATTAAGCTGAAATTTGGTACGGTGAAAAAGTTAGTGACTGTGACGAATCCTGTTGTTCGGCGTTAAAATCGGTGCAGGGCCGGATCTTTTTGGGGGGCCCTGAATTTCCAACTGTTTTTTGGAATCGATATATCTCGGAAATAGTTGGTCGTATCGAAAAATGTTAAAGGTACAGGTGTAAGATCTCCGCGGTATGCAACTTTTTTACTGAAAACGACTTTTTGATATCTATCACCGTTTTCTTTTTTGGAGGCCCTGAAAATGTCCATTGTGCGTGACATTTTTGCGTTTAGCTAAGTACTGGTCGCAATTCTCAAGATATTAAGCTGAAATTTGGTACGTTGAAAGAATTAGTCACTGTGACGAATCCTGTTGTTGGGCGTTAAAATAGGTGCAGGGCCGGATCTTTTTTGGGGGCCCTGAATTTCAAACTTTTTTTTGGAATCGATATATCTCGGAAACGATTGATCGTATCGAACAATGTTAAAGGTATAGGTGTAAGATATCCGCGGTATGCAACTTTTTTATTCAGAACGATTGTTTGATATCTCTCACAGTTTTCTTTTTTTGGGGCCCTGATAATGTCCATTGTGTGTGACATTTTTGCGTTTAGCTAAGTACTTGTCGCAATTTTCAGGACATCGAGCTGAAATTTGGTACGGTGAAAGAGTTACTGACTGTGACGAATCCTGTTGTTGTGCGTTAAAATCAGTGCAGGGCCGGATCTTTTTGGGGGGCCCTGAATTTCTAACTGTTTTTTGGAATCGATATATCTCGGAAATAGTTGGTCGTATCGAAAAATGTTAAATGTACAGGTGTAAGATCTCCGCGGTATGCAACTTTTTTCTCAAAACGATTTTTTGATATCTCTCACCGTTTTCTTTTTTTTGGGGCCCTGAAAATGTCCATTGTGCGTGACATTTTAGCGTTTAGCTAAGTACTGGTCGCAATTTTCTAGATATTAAGCTGAAATTTGGTGTGGCGAAAGAGTTAGTGACTGTGACGAATCCTATTGTTGGGCGTTAAGATCGGAGCAGGGCCGGATCTTTTTTGGGGGCCCTGAATTTCAACCTTTTTTTTGGAATCGATATATCTCGGAAACGGTTGATCGTATCGAACAATGTTAAAGGTATAGGTGTAAGATATCCGCGGTATGCAACTTTTTTATTCAGAACGATTGTTTGATATCTCTCACAGTTTTCTTTTTTTGGGGCCCTGAAAATGTCCATTGTGCGTGACATTTTAGCGTTTAGCTAAGTACTGGTCGCAATTTTCTAGATATTAAGCTGAAATTTGGTGTAGCGAAAGAGTTAGTGACTGTGACGAATCCTTTTGTTGGGCGTTAAAATCAGTGCAGGGCCGGATATTTTTTGGGGGCCCTGAATTTCTAACTGTTTTTTGGAATCGATATATCTCGGAAATAGTTGGTCGTATCGAAAAATGTTAAATGTACAGGTGTAAGATCTCCGCGGTATGCAACTTTTTTACTCAAAACGATTTTTTTATATCTCTCACCGTTTTCTTTTTTTGGGGCCCTGAAAATGTTCATTGTGCGTGACATTTTTGCGTTTAGCTAAGTACAGGTCGCAATTTACAAGATATTAAGCTGAAATTTGGTAAGATGAAAGAGCTAGTGACTGTGACGAATCCTATTGTTGGGGGTTAAAATCGGTGCAGGGCCGGATCTTTTTTGGGGGCCCTGAATTTCAAACTTATTTTTGGAATCAATATATCTCGGAAACGGTTGGTCGTATCGAAAAATGTTAAAGGTACAGGTGTAAGATCTCTGCGGTATGCAACTTTTTTACGAAAAACGATTTTTTGATATCTCTCACCGTTTTCGTTTTTGGAGGCCCTGAAAATGTCAATTGTGCGTGACATTTTTGCGTTTACCTAAGTACAGGTCGCAATTTTCAAGATATTAAGCTGAAATTTGCTACGATGAAAGTGTTAGTGACTGTGTCGAATCCTATTGTTGGGGGTTAAAATCGGTGCAGGGCCGTATCTTTTTTGGGGGCCCTGAATTTCAAACTGTTTCTTGGAATCGATATATCTCGGAAACGGTTGGTCGTATCGAAAAATGTTAAAGGAACAGGTGTAAGATCTCCGCGGTATGCAACTTTTTTTTACTGAAAACGACTTTTTGATATCTCTCACCGTTTTCTTTTTTGGAGGCCCTGAAAATGTCCATTGTGCGTGACATTTTTGCGTTTAGCTAAGTACTGGTCGCAATTCTCAAGATATTAAGCTGAAATTTGGTACGATGAAAGAGTTGGTGACTGTGACGAATCCTATTGTTGGGCGTTAAAATAGGTGCAGGGCCGGATCTTTTTTGGGGGCCCTGAATTTCAAACTTTTTTTTGGAATCGATATATCTCGGAAACGGTTGATCGTATCGAACAATGTTAAAGGAATAGGTGTAAGATATCCTTGGTATGCAACTTTTTTTATTTAGAACGATTGTTTGATATCTCTCACCGTTTTCTTTTTTTGGGGCCCTGAAAATGTCCATTGTGTGTGACATTTTTGCGTTTAGCTAAGTACTGGTCGCAATTTTCAGGACATCGAGCTGAAATTTGGTACAGTGAAAGAGTTACTGACTGTGACGAATCCTGTTGTTGGGCGTTAAAATCAGTGCAGGGCCGGATCTTTTTGGGGGGCCCTGAATTTCTAACTGTTTTTTGGAATCGATATATCTCGGAAATAGTTGGTCGTATCGAAAAATGTTAAATGTACAGGTGTAAGATCTCCGCGGTATGCAACTTTTTTACTCAAAACAATTTTTTGATATCTCTCGCCGTTTTCTTTTTTGGGGCCCTGAAAATGTCCATTGTGTATGACATTTTTGCGTTTAGCTAAGTACTGATCGCAATTTTCAAGATATCGAGCTGAAATTTGGTACGGTGAAAGAGTTGGGGACTGTGACGAACCCTATTGTTGGGGGTTAAAATCGGTTAAGGGCCGGACCTTTTTTGGGGCCCTGAATTTCATCCTATTTTTTTGAATCGATATATCGCGGAAACGGTTGGTCGTATCGAAAAATGTTAAATGTACAGGTGTAAGATCTCCGCGTTATGCAACTTTTTTTACCCAAAACGATTTTTTGATATCTCTCACCGTTTTCTTGTTTTGGGGCCCTGAAAATGTCCATTGTGTGTGCCATTTTTGTGTTTAGCTAAGTACTGGTCGCAAATTTCAAGATATTAAGCTGAAATTTGGTACGTGAAAGAGTTAGTGACTGTGACGAATCCTGTTGTTCGGCGTTAAAATCGGTGCAGGGCCGGATCTTTTTGGGGTGCCCTGAATTTCTAACTGTTTTTTGGAATCGATATATCTCGGAAATAGTTGGTCGTATCGAAAAATGTTAAATGTACAGGTGTAAGATCTCCGCGGTATGCAACTTTTTTACTCAAAACGATTTTTTGATATCTCTCACCGTTTTCTTTTTTTGGGGCCCTGAAAATATCCATTGTGTGTGACATTTTTGCGTTTAGCTAAGTACTGGTCGCAATTTTCAGGACATCGAGCTGAAATTTGGTACGGTGAAAGAGTTGGGGACTGTGACAAACCCTGTTGTTGGGGGTTAAAATCGGTTTAGGGCCGGACCTTTTTTGGGGCCCTGAATTTCATCCTATTTTTTTGAATCGATATATCTCGGAAATAGTTGGTCGTATCGAAAAATATTAAATGTACAGGTGTAAGATCTCCGCGGTATGCAACTTTTTTTACTCAAAACGATTTTTTGATATCTCACCGTTTTCTTTTTTTGGGGCCCTGAAAATGTCCATTGTGCGTGACATTTTTGCGTTTAGCTAAGTACAGGTCGCAATTTTCAAGATATTAAGCTGAAATTTGGTACGATGAAAGAGTTGGTGACTGAGACGAATCCTTTTGTTGGGGGTCAAAATCGGTGCAGGGCCGGATCCTTTTTGGGGGCCCTGAATTTCAAACTTATTTTTGGAATCAATATATCTCGGAAACGGTTGGTCGTATCGAAGAATGTTAAATGTACAGGTGTAAGATCTCTGTGGTATGCAACTTTTTTTCGCAAAACGATTTTTTGATATCTCTCACCGTTTTCGTTTTTGGAGGCCCTGAAAATGTCAATTGTGCGTGACATTTTTGCGTTTACCTAAGTACAGGTCGCAATTTTCAAGATATTACGCTGAAATTTGCTACGATGAAAGAGTTAGTGACTGTAACGAATCTTATTGTTGGGGGTTAAAATCGGTGCAGGGCCGGATCTTTTTTTGGGGCCCTGAATTTCAAACTGTTTCTTGGAATCGATATATCTCGGAAACGGTTGGTCGTATCGAAAAATGTTAAATGAACAGGTGTAAGATCTCCACGGTATGCAACTTTTTTACTGAAAACGACTTTTTGATATCTCTCACCGTTTTCTTTTTTGGAGGCCCTGAAAATGTCCATTGTGCGTGACATTTTTGCGTTTAGCTAAGTACTGGTCGCAATTCTCAAGATATTAAGCTGAAATTTGGTACGATGAAAGAGTTGGTGACTGTGACGAATCCTATTGTTGGGCGTTAAAATAGGTGCAGGGCCGGATCTTTTTTGGGGGCCCTGAATTTCAAACTTTTTTTTGGAATCGATATATCTCGGAAACGGTTGATCGTATCGAACAATGTTAAAGGTATAGGTGTAAGATATCCTTGGTATGCAACTTTTTTTATTTAGAACGATTGTTTGATATCTCTCACCGTTTTCTTTTCTTGGGGCCCTGAAAATGTCCATTGTGTTGACATTTTTGCGCTTAGCTAAGTACTGGTCGCAATGTTCAGGACATCGAGCTGAAATTTGGTACGGTGAAAGAGTTACTGACTGTGACGAATCCTGTTGTTGGGCGTTAAAATCAGTGCAGGGCCGGATCTTTTTGGGGGGCCCTGAATTTATAACTGTTTTTTGGAATCGATATATCTCGGAAATAGTTGGTCGTATCGAAAAATGTTAAAGGTACAGGTGTAAGATCTCTGCGGTATGCAACTTTTTTACTCAAAACAATTTTTTGATATCTCTCACCGTTTTCCTTTTTTGGGGCCCTGAAATGCCCATTGTGCGTGACATTTTAGCGTTTAGCTATGTACTGGTCGCAATTTTCTAGATATTAAGCTGAAATTTGGTACGATGAAAGAGTTTGTGACTGTAACGAATCCTATTGTTGGGCGTTAAAATCGGTGCAGGGCCGGATCTTTTTTTGGGGGCCCTGAATTTCAAACTTTTTTTTAATCGATATATCTCGGAAACGGTTGGTCGTATCGAAAAATGTTAAAAGTACAGGTGTAAGGTCTCCGCGGTATGCAACGTTTTTACTCAAAACGATTTTTTGATATCTCTCACCGTTTTCTTTTTTTGGGGCCCTGAAAATGTCCATTGTGTATGACATTTTTGCGTTTAGCTAAGTACTGATCGCAATTTTCAAGTTATCGAGCTGAAATTTGGTACGGTGAAAGAGTTTGGGACTGTGACGAACCCTGTTGTTGGGGGTTAAAATCGGTTTAGGGCCGGACCTTTTTTGGGGCCCTGAATTTCATCCTATTTTTTTGAATCGATATATCGCGGAAACGGTTGGTCGTATCGAAAAATGTTAAATGTACAGGTGTAAGATCTCCGCGTTATGCAACTTTTTTACAAAAAACGATTTTTGGATATCTCTATCCGTTTTCTTGTTTTGGGGCCCTGAAAATGTCCATTGTGCGTGACATTTTTGCGTTTAGCTAAGTACAGGTCGCAATTTTCAAGATATTAAGCTGAAATTTGGTACGATGAAAGAGTTAGTGACTGTGACGAATCCTGTTCATGGGGGTTAAAATCAGTGCAGGGCCGGATCTTTTTTGGGGGCACTGAATTTCAAACTTTTTTTTGGAATCGATATATCTCGGAAACGGTTGATCGTATCGAACAATGTTAAAGGTATAGGTGTAAGATATCCGCGGTATGCAACTTTTTTATTCAGAACGATTGTTTGATATCTCTCACAGTTTTCTTTTTTTGGGGCCCTGAAAATGTCCATTGTGTGTGACATTTTTGCGTTTAGCTAAGTACTGGTCGCAATTTTCAAGATATCGAGCTGAAATTTGGTACGGTGAAAGAGTTAGTGACTGTGACGAATCCTTTTGTTGGGCGTTAAAATCAGTGCAGGGCCGGATATTTTTTGGGGGCCCTGAATTTCTAACTGTTTTTTGGAATCGATATATCTCGGAAATAGTTGGTCGTATCGAAAAATGTTAAATGTACAGGTGTAAGATCTCTGCGGTATGCAACTTTTTTACTCAAAACGATTTTTTGATATCTCTCACCGTTTTCATTTTTTCGGGCCCTGAAAATGTCCATTGTGCGTGACATTTTTGCGTTTAGCTAAGTACTGGTCGCAATTTTCAAGATTTTAAGCTGAAATTTGGTGCGGCGAAAGAGTTAGTGACTGTGATGAACCCTGTTGTGTGGGGTTAAAATCGGTTTAGGGCCGGACCTTTTTTGGGGCCCTGAATTTCATCCAATTTTTTTGAATCGATATATCGCGGAAACGGTTGGTCGTATCGAAAAATGTTAAACGTACAGGTGTAAGATCTATGCGTTATGCAACTTTTTTACCCAAAACGATTTTTTGATATCTCTCACCGTTTTCTTGTTTTGGGGCCCAGAAAATGTCCATTGTGCGTGAAATTTTTGCGTTTAGCTAAGTACAGGTCGCAATTTTTAAGATATTAAGCTGAAATTTGGTACGATGAAAGAGTTAGTGACTGTGACGAATTCTGTTGTTGAAGGTTAAAATCGGTGCAGGGCCGGATCTTTTTGGGGGGCCCTAAATTTCAAACTTATTTTTGGAATCAATATATCTCGGAAACGGTTGGTCGTATCGAAAAATGTTAAAAGTACAGGTGTAAGATCTCTGCGGTATGCAACTTTTTTACGCAAAACGATTTTTTGATATCTCTCACCGTTTTCGTTTTTGGAGGCCCTGAAAATGTCAATTGTGCGTGACATTTTTGCGTTTACCTAAGTACAGGTCGCAATTTTCAAGATATTAAGATGAAATTTGGTACGATGAAAGAGTTAGTGACTGTGACGAATCCTATTGTTGGGGGTTAAAATCGGTGCAGGGCCGGATCTTTTTTGGGGGCCCTGAATTTCAAACTGTTTCTTGGAATCGATATATCTCGGAAACGGTTGGTCGTATCGAAAAATGTTGAATGAACAGGTGTAAGATCTCCGCGGTATGCAACTTTTTTACTGAAAATGACTTTTTGATATCTATCACCGTTTTCTTTTTTGGAGGCCCTGAAAATGTCCATTGTGCGTGACATTTTTGCGTTTAGCTAAGTACTGGTCGCAATTCTCAAGATATTAAGCTGAAATTTGGTACGATGAAAGAGTTAGTGACTGTGACGAATCCTGTTGTTGGGCGTTAAAATAGGTGCAGGGCCGGATCTTTTTTGGGGGCCCTGAATTTCAAACTTTTTTTTGGAATCGATATATCTCGGAAACGATTGATCGTATCGAACAATGTTTAAGGTATAGGTGTAAGATATCCGCGGTATGCAACTTTTTTATTCAGAACGATTGTTTGATATCTCTCACAGTTTTCTTTTTTTGGGGCCCTGATAATGTCCATTGTGTGTGACATTTTTGCGTTTAGCTAAGTACTGGTCGCAATTTTCAGGACATCGAGCTGAAATTTGGTACGGTAAAGAGTTACTGACTGTGACGAATCCTGTTGTTGGGCGTTAAAATCAGTGCAGGGCCGGATCTTTTTGGGGGGCCCTGAATTTCTAACTGTTTTTTGGAATCGATATATCTCGGAAATAGTTGGTCGTATCGAAAAATGTTAAATGTACAGGTGTAAGATCTCCGCGGTATGCAACTTTTTTACTCAAAACAATTTTTTTATATCTCTCACCGTTTTCTTTTTTTGGGGCCCTGAAAATGTCCATTGTGCGTGACATTTTAGCGTTTAGCTATGTACTGGTCGCAATTTTCTAGATATTAAGCTGAAATTTGGTGTGGCGAAAGAGTTAGTGTCTGTGACGAATCCTATTGTTGGGCGTTACGATCGGAGCAGGGCCGGATCTTTTTTGGGGGCCCTGAATTTCAAACTTTTTTTTGGAATCGATATATCTCGGAAACGGTTGATCGTATCGAACAATGTTAAAGGTATAGGTGTAAGATATCCGCGGTATGCAACTTTTTTATTCAGAACGATTGTTTGATATCTCTCACCGTTTTCTTTTTTTGGGGCCCTGAAAATGTCCATTGTGTGTGACATTTTTGCGTTGAGCTAAGTACTGGTCGCAATTTTCAGGACATCGAGCTGAAATTTGGTACGGTGAAAGAGTTGGGGACTGTGACAAACCCTGTTGTTGGGGGTTAAAATAGGTTTAGGGCCGGACCTTTTTTGGGGCCCTGAATTTCATCCTATTTTTTTGAATCGATATATCTCGGAAATAGTTGGTCGTATCGAAAAATGTTAAATGTACAGGTGTAAGACCTCCGCGGTATGCAACTTTTTTACTCAAAACGATTTTTTGATATCTCTCACCGTTTTCTTTTTTTGGGGCCATGAAAATGTCCATTGTGCGTGACATTTTTGCGTTTAGCTAAGTACAGGTCGCAATTTTCAAGATAATAAGCTGAAATTTGGTACGATGAAAGAGTTGGTGACTGTGACGAATCCTTTTGTTGGGGGTTAAAATCGGTGCAGGTCCGGATCTTTTTTGGGGACCCTGAATTTCAAACTTATTTTTGGAATCAATATATCTCGGAAACGGTTGGTCGTATCGAAAAATGTTAAATGTACAGGTGTAAGATCTCTGCGGTATGCAACTTTTTTACGCAAAACGATTTTTTGATATCTCTCACCGTTTTCGTTTTTGGAGGCCCTGAAAATGTCAATTGTGCGTGACATTTTTGCGTTTACCTAAGTACAGGTCGCAATTTTCAAGATATTAAGCTGAAATTTGCTACGATGAAAGAGTTAGTGACTGTGACGAATCCTATTGTTGGGGGTTAAAATCGGTGCAGGGCCGGATCTTTTTTGGGGGCCCTGAATTTCAAACTGTTTCTTGGAATCGATATATCTCGGAAACGGTTGGTCGTATCGAAAAATGTTAAATTAACAGGTGTAAGATCTCTGCGGTATGCAACTTTTTTACTGAAAACGACTTTTTGATATCTCTCACCGTTTTCTTTTTTGGAGGCCCTGAAAATGTCCATTGTGCGTGACATTTTTGCGTTTTGCAAAGTACTGGTCGCAATTCTCAAGATATTAAGCTGAAATTTGGTACGATGAAAGAGTTGGTGACTGTGACGAATCCTATTGTTGGGCGTTAAAATAGGTGCAGGGCCGGATCTTTTTTGGGGGCCCTGAATTTCAAACTTTTTTTTGGAATCGATATATCTCGGAAACGGTTGATCGTATCGAACAATGTTAAAGGTATAGGTGTAAGATATCCGCGGTATGCAACTTTTTTATTCAGAACGATTGTTTGATATCTCTCAAAGTTTTCTTTTTTTGGGGCCCTGAAAATGTCCATTATGTGTGACATTTTTGCGTTTAGCTAAGTACTGGTCGCAATTTTCAGGACATCGAGCTGAAATTTGGTACGGTGAAAGAGTTACTGACTGTGACGAATCCTGTTGTTGGGCGTTAAAATCAGTGCAGGGCCGGATCTTTTTGGGGGCCCTGAATTTCTAACTGTTTTTTGGAATCGATATATCTCGGAAATAGTTGGTCGTATCGAAAAATGTTAAATGTACAGGTGTAAGATCTCCGCGGTATGCAACTTTTTTACACAAAACAATTTTTTGATATCTCTCACCGTTTTCTTTTTTTGGGGCCCTGAAAATGTCCATTGTGCGTGGCATATTAGGGTTTAGCGAAGTACAGGTCGCAATTTGCAAGATATCGAACTGAAATTTGGTGCGGTGAAAGAGTTAGACCCTGTGAGGAAATCAATTGTCGGGCGTTAAAAACGGTGCAGGGCTGGATCTATTTTTGGGGCCCTGAATTTCAAACTTTTTTTTGGAATCGATATATCTCGGAAACGGTTGGTCATATCGAAAAACGTTAAAAGTACAGGTGTAAGATCTCCCCGGTATGCAACGTTTTTACTCAAAACGATTTTTTGATATCTCTCACCGTTTTCCTTTTTTGGGGCCCTAAAGAAGACCATTGTGCGAGACATTTTTGGGTTGAGCGAAGTACAGGTCGCAATTTTCATGATATCGAGCTGAAATTTGGAAAGGTGAAAGAGTTAGACCCTGTGAGGAAACCTGTTGTCGGGCGTTAAAATCGGTGCAGGGCCGGATCTTTTTTGGGGGCCCTGAATTTGAAACTCTTTTAGAATCGATATATCTCGGAGACGGTTGGTCATATCGATAAAGTTAAATACACAGGTGTAAAATCTCTGCGGTATGCAACTTTTTACCCATAACGATTTTTTGATATCTCTCAGCGTTGTCTTTTTGGGGCCCTGAAAATGTACGTATGTGCGTGACGTTTTTACTTTTAGCAAACTACAGGTAGAAATTTTCAAGATATCGAGCTGAAATGTGGTACGGGGAAAGAAATCGGGCCTGTGAGAAACTCTGTTGTCGGGCGTTATAATTGTTGCAAGGCCGGACCTTTCTTTGGGGCCCTGAATTTCATCCTTTTTTTGAACCCTGATGATGTTTTGATATCTCTCACCGTTTTCATTTTCTGGGGCCCTGAATGTCTTCCTTTTTTTTCGAACCGTTATATCTGGGAAACGGTTGGCCGTATCTAACCAAGTTAAATCTATAGGTGTAAGATCTCAGTGAGTAGCAACTTTTACAAACCTTAAGATTTTTTGATATCTCTCACCGTTTTGATTTTCCGCGGCCCTGAATTTCTTCCTTTTTTCGAACCGTTATATTTGGGAAACGGTTGGCCGTATCGAACAAAGTAAAATCTACAAATATAGGACCTCAGTGATTAGCAACTTTTTTAACTCTTATGATTTTTTGATATGTCTCACATTTTCCTTTTTTGGGGCCGTGAATTTCATTCTTTTTTCGAATCGTTATATTTCGGAAAGCGTCGATCCTATCGAAAATAGTTAAATCTACAGGTGTAAGTTCTCAGTTATTTGCATCTTTTCTACGCCTTATCATATTTTGATATCTCTCACCGTTTTGATGTTATTATAAGCTTTTGGTTTTTTAGAAAAAAAATGGGGCCCAAATGTATATAATAACTGTTAAAAATTCAACTGATGGTCTAATTGAATTGTACGGAAAATTATCTATAATAACTCGTTTTAACCTTTTCAATAAGTTGAATCATGTATTTACAGCAGTAAGATATTTTCCACTTCCGAGGACGTCCGGCTTTCATAACCATGTGATGGTGTCAGCATTGCCTAGAATAACATTTTATAATTTTCCTACATTTCCTCGCAATCGGGTCGAAGGTCATAAATGCAAGGCCTTGCCGCCAACGAAGTTGTTGTTTGAGATTATAACCCCTCTTGCTGGCCCCTTGCTGCTGCGCCACCGTCTCATCAAAAGCAGGTCGTGCTGCGTGGACTCCTACTTGTTATGAAAGCCGGATCTAGATCTTATAGGCTTTCATATAGCCGTGGTAGGATTTTTCGAGATATCGGAAACTATGTGTCGCCCAGTGTTCAAACCAATACCAATGGAATCGGAGTCGAAAAATAAATTTCAAAAAAAGTCTGTATGTATGTATGTATGTATGTATGTATGCATGTGACGTTTTTGCGTTTAGCAAAGTACAGGTCGCAATTTTCAAGATATCGAGCTGAAATTTGGTACGGTGAAAGAGTTGGCGCCTGTGACGAATCCTGTTGTTGGGCGGTGAAATCAGTGCAGGGCCGGATCTTTTTGGGGGGCCTTGAATTTCAACCCTTTTTTTTGGAATCGATATATCTCGGAAACGGATGGTCGTATCGAAAAACGTTAAATATACAGGAGTAAGATCCCCACGCTATGCAACTTTTTTACTCAAAACGATTTTTTGATATCTCTCACCGTTTTCATTTTTTGGGGCCCTGAAAATGTCCATTGTGCGTGACATTTTTGCGTTTAGCTAAGTACTGGTCGCAATTTTCAAGATATTAAGCTGAAATTTGGTACGATGAAAGAGTTAGTGACTGTGACGAATCCTATTGTTGGGCGTTAAAATCAGTGCAGGGCCGGATCTTTTTTGGGGGCCCTGAATTTCATTTTTTTTTTTAAATCGATATATCTCCGAAACGGTTTGTCGTATCGAAAAATGTTAAAGGTATAGGTGTAAGATATCCGCGGTATGCAACTTTTTTATTCAGAACGATTGTTTGATATCTCTCACCGTTTTCTTTTTTTGGGGCCCTGAAAATGTCCATTTTGTGTGACATTTTTGCGTTTAGCTAAGTACTGATCGCAATTTTCAAGATATCGAGCTGAAATTTGGTACGGTGAAAGAGTTGGGGACTGTGACGAACCCTGTTGTTGGGGGTTAAAATCGGTTTAGGGCCGGACCTTTTTTGGGGCCCTGAATTTCATCCAATTTTTTTGAATCGATATATCGCGGAAACGGTTGGTCGTATCGAAAAATGTTAAATGTACAGGTGTAAGATCTACGCGTTATGCAACTTTTTTTTACCCAAAACGATTTTGTGATATCTCTGACCGTTTTCTTGTTTTGGGGCCCTGAAAATGTCCATTGTGTGTGCCATTTTTATGTTTAGCTAAGTACTGGTCGCAAATTTCAAGATATTAAGCTGAAATTTGGTACGGTGAAAAAGTTAGTGACTGTGACGAATCCTGTTGTTCGGCGTTAAAATCGGTGCAGGGCCGGATCTTTTTGGGGGGCCCTGAATTTCCAACTGTTTTTTGGAATCGATATATCTCGGAAATAGTTGGTCGTATCGAAAAATGTTAAAGGTACAGGTGTAAGATCTCCGCGGTATGCAACTTTTTTACTGAAAACGACTTTTTGATATCTATCACCGTTTTCTTTTTTGGAGGCCCTGAAAATGTCCATTGTGCGTGACATTTTTGCGTTTAGCTAAGTACTGGTCGCAATTCTCAAGATATTAAGCTGAAATTTGGTACGTTGAAAGAATTAGTCACTGTGACGAATCCTGTTGTTGGGCGTTAAAATAGGTGCAGGGCCGGATCTTTTTTGGGGGCCCTGAATTTCAAACTTTTTTTTGGAATCGATATATCTCGGAAACGATTGATCGTATCGAACAATGTTAAAGGTATAGGTGTAAGATATCCGCGGTATGCAACTTTTTTATTCAGAACGATTGTTTGATATCTCTCACAGTTTTCTTTTTTTGGGGCCCTGATAATGTCCATTGTGTGTGACATTTTTGCGTTTAGCTAAGTACTTGTCGCAATTTTCAGGACATCGAGCTGAAATTTGGTACGGTGAAAGAGTTACTGACTGTGACGAATCCTGTTGTTGTGCGTTAAAATCAGTGCAGGGCCGGATCTTTTTGGGGGGCCCTGAATTTCTAACTGTTTTTTGGAATCGATATATCTCGGAAATAGTTGGTCGTATCGAAAAATGTTAAATGTACAGGTGTAAGATCTCCGCGGTATGCAACTTTTTTCTCAAAACGATTTTTTGATATCTCTCACCGTTTTCTTTTTTTTGGGGCCCTGAAAATGTCCATTGTGCGTGACATTTTAGCGTTTAGCTAAGTACTGGTCGCAATTTTCTAGATATTAAGCTGAAATTTGGTGTGGCGAAAGAGTTAGTGACTGTGACGAATCCTATTGTTGGGCGTTAAGATCGGAGCAGGGCCGGATCTTTTTTGGGGGCCCTGAATTTCAACCTTTTTTTTGGAATCGATATATCTCGGAAACGGTTGATCGTATCGAACAATGTTAAAGGTATAGGTGTAAGATATCCGCGGTATGCAACTTTTTTATTCAGAACGATTGTTTGATATCTCTCACAGTTTTCTTTTTTTGGGGCCCTGAAAATGTCCATTGTGCGTGACATTTTAGCGTTTAGCTAAGTACTGGTCGCAATTTTCTAGATATTAAGCTGAAATTTGGTGTAGCGAAAGAGTTAGTGACTGTGACGAATCCTTTTGTTGGGCGTTAAAATCAGTGCAGGGCCGGATATTTTTTGGGGGCCCTGAATTTCTAACTGTTTTTTGGAATCGATATATCTCGGAAATAGTTGGTCGTATCGAAAAATGTTAAATGTACAGGTGTAAGATCTCCGCGGTATGCAACTTTTTTACTCAAAACGATTTTTTTATATCTCTCACCGTTTTCTTTTTTTGGGGCCCTGAAAATGTTCATTGTGCGTGACATTTTTGCGTTTAGCTAAGTACAGGTCGCAATTTACAAGATATTAAGCTGAAATTTGGTAAGATGAAAGAGCTAGTGACTGTGACGAATCCTATTGTTGGGGGTTAAAATCGGTGCAGGGCCGGATCTTTTTTGGGGGCCCTGAATTTCAAACTTATTTTTGGAATCAATATATCTCGGAAACGGTTGGTCGTATCGAAAAATGTTAAAGGTACAGGTGTAAGATCTCTGCGGTATGCAACTTTTTTACGAAAAACGATTTTTTGATATCTCTCACCGTTTTCGTTTTTGGAGGCCCTGAAAATGTCAATTGTGCGTGACATTTTTGCGTTTACCTAAGTACAGGTCGCAATTTTCAAGATATTAAGCTGAAATTTGCTACGATGAAAGTGTTAGTGACTGTGTCGAATCCTATTGTTGGGGGTTAAAATCGGTGCAGGGCCGTATCTTTTTTGGGGGCCCTGAATTTCAAACTGTTTCTTGGAATCGATATATCTCGGAAACGGTTGGTCGTATCGAAAAATGTTAAAGGAACAGGTGTAAGATCTCCGCGGTATGCAACTTTTTTTTACTGAAAACGACTTTTTGATATCTCTCACCGTTTTCTTTTTTGGAGGCCCTGAAAATGTCCATTGTGCGTGACATTTTTGCGTTTAGCTAAGTACTGGTCGCAATTCTCAAGATATTAAGCTGAAATTTGGTACGATGAAAGAGTTGGTGACTGTGACGAATCCTATTGTTGGGCGTTAAAATAGGTGCAGGGCCGGATCTTTTTTGGGGGCCCTGAATTTCAAACTTTTTTTTGGAATCGATATATCTCGGAAACGGTTGATCGTATCGAACAATGTTAAAGGAATAGGTGTAAGATATCCTTGGTATGCAACTTTTTTTATTTAGAACGATTGTTTGATATCTCTCACCGTTTTCTTTTTTTGGGGCCCTGAAAATGTCCATTGTGTGTGACATTTTTGCGTTTAGCTAAGTACTGGTCGCAATTTTCAGGACATCGAGCTGAAATTTGGTACAGTGAAAGAGTTACTGACTGTGACGAATCCTGTTGTTGGGCGTTAAAATCAGTGCAGGGCCGGATCTTTTTGGGGGGCCCTGAATTTCTAACTGTTTTTTGGAATCGATATATCTCGGAAATAGTTGGTCGTATCGAAAAATGTTAAATGTACAGGTGTAAGATCTCCGCGGTATGCAACTTTTTTACTCAAAACAATTTTTTGATATCTCTCGCCGTTTTCTTTTTTGGGGCCCTGAAAATGTCCATTGTGTATGACATTTTTGCGTTTAGCTAAGTACTGATCGCAATTTTCAAGATATCGAGCTGAAATTTGGTACGGTGAAAGAGTTGGGGACTGTGACGAACCCTATTGTTGGGGGTTAAAATCGGTTAAGGGCCGGACCTTTTTTGGGGCCCTGAATTTCATCCTATTTTTTTGAATCGATATATCGCGGAAACGGTTGGTCGTATCGAAAAATGTTAAATGTACAGGTGTAAGATCTCCGCGTTATGCAACTTTTTTTACCCAAAACGATTTTTTGATATCTCTCACCGTTTTCTTGTTTTGGGGCCCTGAAAATGTCCATTGTGTGTGCCATTTTTGTGTTTAGCTAAGTACTGGTCGCAAATTTCAAGATATTAAGCTGAAATTTGGTACGTGAAAGAGTTAGTGACTGTGACGAATCCTGTTGTTCGGCGTTAAAATCGGTGCAGGGCCGGATCTTTTTGGGGTGCCCTGAATTTCTAACTGTTTTTTGGAATCGATATATCTCGGAAATAGTTGGTCGTATCGAAAAATGTTAAATGTACAGGTGTAAGATCTCCGCGGTATGCAACTTTTTTACTCAAAACGATTTTTTGATATCTCTCACCGTTTTCTTTTTTTGGGGCCCTGAAAATATCCATTGTGTGTGACATTTTTGCGTTTAGCTAAGTACTGGTCGCAATTTTCAGGACATCGAGCTGAAATTTGGTACGGTGAAAGAGTTGGGGACTGTGACAAACCCTGTTGTTGGGGGTTAAAATCGGTTTAGGGCCGGACCTTTTTTGGGGCCCTGAATTTCATCCTATTTTTTTGAATCGATATATCTCGGAAATAGTTGGTCGTATCGAAAAATATTAAATGTACAGGTGTAAGATCTCCGCGGTATGCAACTTTTTTTACTCAAAACGATTTTTTGATATCTCACCGTTTTCTTTTTTTGGGGCCCTGAAAATGTCCATTGTGCGTGACATTTTTGCGTTTAGCTAAGTACAGGTCGCAATTTTCAAGATATTAAGCTGAAATTTGGTACGATGAAAGAGTTGGTGACTGAGACGAATCCTTTTGTTGGGGGTCAAAATCGGTGCAGGGCCGGATCCTTTTTGGGGGCCCTGAATTTCAAACTTATTTTTGGAATCAATATATCTCGGAAACGGTTGGTCGTATCGAAGAATGTTAAATGTACAGGTGTAAGATCTCTGTGGTATGCAACTTTTTTTCGCAAAACGATTTTTTGATATCTCTCACCGTTTTCGTTTTTGGAGGCCCTGAAAATGTCAATTGTGCGTGACATTTTTGCGTTTACCTAAGTACAGGTCGCAATTTTCAAGATATTACGCTGAAATTTGCTACGATGAAAGAGTTAGTGACTGTAACGAATCTTATTGTTGGGGGTTAAAATCGGTGCAGGGCCGGATCTTTTTTTGGGGCCCTGAATTTCAAACTGTTTCTTGGAATCGATATATCTCGGAAACGGTTGGTCGTATCGAAAAATGTTAAATGAACAGGTGTAAGATCTCCACGGTATGCAACTTTTTTACTGAAAACGACTTTTTGATATCTCTCACCGTTTTCTTTTTTGGAGGCCCTGAAAATGTCCATTGTGCGTGACATTTTTGCGTTTAGCTAAGTACTGGTCGCAATTCTCAAGATATTAAGCTGAAATTTGGTACGATGAAAGAGTTGGTGACTGTGACGAATCCTATTGTTGGGCGTTAAAATAGGTGCAGGGCCGGATCTTTTTTGGGGGCCCTGAATTTCAAACTTTTTTTTGGAATCGATATATCTCGGAAACGGTTGATCGTATCGAACAATGTTAAAGGTATAGGTGTAAGATATCCTTGGTATGCAACTTTTTTTATTTAGAACGATTGTTTGATATCTCTCACCGTTTTCTTTTCTTGGGGCCCTGAAAATGTCCATTGTGTTGACATTTTTGCGCTTAGCTAAGTACTGGTCGCAATGTTCAGGACATCGAGCTGAAATTTGGTACGGTGAAAGAGTTACTGACTGTGACGAATCCTGTTGTTGGGCGTTAAAATCAGTGCAGGGCCGGATCTTTTTGGGGGGCCCTGAATTTATAACTGTTTTTTGGAATCGATATATCTCGGAAATAGTTGGTCGTATCGAAAAATGTTAAAGGTACAGGTGTAAGATCTCTGCGGTATGCAACTTTTTTACTCAAAACAATTTTTTGATATCTCTCACCGTTTTCCTTTTTTGGGGCCCTGAAATGCCCATTGTGCGTGACATTTTAGCGTTTAGCTATGTACTGGTCGCAATTTTCTAGATATTAAGCTGAAATTTGGTACGATGAAAGAGTTTGTGACTGTAACGAATCCTATTGTTGGGCGTTAAAATCGGTGCAGGGCCGGATCTTTTTTTGGGGGCCCTGAATTTCAAACTTTTTTTTAATCGATATATCTCGGAAACGGTTGGTCGTATCGAAAAATGTTAAAAGTACAGGTGTAAGGTCTCCGCGGTATGCAACGTTTTTACTCAAAACGATTTTTTGATATCTCTCACCGTTTTCTTTTTTTGGGGCCCTGAAAATGTCCATTGTGTATGACATTTTTGCGTTTAGCTAAGTACTGATCGCAATTTTCAAGTTATCGAGCTGAAATTTGGTACGGTGAAAGAGTTTGGGACTGTGACGAACCCTGTTGTTGGGGGTTAAAATCGGTTTAGGGCCGGACCTTTTTTGGGGCCCTGAATTTCATCCTATTTTTTTGAATCGATATATCGCGGAAACGGTTGGTCGTATCGAAAAATGTTAAATGTACAGGTGTAAGATCTCCGCGTTATGCAACTTTTTTACAAAAAACGATTTTTGGATATCTCTATCCGTTTTCTTGTTTTGGGGCCCTGAAAATGTCCATTGTGCGTGACATTTTTGCGTTTAGCTAAGTACAGGTCGCAATTTTCAAGATATTAAGCTGAAATTTGGTACGATGAAAGAGTTAGTGACTGTGACGAATCCTGTTCATGGGGGTTAAAATCAGTGCAGGGCCGGATCTTTTTTGGGGGCACTGAATTTCAAACTTTTTTTTGGAATCGATATATCTCGGAAACGGTTGATCGTATCGAACAATGTTAAAGGTATAGGTGTAAGATATCCGCGGTATGCAACTTTTTTATTCAGAACGATTGTTTGATATCTCTCACAGTTTTCTTTTTTTGGGGCCCTGAAAATGTCCATTGTGTGTGACATTTTTGCGTTTAGCTAAGTACTGGTCGCAATTTTCAAGATATCGAGCTGAAATTTGGTACGGTGAAAGAGTTAGTGACTGTGACGAATCCTTTTGTTGGGCGTTAAAATCAGTGCAGGGCCGGATATTTTTTGGGGGCCCTGAATTTCTAACTGTTTTTTGGAATCGATATATCTCGGAAATAGTTGGTCGTATCGAAAAATGTTAAATGTACAGGTGTAAGATCTCTGCGGTATGCAACTTTTTTACTCAAAACGATTTTTTGATATCTCTCACCGTTTTCATTTTTTCGGGCCCTGAAAATGTCCATTGTGCGTGACATTTTTGCGTTTAGCTAAGTACTGGTCGCAATTTTCAAGATTTTAAGCTGAAATTTGGTGCGGCGAAAGAGTTAGTGACTGTGATGAACCCTGTTGTGTGGGGTTAAAATCGGTTTAGGGCCGGACCTTTTTTGGGGCCCTGAATTTCATCCAATTTTTTTGAATCGATATATCGCGGAAACGGTTGGTCGTATCGAAAAATGTTAAACGTACAGGTGTAAGATCTATGCGTTATGCAACTTTTTTACCCAAAACGATTTTTTGATATCTCTCACCGTTTTCTTGTTTTGGGGCCCAGAAAATGTCCATTGTGCGTGAAATTTTTGCGTTTAGCTAAGTACAGGTCGCAATTTTTAAGATATTAAGCTGAAATTTGGTACGATGAAAGAGTTAGTGACTGTGACGAATTCTGTTGTTGAAGGTTAAAATCGGTGCAGGGCCGGATCTTTTTGGGGGGCCCTAAATTTCAAACTTATTTTTGGAATCAATATATCTCGGAAACGGTTGGTCGTATCGAAAAATGTTAAAAGTACAGGTGTAAGATCTCTGCGGTATGCAACTTTTTTACGCAAAACGATTTTTTGATATCTCTCACCGTTTTCGTTTTTGGAGGCCCTGAAAATGTCAATTGTGCGTGACATTTTTGCGTTTACCTAAGTACAGGTCGCAATTTTCAAGATATTAAGATGAAATTTGGTACGATGAAAGAGTTAGTGACTGTGACGAATCCTATTGTTGGGGGTTAAAATCGGTGCAGGGCCGGATCTTTTTTGGGGGCCCTGAATTTCAAACTGTTTCTTGGAATCGATATATCTCGGAAACGGTTGGTCGTATCGAAAAATGTTGAATGAACAGGTGTAAGATCTCCGCGGTATGCAACTTTTTTACTGAAAATGACTTTTTGATATCTATCACCGTTTTCTTTTTTGGAGGCCCTGAAAATGTCCATTGTGCGTGACATTTTTGCGTTTAGCTAAGTACTGGTCGCAATTCTCAAGATATTAAGCTGAAATTTGGTACGATGAAAGAGTTAGTGACTGTGACGAATCCTGTTGTTGGGCGTTAAAATAGGTGCAGGGCCGGATCTTTTTTGGGGGCCCTGAATTTCAAACTTTTTTTTGGAATCGATATATCTCGGAAACGATTGATCGTATCGAACAATGTTTAAGGTATAGGTGTAAGATATCCGCGGTATGCAACTTTTTTATTCAGAACGATTGTTTGATATCTCTCACAGTTTTCTTTTTTTGGGGCCCTGATAATGTCCATTGTGTGTGACATTTTTGCGTTTAGCTAAGTACTGGTCGCAATTTTCAGGACATCGAGCTGAAATTTGGTACGGTAAAGAGTTACTGACTGTGACGAATCCTGTTGTTGGGCGTTAAAATCAGTGCAGGGCCGGATCTTTTTGGGGGGCCCTGAATTTCTAACTGTTTTTTGGAATCGATATATCTCGGAAATAGTTGGTCGTATCGAAAAATGTTAAATGTACAGGTGTAAGATCTCCGCGGTATGCAACTTTTTTACTCAAAACAATTTTTTTATATCTCTCACCGTTTTCTTTTTTTGGGGCCCTGAAAATGTCCATTGTGCGTGACATTTTAGCGTTTAGCTATGTACTGGTCGCAATTTTCTAGATATTAAGCTGAAATTTGGTGTGGCGAAAGAGTTAGTGTCTGTGACGAATCCTATTGTTGGGCGTTACGATCGGAGCAGGGCCGGATCTTTTTTGGGGGCCCTGAATTTCAAACTTTTTTTTGGAATCGATATATCTCGGAAACGGTTGATCGTATCGAACAATGTTAAAGGTATAGGTGTAAGATATCCGCGGTATGCAACTTTTTTATTCAGAACGATTGTTTGATATCTCTCACCGTTTTCTTTTTTTGGGGCCCTGAAAATGTCCATTGTGTGTGACATTTTTGCGTTTAGCTAAGTACTGGTCGCAATTTTCAGGACATCGAGCTGAAATTTGGTACGGTGAAAGAGTTGGGGACTGTGACAAACCCTGTTGTTGGGGGTTAAAATAGGTTTAGGGCCGGACCTTTTTTGGGGCCCTGAATTTCATCCTATTTTTTTGAATCGATATATCTCGGAAATAGTTGGTCGTATCGAAAAATGTTAAATGTACAGGTGTAAGACCTCCGCGGTATGCAACTTTTTTACTCAAAACGATTTTTTGATATCTCTCACCGTTTTCTTTTTTTGGGGCCATGAAAATGTCCATTGTGCGTGACATTTTTGCGTTTAGCTAAGTACAGGTCGCAATTTTCAAGATAATAAGCTGAAATTTGGTACGATGAAAGAGTTGGTGACTGTGACGAATCCTTTTGTTGGGGGTTAAAATCGGTGCAGGTCCGGATCTTTTTTGGGGACCCTGAATTTCAAACTTATTTTTGGAATCAATATATCTCGGAAACGGTTGGTCGTATCGAAAAATGTTAAATGTACAGGTGTAAGATCTCTGCGGTATGCAACTTTTTTACGCAAAACGATTTTTTGATATCTCTCACCGTTTTCGTTTTTGGAGGCCCTGAAAATGTCAATTGTGCGTGACATTTTTGCGTTTACCTAAGTACAGGTCGCAATTTTCAAGATATTAAGCTGAAATTTGCTACGATGAAAGAGTTAGTGACTGTGACGAATCCTATTGTTGGGGGTTAAAATCGGTGCAGGGCCGGATCTTTTTTGGGGGCCCTGAATTTCAAACTGTTTCTTGGAATCGATATATCTCGGAAACGGTTGGTCGTATCGAAAAATGTTAAATTAACAGGTGTAAGATCTCTGCGGTATGCAACTTTTTTACTGAAAACGACTTTTTGATATCTCTCACCGTTTTCTTTTTTGGAGGCCCTGAAAATGTCCATTGTGCGTGACATTTTTGCGTTTTGCAAAGTACTGGTCGCAATTCTCAAGATATTAAGCTGAAATTTGGTACGATGAAAGAGTTGGTGACTGTGACGAATCCTATTGTTGGGCGTTAAAATAGGTGCAGGGCCGGATCTTTTTTGGGGGCCCTGAATTTCAAACTTTTTTTTGGAATCGATATATCTCGGAAACGGTTGATCGTATCGAACAATGTTAAAGGTATAGGTGTAAGATATCCGCGGTATGCAACTTTTTTATTCAGAACGATTGTTTGATATCTCTCAAAGTTTTCTTTTTTTGGGGCCCTGAAAATGTCCATTATGTGTGACATTTTTGCGTTTAGCTAAGTACTGGTCGCAATTTTCAGGACATCGAGCTGAAATTTGGTACGGTGAAAGAGTTACTGACTGTGACGAATCCTGTTGTTGGGCGTTAAAATCAGTGCAGGGCCGGATCTTTTTGGGGGCCCTGAATTTCTAACTGTTTTTTGGAATCGATATATCTCGGAAATAGTTGGTCGTATCGAAAAATGTTAAATGTACAGGTGTAAGATCTCCGCGGTATGCAACTTTTTTACACAAAACAATTTTTTGATATCTCTCACCGTTTTCTTTTTTGGGGCCCTGAAATGTCCATTGTGCGTGACATTTTAGCGTTTAGCTATGTACTGGTCGCAATTTTCTAGATATTAAGCTGAAATTTGGTACGATGAAAGAGTTTGTGACTGTAACGAATCCTATTGTTGGGCGTTAAAATCGGTGCAGGGCCGGATCTTTCTTGGGGGCCCTGAATTTCAATTTTTTTAAAAATCGATATATCTCGGAAACGGTTGGTCGTATCGAAAAATGTTCAAGGTACAGGTGTGAGATCTCCCCGGTATGCAACTTTTTTACTCAAAGCGATTTTTTGATATCTCTCACCGTTTTCTTTTTTTGGGGCCCTGAATATGTCCATTGTGTATGACATTTTTGCGTTTAGCTAAGTACTGATCGCAATTTTCAAGATATCGAGCTGAAATTTAGTACGGTGAAAGAGTTGGGGACTGTGACGAACCCTGTTGTTGGGGGTTAAAATCGGTTAAGGGCCGGACCTTTTTTGGGGCCCTGAATTTCATCCTATTTTTTTGAATCGATATATCGCGGAAACGGTTGGTCGTATCGAAAAATGTTAAATGTACAGGTGTAAGATCTCCGCGTTTTGCAACTTTTTTACCCTAAACGATTTTTTGATATCTCTCACCGTTTTCTTGTTTTGGGGCTCTGAAAATGTCCATTGTGTGTGCCATTTTTGTGTTTAGCTAAGTACTGGTCGCAAATTTCAAGATATTAAGCTGAAATTTGGTACGTGAAAGAGTTAGTGACTGTGACGAATCCTGTTGTTCGGCGTTAAAATCGGTGCAGGGCCGGATCTTTTTGGGGGGCCCTGAATTTCTAACTGTTTTTTGGAATCGATATATCTCGGAAATAGTTGGTCGTATCGAAAAATGTTAAATGTACAGGTGTAAGATCTCCGCGGTATGCAACTTTTTTACTCAAAACGATTTTTTGATATCTCTCACCGTTTTCATTTTTTGGGGCCCTGAAAATGTCCATTGTGCGTGACATTTTTGCGTTTAGCTAAGTACAGGTCGCAATTTTCAAGATATTAAGCTGAAATTTGGTACGATGAAAGAATTAGTGACTGTGACGAATCCTATTGTTGGGGGTTAAAATCGGTGCAGGGCCGGATCTTTTTTGGGGGCCCTGAATTTCAAACTTATTTTTGGAATCGATATATCTCGGAAACGGTTGGTCGTATCGAAAAATGTTAAATGTACAGGTGTATGATCTCTGCGGTATGCAACTTTTTTACGCAAAACGATTTTTTGATATCTCTCACCGTTTTCTTTTTTGGAGGCCCTGAAAATGTCCATTGTGCGTGACATTTTTGCGTTTAGCTAAGTACAGGTCGCAATTTTCAAGATATTAAGTTGAAATTTGGTACGATGAAAGAGTTTGTGACTGTGACGAATCCTGTTCTTGGGGGTTAAAATCAGTGCAGGGCCGGATCTTTTTTGGGGGCACTGAATTTCAAACTTTTTTTTGGAATCGATATATCTCGGAAATGGTTGATCGTATCGAACAATGTTAAAGGTATAGGTGTAAGATATCCGCGGTATGCAACTTTTTTATTCAGAACGATTGTTTGATATCTCTCACAGTTTTCTTTTTTTGGGGCCCTGAAAATGTCCATTGTGTGTGACATTTTTGCGTTTAGCTAAGTACTGGTCGCAATTTTCAAGATATCGAGCTGAAATTTGGTACGGTGAAAGAGTTAGTGACTGTGACGAATCCTTTTGTTGGGCGTTAAAATCAGTGCAGGGCCGGATCTTTTTTGGGGGCCCTGAATTTCTAACTGTTTTTTGGAATCGATATATCTCGGAAATAGTTGGTCGTATCGAAAAATGTTAAATGTACAGGTGTAAGATCTCCGCGGTATGCAACTTTTTTACTCAAAACGATTTTTTGATATCTCTCACCGTTTTCTTTTTTTGGGGCCCTGAAAATGTCCATTGTGCGTGACATTTTTGCGTTTAGCTAAGTACAGGTCGCAATTTTCAAGATATTAAGCTGAAATTTGGTACGATGAAAGAGTTGGTGACTGTGACGAATCCTATTGTTGGGGGTTAAAATCGGTGCAGGGCCGGATCTTTTTTGGGGGCCCTGAATTTCAAACTTATTTTTGGAATCAATATATCTCGGAAACGGTTGGTCGTATCGAAAAATGTTAAATGTACAGGTGTAAGATCTCTGCGGTATGCAACTTTTTTACGCAAAACGAATTTTTGATATCTCTCACCGTTTTCGTTTTTGGAGGCCCTGAAAATGTCAATTGTGCGTGACATTTTTGCGTTTACCTAAGTACAGGTCGCAATTTTCAAGATATTAAGCTGAAATTTGCTACGATGAAAGAGTTAGTGACTGTGACGAATCCTATTGTTGGGGGTTAAAATCGGTGCAGGGCCGGATCTTTTTTGTGGGCCCTGAATTTCAAACTGTTTCTTGGAATCGATATATCTCGGAAACGGTTGGTCGTATCGAAAAATGTTAAATGAACAGGTGTGAGATCTCCGCGGTATGCAACTTTTTTTACTGAAAACGACTTTTTGATATCTCTCACCGTTTTCTTTTTTGGAGGCCCTGAAAATGTCCATTGTGCGTGACATTTTTGCGTTTAGCTAAGTACTGGTCGCAATTCTCAAGATATTAAGCTGAAATTTGGTACGATGAAAGAGTTGGTGACTGTGACGAATCCTATTGTTGGGCGTTAAAATAGGTGCAGGGCCGGATCTTTTTTGGGGGCCCTGATTTTCAAACTTTTTTTTGGAATCGATATATCTCGGAAACGGTTGATCGTATCGAACAATGTTAAAGGTATAGGTGTAAGATATCCGCGGTATGCAACTTTTTTATTCAGAACGATTGTTTGATATCTCTCAAAGTTTTCTTTTTTTGGGGCCCCGAAAATGTCCATTATGTGTGACATTTTTGCGTTTAGCTAAGTACTGGTCGCAATTTTCAGGACATCGAGCTGAAATTTGGTACGGTGAAAGAGTTACTGACTGTGACGAATCCTGTTGTTGGGCGTTAAAATCAGTGCAGGGCCGGATCTTTTTGGGGGGCCCTGAATTTCTAACTGTTTTTTGGAATCGATATATCTCGGAAATAGTTGGTCGTATCGAAAAAATGTTAAAGGTACAGGTGTAAGATCTCCGCGGTATGCAACTTTTTTACTCAAAACGATTTTTTGATATCTCTCACCGTTTTCTTTTTTTGGGGCCCTGAAAATGTCCATTGTGTATGACATTTTTGCGTTTAGCTAAGTACTGATCGCAATTTTCAAGATATCGAGCTGAAATTTGGTACGGTGAAAGAGTTGGGGACTGTGACGAAACCTGTTGTTCGGCGTTAAAATCGGTGCAGGACCGGATCTTTTTGGGGGGCCCTGAATTTCTAACTGTTTTTTGGAATCGATATATCTCGGAAATAGTTGGTCGTATCGAAAAATGTTAAATGTACAGGTGTAAGATCTCCGCGTTATGCAACTTTTTTACCCAAAGCGATTTTTTGATATCTCTCACCGTTTTCTTGTTTTGGGGCCCTGAAAATGTCCATTGTGTGTGCCATTTTTGTGTTTAGCTCAGTACTGGTCGCAAATTTCATGATATTAAGCTGAAATTTGGTACGGTGAAAGAGTTAGTGACTGTGACGAATCCTGTTGTTCGGCGTTAAAATCGGTGCAGGACCGGATCTTTTTGGGGGGCCCTGAATTTCTAACTGTTTTTTGGAATCGATATATCTCGGAAATAGTTGGTCGTATCGAAAAATGTTAAATGTACAGGTGTAAGATCTCCGCGGTATGCAACTTTTTTACTCAGAACGATTTTTTGATATCTCTCACCGTTTTCATTTTTTGGGGCCCTGAAAATGTCCATTGTGCGTGACATTTTTGCGTTTAGCTAAGTACAGGTCGCAATTTTCAAGATATTAAGCTGAAATTTGGTACGATGAAAGAGTTAGTGACTGTGACGAATCCTGTTGTTGGGGGTTAAAATCGGTGCAGGGCCGGATCTTTTTTGGGGGCCCTGAATTTCAAACTTATTTTTGGAATCGATATATCTCGGAAACGGTTGGTCGTATCGAAAAATGTTAAATGTACAGGTGTAAGATCTCTGCGGTATGCAACTTTTTTACGCAAAACGATTTTTTGATATCTCTCACCGTTTTCTTTTTTGGAGGCCCTGAAAATGTCCATTGTGCGTGACATTTTTGCGTTTAGCTAAGTACAGGTCGCAATTTTCAAGATATTAAGCTGAAATTTGGTACGATGAAAGAGTTAGTGACTGTGACGAATCCTGTTCATGGGGGTTAAAATCAGTGCAGGGCCGGATCTTTTTTGGGGGCACTGAATTTCAAACTTTTTTTTGGAATCGATATATCTCGGAAACGGTTGATCGTATCGAACAATGTTAAAGGTATAGGTGTAAGATATCCGCGGTATGCAACTTTTTTATTCAGAACGATTGTTTGATATCTCTCACAGTTTTCTTTTTTTGGGGCCCTGAACATGTCCATTGTGTGTGACATTTTTGCGTTTAGCCAAGTACTGGTCGCAATTTTCAAGATATCGAGCTGAAATTTGGTACGTTGAAAGAGTTAGTGACTGTGACGAATCCATTTGTTGGGCGTTAAAATCAGTGAAGGGCCGGATATTTTTTGGGGGCCCTGAATTTCTAACTGTTTTTTGGAATCGATATATCTCGGAAATAGTTGGTCGTATCGAAAAATGTTAAATGTACAGGTGTAAGATCTCCGCGGTATGCAACTTTTTTATTCAAAACGATTTTTTGATATCTCTCACCGTTTTCATTTTTTCGGGCCCTGAAAATGTCCATTGTGCGTGACATTTTTGCGTTTAGCTAAGTACTGGTCGCAATTTTCAAGATTTTAAGCTGAAATTTGGTGCGGCGAAAGAGTTAGTGACTGTGACGAACCCTGTTGTTGGGGGTTAAAATCGGTTTAGGGCCGGACCTTTTTTGGGGCCCTGAATTTCATCCAATTTTTTTGAATCGATATATCGCGGAAACGGTTGGTCGTATCGAAAAATGTTAAACGTACAGGTGTAAGATCTATGCGTTATGCAACTTTTTTACCCAAAACGATTTTTTGATATCTCTCACCGTTTTCTTGTTTTGGGGCCCTGAAAATGTCCATTGTGCGTGAAATTTTTGCGTTTAGCTAAGTACAGGTCGCAATTTTTAAGATATTAAGCTGAAATTTGGTACGATGAAAGAGTTAGTGACTGTGACGAATTCTGTTGTTGGGGGTTAAAATCGGTGCAGGGCCGGATCTTTTTTGGGGGCCCTGAATTTCAAACTTATTTTTGGAATCAATATATCTCGGAAACGGTTGGTCGTATCGAAAAATGTTAAATGTACAGGTGTAAGATCTCTGCGGTATGCAACTTTTTTACGCAAAACGATTTTTTGATATCTCTCACCGTTTTCGTTTTTGGAGGCCCTGAAAATGTCAATTGTGCGTGACATTTTTGCGTTTAGCTAAGTACTGGTCGCAATTCTCAAGATATTAAGCTGAAATTTGGTACGTTGAAAGAGTTAGTGACTGTGACGAATCCTGTTGTTGGGCGTTAAAATAGGTGCAGGGCCGGATCTTTTTTGGGGGCCCTGAATTTCAAACTTTTTTTTGGAATCGATATATCTCGGAAACGATTGATCGTATCGAACAATGTTTAAGGTATAGGTGTAAGATATCCGCGGTATGCAACTTTTTTATTCAGAACGATTGTTTGATATCTCTCACAGTTTTCTTTTTTTGGGGCCCTGATAATGTCCATTGTGTGTGACATTTTTGCGTTTAGCTAAGTACTGGTCGCAATTTTCAGGACATCGAGCTGAAATTTGGTACGGTAAAGAGTTACTGACTGTGACGAATCCTGTTGTTGGGCGTTAAAATCAGTGCAGGGCCGGATCTTTTGGGGGGGCCCTGAATTTCTAACTGTTTTTTGGAATCGATACATCTCGGAAATAGTTGGTCGTATCGAAAAATGTTAAATGTACAGGTGTAAGATCTCCGCGGTATGCAACTTTTTTACTCAAAACGATTTTTTGATATCTCTCACCGTTTTCTTTTTTTGGGGCCCTGAAAATGTCCATTGTGCGTGACATTTTAGCGTTTAGCTAAGTACTGGTCGCAATTTTCTAGATATTAAGCTGAAATTTGGTGTGGCGAAAGAGTTAGTGTCTGTGACGAATCCTATTGTTGGGCGTTAAGATCGGAGCAGGGCCGGATCTTTTTTGGGGGCCCTGAATTTCTAACTGTTTTTTGGAATCGATACATCTCGGAAATAGTTGGTCGTATCGAAAAATGTTAAATGTACAGGTGTAAGACCTCCGCGGTATGCAACTTTTTTACTCAAAACGATTTTTTGATATCTCTCACCGTTTTCTTTTTTGGGGCCCTGAAAATGTCCATTGTGCGTGACATTTTTGCGTTTAGCTAAGTACAGGTCGCAATTTTCAAGATATTAAGCTGAAATTTGGTACGATGAAAGAGTTGGTGACTGTGACGAATCCTATTGTTGGGGGTTAAAATCGGTGCAGGTCCGGATCTTTTTGGGGGGCCCTGAATTTCAAACTTATTTTTGGAATCAATATATCTCGGAAACGGTTGGTCGTATCGAAAAATGTTAAATGTACAGGTGTAAGATCTCTGCGGTATGCAACTTTTTTACGCAAAACGATTTTTTGATATCTCTCACCGTTTTCGTTTTTGGAGGCCCTGAAAATGTCAATTGTGCGTGACATTTTTGCGTTTACCTAAGTACAGGTCGCAATTTTCAAGATATTAAGCTGAAATTTGCTACGATGAAAGAGTTAGTGACTGTGACGAATCCTATTGTTGGGGGTTAAAATCGGTGCAGGGCCGGATCTTTTTTGGGGGCCCTGAATTTCAAACTGTTTCTTGGAATCGATATATCTCGGAAACGGTTGATCGTATCGAACAATGTTAAAGGTATAGGTGTAAGATATCCGCGGTATGCAACTTTTTTATTCAGAACGATTGTTTGATATCTCTCAAAGTTTTCTTTTTTTGGGGCCCTGAAAATGTCCATTATGTGTGACATTTTTGCGTTTAGCTAAGTACTGGTCGCAATTTTCAGGACATCGAGCTGAAATTTGGTACGGTGAAAGAGTTACTGACTGTGACGAATCCTGTTGTTGGGCGTTAAAATCAGTGCAGGGCCGGATCTTTTTGGGGGCCCTGAATTTCTAACTGTTTTTTGGAATCGATATATCTCGGAAATAGTTGGTCGTATCGAAAAATGTTAAATGTACTGGTGTAAGATCTCCGCGGTATGCAACTTTTTTACTCAGAACAATTTTTTGATATCTCTCACCGTTTTCTTTTTTGGGGCCCTGAAATGTCCATTGTGCGTGACATTTTAGCGTTTAGCTATGTACTGGTCGCAATTTTCTAGATATTAAGCTGAAATTTGGTACGATGAAAGAGTTTGTGACTGTAACGAATCCTATTGTTGGGCGTTAAAATCGGTGCAGGGCCGGATCTTTTTTGGGGGCCCTGAATTTCAATTTTTTTTAAATCGATATATCTCGGAAACGGTTGGTCGTATCGAAAAATGTTAAAGGTACAGGTGTGAGATCTCCCCGGTATGCAACTTTTTTACTCAAAACGATTTTTTGATATCTCTCACCGTTTTCTTTTTTTGGGGCCCTGAAAATGTCCATTGTGTATGACATTTTTGCGTTTAGCTAAGTACTGATCGCAATTTTCAAGATATCGAGCTGAAATTTAGTACTGTGAAAGAGTTGGGGACTGTGACGAACCCTGTTGTTGGGGGTTAAAATCGGTTAAGGGCCGGACCTTTTTTGGGGCCCTGAATTTCATCCTATTTTTTTGAATCGATATATCGCGGAAACGGTTGGTCGTATCGAAAAATGTTAAATGTACAGGTGTAAGATCTCCGCGTTTTGCAACTTTTTTACCCTAAACGATTTTTTGATATCTCTCACCGTTTTCTTGTTTTGGGGCCCTGAAAATGTCCATTGTGTGTGCCATTTCTGTGTTTAGCTAAGTACTGGTCGCAAATTTCAAGATATTAAGCTGAAATTTGGTACGTGAAAGAGTTAGTGACTGTGACGAATCCTGTTGTTCGGCGTTAAAATCGGTGCAGGGCCGGATCTTTTTTGGGGGCCCTGAATTTCTAACTGTTTTTTGGAATCGATATATCTCGGAAATAGTTGGTCGTATCGAAAAATGTTAAATGTACAGGTGTAAGATCTCCGCGGTATGCAACTTTTTTACTCTAAACGATTTTTTGATATCTCTCACCGTTTTCATTTTTTGGGGCCCTGAAAATGTCCATTGTGCGTGACATTTTTGCGTTTAGCTAAGTACAGGTCGCAATTTTCAAGATATTAAGTTGAAATTTGGTACGATGAAAGAGTTAGTGACTGTGACGAATCCTGTTCTTGGGGGTTAAAATCAGTGCAGGGCCGGATCTTTTTTGGGGGCACTGAATTTCAAACTATTTTTGGAATCGATATATCTCGGAAACAGTTGACCGTATCGAACAATGTTAAAGGTATAGGTGTAAGATATCCGCGGTATGCAACTTTTTTATTCAGAACGATTGTTTGATATCTCTCACAGTTTTCTTTTTTTGGGGCCCTGAAAATGTCCATTGTGTGTGACATTTTTGCGTTTAGCTAAGTACTGGTCGCAATTTTCAAGATATCGAGCTGAAATTTGGTACGGTGAAAGAGTTAGTGACTGTGACGAATCCTTTTGTTGGGCGTTAAAATCAGTGCAGGGCCGGATCTTCTTTGGGGGCCCTGAATTTCTAACTGTTTTTTGGAATCGATATATCTCGGAAATAGTTGGTCGTATCGTAAAATGTTAAATGTACAGGTGTAAGATCTCTGCGGTATGCAACTTTTTTACGCAAAACGATTTTTTGATATCTCTCACCGTTTTCTTTTTTTGGGGCCCTGAAAATGTCCATTGTGCGTGACATTTTTGCGTTTAATTAGTACAGGTCGCAATTTTCAAGATATTAAGCTGAAATTTGGTACGATGAAAGAGTTGGTGACTGTGACGAATCCTATTGTTGGGGGTTAAAATCGGTGCAGGGCCGGATCTTTTTTGGGGGCCCTGAATTTCAAACTTATTTTTTGAATCAATATATCTCGGAAACGGTTGGTCGTATCGAAAAATGTTAAATGTACAGGTGTAAGATCTCTGCGGTATGCAACTTTTTTACGCAAAACGATTTTTTGATATCTCTCACCGTTTTCGTTTTTGGAGGCCCTGAAAATGTCAATTGTGCGTGACATTTTTGCGTTTACCTAAGTACAGGTCGCAATTTTCAAGATATTAAGCTGAAATTTGCTACGATGAAAGAGTTGGTGACTGTGACGAATCCTATTGTTGGGGGTTAAAATCGGTGCAGGGCCGGATCTTTTTTGGGGGCCCTGAATTTCAAACTGTTTCTTGGAATCGATATATCTCGGAAACGGTTGGTCGTATCGAAAAATGTTAAATGTACAGGTGTATGATCTCTGCGGTATGCAACTTTTTTACGCAAAACGATTTTTTGATATCTCTCACCGTTTTCTTTTTTGGAGGCCCTGAAAATGTCCATTGTGCGTGACATTTTTGCGTTTAGCTAAGTACAGGTCGCAATTTTCAAGATATTAAGTTGAAATTTGGTACGATGAAAGAGTTAGTGACTGTGACGAATCCTGTTCTTGGGGGTTAAAATCAGTGCAGGGCCGGATCTTTTTTGGGGGCACTGAATTTCAAACTTTTTTTTGGAATCGATATATCTCGGAAACGGTTGATCGTATCGAACAATGTTAAAGGTATAGGTGTAAGATATCCGCGGTATGCAACTTTTTTATTCAGAACGATTGTTTGATATCTCTCACAGTTTTCTTTTTTTGGGGCCCTGAAAATGTCCATTGTGTGTGACATTTTTGCGTTTAGCTAAGTACTGGTCGCAATTTTCAAGATATCGAGCTGAAATTTGGTACGGTGAAAGAGTTAGTGACTGTGACGAATCCTTTTGTTGGGCGTTAAAATCAGTGCAGGGCCGGATCTTTTTTGGGGGCCCTGAATTTCTAACTGTTTTTTGGAATCGATATATCTCGGAAATAGTTGGTCGTATCGAAAAATGTTAAATGTACAGGTGTAAGATCTCCGCGGTATGCAACTTTTTTACTCAAAACGTTTTTTTGATATCTCTCACCTTTTTCTTTTTTTGGGGCCCTGAAAATGTCCATTGTGCGTGACATTTTTGCGTTTAGCTAAGTACAGGTCGCAATTTTCAAGATATTAAGCTGAAATTTGGTACGATGAAAGAGTTGGTGACTGTGACGAATCCTATTGTTGGGGGTTAAAATCGGTGCAGGGCCGGATCTTTTTTGGGGGCCCTGAATTTCAAACTTATTTTTGGAATCAATATATCTCGGAAACGGTTGGTCGTATCGAAAAATGTTAAATGTACAGGTGTAAGATCTCTGCGGTATGCAACTTTTTTACGCAAAACGATTTTTTGATATCTCTCACCGTTTTCGTTTTTGGAGGCCCTGAAAATGTCAATTGTGCGTGACATTTTTGCGTTTACCTAAGTACAGGTCGCAATTTTCAAGATATTAAGCTGAAATTTGCTACGATGAAAGAGTTAGTGACTGTGACGAATCCTATTGTTGGGGGTTAAAATGGGTGCAGGGCCGGATCTTTTTTGGGGGCCCTGAATTTCAAACTGTTTCTTGGAATCAATATATCTCGGAAACGGTTGGTCGTATCGAAAAATGTTAAATGAACAGGTGTAAGATCGCCGCGGTATGCAACTTTTTTTTACTGAAAACGACTTTTTGATATCTCTCACCGTTTTCTTTTTTGGAGGCCCTGAAAATGTCCATTGTGCGTGACATTTTTGCGTTTAGCTTAGTACTGGTCGCAATTCTCAAGATATTAAGCTGAAATTTGGTACGATGAAAGAGTTGGAGACTGTGACGAATCCTATTGTTGGGCGTTAAAATAGGTGCAAGGCCGGATCTTTTTGGGGGGCCCTGAATTTCAAACTTTTTTTTGGAATCGATATATCTCGGAAACGGTTGATCGTATCGAACAATGTTAAAGGTATAGGTGTAAGATATCCGCGGTATGCAACTTTTTTATTCAGAACGATTGTTTGATATCTCTCAAAGTTTTCTCTTTTTGGGGCCGTGAAAATGTCCATTATGTGTGACATTTTTGCGTTTAGCTAAGTACTGGTCGCAATTTTCAGGACATCGAGCTGAAATTTGGTACGGTGAAAGAGTTACTGACTGTGACGAATCCTGTTGTTGGGCGTTAAAATCAGTGCAGGGCCGGATCTTTTTTGGGGCCCTGAATTTCTAACTGTTTTTTGGAATCGATATATCTCGGAAATAGTTGGTCGTATCTAAAAATGTTAAATGTACAGGTGTAAGATCTCCGCGGTATGCAACTTTTTTACTCAAAACAATTTTTTGATATCTCTCACCGTTTTCTTTTTTGGGGCCCTGAAATGTCCATTGTGCGTGACATTTTAGCGTTTAGCTATGTACTGGTCGCAATTTTCTAGATATTAAGCTGAAATTTGGTACGATGAAAGAGTTTGTGACTGTAACGAATCCTATTGTTGGGCGTTAAAATCGGTGCAGGGCCGGATCTTTTTTGGGGGCCCTGAATTTCAAACTTTTTTTTTAATCGATATATCTCGGAAACGGTTGGTCGTATCGAAAAATGTTAAAGGTACAGGTGTAAGATCTCCGCGGTATGCAACGTTTTTACTCAAAACGATTTTTTGATATCTCTCACCGTTTTCTTTTTTTGGGGCCCTGAAAATGTCCATTGTGTATGACATTTTTGCGTTTAGCTAAGTACTGATCGCAATTTGCAAGATATCGAGCTGAAATTTGGTACGGTGAAAGAGTTGGGGACTGTGACGAATCCTGTTCTTGGGGGTTAAAATCGGTTAAGGGCCGGACCTTTTTTGGGGCCCTGAATTTCATCCTATTTTTTGAATCGATATATCGCGGAAACGGTTGGACGTATCGAAAAATGTTAAATGTACAGGTGTAAGATCTCCGCGTTATGCAACTTTTTTACCCAAAACGATTTTTTGATATCTCTCACCGTTTTCTTGTTTTGGGGCCCTGAAAATGTCCATTGTGTGTGCCATTTTTGTGTTTAGCTAAGTACTGGTCGCAAATTTCAAGATATTAAGCTGAAATTTGGTACGTGAAAGAGTTAGTGACTGTGACGAATCCTGTTGTTCGGCGTTAAAATCGGTGCAGGGCCGGATCTTTTTGGGGGACCCTGAATTTCTATCTGTTGTTTGGAATCGATATATCTCGGAAATAGTTGGTCGTATCGAAAAATGTTAAATGTACAGGTGTAAGATTTCCGCGGTATGCAACTTTTTTACTCAAAACGATTTTTTGATATCTCTCACCGTTTTCATTTTTTGGGGCCCTGAAAATGTCCATTGTGCGTGACATTTTTGCGTTTAGCTAAGTACAGGTCGCAATTTTCAAGATAATAAGCTGAAATTTGGTACGATGAAAGAGTTAGTGACTGTGACGAATCCTTTTGTTGGGGGTTAAAATCGGTGCAGGGCGGGATCTTTTTTGGGGGCCCTGAATTTCATACTTATTTTTGGAATCGATATATCTCGGAAACGGTAGGTCGTATCGAAAAATGTTAAATGTACAGGTGTTAGATCTCTGCGGTATGCAACTTTTTTACGCAAAACGATTTTTTGATATCTCTCACCGTTTTCATTTTTTGGGGCCCTGAAAATGTCCATTGTGCGTGACATTTTTGCGTTTAGCTAAGTACAGGTCGCAATTTTCAAGATATTAAGCTGAAATTTGGTACGATGAAAGAATTAGTGACTGTGACGAATCCTGTTCTTGGGGGTTAAAATCAGTGCAGGGCCGGATCTTTTTTGGGGGCACTGAATTTCAAACTTTTTTTTGGAATCGATATATCTCGGAAACGGTTGTTCGTATCGAACAATGTTAAAGGTATAGGTGTAAGATATCCGCGGTATGCAACTTTTTTATTCAGAACGATTGTTTGATATCTCTCACAGTTTTCTTTTTTTGGGGCCCTGAAAATGTCCATTGTGTGTGACATTTTTGCGTTTAGCTAAGTACTGGTCGCAATTTTCAAGATATCGAGCTGAAATTTGGGACGGTGAAAGAGTTAGTGACTGTGACGAATCCTTTTGTTGGGCGTTAAAATCAGTGCAGGGCCGGATCTTTTTTGGGGGCCCTGAATTTCTAACTGTTTTTTGGAATCGATATATCTCGGAAATAGTTGGTCGTATCGAAAAATGTTTAATGTACAGGTGTAAGACCTCCGCGGTATGCAACTTTTTTACTCAAAACGATTTTTTGATATCTCTCACCGTTTTCTTTTTTTGGGGCTCTGAAAATGTCCATTGTGCGTGACATTTTTGCGTTTAGCTAATTACAGGTCGCAATTTTCAAGATATTAAGCTGAAATTTGGTACGATGAAAGAGTTGGTGACTGTGACGAATCCTATTGTTGGGGGTTAAAATCGGTGCAGGGCCGGATCTTTTTTGGGGGCCCTGAATTTCAAACTTATTTTTGGAATCAATATATCTCGGAAACGGTTGGTCGTATCGAAAAATGTTAAATGTACAGGTGTAAGATCTCTGCGGTATGCAACTTTTTTACGCAAAACGATTTTTAGCCTATTTTCAATTTTGAAAAAATAGGCTTATGAGATCACCTTTTGTCCGTGTGTGTGTGCGTGTGTGTGTGTGTGTGTGTGTGTGATTCGTGTGTGTGTCCCCCCCTAATAAAATCTAAACGGTTGGAGCGATTTCAATGAAACTCGGTATGTTCATAGCACTATTCCCGGCGACCTCGACCGTGCCCTTCAAATTCTGTTACGTCTCACCAATGCAAAATGGCGGCTGTGCGAAATATTTCACTAGCATTCAATATCTCGGAAACTATTACCGATATCGCCCTGAAATTGGGTACGGTGATCAAGGGTACTACTAGAAGTTCACCTACGAGACTTTCAAAAACCTGGTGACTACAAAACCAACATGGCGGTCAAGCGAATTTGAGACTTTTAAATAGACTTTTCTCGCGATTTAACTATCCAGACGTAATGAAACTTGGTACAGCAAATGTTTATACACATTGTAATGCACTGGAGTCTAATTTAGTTCAATTGTTTACATAACTTCAAAATGGCGGCTGTGCGAATTATTTCACTGACATTCTATATCTCCGAAACTATTACAGATATCACCCTGCAATTTAGTACGGTGATAAAGGGTACTGATACAAGTTTACCTATGTATATTTCATAAACTTGTAAAGTAGAAAACGAACATGGCGACCAAGCGAATTTGAGACTTTTAAATAGACTTTTCTCACGATTTAACCATCCAAACGTAATGAAACTAGGTACAGCAAGTGTTTATACACATAGTAATGCACTGGAGTCTAATTAGTTCAATTGTTTACATAACCTCAAAATGGCGGCTGTGCGAAATATTTCACTGACATTCTATATCTCCGAAACTATTACAGATATTACCCTGCAATTTTGTACGGTAATAAACGGTACTGGTATAAGTTTATCTATGTATATTTCATAAACTTGTAAAGTAAAAAACGAACATGGCGACCAAGCGAATTTGAAATATTTTAATAGATTTTTCTCGTGATTTAACTCTCTGAGCGCAGTGAAATGTGGTACAGTAAATGATTTTGCAGATTGTAATGTACTGCCATCTAATTTAAATCAATTGTTTACATAACCTCAATATGGCGGCTGTGCGAAATTTTAAAATTAAGTTTTTATTTCTTGTGTCGTAATCATGCGATCGAAGTGAATGTTTGAATAATGAACCTAGGCAATAATTGTCATTGAATGGTACATAATTCTATGGCCTATGCATATAACAATCCTAAATGGCGAGCTTCCGAAATATTTAGACGGTTCTCAATATCTATGAATCTTTTACAGCAACCAAACTGAATTTGTTTATGTTCATAGAGACTATGAACATATGTTCACTTATAGGACTTTCATTAACCTGGTGAGCACAAATCCAACATGGCGGCGACGCGAAGTATAAATATTTAAATGGACGATTCTCGCGAATTAACTATCCGAGTGCTGTGAAACGTTGCACGTTAAATGCTTATACAAATGTTGATCCACTGGCATCTAATTTATTTCAATTGTTTGCATAATCACAAGATGGCTGCTGTGCGTAATTTTAAAATCTCGTTTTTACTTCTTGTGTTCTAATCATGCGATTGAAGTTTGAATACCACACGTACACAATAATCTTAATGTAATAGTACAAAAATAAAAATCCAACCTGGCGACAATCTGAAATATTTAGACGGTTCTCAATATCTACGAATCTGTTACAGCAATTAAACTGAAATTTTGTATGTTGATAGAGGCAATTAACATGAGCAGGATATATGAAAATAGGCTGTATAGTTCTTCACGGAACTACTTGTTTGATATCTCTCACCGTTTTCGTTTTTGGAGGCCCTGAAAATGTCAATTGTGCGTGACATTTTTGCGTTTACCTAAGTACAGGTCGCAATTTTCAAGATATTAAGCTGAAATTTGCTACGATGAAAGAGTTAGTGACTGTGACGAATCCTGTTGTTGGGGGTTAAAATCGGTGCAGGGCCGGATCTTTTTTGGGGGCCCTGAATTTCAAACAGTTTCTTGGAATCGATATATCTCGGAAACGGTTGGTCGTATCGAAAAATGTTAAATGAACAGGTGTAAGATCTCCGCGGTATGCAACTTTTTTACTGAAAACGACTTTTTGATATCTCTCACCGTTTTCTTTTTTGGAGGCCCTGAAAATGTCCATTGTGCGTGACATTTTTGCGTTTAGCTAAGTACTGGTCGCAATTCTCAAGATATTAAGCTGAAATTTGGTACGATGAAAGAGTTGGTGACTGTGACGAATCCTATTGTTGGGCGTTAAAATAGGTGCAGGGCCGGATCTTTTTTGGGGGCCCTGAATTTCAAACTTTTTTTTGGAATCGATATATCTCGGAAACGGTTGATCGTATCGAACAATGTTAAAGGTATAGAGGTAAGATATCCGCGGTATGCAACTTTTTTATTCAGAACGATTGTTTGATATCTCTCAAAGTTTTCTCTTTTTGGGGCCCTGAAAATGTCCATTATGTGTGACATTTTTGCGTTTAGCTAAGTACTGGTCGCAATTTTCAGGACATCGAGCTGAAATTTGGTACGGTGAAAGAGTTACTGACTGTGACGAATCCTGTTGTTGGGCGTTAAAATCAGTGCAGGGCCGGATCTTTTTTGGGGCCCTGAATTTCTAACTGTTTTTTGGAATCGATATATCTCGGAAATAGTTGGTCGTATCGAAAAATGTTAAATGTACAGGTGTAAGATCTCCGCGGTATGCAACTTTTTTACTCAAAACAATTTTTTGATATCTCTCACCGTTTTCTTTTTTGGGGCCCTGAAATGTCCATTGTGCGTGACATTTTAGCGTTTAGCTATGTACTGGTCGCGATTTTCTAGATATTAAGCTGAAATTTGGTACGATGAAAGAGTTTGTGACTGTAACGAATCCTATTGTTGGGCGTTAAAATCGGTGCAGGGCCGGATCTTTTTTGGGGGCCCTGAATTTCAATTTTTTTTTAATCGATATATCTCGGAAACGGTTGGCCGTATCGAAAAATGTTAAAGGTACAGGTGTAAGATCTCCGCGGTATTTAACTTTTTTACTCAAAACGATTTTTTTATATCTCTCACCGTTTTCTTTTTTGGGGGCCCTGAAAATGTCCATTGTGTATGACATTTTTGCGTTTAGCTGAGTACTGATCGCAATTTTCAAGATATCGAGCTGAAATTTGGTACGGTGAAAGAGTTGGGGACTGTGACGAACCCTGTTGTTGGGGGTTAAAATCGGTTAAGGGCCGGACCTTTTTGGGGCCCTGAATTTCATCCTATTTTTTTGAATCGATATATCGCGGAAACGGTTGGTCGTATCGAAAAATGTTAAATGTACAGGTGTAAGATCTCCGCGTTATGCAACTTTTTTACCCAAAACGAATTTTTGATATCTCTCACCGTTTTCTTGTTTTGGGGCCCTGAAAATGTCCATTGTGTGTGCCATTTTTGTGTTTAGCTAAGTACTGGTCGCAAATTTCATGATATTAAGCTGAAATTTGGTACGGTGAAAGAGTTTGTGACTGTGACGAATCCTGTTGTTCGGCGTTAAAATCGGTGCAGGGCCGGATCTTTTTGGGGGGCCCTGAATTTCTAACTGTTTTTTGAATCGATATATCTCGGAAATAGTTGGTCGTATCGAAAAATGTTAAATGTACAGGTGTAAGATCTCCGCGGTATGCAACTTTTTTACTCAAAACGATTTTTTGATATCTCTCACCGTTTTCATTTTTTGGGGCCCTGAAAATGTCCATTGTGAGTGACATTTTTGCGTTTAGCTAAGTACAGGTCGCAATTTTCAAGATATTAAGCTGAAATTTGGTACGATGAAAGAGTTAGTGACTGTGACGAATCCTATTGTTGGGGGTTAAAATCGGTGCAGGGCCGGATCTTTTTTGGGGGCCCTGAATTTCAAACTTATTTTTGGAATCGATATATCTCGGAAACGGTTGGTCGTATCGAAAAATGTTAAATGTACAGGTGTATGATCTCTGCGGTATGCAACTTTTTTACGCAAAACGATTTTTTGATATCTCTCACCGTTTTCTTTTTTGGAGGCCCTGAAAATGTCCATTGTGCGTGACATTTTTGCGTTTAGCTAAGTACAGGTCGCAATTTTCAAGATATTAAGTTGAAATTTGGTACGATGAAAGAGTTAGTGACTGTGACGAATCCTGTTCTTGGGGGTTAAAATCAGTGCAGGGCCGGATCTTTTTTGGGGGCACTGAATTTCAAACTTTTTTTTGGAATCGATATATCTCGGAAACGGTTGATCGTATCGAACAATGTTAAAGGTATAGGTGTAAGATATCCGCGGTATGCAACTTTTTTATTCAGAACGATTGTTTGATATCTCTCACAGTTTTCTTTTTTTGGGGCCCTGAAAATGTCCATTGTGTGTGACATTTTTGCGTTTAGCTAAGTACTGGTCGCAATTTTCAAGATATCGAGCTGAAATTTGGTACGGTGAAAGAGTTAGTGACTGTGACGAATACTTTTGTTGGGCGTTAAAATCAGTGCAGGGCCGGATCTTTTTTGGGGGCCCTGAATTTCTAACTGTTTTTTGGAATCGATATATCTCGGAAATAGTTGGTCGTATCGAAAAATGTTAAATGTACAGGTGTAAGATCTCCGCGGTATGCAACTTTTTTACTCAAAACGTTTTTTTGATATCTCTCACCTTTTTCTTTTTTTGGGGCCCTGAAAATGTCCATTGTGCGTGACATTTTTGCGTTTAGCTAAGTACAGGTCGCAATTTTCAAGATATTAAGCTGAAATTTGGTACGATGAAAGAGTTGGTGACTGTGACGAATCCTATTGTTGGGGGTTAAAATCGGTGCAGGGCCGGATCTTTTTTGGGGGCCCTGAATTTCAAACTTATTTTTGGAATCAATATATCTCGGAAACGGTTGGTCGTATCGAAAAATGTTAAATGTACAGGTGTAAGATCTCTGCGGTATGCAACTTTTTTACGCAAAACGATTTTTTGATATCTCTCACCGTTTTCGTTTTTGGAGGCCCTGAAAATGTCAATTGTGCGTGACATTTTTGCGTTTACCTAAGTACAGGTCGCAATTTTCAAGATATTAAGCTGAAATTTGCTACGATGAAAGAGTTAGTGACTGTGACGAATCCTATTGTTGGGGGTTAAAATGGGTGCAGGGCCGGATCTTTTTTGGGGGCCCTGAATTTCAAACTGTTTCTTGGAATCAATATATCTCGGAAACGGTTGGTCGTATCGAAAAATGTTAAATGAACAGGTGTAAGATCGCCGCGGTATGCAACTTTTTTTTACTGAAAACGACTTTTTGATATCTCTCACCGTTTTCTTTTTTGGAGGCCCTGAAAATGTCCATTGTGCGTGACATTTTTGCGTTTAGCTTAGTACTGGTCGCAATTCTCAAGATATTAAGCTGAAATTTGGTACGATGAAAGAGTTGGAGACTGTGACGAATCCTATTGTTGGGCGTTAAAATAGGTGCAAGGCCGGATCTTTTTTGGGGGCCCTGAATTTCAAACTTTTTTTTGGAATCGATATATCTCGGAAACGGTTGATCGTATCGAACAATGTTAAAGGTATAGGTGTAAGATATCCGCGGTATGCAACTTTTTTATTCAGAACGATTGTTTGATATCTCTCAAAGTTTTCTCTTTTTGGGGCCGTGAAAATGTCCATTATGTGTGACATTTTTGCGTTTAGCTAAGTACTGGTCGCAATTTTCAGGACATCGAGCTGAAATTTGGTACGGTGAAAGAGTTACTGACTGTGACGAATCCTGTTGTTGGGCGTTAAAATCAGTGCAGGGCCGGATCTTTTTTGGGGCCCTGAATTTCTAACTGTTTTTTGGAATCGATATATCTCGGAAATAGTTGGTCGTATCTAAAAATGTTAAATGTACAGGTGTAAGATCTCCGCGGTATGCAACTTTTTTACTCAAAACAATTTTTTGATATCTCTCACCGTTTTCTTTTTTGGGGCCCTGAAATGTCCATTGTGCGTGACATTTTAGCGTTTAGCTATGTACTGGTCGCAATTTTCTAGATATTAAGCTGAAATTTGGTACGATGAAAGAGTTTGTGACTGTAACGAATCCTATTGTTGGGCGTTAAAATCGGTGCAGGGCCGGATCTTTTTTGGGGGCCCTGAATTTCAAACTTTTTTTTTAATCGATATATCTCGGAAACGGTTGGTCGTATCGAAAAATGTTAAAGGTACAGGTGTAAGATCTCCGCGGTATGCAACGTTTTTACTCAAAACGATTTTTTGATATCTCTCACCGTTTTCTTTTTTTGGGGCCCTGAAAATGTCCATTGTGTATGACATTTTTGCGTTTAGCTAAGTACTGATCGCAATTTGCAAGATATCGAGCTGAAATTTGGTACGGTGAAAGAGTTGGGGACTGTGACGAATCCTGTTCTTGGGGGTTAAAATCGGTTAAGGGCCGGACCTTTTTTGGGGCCCTGAATTTCATCCTATTTTTTGAATCGATATATCGCGGAAACGGTTGGACGTATCGAAAAATGTTAAATGTACAGGTGTAAGATCTCCGCGTTATGCAACTTTTTTACCCAAAACGATTTTTTGATATCTCTCACCGTTTTCTTGTTTTGGGGCCCTGAAAATGTCCATTGTGTGTGCCATTTTTGTGTTTAGCTAAGTACTGGTCGCAAATTTCAAGATATTAAGCTGAAATTTGGTACGTGAAAGAGTTAGTGACTGTGACGAATCCTGTTGTTCGGCGTTAAAATCGGTGCAGGGCCGGATCTTTTTGGGGGACCCTGAATTTCTATCTGTTGTTTGGAATCGATATATCTCGGAAATAGTTGGTCGTATCGAAAAATGTTAAATGTACAGGTGTAAGATTTCCGCGGTATGCAACTTTTTTACTCAAAACGATTTTTTGATATCTCTCACCGTTTTCATTTTTTGGGGCCCTGAAAATGTCCATTGTGCGTGACATTTTTGCGTTTAGCTAAGTACAGGTCGCAATTTTCAAGATAATAAGCTGAAATTTGGTACGATGAAAGAGTTAGTGACTGTGACGAATCCTTTTGTTGGGGGTTAAAATCGGTGCAGGGCGGGATCTTTTTTGGGGGCCCTGAATTTCATACTTATTTTTGGAATCGATATATCTCGGAAACGGTAGGTCGTATCGAAAAATGTTAAATGTACAGGTGTTAGATCTCTGCGGTATGCAACTTTTTTACGCAAAACGATTTTTTGATATCTCTCACCGTTTTCTTTTTTGGAGGCCCTGAAAATGTCCATTGTGCGTGACATTTTTGCGTTTAGCTAAGTACAGGTCGCAATTTTCAAGATATTAAGCTGAAATTTGGTACGATGAAAGAATTAGTGACTGTGACGAATCCTGTTCTTGGGGGTTAAAATCAGTGCAGGGCCGGATCTTTTTTGGGGGCACTGAATTTCAAACTTTTTTTTGGAATCGATATATCTCGGAAACGGTTGTTCGTATCGAACAATGTTAAAGGTATAGGTGTAAGATATCCGCGGTATGCAACTTTTTTATTCAGAACGATTGTTTGATATCTCTCACAGTTTTCTTTTTTTGGGGCCCTGAAAATGTCCATTGTGTGTGACATTTTTGCGTTTAGCTAAGTACTGGTCGCAATTTTCAAGATATCGAGCTGAAATTTGGGACGGTGAAAGAGTTAGTGACTGTGACGAATCCTTTTGTTGGGCGTTAAAATCAGTGCAGGGCCGGATCTTTTTTGGGGGCCCTGAATTTCTAACTGTTTTTTGGAATCGATATATCTCGGAAATAGTTGGTCGTATCGAAAAATGTTTAATGTACAGGTGTAAGACCTCCGCGGTATGCAACTTTTTTACTCAAAACGATTTTTTGATATCTCTCACCGTTTTCTTTTTTTGGGGCTCTGAAAATGTCCATTGTGCGTGACATTTTTGCGTTTAGCTAATTACAGGTCGCAATTTTCAAGATATTAAGCTGAAATTTGGTACGATGAAAGAGTTGGTGACTGTGACGAATCCTATTGTTGGGGGTTAAAATCGGTGCAGGGCCGGATCTTTTTTGGGGGCCCTGAATTTCAAACTTATTTTTGGAATCAATATATCTCGGAAACGGTTGGTCGTATCGAAAAATGTTAAATGTACAGGTGTAAGATCTCTGCGGTATGCAACTTTTTTACGCAAAACGATTTTTAGCCTATTTTCAATTTTGAAAAAATAGGCTTATGAGATCACCTTTTGTCCGTGTGTGTGTGCGTGTGTGTGTGTGTGTGTGTGTGTGATTCGTGTGTGTGTCCCCCCCTAATAAAATCTAAACGGTTGGAGCGATTTCAATGAAACTCGGTATGTTCATAGCACTATTCCCGGCGACCTCGACCGTGCCCTTCAAATTCTGTTACGTCTCACCAATGCAAAATGGCGGCTGTGCGAAATATTTCACTAGCATTCAATATCTCGGAAACTATTACCGATATCGCCCTGAAATTGGGTACGGTGATCAAGGGTACTACTAGAAGTTCACCTACGAGACTTTCAAAAACCTGGTGACTACAAAACCAACATGGCGGTCAAGCGAATTTGAGACTTTTAAATAGACTTTTCTCGCGATTTAACTATCCAGACGTAATGAAACTTGGTACAGCAAATGTTTATACACATTGTAATGCACTGGAGTCTAATTTAGTTCAATTGTTTACATAACTTCAAAATGGCGGCTGTGCGAATTATTTCACTGACATTCTATATCTCCGAAACTATTACAGATATCACCCTGCAATTTAGTACGGTGATAAAGGGTACTGATACAAGTTTACCTATGTATATTTCATAAACTTGTAAAGTAGAAAACGAACATGGCGACCAAGCGAATTTGAGACTTTTAAATAGACTTTTCTCACGATTTAACCATCCAAACGTAATGAAACTAGGTACAGCAAGTGTTTATACACATAGTAATGCACTGGAGTCTAATTAGTTCAATTGTTTACATAACCTCAAAATGGCGGCTGTGCGAAATATTTCACTGACATTCTATATCTCCGAAACTATTACAGATATTACCCTGCAATTTTGTACGGTAATAAACGGTACTGGTATAAGTTTATCTATGTATATTTCATAAACTTGTAAAGTAAAAAACGAACATGGCGACCAAGCGAATTTGAAATATTTTAATAGATTTTTCTCGTGATTTAACTCTCTGAGCGCAGTGAAATGTGGTACAGTAAATGATTTTGCAGATTGTAATGTACTGCCATCTAATTTAAATCAATTGTTTACATAACCTCAATATGGCGGCTGTGCGAAATTTTAAAATTAAGTTTTTATTTCTTGTGTCGTAATCATGCGATCGAAGTGAATGTTTGAATAATGAACCTAGGCAATAATTGTCATTGAATGGTACATAATTCTATGGCCTATGCATATAACAATCCTAAATGGCGAGCTTCCGAAATATTTAGACGGTTCTCAATATCTATGAATCTTTTACAGCAACCAAACTGAATTTGTTTATGTTCATAGAGACTATGAACATATGTTCACTTATAGGACTTTCATTAACCTGGTGAGCACAAATCCAACATGGCGGCGACGCGAAGTATAAATATTTAAATGGACGATTCTCGCGAATTAACTATCCGAGTGCTGTGAAACGTTGCACGTTAAATGCTTATACAAATGTTGATCCACTGGCATCTAATTTATTTCAATTGTTTGCATAATCACAAGATGGCTGCTGTGCGTAATTTTAAAATCTCGTTTTTACTTCTTGTGTTCTAATCATGCGATTGAAGTTTGAATACCACACGTACACAATAATCTTAATGTAATAGTACAAAAATAAAAATCCAACCTGGCGACAATCTGAAATATTTAGACGGTTCTCAATATCTACGAATCTGTTACAGCAATTAAACTGAAATTTTGTATGTTGATAGAGGCAATTAACATGAGCAGGATATATGAAAATAGGCTGTATAGTTCTTCACGGAACTACTTGTTTGATATCTCTCACCGTTTTCGTTTTTGGAGGCCCTGAAAATGTCAATTGTGCGTGACATTTTTGCGTTTACCTAAGTACAGGTCGCAATTTTCAAGATATTAAGCTGAAATTTGCTACGATGAAAGAGTTAGTGACTGTGACGAATCCTGTTGTTGGGGGTTAAAATCGGTGCAGGGCCGGATCTTTTTTGGGGGCCCTGAATTTCAAACAGTTTCTTGGAATCGATATATCTCGGAAACGGTTGGTCGTATCGAAAAATGTTAAATGAACAGGTGTAAGATCTCCGCGGTATGCAACTTTTTTACTGAAAACGACTTTTTGATATCTCTCACCGTTTTCTTTTTTGGAGGCCCTGAAAATGTCCATTGTGCGTGACATTTTTGCGTTTAGCTAAGTACTGGTCGCAATTCTCAAGATATTAAGCTGAAATTTGGTACGATGAAAGAGTTGGTGACTGTGACGAATCCTATTGTTGGGCGTTAAAATAGGTGCAGGGCCGGATCTTTTTTGGGGGCCCTGAATTTCAAACTTTTTTTTGGAATCGATATATCTCGGAAACGGTTGATCGTATCGAACAATGTTAAAGGTATAGAGGTAAGATATCCGCGGTATGCAACTTTTTTATTCAGAACGATTGTTTGATATCTCTCAAAGTTTTCTCTTTTTGGGGCCCTGAAAATGTCCATTATGTGTGACATTTTTGCGTTTAGCTAAGTACTGGTCGCAATTTTCAGGACATCGAGCTGAAATTTGGTACGGTGAAAGAGTTACTGACTGTGACGAATCCTGTTGTTGGGCGTTAAAATCAGTGCAGGGCCGGATCTTTTTTGGGGCCCTGAATTTCTAACTGTTTTTTGGAATCGATATATCTCGGAAATAGTTGGTCGTATCGAAAAATGTTAAATGTACAGGTGTAAGATCTCCGCGGTATGCAACTTTTTTACTCAAAACAATTTTTTGATATCTCTCACCGTTTTCTTTTTTGGGGCCCTGAAATGTCCATTGTGCGTGACATTTTAGCGTTTAGCTATGTACTGGTCGCAATTTTCTAGATATTAAGCTGAAATTTGGTACGATGAAAGAGTTTGTGACTGTAACGAATCCTATTGTTGGGCGTTAAAATCGGTGCAGGGCCGGATCTTTTTTGGGGGCCCTGAATTTCAAACTTTTTTTTAAATCGATATATCTCGGAAACGGTTGGTCGTATCGAAAAATGTTAAAGGTACAGGTGTAAGATCTCCGCGGTATGCAACGTTTTTACTCAAAACGATTTTTTGATATCTCTCACCGTTTTCTTTTTTGGGGGCCCTGAAAATGTCCATTGTGTATGACATTTTTGCGTTTAGCTAAGTACTGATCGCAATTTGCAAGATATCGAGCTGAAATTTGGTACGGTGAAAGAGTTGGGGACTGTGACGAATCCTGTTCTTGGGGGTTAAAATCGGTTAAGGGCCGGACCTTTTTTGGGGCCCTGAATTTCATCCTATTTTTTGAATCGATATATCGCGGAAACGGTTGGACGTATCGAAAAATGTTAAATGTACAGGTGTAAGATCTCCGCGTTATGCAACTTTTTTACCCAAAACGATTTTTTGATATCTCTCACCGTTTTCTTGTTTTGGGGCCCTGAAAATGTCCATTGTGTGTGCCATTTTTGTGTTTAGCTAAGTACTGGTCGCAAATTTCAAGATATTAAGCTGAAATTTGGTACGTGAAAGAGTTAGTGACTGTGACGAATCCTGTTGTTCGGCGTTAAAATCGGTGCAGGGCCGGATCTTTTTGGGGGACCCTGAATTTCTATCTGTTGTTTGGAATCGATATATCTCGGAAATAGTTGGTCGTATCGAAAAATGTTAAATGTACAGGTGTAAGATTTCCGCGGTATGCAACTTTTTTACTCAAAACGATTTTTTGATATCTCTCACCGTTTTCATTTTTTGGGGCCCTGAAAATGTCCATTGTGCGTGACATTTTTGCGTTTAGCTAAGTACAGGTCGCAATTTTCAAGATAATAAGCTGAAATTTGGTACGATGAAAGAGTTAGTGACTGTGACGAATCCTTTTGTTGGGGGTTAAAATCGGTGCAGGGCGGGATCTTTTTTGGGGGCCCTGAATTTCATACTTATTTTTGGAATCGATATATCTCGGAAACGGTAGGTCGTATCGAAAAATGTTAAATGTACAGGTGTTAGATCTCTGCGGTATGCAACTTTTTTACGCAAAACGATTTTTTGATATCTCTCACCGTTTTCTTTTTTGGAGGCCCTGAAAATGTCCATTGTGCGTGACATTTTTGCGTTTAGCTAAGTACAGGTCGCAATTTTCAAGATATTAAGCTGAAATTTGGTACGATGAAAGAATTAGTGACTGTGACGAATCCTGTTCTTGGGGGTTAAAATCAGTGCAGGGCCGGATCTTTTTTGGGGGCACTGAATTTCAAACTTTTTTTTGGAATCGATATATCTCGGAAACGGTTGTTCGTATCGAACAATGTTAAAGGTATAGGTGTAAGATATCCGCGGTATGCAACTTTTTTATTCAGAACGATTGTTTGATATCTCTCACAGTTTTCTTTTTTTGGGGCCCTGAAAATGTCCATTGTGTGTGACATTTTTGCGTTTAGCTAAGTACTGGTCGCAATTTTCAAGATATCGAGCTGAAATTTGGGACGGTGAAAGAGTTAGTGACTGTGACGAATCCTTTTGTTGGGCGTTAAAATCAGTGCAGGGCCGGATCTTTTTTGGGGGCCCTGAATTTCTAACTGTTTTTTGGAATCGATATATCTCGGAAATAGTTGGTCGTATCGAAAAATGTTTAATGTACAGGTGTAAGACCTCCGCGGTATGCAACTTTTTTACTCAAAACGATTTTTTGATATCTCTCACCGTTTTCTTTTTTTGGGGCTCTGAAAATGTCCATTGTGCGTGACATTTTTGCGTTTAGCTAATTACAGGTCGCAATTTTCAAGATATTAAGCTGAAATTTGGTACGATGAAAGAGTTGGTGACTGTGACGAATCCTATTGTTGGGGGTTAAAATCGGTGCAGGGCCGGATCTTTTTTGGGGGCCCTGAATTTCAAACTTATTTTTGGAATCAATATATCTCGGAAACGGTTGGTCGTATCGAAAAATGTTAAATGTACAGGTGTAAGATCTCTGCGGTATGCAACTTTTTTACGCAAAACGATTTTTAGCCTATTTTCAATTTTGAAAAAATAGGCTTATGAGATCACCTTTTGTCCGTGTGTGTGTGCGTGTGTGTGTGTGTGTGTGTGATTCGTGTGTGTGTCCCCCCCTAATAAAATCTAAACGGTTGGAGCGATTTCAATGAAACTCGGTATGTTCATAGCACTATTCCCGGCGACCTCGACCGTGCCCTTCAAATTCTGTTACGTCTCACCAATGCAAAATGGCGGCTGTGCGAAATATTTCACTAGCATTCAATATCTCGGAAACTATTACCGATATCGCCCTGAAATTGGGTACGGTGATCAAGGGTACTACTAGAAGTTCACCTACGAGACTTTCAAAAACCTGGTGACTACAAAACCAACATGGCGGTCAAGCGAATTTGAGACTTTTAAATAGACTTTTCTCGCGATTTAACTATCCAGACGTAATGAAACTTGGTACAGCAAATGTTTATACACATTGTAATGCACTGGAGTCTAATTTAGTTCAATTGTTTACATAACTTCAAAATGGCGGCTGTGCGAATTATTTCACTGACATTCTATATCTCCGAAACTATTACAGATATCACCCTGCAATTTAGTACGGTGATAAAGGGTACTGATACAAGTTTACCTATGTATATTTCATAAACTTGTAAAGTAGAAAACGAACATGGCGACCAAGCGAATTTGAGACTTTTAAATAGACTTTTCTCACGATTTAACCATCCAAACGTAATGAAACTAGGTACAGCAAGTGTTTATACACATAGTAATGCACTGGAGTCTAATTAGTTCAATTGTTTACATAACCTCAAAATGGCGGCTGTGCGAAATATTTCACTGACATTCTATATCTCCGAAACTATTACAGATATTACCCTGCAATTTTGTACGGTAATAAACGGTACTGGTATAAGTTTATCTATGTATATTTCATAAACTTGTAAAGTAAAAAACGAACATGGCGACCAAGCGAATTTGAAATATTTTAATAGATTTTTCTCGTGATTTAACTCTCTGAGCGCAGTGAAATGTGGTACAGTAAATGATTTTGCAGATTGTAATGTACTGCCATCTAATTTAAATCAATTGTTTACATAACCTCAATATGGCGGCTGTGCGAAATTTTAAAATTAAGTTTTTATTTCTTGTGTCGTAATCATGCGATCGAAGTGAATGTTTGAATAATGAACCTAGGCAATAATTGTCATTGAATGGTACATAATTCTATGGCCTATGCATATAACAATCCTAAATGGCGAGCTTCCGAAATATTTAGACGGTTCTCAATATCTATGAATCTTTTACAGCAACCAAACTGAATTTGTTTATGTTCATAGAGACTATGAACATATGTTCACTTATAGGACTTTCATTAACCTGGTGAGCACAAATCCAACATGGCGGCGACGCGAAGTATAAATATTTAAATGGACGATTCTCGCGAATTAACTATCCGAGTGCTGTGAAACGTTGCACGTTAAATGCTTATACAAATGTTGATCCACTGGCATCTAATTTATTTCAATTGTTTGCATAATCACAAGATGGCTGCTGTGCGTAATTTTAAAATCTCGTTTTTACTTCTTGTGTTCTAATCATGCGATTGAAGTTTGAATACCACACGTACACAATAATCTTAATGTAATAGTACAAAAATAAAAATCCAACCTGGCGACAATCTGAAATATTTAGACGGTTCTCAATATCTACGAATCTGTTACAGCAATTAAACTGAAATTTTGTATGTTGATAGAGGCAATTAACATGAGCAGGATATATGAAAATAGGCTGTATAGTTCTTCACGGAACTACTTGTTTGATATCTCTCACCGTTTTCGTTTTTGGAGGCCCTGAAAATGTCAATTGTGCGTGACATTTTTGCGTTTACCTAAGTACAGGTCGCAATTTTCAAGATATTAAGCTGAAATTTGCTACGATGAAAGAGTTAGTGACTGTGACGAATCCTGTTGTTGGGGGTTAAAATCGGTGCAGGGCCGGATCTTTTTTGGGGGCCCTGAATTTCAAACAGTTTCTTGGAATCGATATATCTCGGAAACGGTTGGTCGTATCGAAAAATGTTAAATGAACAGGTGTAAGATCTCCGCGGTATGCAACTTTTTTACTGAAAACGACTTTTTGATATCTCTCACCGTTTTCTTTTTTGGAGGCCCTGAAAATGTCCATTGTGCGTGACATTTTTGCGTTTAGCTAAGTACTGGTCGCAATTCTCAAGATATTAAGCTGAAATTTGGTACGATGAAAGAGTTGGTGACTGTGACGAATCCTATTGTTGGGCGTTAAAATAGGTGCAGGGCTGGATCTTTTTTGGGGGCCCTGAATTTCAAACTTTTTTTTGGAATCGATATATCTCGGAAACGGTTGATCGTATCGAACAATGTTAAAGGTATAGAGGTAAGATATCCGCGGTATGCAACTTTTTTATTCAGAACGATTGTTTGATATCTCTCAAAGTTTTCTCTTTTTGGGGCCCTGAAAATGTCCATTATGTGTGACATTTTTGCGTTTAGCTAAGTACTGGTCGCAATTTTCAGGACATCGAGCTGAAATTTGGTACGGTGAAAGAGTTACTGACTGTGACGAATCCTGTTGTTGGGCGTTAAAATCAGTGCAGGGCCGGATCTTTTTTGGGGCCCTGAATTTCTAACTGTTTTTTGGAATCGATATATCTCGGAAATAGTTGGTCGTATCGAAAAATGTTAAATGTACAGGTGTAAGATCTCCGCGGTATGCAACTTTTTTACTCAAAACAATTTTTTGATATCTCTCACCGTTTTCTTTTTTGGGGCCCTGAAATGTCCATTGTGCGTGACATTTTAGCGTTTAGCTATGTACTGGTCGCGATTTTCTAGATATTAAGCTGAAATTTGGTACGATGAAAGAGTTTGTGACTGTAACGAATCCTATTGTTGGGCGTTAAAATCGGTGCAGGGCCGGATCTTTTTTGGGGGCCCTGAATTTCAATTTTTTTTTAATCGATATATCTCGGAAACGGTTGGTCGTATCGAAAAATGTTAAAGGTACAGGTGTAAGATCTCCGCGGTATTTAACTTTTTTACTCAAAACGATTTTTTTATATCTCTCACCGTTTTCTTTTTTGGGGGCCCTGAAAATGTCCATTGTGTATGACATTTTTGCGTTTAGCTGAGTACTGATCGCAATTTTCAAGATATCGAGCTGAAATTTGGTACGGTGAAAGAGTTGGGGACTGTGACGAACCCTGTTGTTGGGGGTTAAAATCGGTTAAGGGCCGGACCTTTTTGGGGCCCTGAATTTCATCCTATTTTTTTGAATCGATATATCGCGGAAACGGTTGGTCGTATCGAAAAATGTTAAATGTACAGGTGTAAGATCTCCGCGTTATGCAACTTTTTTACCCAAAACGAATTTTTGATATCTCTCACCGTTTTCTTGTTTTGGGGCCCTGAAAATGTCCATTGTGTGTGCCATTTTTGTGTTTAGCTAAGTACTGGTCGCAAATTTCATGATATTAAGCTGAAATTTGGTACGGTGAAAGAGTTTGTGACTGTGACGAATCCTGTTGTTCGGCGTTAAAATCGGTGCAGGGCCGGATCTTTTTGGGGGGCCCTGAATTTCTAACTGTTTTTTGAATCGATATATCTCGGAAATAGTTGGTCGTATCGAAAAATGTTAAATGTACAGGTGTAAGATCTCCGCGGTATGCAACTTTTTTACTCAAAACGATTTTTTGATATCTCTCACCGTTTTCATTTTTTGGGGCCCTGAAAATGTCCATTGTGAGTGACATTTTTGCGTTTAGCTAAGTACAGGTCGCAATTTTCAAGATATTAAGCTGAAATTTGGTACGATGAAAGAGTTAGTGACTGTGACGAATCCTATTGTTGGGGGTTAAAATCGGTGCAGGGCCGGATCTTTTTTGGGGGCCCTGAATTTCAAACTTATTTTTGGAATCGATATATCTCGGAAACGGTTGGTCGTATCGAAAAATGTTAAATGTACAGGTGTATGATCTCTGCGGTATGCAACTTTTTTACGCAAAACGATTTTTTGATATCTCTCACCGTTTTCTTTTTTGGAGGCCCTGAAAATGTCCATTGTGCGTGACATTTTTGCGTTTAGCTAAGTACAGGTCGCAATTTTCAAGATATTAAGTTGAAATTTGGTACGATGAAAGAGTTAGTGACTGTGACGAATCCTGTTCTTGGGGGTTAAAATCAGTGCAGGGCCGGATCTTTTTTGGGGGCACTGAATTTCAAACTTTTTTTTGGAATCGATATATCTCGGAAACGGTTGATCGTATCGAACAATGTTAAAGGTATAGGTGTAAGATATCCGCGGTATGCAACTTTTTTATTCAGAACGATTGTTTGATATCTCTCACAGTTTTCTTTTTTTGGGGCCCTGAAAATGTCCATTGTGTGTGACATTTTTGCGTTTAGCTAAGTACTGGTCGCAATTTTCAAGATATCGAGCTGAAATTTGGTACGGTGAAAGAGTTAGTGACTGTGACGAATCCTTTTGTTGGGCGTTAAAATCAGTGCAGGGCCGGATCTTTTTTGGGGGCCCTGAATTTCTAACTGTTTTTTGGAATCGATATATCTCGGAAATAGTTGGTCGTATCGAAAAATGTTAAATGTACAGGTGTAAGATCTCCGCGGTATGCAACTTTTTTACTCAAAACGTTTTTTTGATATCTCTCACCTTTTTCTTTTTTTGGGGCCCTGAAAATGTCCATTGTGCGTGACATTTTTGCGTTTAGCTAAGTACAGGTCGCAATTTTCAAGATATTAAGCTGAAATTTGGTACGATGAAAGAGTTGGTGACTGTGACGAATCCTATTGTTGGGGGTTAAAATCGGTGCAGGGCCGGATCTTTTTTGGGGGCCCTGAATTTCAAACTTATTTTTGGAATCAATATATCTCGGAAACGGTTGGTCGTATCGAAAAATGTTAAATGTACAGGTGTAAGATCTCTGCGGTATGCAACTTTTTTACGCAAAACGATTTTTTGATATCTCTCACCGTTTTCGTTTTTGGAGGCCCTGAAAATGTCAATTGTGCGTGACATTTTTGCGTTTACCTAAGTACAGGTCGCAATTTTCAAGATATTAAGCTGAAATTTGCTACGATGAAAGAGTTAGTGACTGTGACGAATCCTATTGTTGGGGGTTAAAATGGGTGCAGGGCCGGATCTTTTTTGGGGGCCCTGAATTTCAAACTGTTTCTTGGAATCAATATATCTCGGAAACGGTTGGTCGTATCGAAAAATGTTAAATGAACAGGTGTAAGATCGCCGCGGTATGCAACTTTTTTTTACTGAAAACGACTTTTTGATATCTCTCACCGTTTTCTTTTTTGGAGGCCCTGAAAATGTCCATTGTGCGTGACATTTTTGCGTTTAGCTTAGTACTGGTCGCAATTCTCAAGATATTAAGCTGAAATTTGGTACGATGAAAGAGTTGGAGACTGTGACGAATCCTATTGTTGGGCGTTAAAATAGGTGCAAGGCCGGATCTTTTTTGGGGGCCCTGAATTTCAAACTTTTTTTTGGAATCGATATATCTCGGAAACGGTTGATCGTATCGAACAATGTTAAAGGTATAGGTGTAAGATATCCGCGGTATGCAACTTTTTTATTCAGAACGATTGTTTGATATCTCTCAAAGTTTTCTCTTTTTGGGGCCGTGAAAATGTCCATTATGTGTGACATTTTTGCGTTTAGCTAAGTACTGGTCGCAATTTTCAGGACATCGAGCTGAAATTTGGTACGGTGAAAGAGTTACTGACTGTGACGAATCCTGTTGTTGGGCGTTAAAATCAGTGCAGGGCCGGATCTTTTTTGGGGCCCTGAATTTCTAACTGTTTTTTGGAATCGATATATCTCGGAAATAGTTGGTCGTATCTAAAAATGTTAAATGTACAGGTGTAAGATCTCCGCGGTATGCAACTTTTTTACTCAAAA